>JARHVA010000056.1:1857500-2487500 GCA_037957365.1 Torreya grandis
CACCTCATCATACTACCAAGCCTATGCCTTTTCACCAGGTATCTTCATGCAAATGAATAAGTCATGAACTAGCCTTAACATCTCCTCTAAATACTTATCTACCTTAAAAAACATGTTTAAATAGTTTCAAACATATTATCACATGTTATACCACTAATTTTTATCCTTCATAAGTCTTGACAACATTTCATGGTACATTATTAGCTCAGGCAGGGTCTAGGACTCGTCTTGTTATATGCTTAAGCTTAAGACCTTACCCATGTATGTATACCTTGAAAATTTCCTAAGTGTTCCAACACCTCATATTAATTATTTTACATCCTTGAACATCCATTCATACCTATGTGTATCTATCCCAGACCACCATCTTCATACACATGCTCATGCTATGACAATGCTCCTTAAGACTAGTGCTCAAAAGTATGCTTAACTTGTATCTTGATCTTGACCTTAACATGTCATAAAACTTAGAATAATTACTAGGTTTCATTAAAATTCTCTCTCAATATAAATACAATAGGTTGCCTTTAAATTCTCTCTTGCCATAAGACTCCTTATCGCATATCACTTCAACATTTATGACACTGACTTTGACTTTGACACTAATGACATCCATCTTGACCTTGACATCAATGACAAAATTTATGCCAGAATAAAAACAAGAACATACCTTAATAATCTCCACCTTTGTCATTGATGGCAAACATTTAAACAAAGCTGATCATTCTCATCTCCCCAATTTGTATCTCTTCAAACTGACCTTTCTCCCAAACTAGAACTTTCTTCCCCTTTGACATTAATGACAAAGGGTCATCTATTAACAAATATTTGATCCTTGGACTTTGAAAAACACACTTTTTCTCTCTAAACAAGATCATTCTCTCTATATTTTTTAGTAGCTCAACATAGATCAGGCTCATAACCAACTAACTTCATGAACATTTTGATCTTGCAGACAAATCCATAACTCAAATTTCTTCATGACTAATACAAATATTATTGGAAAATACACCTAATCTTGGAGCATGATTGGATGCCTTTATCTCCATGAGGTATTCAAACACTATAATTAATGTGACTTGGTTTTATCAAGTCATCATACAAATTCTTTGTAACCCATCCTAACAATCACACCTCTAATAGACTATTGACTGAACTTTGGATCTAAAACAAAGAATACAAAGCTCCCCCTAAGACCAAACATCCTTCATGAATTTTCTCACTATCTGAGTGCCTCTATGAAGCCTAATGGAGTCACATCTTCTCTATGGTAATAAACAACATACACTTAGGAGATTCTGAGATCTTCATGCCCTCACTAGATTAAACTTTCTTCATGATCCTCTTAGGCTTGAACAACCTCTTTGGATTGACCTCTTCAATCTCCATTTGAACAAAATTCTAACTTGGTATACTTTTTTAACTCCTTCATCCATAACCTAAGCTAATAGGGAGAATTTTTGGCACTCCATTACATCTGTACTATACTCCACTGTGGAAAATAGTCTACTTGGACTTGCATACTGATCATCTTTCACCTTATCTACCTTTGGTCTCCATTCACTGTCTTGTCTTCTTTTTTTCACTATAGGGGCCTCAATCTTCTTGTTTTGACTTGAGAATACATGATTACAAAACTTTACAATTTGACCAACCTTTTATCAACTGAAACACATTATTCCTCTTGATGGAAACACACCATTACCCATACCTCTTGACTAGTGATTCTCCTCATAGTTATATGCATATTCATTCTTAGAGGGTCTTCTAAAATGCCTTACTCTATGGCCTAATTGGTTAAATGAATAAAAATAACCTTTGAAAGGATTAACATACCTTATAGTAATAGACTGAATGATAGAATTAGTCTTCATTCTGCTAGTACCATCATTCCTTGATTGACCATTGACATTTAAAGTCTGATTCTCCTTGATCACATTAGTGTCCTCCGTTTGGTCTCTATTGAAACCAAGACCTATTTTGTCATCATCAGTCTTTTGACTACTCAAGATGTTGTTTAGATCATTGGTACTCTTTTCAAACTTCATAAATGACTTTACCTTACTTGATGCCTGATCCAACTCAGCTCTCAAGGAATCCACTTTATCTACATACCTAACACATTTTTATTTTTTATCCTTTAGGTTTGTAGTCACAATCTCAATTTGAGTCTCCACTTATTTGACTATTTCTTCTTATTATTTGGATTTATTGCTCAATCTCTCTTCAAATAAACTAATTTGATCCTCATAATACTTAAAAAGAGACCTCACCACCTTATTCTTTTTATTCACCATCTTTAATTCTTGTAGAGAATTCATCAACTCAACCTTAAAGTCCACCTCATCTTCATGTGAATCACCAATAGTACCTCCAAACCACATGGACTCATCTTTATTTGAATAGCTTGCTTCCTCAACCATGAATAGAAATTCATTAACATTAGGACCATCACCATCATGGTCACTCATAGAATCACTTTTATCACTCTCATTAGATGAGATACAATCTTCCTTAGTGTAAAAGCTTTTTTTAATCTTGAAATATTTCTTGTCATCATACTTTTTGAAAATTTTCTTTCTCTTATCAGACTTATAGGACTTCTTCTCATCATCATGAAATTCATCATAATTTTTCTTATGCTTATGAGGGCACTTTTTAGAAAAGTGTCCAAGTTATCCATAATTAAAACACTTTAAGGGAATCTTACCCTTGTATTTACCTGAATTAGTTTTAAGCTTTCTTGAAAACATAGCTATCAACTCATCATCATCAATATTAGAATCATCATTGTCTTTGAATTTCTTACCTTGTGTCTTCTTCTCATTTGAATTATTTTTTTCATCGAATATAGATTCTTTATTTTCAAGTATTCCTTCACTTATCCTCATCTCATAGGATTTTAGGGTGCCATGAAGTCCATCCATCTCTAGCTTGTTTAGATCTTATATCTCTTCAACAATAGATACTTTATAATCTAACTTAGGAGTTATAGATCTCAATACCTTTTGAAAAATATTAGACTCTTTCAATTATTCACCTAGGCCTCTTATTATGTTGACCACTTCATCAACCCTCAATAGGTAGGCTAAAATGGTGTCATCTTCATTCATCCTTAAGATTTCAAATTATCTTCTATAGGTTTGTAATTTAGCCAAATTGACCTTGGAGCCTCCCTTATGGATAGTATTCAACTTGTCCCACATATCTTTGGTAGACATACAATGCATCATCTTCACAATTTCTACCTCTGATAGGCCACCAAAAAATACCATTCATTGCTTTTGAATTATTGTCACTAGCCTTCTTACTTGTTACATCTATAGGGGGAATAAAAGGTGTAGTATATCCATCCAAAAATAATTTATAGACATCATGAACTTCAGACATCAAATATTTTCTCATCCTGACACTCCAAAAATCATAATTAGATCTACTAAACAATGGATCCTTGCTTGTAGAGAAACCACCTTGTGTTTGACTAGCCATCTTCACTTGATTAGGATCTCCTTAGGCTATTAGGCCTACCTAAAAGGACTTGATATAATACCAATTATTGGAATTAAAACTAATAAGAGGGGGTTAGGTTGAATCAATACCCTTAATATAATCATTAAATTTCACTTATCATTCATGAATTATTCATTTAAACACATACATCAACCAATGCATAAATAAGAATCCACATAAGCATCCACATATGAACATAAGAGATATGTGGGAAAAGATCAGAGGGGATAAAACTCACTAAAATATAGGTTAGACTATAGTAATATAAGTAATTAGTAAATATTTAATGAGGCACCAACCCCACAAGGAGTACCGACCCCTTACTAGTCAAGCATCAACTCAACTAGTCCTTTAACAAGCTTCAACTTGCAAGGAAGAACTAACCCTCTAGGTAACTTAGCACCAACTTAGCCACCTAGAACCTATAATCACCTTTGGACACCTATTACTCGCTCAATTTATTATGATCACCTTATTTTTTTCTTCACACTCTTATATCTCTCTCAGATAACCTATTAGGCCTCTTCGCTCAACTAACCCTATTTTTGGCATATTTAGGTCATATGACCTTGATCATCATCTATATAATCACTATTATAACTTCATGCCATATTAATTATACCTATTTAATGGTATTGAATCCCTCTACGTAGTTTTAAAACCTCTTTTTCATTTGTTCATATCCATAATTTTCTAATTCGTCAAATTTAGCTTATTAAACCTTCTTATAGTTGACTCTTACTCTCACATGTCTTGGTCAGACACAAACCTCTCCATACTTAGATAATCCTTGGAATAGATCAAAAAACACATTTAATATAAGAAAAAAACATTACATAATTTGATCACCACTCATAAGGACCAAAATCGCCATTAGGCCTAAAGGAGACCTAATGTAATTAGGCATTCTCAAAGCACCGTTTCACCTTGACCACCTTGGACTATTGTTGACCAATTTTTACTTTTAGGTCAAAATATGGCACCCCTAGTATAAAAATTCATTTTTATTCATATATATGGGTATAATATGTTGTCATAACATGTTTCATAGGTCAATTAATGTCAATTGATGTTACAATAACTTTGGTCATTAGTTCTCTACGTATATTTATCATTTAAAGTCATTTTAAGGGTCTAAATAGTGAATTTAATGATTTTTATGGGTTTATTATAAAATTTTAAAGTGTAAATGGGTGATTTCATGACCCATGTGTCCACAAAGGTTTTAAGTAATTGACAAAATCAAAAAGTTATAGGTTAATCAGAAGAAAGTTTTCTTAAAGAAAATGAAGAAAATGACACATGTATGGCTCATTGGGAAGTGTGCCACATGTTAAGATGAAATTTAGGGCCTTTAAACTTTTAATTAAATCCCTTGCACATATTTTCATGTAAAATTTAAGGAATTTTTGAGGCCAAGTGTGAAGGATGCATGGAAGGGCAATTTTCTAGACAACAGATGATGATGGCTCACTTTTAGAGGTTTCTAGAGGACCAAACATACAACTAATGCATTTAGAGGCATGTATGATAGCCTCCCATTCCATTAAAATCATTTATACTTCTCCTCATAAGTTATATTATGTTAAAATAGGCCCAATCATGAAGGCATTTTTATGTGCAAAGGGAAGAGTTTCTTGCCACTTTTCTTCAAGTTTGTGATTTGGATTGACACTTGTTGCTCCTATCCTTATATGGTTTGACCCTTATCATATTTTTATGCATGGATAAATGATTTTATCAGCTTTAAAAGTGTCTTTGTGACCCTCTCTCTCTCTCTCTCTCTCTCTCTCTCTCTCTCTCTCTCTCTCTCTCTCTCTCTCTCTCTCTCTCTCTCTCTATATATATATATATATATATATATATATATATATATATATATATATATATATATATATATATATATATATATATATATATAAGAGTTGGCTATTTTGGCATTGTATGGGATGCTCCACCTGAGTATGGTGAAGCCCTACTCATTTGTATACCTTATGATCAATAAAATGACTAAGTTTTACCTCTTCATGACTATTTACAAGTGTGTCATACATGGATGATAAATATTTATTAGTGAATACTATGTATTCCTAACATGTGGTCTCATTCTTTCACCTTGTTTTCAGCTTGAAAACATCTTTTTGTAGGGCATGTGAAGTGTTTTAGGATATGTCAAACATTGAGTGAGTTAGTATTTTAATTAGTGCCATTCAAGGCCTCTGGTCTAGTCCTCCTAGCTTTTCACATCCATCCATGACCTCATAATGTAACATTGATGTGAGAAGATGAAGATTGAAGGAGTGTAAGTGTGGTTTGTATTTTGGTCTTAAGTGTAAGATGCAATTGGTTGGAAGTCATCAAATTAATTTGGTGTATCACCTTCTTAGTTTATATTTGACTTTAGTTATCTCTCACCCTTTTCAATCCCCAAATTTATTAATAGTAGTATTATTCAAGTGGTACATCAAGGGATTTATCCCTATCTAGAGACTCACCTCATTATTTATGCTACCCACAAGCCTAGAGGTGATTCTATTGTGCCACTTGGATGAGGAGAGCTTTGCATCTCCTCAAAAGGTGAAAATTCAAGCGATAAAAAACATATTGAGCATACATAAATGGATGAAAAAATTCAAAAATTCTTAAATTATACTCCTTATAATCTCACCTTATATCCCCAACACCATTTATCTCATTTTACTCCTTAAACCACACCATTAGACCTACTCATAGTTAGGCCTTCTTACCGCCAAAAAGTATGTCAACCAAAATTGAAGCACAAAACCAATTTACTCAAAGAATCATACCATAAAATAACATGGATATAACCTTAATTACCTAAATTTCATCGCCATGTTATTTATATTTCACCAAATATGGCAAATGACCTTAAACTAACCACTTCCATATGCTCACTCATAACTACAAACAGGTTTCAAAATCCAATCAAGAACCTTTAACTTTTCAAAACTTCATAGGAATTTATCATAAATAAAAATACATTAAAATCAACCCATTATACATCTATAAAAAATGCATGTGCATTAAATTCTTCAATTATTGGCATAATGACTTAGGAACATCAATCTTACTCACACATAGAAAATTGCTTATAGCTCCAAAACATAGTCATGGAAATAATGACTTAGAACACCTGTAAAATCACTTTAATGAAATTATAATGGGTTTATATGATACTTAATAATACTTGTAACATCTTTAAATAATTAGATTATAATTTTAAATATTAATATTGTTCTTACATACCAATCTCATGTCTTCACTATACACAGACCTCAATGAGTTAGACAAGTTAGATTGAGATCAACTTCCTAACATACAAAATTTTATTAAAAAAATTATGTACATTATGGATATGTGTTATATGTATTTAAAAATTAACCTAGTTTAATTATATCCATCCTTAATCCACTGCAACACATCCCTAATCTCATTCCCACTTTTGTCATTTTTTCTCATTATCTTCCTCACTAGGCCTTTTTAGAGATGCACCAAGTTCCATGACCAGTTTAGCATATTTATAGTCTATAACCTACTCAAAAAATTTATATGGACACAAAATACAAGTCTCACACATCATCTCCAATAATTTTCATGCTTTGACCTAGCTAACCCTACCTACTACATCAAAAATCTGATAAATAAAGGGTTTCTTATAGCTTCCACTCACTCTTCTGACATACCAATGCCACTTGGATGTACCTTGGAGATTCCTATACATTATCCAATCATAAAAATAGGTAATAAAACTCATTATAATTCATTTATATCAAGATATTCCATATCAAGTCAAAGTTAGGGTTTTAGAGAGGGTTAAGACCATCTTATAATCTTAATGATCATTCATAAAGCTTGGGCATTTAATCTAGAAAATAATGCTTGAGAACTTGATCTAGGATCCTTACCCAAATTTTATGAAATTATTATGATCTCATGAAAAGGTTTCACATGCCAATAGGCATAATAAAATCCTTCTTGGGTCTGCAATACCTCATCCTATGCATGCACACAAAAAACCTCAAAACCATATTTCATGCTTTCTTCTTCAAACTTTAACATCAAACTTGGTACAAAAACTTGACACAACCTTTCACACATTTTTTAATTCTCTCAATATCTCTATCACCTTGGAAACTAAAATTGATCCCTCATTAAGACACACTAGGTCTCTTTACACATTAGGCCTTGAACTGCTAGTCACACTTAGACCTTGAACATACCTTGAAACTATTTACACTACTCTCAAAAATTCATGTTCATGTCATAAAAACTCATAACATTCTCACACACTACCAATATTATTTTCAAAATCCTTATATTTTTCACCTCATCATGCTACCAAGCCTATGCCTTCTCATTAGGTTTCTTCATGCAAATGAATAAGCCATGAACTGGCCTTAACATCTCCTATAAAGGCTTATCTACCTTAAACACATTTTTAAATAGTGTCAAAAATATTATCACATTCCCTCCCATTGATTTTTATCCTTCATAATACTTTAAAACATTTCATAGTACCTTATTAGGTCAGGTAGGGTCTAGTTAAGACCTTACCACTGTAGGTATACCTTGAAACTTTCCCCTGAGTGTTCCCACACCTCATATTCATGATTGGGTATCCTTTAAAATCCACTCATACCTATGTGTATCCATATTTATAGACCACCATCTTCATACACATGCTCATGATATGATAATGCTCCTTAAGACTAGTGCTTAAAAGTATGCTTACCTTGTATCTTGATTTTGACCTTGACATGTCATCAACCTTAGAATAATTAGTAGGTTACCTTAAAATTATCTCTCAATCGAGAGATAATAGGTTTCCTTCAAATTATCTCTTGTCATAATACTCATTGTCACATATCACTTCACCATGCATGACACCAACTTTTATTTTGGTACTAAAGGCATCCATCTTGACCTTGACATCAATGACAACATTTATGCCACAATACAAATAAAAGGAACATACATAAATATATTTTAGGGTAAATATATTGATGAAAGGTTAAATATCATTCAATATAGTGGTATGAGGTGTTTTCCACCCTATCATGCCACAAACTACTCACAATTCTTCTTGGAAATGCTCTTATAGGTCTATACCAAAGGGGCAGTTTAGAAATGCTAGTGAAGGATGACCTAGTCACCTAGGTAAACAAAAATGATAGATTTATAATATCTAAAATGAATAAACCATTGTGTAATATGATTTTTTAGACATAAAACCTACTCACTCACCTATTCTAAATGTTTTATTCAGGTCTCATGGTCATCCAAATAACTCACACTAAGTGACTAGGCCTAGTTGCCTAGTAGGCCTATTTGGTCAATAAAGAAGGATGAGTATTGAAATAGAGAGATGATAAGAGAGTTAATACAAGTCATAAAAACCCTTGTAACTACCTCACAGAGGTGATCAGACACACTTTTCATCCCCATAATGGAAGATAGGGTAGTTTTTAAAGCCTTATTAGCATGGAAAAGGGAAATGGGTTACTTAATGCTTTATGGAGGCCTAATTAGACCAAGATTACACCATTGTAACTACCAAGAGAGGGAATGTTTGACCAATTTGACATTCCCATGTTGTGTTTGGAGTTAACCAAAACTTAAGGAGCCTCTACTAACCCATTTTCTATGTCATACTCATTGAAGGACATCAACTATCCAAAGCAATGCATATGAGAGTTGAAGGAGCTATAAATGATCCTTATATAGGTTGTAACTATTTATTGGAGTGAATGAGGGTCATAATGACCTATTATCCATACTTACACACTAGTTTATCTTCTCTCACCTTCTCCACTATTCTACAAATTGAGTCTCTAATGCCATTATATGGATCCCTCTACTAGGTATGAAGAAATTATACCTAAATTTGTATCTTGTAACCTTCTAAAATAATGTAAATATTAATTTATCTTATTCATGTTAGTCTTTTGTGTGTTATATTCTTGTTTTATTTGCATAAATGATAGTTTTTATCCCTTTGCAGGTCCTTTCCCCACTTAGATATTAGTAGATTATTTTATGTAGGTCACATAGTGTGTGAAGGTGTTAGTGGTTGAGCTTGGACTGGAGTTTGATTGGTAAGTGTCTTGAATGAAACCTTCTCTTCATGACCCTCATGTTATGATCATTTAGCATAGCCTCTATGTGAAACACTTATGCTTAGAAGTTCTTGGAGAGAGTGGTTTGGTTACTTGTCTTATTCATTAGTGTTGTTGAAAGGTCAGATAGAGTGGATACATCATATTGGTACATCACCTCCAGTAGCATAGGTTTCATTTCATGTTTTCTTTCTATCCCTCTTCATCAACAAGTTAGTAGTTTTAGGAAGTGAGCCATAATTGATGCACCAGGGTAGCTAGCCTCATAAACTAGAGGTTTAGTCCATCCACAGGTCACCCAAAACCTTAGACTAATCCCACATTACCCCAAACTTTGAAATGTCTAAACAATACTCTCCTAAGGGTGTAGTTTGGTGGTTAACAACTAGCCTTCTGAAATCTAAACCACCTCACCTTTCTACTGAGAAGCTATATAATATTAGTAAACAACTAAGCAAAATGCCTATGAAAATTTCCATCTAAGATATTTTGGTTACATCTAAAGTTAATTATACCATATTAAATGACTTTCTAAAATAATCCAAGGTAGCCAATCACATCAATCCAACCTAGTTCTAAGCACTAGTGGGACATTTGTCCATAGGTCAACAACTCACATTTGACCAAAGCGATATGGCATCCCTTGGTCCCCTTAAAAGTAATCCCCTATACATCAAGGCTATCATTTACCACTATAAATTCATGTGGGTTATTATAAACAATGGTTTAGGGTTAAATATAACATCATTAAAGATGATCTAAACTTTGGGTTACATAGCAGTGAATATGTAACTATATACTATTATAATCAAGGCATATGATAATGCAAAGAGAGAATATGTCAATATCATTTATTTTCTATTAATTATTGGTCCTACCACCCATGACACCCTAATATATGTAATTAGCATCAAAATACACTATAATCTACTTATTGGTGATCTTTAGATTCATGAATTATGAGTGATCCCTTCCACCTTGCACCAATGCCTTAAATTCACTTATTCAGGATTAGAGGTTACTATTTTTGGTGATCTAAAACCATACTTGTATTGAAAAAACCTAGAGGTCAAGTATGGGAGATATATTTATTGTCCTAATATTAATTATGTAGGTAAGAAAAATAAAGGAAAAGTTCCTAAATCTCCCAAATCTAATTATATTTACCTTAGTGACCTCACATCCACCTCCTCTAATCCATCTCCCAAATCTATTTCTTTTCATTTTACTATTTAAGAGGATGACATAACCACATACTACATTCAAGATAATTTTCATGTTAGTAAGTTTCCTAAATCCCCAAAATCCTATGAAAGGCCCAACATGATCTGAAAAAAGAAGTCTACGTCAAATCTATAGGAGCTACTCATATTTGTCAAAAACACATAACCAAATTAAAATCAGGCCACAAGTGTTGAGGGAGGATGGTTATATTGTGATGGATTCACCACATTTTATCAAAACACTAAGTACCCCATTCTAAATAGGATAATTGACAATCAGGACTATCAAGGAAATGTCTTTGGGGCAAAAATAAAAGGCATTCTTGAACCCATGCCTACAACAATGCATATAGGAAATCAAGGTCTTGGATTCACACCACTTGGGGGTGACCCCATATATTTTAAGAGTGATACCACTTCTTCAACTAATGCATAGACTCCTAATAGTGATGTGGGATCCCACTATAGTGCTTATGATGAGCTTGTTGTCATGAACCTCTTTGATACCAATGCCATCATTACCATTACATCTAATTATCCTCTATCCCTCCACCATCTAAACCTAATCTATTGGGACTAGTACTATTTGATTACAGTATTGGAGGAATTATAAAATAAAGAATCCATCATTGAATTCATGGGCCTAAGAGATAGATCACTAGCTAGTGATCATAAATAGGGCTTTGACTTCGCATTGGACCCTATCACCTAGTTTGGAGAGTAGACAAACTTATTTGGTAAAAAAAAGTAAAACATTGAGATATTTAGGTGAAAACCTCTTTATTTCAGCTTTTAATTAGGATACAATTAAAGATAAAGACAAGTCCACAGGTGAAAACTTGATTTTGGCACCTTTGGATGGGGAATTTCACTCATGTCCTTAGGAAGCTTAGTGTACTCCAAGTCCAAGCATTTCAATTGGGTCTAATATCAGTGAGGAGGAGCACATAATATTCACATAATTTGTATAAGACTTTCTAAAATAATTCAATATATAACCACTATCAAAAATGGCAGATTCAAATTTTTCTTACATGGGTGAGCCTTATGGCTCATAGATAGTAGAAGAAGACTAATTTCCATCCATACCAATTATTAGTAAATATATTTATACAATCCTTATATAAGATACCCCATAAGTGAAATCAATACCTATGATGATCCTAAAAAATTTACTTAGGTGATTTTCTCACTATTGAGGAATGCGAGTTTATTATTACTATCCTAAATGACTTCATTGATATATTTTCTTGATCCTATTTTGACATGTTGGGGTTAGACCCATCTCTAGTGGTGCATCTACTTGTTGTAAATATATATGCCAAGCCAATAAAATATAAGTTATGGAAAATTCATAAACTCATTTATATACTTGTTAAGAAAGAGCCAGATAAACTATTAGAAACAAGATTCATTCAACCATTAAAGCATTCATAATGGATCTCAAACATTGTGTCAGTAAAAAAAACCTTAAAGAATTCACTTGTGCACTAAATTTAGAGATATCATCAAGGCATATCCTAAGTATGAATTACATATACTAAACATTGACATGATGTTTTACTCAACAATAGGATACGAGATGTTATCCTTCATGGATAGCTTCTTAGGCTATAATCAGATCAATATTAGACCTGAGGACTAGCATAAAATAGCATTCACCACTTTGTGGGGAAATTTTTTCTATCAAGTCATGCCATTTGGATTGAATAATGCTAGGGTAACCTATAAATTTTCCATGACTATCATCTTACATGACACAATGCATAAAATTATTAAGGACTATGTTGATGACATCCTCACTAAATCTAAGACACATGTATGCCATCCTAACATTGAATTGAGAATTTTTGAGAGACTTTATGAATATAAGGTGCACCTCAATCCTAAAAAGTGAATATTTGGCATTAATTAAGGAAAATTTATAGGATTAATTATGTCACACTAAGGCATTAACTTTGATCCTACTAAGGTCAAGGCCATTATGGAAATACCTCCTTTTACTCTTAAACAACTCTACAGTCGTTAGGGAAAAATTTAGTCTATTCACCAATTTAGTTCCTAGTTGGTTGACATATGCCATACTTTTACTCACATTTTCAATAAAGGTGTATCATTTTAATGAGATTTTAGTTTCTACCAAGCCTTTGAATAATTACTTAGCCAACCCTTCAATATTGATGCCTCCTACACTAGGAAGACTAATGCAGGGGCATCATAAAGAAGCATAGGTGAAATTATGTTATAAATGTTCAAGTTTGTCATTTTTGGTTTTTTAAGGTTTTAAGGTGTATTTTAGATTTTTTATAATGTTTTATAGTCCTTGAGATTCATTTGTGTGTGTGCTTTTAGACCATTTTGTGTTTCCCACCAAAAGTCCATTTTTGAAAATTTAAATTGTCAATTAGCCTTTTGTGTGGGTTTATGTGTTTGTCATGAAAGGTAACTAATGTTTTATGTTGAAAATGGATCATATATGATCCTAGTGATTGTATTAGGATATTTTAAAATGTACAATTCTTGATTCTCCATTCAATAAAAATGAAAACTTATGATAGTTATAATGGCCTTCTACGTGGGAGTTGGTCTAACAAGTAGGTACCATGCAAAGTTAGTGAAAGGAGGATATATAATATGCATTTAAAAGAAATGAAAGTGTGTGGGGAGTTATTAGATTAGATATGATATTAAATAAAAAGGATCAGATGGAGAAACAAGAGGAAAACTATGTTTTCCATGGAGGATAATGATATGACAAGGAGTCTTGTTTGTAAATACATATATAAGATCAAATAAAATGTATTGTTCTACCTGAGAATGTCATGAATGTGGTAATGGTATGATCATAGAGTAGCTTAATATTTTTAAAATGCCTATTAATTTCTTGAAAGTATTATTACTTATTATTTTTAGGTTTGTGTTTTAAAAAAGGTGTGTTACAGTTATTACAAAAGGTGTCTACCTTGAAAGACAAAGAATTAAGCGGAAGTAAAGGTCCTTTGGAAAGTTGGTGAGAAGGATTTATAAATATATTCACCTTTCATAATATCAATATCTTGTTAAAGCATTGAAATAAGATCAATATTGGAAAAAATTTTGCATATTAATTTTAGGAGCCATGGTTTAAAACTTATACATTTTTACTACAAAAGGAATGATGACATAGACAAAGGCAATGCTGAAGGTGACTGGTTTTTGGTAGGAAAAAGTGACTAGTAAAAGGTAGGGGATGGTGGTGGAGGATGAAGATAAGAAATCAAAGGATAAATGTAGAGGTTTGGTATCAATGGCATAGGAGGACATAGAAAGGAATATTGGGGTGCATAAGAAGGATCTTAACAATAGTTAGGAGGGAGAAAAAAAGTTAGCAAGTGTTGATTTTGGTGAGGGGATGGGAGTGAGAGGTTATTCAACTAGGTGTATAATAGGTAGGGGATGATTTCAAAATAAAAAATACCAAGTCAAAACCTATTTTTACTCCTTATAATCTAAAATGGATAATGTTTCTTATGATTAGTATGACTAGTTTCTAGGGTTAGAGCATTCATATGAAGACAAACGCTAGTCTAGTGGAGGCACCTCTCCTAGGAATTGGGTGTCTAAAATAATATAGGGGATTTCTAGGGTTTAATTTAAGGCTTTATTGTATTTTAATTGCATGAATATCTCTAATCCTTATCATTCATGTGGAACATTTTGCAAATAACTTATTCTCAAGGCTCATCCTGATTCAAACCCTATTCTCATTTACAGAATTCAGATATCTTTAGAAGATCTTGATGTGGAAGAAAATGAAGTAGAGGGTGGTTATAAGGGGTTTTCAAAAGCTAAACTATCACAAAAAAGAGTTCAATAAATAGCTTGCCTAGGTGATGTTCCCTTGATTTTCTCTAATAAACCCCCTATTTTGTAAATTTTAGATTCAAAGCTTATAGTGATTGGTTTGGATAGGGGAGGAATGTTGGAGGTATGTTGTAATTGATGTCAAAAATATGATGTCATGTATTGATGTCAAAGGTAATGACAAAGTAGTGTTGTCATAATTATAATGAGGTTGAGCATGAAGTTATGCAAGATAGGTTTGGATGTATATGGGTGCTTAGAGTGCCTATAGAAGTGAATGGAATTCATCAAAATAGTCATATGAATATCTAAGCTCAAGTACTCATCTTGAAAGATAAATCTAAATAAGAATTTTGATGACATCATATTTCACACATATGATTATTTTAAGAGTAGTTTGATACATGGATGGATTCCCCTATGAAAGGTGATCATGTGGTTCAAATTCTAGGTCTGGACATGGTGCATAGCAAAAGTTATTAAGGTGAAAAGTTGGATTCTCAGGTAGAGTTAACTAAATTCCCATAATTATCCAATTTTATGATATCGAAGATCTATGGTGAGAGTTTAATATTCATGATAAATATTCAATGAAGAGAATCTAAACTAAATATGAAGATCTAATGATGAGAGAGTGATTGAGTAGATAAATATCTATGGTGAGTGATTAATATGAGAAGATAAGGATATAATAGTGAAGGTTAAACTTGTCAGATATTGATCAATGAAGAGAGTGAAGTCAATAATTCAAAGATCTTGAGAATGAATGTGATGAATACATGTGTCACAATCATGGAGATCTAGTAAGCAGAGCAATGGTTCATGTTTGATCAAGAAGATTGAATATTAATGAAGCATGTTCAACTATGTAAAGAAATATCAATGGTGTGTATTAAGTAAATAAGTCAACATAATTATATGAAGGCACAGAAGGCTGCCAAGTGGAAAAATAACATTGAAGACTAATTATAGGGTGCATAAAAGGCACACAGGGCTGTCAAGTAACATGATCTTGGAAGCGAGGATCAAAGATAAATGGCAAGCGATGAGATATAAATATAGGAAACACCCAAGGAGATTGATGATGCATATTTAATCAATATTTTAGGGAGAATGAGATAAAGACAAGTGTCAGATGATTTTGCATTAACCAGTGACCATTGGTATTTGAATTTAATAAAGGAAAAACTAGTCTGTAGTACTTTATGAATATATTTTGATCTATGATGAATTTATTATTAGTCTAAAAATAAAAGTTGAAATGGACTTAAATTCACATCCAAAAACGTTAATGATAAGATTTTAATGTTTGTATAATTGTATATATTGAGCTCTAAAGTTGACTAAAGGTTTGACCATGTTATGTAAGTGACCCAAGAAGTACATTTGAGTTGTTCTTGACCGTATTTTGATATTTGAAGATGAAATAACTATTAGAAAGTGTTTTAGACTCAATTAGAACCATCTATGAGGATTTTGAAGGTTTTAAAAATCCATCTTCAATATGAAAAAATGTCTAAAAGTTGACTATGTTTGTTAAAGGCTACAAATAGTTTGAGCAACCACTTTACAAAAGTGAGTTGGAAGAGTTATGAGTAGAATTGAAGAAAAAAATGAGTATGGAGATATTGTATAGGTTTCAAAGGATTATAATAAATCATTGGTTGTCATGATATTCCCTTTATAAAATATGAAGAGTCAAAATAGATTGACTATATTTTGATTATCGATGACTAGTCCGAGTGGTCATTTTGAGAGAGTTATTTTGAGTACTTAGAGCCTATGTTGAAGTATCTAAATAACATGAATACATTGTATACATCATGAAGGTTTCACCCATGTGATATAATCATATGGATATGGGAAATATTTTATTATTTGCTTCATAAGTTTGAGACTATGTTTTCTATGTATGAAGGCCTAAAGAGCGAGGAAACCTAATTGGTAGGTTCAAGTGTTGAGTTGGTGTTACAGGTGGCATAGACCCATATGAGAGTGAGAAATGGGATATTTTAGATAGTTTTTATATGTTTTAATCATTGTTAAAGGATGAATTTGGTCCAAGTAATCTCACATGTAACGTGTGAGTATGAAGGCCTAATTGTTTTAGGTCTCACCAAGACCTAATGGTGGTTTGGGGCTAATGAGGTAATCACCAACCTATGAAGAGTGTGGTTATAACATGTAACATTTGTATGGATATATGTTATGTGTGGTTAAAATATGTAAAGCATCTTGGCTAACCAATACGGGTTAAAGGAAGAGAGTGGTATAAGTACAAGGTCTAATTGGACTAATTATGTTAGTTGATGAAGTGTGGAGTTAAGTGAAGTAGAGAACATTTGAAAGAGAAGATATAGGTCAATAAATACCTTAAAAAAGTAAAGAGTATCAGTTATTTTTATTTGATCAAGTTGATGTAGGTGGATACATAGGTCATTAGACCTAATGAGCCTAGAAGAGGTAGATTGAGCAAGTGAACCCATGAGACTATTTGGGTGAAAGAGTGCAGGTGAAGAGTGAAAATAAAGGTGGTCATAATCATTTTAAGAGTAGAAACATGTGTTAAATATGATATATTAAAGGTAGTTAGATGATTACTTGGTTGTCTATGTGGTTGGTTCCTCCTTATAAGGTGAAACTTGCTAAAAGTTCTAGTTGTTGTGGGTGCTCAGCTAGATAGGGGTAGTAGCTCGTTGTGGGATTGGTGTCTCACTAAATAACAATATGGGTGTTTTTTGATCAATTTATGCTGGTATAAATTTGATCTTGTCCTTATAGGAATGTAATCCATCTTGTAGGGTTTAATGGGTTTTATTACCTAAGAGGGTTTCCCACATATGGCATGTTTTATGTGCTTAATATTGCTATATCTTCTTTATTCATTGCAATTCTTATTTTATATGCTTCATGATTATATGTGTTAAATGATTAAGAATTTGGAAGTGGAATTGGATTATCTATCATCACTGATTCATCCCCCTCTCAGTGATTATACCTTTAATAATTGGTATCAAAGCAAGACCTTTTGTGCAAGTTTAACCATTTGAAGGTGATCCAAGGTACAATATGGCTAAAAGGGAAAGTTGTTTAAAAGAAAAGGACATCATGTGTGATGAAGAAGTTTTCCATGATAGTGGATAAGAAGAAGAGTTATATGATAGAGAGGAAGAAGAAGTTAATCTAGAAGCTGAGCTAATGGGTTTACTTGGTGAACGTAAGGAGAAAAAAAGAGGAATCATAAAATGAGAAATATGATCAGAGGTATTTAAGCAAAATTCATTTCTCTTGAGGGAAGTTTGTTAGGCAAGTACAAGAGAGAGGAAAATAAGAATCAAGAATAGATTATCAAGGATCAAGAACAAGCATATAGATTAAAGGATGACATGGATAAAGAATATAAGGAGGATAAGAAGACCATTAAAGATCTTATAATTTAGTTAGAGGATGCAAGTTCAAGTATGAGAGATAAAAAAGTTAAATATGTTCAATTAAAGATTGATCTTGTTTCCCTAAAATATGACTATGAAAAGGTTACAATCAAGATAGGTAAGATTGAATAAGAACAAAATAGATTAGAACAAGAGAAAGAGGATGGTAGCATGAAAGATAACAAGTTAGATTAGGTTAAGAAAAAAAGGAAGAATCCAATTAGACAACCAAATGCTTCAAGGTATGCCAAATATTTTATGGGCCATTGTTTTGTTTGTCATCTTATTGGTCATAGGGTGAAAGGTTATGTAAGGAGAATCAATTATTCAAATGGAGATCACTTCCATATTCAAGAAAAAGGTATGGAAGACATTGTTTTCTACATTTGTCATATAGTTGGTCACATTTCTAGGTTATACAAGTAAAGACCATTTATTCAAGATAAGTTCAATCAGGCTCCTAGAGTGTAAGAAAGAAGACCATCTAGAGAGTGTAAGAGGAGAAGAAATCAGTAAAAATAAGATTGCAATCATCATCAAGCAAAAGTTATAAATGATCTTGTTTGTTTTAGATGTCATAAAGTTGGTCACATTGCTAGATATTACAAGAACAAGTTGAATGAGTTCTCAAAGCAAAACAAGGTATATGAAGATCCTAGTGTGAAAGGAAGAGGTCACACATAGTTATGCAGACCTAAGTATATTAGGAGAGATCAAACTAAGACCATAGATGGTTTTTTTGGTATGATAGACATGAAAGATAGATAAGAACATTTATTGTTAGAATTTATTGACAAATATGAAGCAAAGAATGAAGTTAAGCATCCATTCAAAGTTAATCAGATGATGAGGTAGGACTACAAGTCAAATAAAGGTATGGAGATCTAGGAGTCTCCTAAGTTTTGGGACTTTTATTCTCTCTATGTCAAAGGGGTGTCTCTATCTAGGCTTCAAGGAGACACTTGTCAGCAAAAGGAAGCGTGGTGGATTCTAGTTTAGTTTTTGATTGAGTTTGTAGGATAAGAAAGGTCATGAGATGTGTTGGCTTACTATGAAATAACATGAAAAAGTTTAGTGATCTAAAGGATGATCTAGTTAGTCAAATCGTGAAAAATGAAGTTGTGTGTATATGATCTACAAGTAGGGAATGGAGGTATTCGGGTGTATAATCAAGGATGGTGAGTTTTCAAAATTTTATATTCACATAGAAAGGTGTGTTGATCTTGTTTTAGTGTGTTCAAGGTATGTTTAGGGTTTCTTGGTTCTGAAGGTAAGAACTTGTCAATTTTTGTTTCTTAAATTGATTGGTCAAAATGATGAAGACTAAAGTCAAATTTGATATGGAGTATGAGGAGAATGTGTTTTCATATTTTTGATATCATGAAGATGGTATTAGAGTTATATAGATGTCAAGTTATGTATGCCATGGAGTTCACAGTGTTTTGAAGATATGAGATCTATTGGTGTTTCCATAAGAGCATTGATTGTGTGTAGACAGTGTTTGAAAAAGTTATTTTTTAGACCCAAAGGAGACCTATTGAAGATGTCATAGAGAAAGGAATTAGGGGGAGATAACTAGCTTGAATGGCTTAGAGAGATGTGTATGATGTGAGGGGGAGAATATGTGAGATGCCTTAATCATGGTGGAGATATGAAGATGTCTACTACAGTTGTGATTTCAAGCATATTTATATGATGACTTGATCAAACTAAGTCATGTGTTTTTGAAAATGTATTGAATCCTCATGAATAGACAAAGGGAGTTTGTGTGTTCTGTAGATGAATAGGTCTAAGGATTAGAGAATCCCAAGTTTAGATTGGTGTATGTAAATGGGGGAGCAATTGATTCATATGCATGAAAGAATGTATGTATCATGAGCACTTCAAAGTATATTTAAATACATACATGATGTTAAGGAGAGATTGGTGGTTGTTTAGTCCACTTTATCATTAATGGCAAAGGAGGAGAGAAAATAAGAGATTTCCATCAATGACAAAGAGGGAGATTGTTGGAGGGATGTTGTCATTGATGTCAAAAGTATGATGTCATGTATTGATGTCAAAGGTAATGAGAAAGTGGTGATGTCATAATGATGATGAGTTTGAGCATGAATTTGTGCAAGGCAAGTTTGGATGCATATGATTTAAGAGACCCTATGTGATGTTGTGAATGCTTAGAGTGTTTATGAAAGTGAATATAATTCATTAGAATAGTCATATGAATGTCTAAGATCAAGTAGTCATCTTGATAGATAAAGCTGAGTAAGCAGTTTGATAACATCATATTTCACATGTGTGAGTATTTTAGGATTAGTTTGATACATGGATGGATTCCCCTATGAAAGGTGATCATGTGGTTTAAATTTTAGGTCTAGACATGGTGAATATCAAAATTTATTAAGGTTCAAAGTTATATTCTCAGGTAGGGTTAACTAAGTTCCCATAATAAAATTTATGATATCAAAGATCTATGGTGAGTGTTTAATATTCATGATAAAGATCTAATGGTGAGCATCTAAAATGGTAGATGAAGATCTAATGATGAAAGAGTGATCAGGTAGATAAATATATATAATGAGAGATTAATCTTACCAAATAAAGATTTAACAGTGAGTGTTAAACTTGTCAAATAGTGATGAATGGTGAGAATGAAGTCAATAAGTTAAAGATCTTGAGAATGAATGCAATGAAGACATGTGTCACGATCATAAAGATATATAAATCAAATAAATAATGGGTGTTTAATCAAGAATATATAAGATTGATGGAGCATGTTTAGCCATGAAGAAAAAGTTAAATGGTGTGTATTAAGTTAATAATTCAAAAAAATGCTCAAAAGACATGCAGGGCTACCAAGTGTGCCTTTTGTGCATGATCTCAAAAGTGAGGATCAAATATCAATAGAAAGAATTGAGAGTTAAAGCTAGGAAAATATTGAGGAGATAGACAGAGTGTATTTGATCAATATTTCAGGGAGTATGAGATAAAGACAAATGTCATATTTTGCATTAACCAGTGATTGTTGGTATTTGAATTTAACAAAGGAAAAATTAGTTTATAGTATTTTATGAATATCTTTTAATCTAGGATGAATTTATTATTTGTGTTAAAATAAAAGTTAAAAAGGATTTCAATTTGCATCCATAAAAGTTGATTATAAGATTTGAATATTTTTATATATTGAGCTCCAAAGTTGATTGATGGTTTGACCATGTTTTGTAAGTGACCCAAGAAGGATATTTGAGTTATTCTTAATGGTATTTTGATATTTAAAGATGAACTAACTATTGGAGAGTGTTTTAGACTCAATGAGAACCATATTCAAGTATTTTTTGGGTTTGAACAATCCATATCTAGTATGAACAAATATCTAAAAGTTGACTCTGTTTGTTGGAGGCTACAAATAGTTTGAATGACCACTTTGTAAAATTGAGTTGGAAGAGTTTTGAATATAATTGAAGAATAAAATGAGTATGGAGATGTTTTATAAGTATCAAAGGCTTATATTATGGAATTGGTTATCATGATATTCCCTTGATCAGATATGAAGAGTCAAAATGGATTGACTGTATTTTAACTGTATATGCCCAGTCTAAGTGGTCATCTTGAGAGAGTTATTTTGAGTGCCTAGAGCCTACATTGAATTATATAAAGAATATTAAGTAATTATAGAGGTATTTAAGGTTTCACCCATGTGATATAATTATATGGATATGTGAAATATTTGAGTATTTACTTCATAAGTTTGAGACTATGTTTTTTATGTATGAAGGTCTAAAGAGTGAGGAGACCTAATTGGTAGTTTCAAGTATTGAGTTGGTGTTATAGGTGTCATGGACCCATATGAGAGTGATAAAATGGATATTTTAGCTATTTTTTATGTGTTTTAATCATTTTTTAAGGATGATATTGGTTCAAGTAGTCTCACATGTAACATGTTAATATGAAGGCTTAATTATTTTAGGTCTCACCAAGACCTAATGGTGGATTGGGGCTAATGAGGTAATGATCGACCTATGAAGAGTGTGGTTATCAAATGTAATATGTGTATATATTTATGTTAAGTTTGGTTTAAATATGTAAATAATCTTATCTGTCCAAGATGGATTAAAGGAAAAGAGTGGTATAAGAACAAGGTCTAATTGGACTAATTATGCTAGTTGAGGAAGTATCGAGTTAAGTGAAGTAGAGAAACTTTGAAAGAGAAGGTACAAGTTAGTGAGGACCATTATAGAGTAAATAGGATCAGTCAATTTTATTTTATCAAGCTTATGTAGGTGGATACATAGGTCATTGGACCTAATGAGCCTAAAAGAGGCATTTTGAGTGACTGAGCCCTTGAGACTATTTGGGTGAAAGAGTGAAGGTGAAGAGTGTAAAAAAAGCTGGTTATCATCAATTGAATAGTAGAAACAAGTGTTAAATATGATCTATTCAAGGTATCTAGGTGGGTTCTTGGTTGCCTAGGGGGTTGGTTCCTCCTTGCAAGGTAAAACTTGCTAAAAGGTCTAGTTGTTATGGGTGCTTAACTAGACAGGGATGTTAGCTCCTTGTGAGATTGTGTCTCACTAAATTAAGAGATAGGTGTTACTTGATTAGTTAGTACTAGTTTAAATTAGATCTTGTCATTATAGGAATATAGTCCATCTTGTAGGGTTTAGTGGGTTTTATCCCCCGAGAGGGTTTCCCACATATGTCATGTGTTATGTGTTTGATCTTGTTATATCTTCTTTGTTCATTGTAATGGTTAATTTGTATGATTCAAGATTATATGTGCTGAATGATTAAGATTTTGGAAATGGAATTATATTATCTAGCATCACTAATTCAATCCCTTAGTGAATGTACCTCTAATAAGGAAGTCTTTGATTGGTAGATGTGTAGGGAAGAGGCCGTCATTAGAAGTGTTGTTATGATGGTTGAAAGGTACCTAGCCTTAATTAAAAAATACTTCTCTCTCAATGATATCTAATGGATTTTTTTAGATTTTGTTTCAATCTTCAGAATATATATATATATAGTGTGGTTGAATGGGCCATGGTTTATCAGCAAGCATGGGGTGTTTTTGTGTCTTTAGGCCCCTTTTATTGATTCAAATGCAATATTTATCTCAAAAGGTCTGATATGGTTAAGATTTTATATTATTCCTTTAGCTTTTCATGATTTTGGTATTTTTAATCAACTAGTTAGTAAGCTAGGAGTCTTTGTTAAAATCAATGAATCCATTGAAGCTAATCTAAGATTTATCAAAGTGTGTGTATTGGTTGATTTATCCAAACCTCTACTTCATCCTATTTAGATTTCATCCTCTTTTAGATTTTAGACTCAATTTATTAATTTTAAAGGACTCCTCTTTAGATGTTTCAATTATAATCAAGTTAATTATAAGATTGATTCTTTCCCCAAGAAAGGTTTTAGAGGCTACCGTGCAATGATTTTGAAAAAATAGGTCAAAAAGGTTGGTTGTTTGAATTGAGACTTGGTTCATATTTTTATGGTCCTAGTAAAAACCACTTCTATTAAGCATCCTTCACCAATAATTTAGGAAGTTTAGATCAGTCCTCTGGAGGGTGAGTTTTGGTAGTAGTAGAAGGGTTGTCTGATGTGGAGGTAGGGAAACCTTCTATTCTCATTTTTGAAGAGGAAGAGACTATTAAATATATTAGGAGAAAGGTTTTAGACAAATACTTTATCTTAATAGATTATTCCCAGTAGAACAAAGTATCAAAAGAGGAAGAGGAAGGTTGGGAAGAAAGAGAAGAGCTAGTTAGTAGGGCATTTTTATCTATAACTCAGCATCCTTATGATTTAAAGTCTCCTAACTATGGAAAGAAAGGGAAAAGAGGTAGGAAAATGGAAGCAAAAAGATTAAAACTTGATTCTAAAAATTACATTAATGGTGATACTCAATGGATGATGGTATCCTTACTCTCTAGTAGGGATAGGCATGCACAGATAAAAAAAGGTTGAGTCGAAGTATGTATTTACCCTATTATAATAATTTTTTTGAATGGTATTTAAATTAATCCTATAGTAGGTCTAGTTTTTATTTTTAGGCTTGACTTCAATTTTTATAGCTTTCAATCTTCACCAATTTGATAAAGCTCTTTAGCTCATAGTATTTCATATTTGTTTTTTTATTAAACCTTTTTGGGAGACTAGGCCTCCTGTTGTGCCCTAGAACCAATTTAACCTCTGATCAAAAGCTGAAATCTATAAAAAAAAATGATCAAGATTAGAAGACAAATTTTTATTATCCCATAATTTTTTTGTAAGGTTGTGGATTGGGGTTTTGACAAGAATAAAGATTGTTAGAGGTTTATCTTGAGTTCCTTGTACATATTGGTAAGGGTTCAAAATTAAATTTTTATTTCCAATAATTTTGTCTATGAAAGATAACTTATAGAGCATTAGATTCAAACAAAACCCTCATCTTATACACACAGTCATTGATGTATATCCTAAACTCTATAAATATACAAAAATGAATCTCTTAAAGATTTTTCAAAGTTTAAAAATCATTAGAAAATATTAAATTAGATGGGAAAAATCTATTCAATCCATAGATTCATTATAAAATGCATAAGAGTCAATTTGTGTCATTTTAAGCACTCTCAGCCACTTACAGTCTTAAGCATGTTGAAACTAGGGTTTTGAATTTTAGATGCATATATCTAATGTTTTTAATCATGAAATTTTACAAAAATTTGTAGTCTAAGATAATTTTAGGTGTTCTACAATATTTTTAAAGTTTTGGAACCATGCCTTACCATATTGTATGATATTTTGAACTGTCTTAAAAATAGGCCTAATAGACTCAATTAAGGGTGAAATTTGATGAGTTAGAGGGGTTATATATTGAGGTTTTAAAAAATTTATGAAGATAAAGAGTGATAAAGGGTACTAAAAATGTGATTATAATATATATAAACCATGTAGGTGATTCCAAACAAGGAGGTTTGTGTAGAATTAAGGCTACTAGAGAAGGAGGCTTTAAGAAAGGTGTAGTTGAGTTGGGAATTCTGACTTGATAATTATGTTTTTGGATTGGATGTAGGTCATAGATCTAATGAGAAGGTATATTTCCCTACATGCACTAGAGGTATGTATAGAGTCATTGAACCATGAATGAGATCTTTAGGCTTTGAAATTATGATAAAGAAGTATAAGCTTAGAGGAAGATTAGAGAGTATAGTTTTGAGAGTAGAATATGAGATTATGAGGATTTTGATAAGGAGATAATTTAGAAGAAGGTAAATAATAATATATATTGAAAATAAAGAGAGAGGATTATATGCTTAAAGGAAACTATTAAGTTCATTGAGGTTCATACAAAATGAATGGTGTTTAGACAAAAAAACACTTATAATCAAAGAAGATGATCAAAGATCAAATTCAGATATCAGATTCAAATCAAGTAAATAAGAGTTTATAGGAATATGCTCTACATCAGATTGGTATCAAAGCAAGAAGGTTCTATTGGCAAATAAAATAGACTAGAGTTTAAATAAGAAAAAGGTACATTTTGTTTGATAATTTTTTTTATTACGTTTATGAGCAAGTTCAAGTTGTGAAGAGCATTTATAAGTTGAACTAAGGTGTAGGTATGACCCATTGAGGTAAACATAAAGAATAATATTAGTTAGAGAAGAATATATAGCCCCTAAGTCTAAGGTGAAGGATTTGAATACAAGGCATAAATAAGGTGAATAGATTTATTATAATCTCAAGTACATATTAAAGAAGATAATAAAAAGAGAGACTCCAAGTGAGAGTCAAGATAAGAAGGGAAAAGAGAGTGAAGGAGACCCAAGTGAGGTCCTATAGGGTAAGTAGACAAACTTGCTAAAAGAGATAGGTCCAAGTGAGGCCTAGAGAGTGGAGAGGAAAAGAAGATAAAGATTGAAAAGGTAAATTAAATGTAGGTCATAAATGATACAAAGTACCATAAATAGAGATATAGAAAAAGAGATGAAAAATATAAGACAAGAGTTGGGGTAAATCTTAGAGAGGCTAGTGCTCATGGTGAAGCACATGCAAGAAGAAGAGGAAAGCCAATGGTATTGTTAGATTATGAAGAATAAAGTGAAGTAGCCTATAAGGATACTCATGGAAAGGCAAAGAAAAGTTGTTGAGGGAGACAATAAGAGGAAGAAGAAGTTGTTGTGCAAGCAAGTTAAGTAAGAAATTAAGAAGTTTCTAAGGAATGATCAGAGTAGTGTACAAGAGGAAGGTGAACAACACCTTGGTGAACATGAGATATTCATAGAGTATTATGAAAAAATAAATTTATGCTACCCTAAACAAGAATCGTGTTTTGATGTAGAATAAGGTCTCATGATGAGATAAATATTTCAAGGAGGAGAAGTACTTAATCAAGCAGTACTTGGAGAGATCATGTGGTCTCAGATATTTGTTACTAATGATGAATTTGAATGTGTAGGTCAACAAGATAAATTTTAAAAGAGAGATGTGTCTATTTTTATAGCTAATGAAAATATGATCCAAGAATCAATTATAGTACAAGCAATGGATAAATATAATGAATAAGAGGAAGTGATACAGAGATGTATGATGTAGGAAGATGAAAACAAGAGGTATGAAGGTCACGATTTAGAAATTATATTTCATGAAGTAATCAAAGAAGATAAGAGTTTGTTTGTAGATAATGCTAATACAATGAATCTTTATATTAATACAGATAAAATTGAACAAGAGTATGAAAAAAATAACCACCCAGTTGTTTATAAGAGATGGGATAAATTGCAAGAAAAAATGGTAGCCTTGGAAAATACCATCCATGAGGAATAAAAGGACAAATAATATCCTAGAACACCATTTGGAGATATGAGCAATGAGTATGAGACCATGGAGTTCTAAAAGAGAGAGATATTGAAGATTATACAAATTGATTGGCAACCTAAAAGAGTGTTTAGCTTGACATAAGATGGATTTGAATTATCCTAAGCACAAGCTTTGTAATAATACCATGAAGAAAAGGAGTTGATTTGGAAAATATTAATCCAATAAGGTGAAGAAGACCTAGTAGAGTTCCTAAGCCAAAGCAAAGATAAGGTCAAAATGATCATCAATGTGATAGAGGTAGGATTAAAAGATAAAAGAAAGAAGATACCCAAGACAAGGATCATGTTTCCTATGGAATCACTTCAAGAAGAAAAAGTGGTAGTTATACATGGGTAGAAAAGTAGAATCAACCCATAAATTTCAGCTAAATAGATGGAAAAGGTAAATCTATGAATGAACAAGGCCTAAAAGCATATGAGTGGATCAAATAACAAAAATGGTATCCAATGACACTAGTGAAGAGAAATAATTAATAAAATATGGTAAATAATTCAATAATATGAAAGAGAAACCTAGAAAGGCTTAGAAGCAGAATACCAAGGAAAGAAAGAGTGGACAAGATAATGAGGTCCTTGAAGGGGATATCAAGCCTCATGAGTATAATTAGATGTATGGAAAACTTGATGTTACAAGTGTGAATATTCAAGAGATAAATCCATTACATGATCACATGGAGAAGATACACTATCTCATGATAGAGATAATATAAAAAGATGACATATATAGAGGGAATTGGAGAGATAATTTGTGTTGGAACAGGGATAAGATCAATCATAATAAGATACAAGGAAATAATAAGAGTGTGATAACATGGAGGAAGCAAGGAGAGGATATTTATATCCTAAGAGTGAGTCAAAGTGAGGACAAATACAAAGTAACATTGAGTATGTCAAGTGATGAATAACTACAATCAAAGAACCCATAAGAAATTTAGCTAGTGAACAAGCATGTGAAGAAAGTTCAAGGAAAGAGATTAATCTATATGATTGATAAAATTAAGAATAAATAATCCCAAGAGGTATTATGTTATGATGAATCTAATTTGAGTAAGAAGTTGGTATTGCAAAATAAACAAGGAGGTGATGAGAAGACTCACCTTGAGAAGGTGAAGAATCATGAAAAAGAAGCCAAATAAGATTCCAAATAAAACATGACAAGGATGAAAGAAGAACTGGTTTATCAAAAAACATTACAACATGAAGATAGAGAAGAAAGCATAGCTAGGAACACACATCAACACAAGATTAATGAACAAACCATGCCAAATTTGAAAGAAGTAAACTATGAATCATAAAAATGATTATAGAAACAAAAAAAACCATATGGAATAGAATAAAAATAAGAAACATCAGTGATGGGGGAAATAGAAGATGCAAATAATAAATAATGGTAGAGAATCTTATACCTCGTGAAGTTAGAGGATGAGTGGGTAAGAAAGAAAGATAAGACAAGGAGGCAAATATAAAAGAATCAGTTGAAAATTTATGAATATAAGAAGAATTTAAACATGAATAAATCAAAACATAAGAGGAGGAGAAATTTAAAAGCAAATATAACATTACATCACTTACATTTGAGTTGGAGCTCAAATTTCCAACCTAGGGAGCATGATGCAGGGGTATCACAAGGAAATATAGGTGAAAGTATGTTAGAAGTGTTAAAGTTTGTAATTTTCAATTTTATATGGTTGTGAGGGGTATTTTAGAGTTCCTATAATGTTTTTGAGTCCTTGAGAGTCATTAGTGTGTGTTTTTAGACCATTTTGTGTTTCTTACCAAAAGTCCATTTTTGAAAATTCAAACTATCAATTAACCTTTTATGTGGGTTTAGGAGTCTTTCATGAAAGGTAACTAATGTTTTATGTTAAAAATTGATCCTATATGATCTTAGTGGGTGTCTTAATATGTCTTCCAATGTGTAAGTTTTGATACTTCATTTAATAAAAAAAAGGAAAAATTATGACAGTTATAATGGACTTCTAGTTTTGGTAGTTGGTCTAACAAGTAGTTACCATGCAAAATTAGAGAAATGAGGAGATATAATAGGAATGTACAAGAGAGGAGAGTGTGTGTGGAGTTATTAGAGTAGATTAAATATTTAATAAAAAGTATTAGATGGAGAAAGAAGAGGATAATTGTGTTGTCCATGAAGGATAATGATATCATAGGGAATCTTGTTTGTAAATACATATATAAGATCAAATAAAATTAATTTTTATATTTAAGAATATTGTAAAATTGGTAATGGTGTGAACATAGAGTATATTAATATTTTTAAAATTACTATTAAATTCTTGAAAGTATTTTTACTTATTAGTTATAGGTCTATGTTTTAAAAATGGTGTGTTATAATCATTACAAGAGGTGTATAACTTGAAACAAAAAGAGTTAGAAGAAATAAAGGTCATTTAGAAACTTAGTGAGAAGGATTTATAAATACAATCAGATTTTATACTATCATTATATTGTTAAAGAGTTGAAATAAGATCAAAATTGGAAGACAAAGTTCTATTATTCTATAATTTCTGTGTAAAGTTGTGGATTACGATTTTGACAAGAATAAAGATTGTTGGAGGTTTATATTGGATTCCTGGTATATTATGGTAAGGTTTAAAATTTACATTGTTATTTCCAATCATTTTTATATGTAGGATAATTTATAGAGCATTAGATTCAAACAAAACCCTCATTCTTGTACATAGTTATTGATGTATACCCCAAACTTTGAAAATATACAAAAAGGAGTCTCTTAGAGATTGTTCAAAGTCCAAAAATAAATGGGAAATATTAAATTATATGGGTTATACCATATTAAACTAATATATTCATTAATAAATTCATAAGAGTCAATTTGTGTCATTTAAGCCCTCTCGACCACCTACAGCCTTGAACATGTTAAAACTAGGGGTTGGAATTTCAAATGCATATATTTGACATTTTAACCCATGAAATTTTACAAAAAATTATCATTTGAGATAATTTTTGGTTTTATACAACATTTTTCAAGTTTTGGAACCATACCCTATTGTACTGTATCATATTTTGAATTGTGTCTTCAAAATAGGCCTAATAAACCTAATTGAGGGTGAAATTTAATGAGTTAGAGGGGTTATATAGTGAAATGAGATATATAACTTTGTGTGAATATAAAGAGTGATAAAGTGTATTAAAAATGTGATTATATTATATATAAACCCTATAGATGATTATAGACAAGGAGGTTTGTGTAGAATTAGGGCTACTAGAGATGGAGGCTTTAAGAAGGAAGATGTAGTTGAGTTGGGAGTTATGAATTGATGATTTTTTTGTTGTATTGGATGTATGTGAGAGATAAAATAAGTATGAATATGTACCTATATGAAATATAAGGATGTCTAGAGCCATTGAACCATGAATGAGATCTTTAGGCCTTGAAACTATGACAAAGAATATGTAAGCTTAGAGGAAGATTAGAGAGTAAAATATTGAGAGAAGAATTTGAGATTATGTGGATGTTGGTAAGAAGGATATAATTAAAAGGAAGGTAAATATTAATAGATATTGAAAATAAAGAGTGAGTATTATATGCATGAAGGAAACTATTAAGTTCACTGAGGTTCATATAAAAGGAATGGTGTCTAGACAACAAAACACCTATAATCAAAGAATATGATCAGAGATCAAAGTCAAATATCAAAGTTAGAGCAAGTAAATAATAGGTTTAAGGCATATTCTCTACATTAAATACCATTGTTACTCTAAATATTCATAACTAAGCATGCCATAGGGGCACTTTTGGATCGACATGATGAACAGGGCAAAGAATAACTATGAGAATAACTATATACCAATTGAAAAGTATTATTTATAAATGGTATTCACTTCCTAAAAGTTAAACTACAATCTATATAAAAATACCATAATCATACACTCACAACATATGAGAATAACTATACACCAATTGAAAAGACTTGTTTATAAATGGTGTTCACTTCTTAAAAGTTGCACTACATTCTATATAATAAGACCATAATCATCACCAAGATTGATCCACTTAAATATTTATTCTCTAAAGCCACTTTGATAGGTCACATGGCCAAATTAGTGATGTTGCTAAGTGACTTATATGTGGAATATCATAACCAAAATCTATTAATGGAAAAATTCTTACATATCAACTTATTTAAGCCCCTATATTAGATATGCAACCACTCAGCTTTGATTTCCTAGATGAGTCAATTATGACTCTATAAGTAATATATATTGAGTCCAAATAGTGGATGTTATATTTTGATGTCTCATTCACATCTTGTGGATCTGGGGCTGATATCTTTTTAATTACACCATAAGGAGATATCATTCCCAAGGCATTACATATTGGTTTCTATTTCACTAACAACATGGCCAAGTATGAATCACTCATTTCAAGACTTTGTATCATAATATAGTGGAATATTCAATAGATAATGGTATATGGGGTTCTCAGTTAATCATGAATTAGGATACATATCAATATTAAACTAGAGATGAGAAGTTTGTACCTTAAAAGAGTATGGTAAACCACCTCAAGTCACATTTTGAAATTCTTTAGTTCAATCAAACACTAAAGCCAAATAATAGATCAGTAGATGCAATGGCAAACATTGGATCCATGCTAGCTATGGTTGACAATGTTAAAGAGTATTAGTTTCTCATTGATAACCTTTTTCAACCAATGCATGACAATTAGATTCTGAGATGGTATGTGATATTGTTGGTCCTGATATCCCTTAGTAGCAAGACCTACATAACTATCTTCATGATCAAATTATTCCTCTAGAAAAATCATGAACCCAACATAAATCCTTCATCCATAAAACCACATGATATACCTTACTAAAAAATATGCTCTATCATAGGGGATATGATGGAGTGCTACTTCATTATTTATCTTTAAGAGAATCCAAACTAGAATTGAAGGACGTACAAGAAGGAACTAGTGGGGCCCATACTAGTGGCTTGGTACTTTCCAATAAACTCCATCAAATTGGGTATTACTATCCCATAATGGAGACATACACTTGTCAAAATGTCAAGAAGTGTGATGTTTATCAATGAAATAGTGATTTGATAAATGTGTTGGAAATATTGTCATTGATGTCAATGGTCTAGCATTGGTGGTAAAGGCCCTATTACATTTATTTTCTAAAGTTGTTTTTAATGTTATATTTTGGCTAAAATGTGTTGATATTTATTTAATATTAACGAATATATTTTTGGTTTCATAAAAGTCAAAAGAGGGCCCATAGAGAAGTCAAAGAGTCATAGGGTAAAGACAAAAGAGGAATGGGACACATTTTCCCATGAAGAGTCATCTTGAGGAATTCTAAAAGTCACCAAGTGAAGACAAAAGAGGGTATGGTGCATTTTTCCATGAAGAGTCACCTTAAGAAATTTGAAAGGTCACCAAGATAAAGACAAAAGTGGAAAGGACATATTTACTTATGAAGGGTCACCATGTGACTTTTCAAATACAAGGATTCAAAGGGTCATGCATGTTTGGAAATATTTTTTATGAGGATTGAAGGGTCACAAAGGGTGAATGCCAAAGGTCATTTGGTAAGCTATAAATAAAGGCTTGGAAATCCATTTGTAAAGTGTGGAAGAGAGCATGGTTTGTAATTGTCATATCTAGCTTAGAAGAGCAAAAGAGAAATAAAATAGATATTTTAGTGTGCTATCATTATTGTGAAAGCAACATTGAGAGATAGCTGGGTGATATACACAATAGGGATTAGTGATCCTATGGGTTGGTGCTCATGAATAGTTGTGTTGGTGCTCAGCAAAGGGGTTGGTGTTCCTATGGGTTGGTGCTCACGAATAGTTATTGTGTTAGTGCTCAATAAAGGGGTTGGTGCTCTTTTAAGTTGGTGCTCATTCATATACTTGAGATTATTCTCTATGGTTTTTCCCACATTGGGTTTCCACATTAAAATCTAGTGTCTCTCTCTATCTTGTGTGGTGTTTATTGTTTCAATTTTATTACATATATTGGATGAATGGTTAGGTGGAATTTGATTAAGTAAATTTTTTAAGATATATGATATACTGATTCACCCCCCTCTCAGTATATCCCATTCTTAATAATTGGCATCAGAGTAGGTTCCTTTGGAAAAAAATTTATAGCTTGAAGGTAGATCGAGGAAAGCATGATGGATGGTTCACATGAAGGTTTTTATACAAATAAGTCACCTTTATTTGATGGGACAAATTATTATTTTTAGAGCATAAGGATGAGGACTTATTTGATGTCTCTTAGATTCAACATTTGGTAAGCATTTTTAGAGGAATACGAAGAGCCATAGACACTTGTGACTACTCTGGTAGAAAAAAAGGCAAGTGAAAATAATGCTAAAGCTTTAAATGCTATTTTATGTGGTTTATGTGAATCATAATTTGTTAAAGTTATGAAATGCAAATCTGCTCATGAGACTTGGGTAAAGCTTGAAAATATTTACAAAGGTGATGGAAAGGTTCAGTAAGCTAAGCTCCAAACTTTCAAAAGATAGTTTAGGAATTTGAAAATAGAAGAGGAAGAAAATATAGTAAGTTGTCTTTTACAGGTTGATCAAATAGTTAATCATATTCAAGGCCTTAGAGAAAAGCTAGAATAATTAGTGTTGGTACAAAAGGTTTTGAAATCTCTGCCAATGAGGTATGATGAAAAGGTTTTGGCAATCAAGGAGATGAAGGATCTAGCCAAGCTAAATATGGATGAACTACATGGTATTTTTATGACATATGAGATGTAGACCGAATAAGAGAAACCCTCAAAGAGGGAATTTTCTTTCAAGACATCAAATAAATATAAGACTAAGACTCAAGAAACAAGTGACAACTCTACTGATGATGAAGATGACAATGGATCTCTATTCATCCACAAGATGAAAAAGGGCATAGGTAAATATCAAAGAAAATTACCTTTTAAATGTTTTAATTATGGAAAGATTGGACATTTTGTAGCTAAGTGCCCATATAAGAGTAATGGTGACAATGAAGAAGGAAGGTCTACATATAAGAATAATTTCAAAGGCAAATTTAAGAAGGGATTCGAGAAGAAGAGTTTATACTTTAAAGATCCTAGCTCAACCAAAGATCATGGAGTCAGTGATTCAGATGAAGAAGATATTCTATTCATGACTATATATGAAGATGCCTCTACAAGACAAAGTATAGATGATCAATAAGAAGAACAAGATGAAGCTAAAGTGAATCTGGAAGGAGAACTCATTTGTGCCTTAGAAGAATTACAAGCTCTTGAGAAGAAGAATCACAAATTGAAGTGCCAAATCAATAAAAATGAAAAGGAGTCAAAATAAATAATTAAAGATCTACAAGAACACATTGAAGAAGCCAAAAAGACTAAATAAGATCTAACATATCAGCTATAAAAAGTAAGTGAAGAATGTGAAAGGTATGTTGTTGAAATAACCTCTTTAAAAGTAGATCTTGAGAAAACAAATAAAGCAGTCAATGATATAGCAGCGAATTATTCAAAATTTGAGAATAACACTAATATGTTAAATAAGATATTAGAAAGTCAAAGATCAATGTCAAATACGATAGTGATCCAGAGTTTAGTTTGGAAAAAGGTCCCAAGTCATGATGAAAACTCTTACATGTGGAAGAGCTTGTTGAGAGCTTTTTGACACTTCTTTTAGATCATAAAATAAAGTCTGAATGCCCAAGTTATAGGCTGCTAAAGTTATTTTATGACAGGCAAAATAAGGAGGTGTCGCAATTTGAATGTGACAAGTGGACCAATCCCTATTGACACGTGGTATTACATTTTTGTACATTCATGAAAAAAATTGGTTTGGTGTTAGGTTTGGTTTTAGCCTCCAGTCTTTGATAGCAATCGTATGGAGATTCGTGGGCCTCACTATTGGCTCGCTGGGGGCCCTCAACAAGGGTCGGCACACTTGATTAAGGAGGGGTGCCTTGGCCTCCATTTTATATTACAATTCATTTAATTTTACTTTTAAACAATTTTATTGTGTCCACCAGGTTCATGTGGGACAATCAAATTGTATGATTTAAATGCTTTGTAATATTTCCATGGTAATTTACAATTACCAAGCCCCATTAAGCCACATGGGAGAACCAACACTTACCACGAAGGTCCTACCAACTCATATTGCCAAGTCAAGCTTGAGGTTGAAGGCCAAGTCAATATTCCATATGCCCAGATATTGGATACAAGACTGAGCCATATTCCATGCTAAAGATGGCATAATGCCAAGTCTGAGGGTGAATCAAATTCCATGAGGATCAATCCATTATCATGCTAAGATTAGCATTCAATCCAAGTTTAGAATGTGCTATGTTTGGTGCCTTAACATTTTTCACCCACATGGAGGAGCCACGTAACACCATTGCCAAGTTCAAGGACCAAACACACCACCCAAATTAGCCAACATAACCATCGGTCGTGGCATATGCCTTAGCCAAAATGCATTGGTGACCATTATGGTGGATATTCGAGTTATTAAAAGTTTGAATTGGTTGAGATATATTTAATGTGGGACTAAAGATAAACCCATGAAACAAAATCCTAGGCCGATGACTTGAAGCCATTTCCCATTTACCAATGTTGGATTAATGAGATAAGTCTAAGTGCGCCCAAAAAGAAGGCCGAAGACTTGAACTCATGACCCACCATGTAAAAGGGGTATGCCTTGGCCACTTGAGCCATGAGTTTGCAAGTGGTTTAAAAGGAGAGAACTTTTATTTGAATAGAAGTGTTTAGTGGACTGTGTATTATTATTTTATAGGCTGAGAGCTAGATGGAAGCTTGGAGATAGCTAGCAAATAGATTTTGATCCATTATCAGACCTTATACACAAAGGGGAGGACTTTTTAATTATGTTTTGTAATTAAAAAGAGAAATTAGAAGTTATTTTATTATAAATTAGATACACCAATAGTTAAGTGAAGGGACTTACACACCTTCGAAAGGGGTTGAAGACTGAGGAAGAATTCTGTGTTATTGAGCTTGAGTATATCAGTGAAGGTGGAGTTCTTGTACAGAGATTAGGCCTAAGGGAATTTGTGCAACATTTCAAAGAATTTGTAAGCCATTTGTTACATAAATTTAATAGAAATAGTCCTCACTATTGGGTGGACCCAAAGACGTAAGCAAGAGATGTTGAACTCCATTATCAATGTTGGATGGTAATTTGTCATTTGATTGCATGTTTTATTTTAGTTTCTAATTTTTTATATGCAAAGTTTAAAAATTGACAATTTATGACATTTTTAAAATAAAACCAGTTTAATTGGTGAATGGAAGTTAAAAGTCTTGTGATGGTTCCAATCAAATTCGATAATCGAGAACACTTATTTGTCAAAATAATTTGCAAGTTCTTTTGAGTATTTCAAGAATTTGTTAAGTTTAAGAAATTTAGTATTCATAGTTTAAAGTTCACTTTGAGTTTATCAGTGTAGTTTATGGATAAGATAGGTATCAAATTTGAAAAAGAGAAAGGGAGGCCACTACTTTCACAGACAAGGAAAAAGGAAAGAACTATGTTGAAGATCTTACAAAAAAGGAAATGAAAAAGGAAGAAGTTAAGAATATAAATGACATCTCAAACAAAGGTTGGAAGGAACAGAGCTAAAAAAGACAATCGGTCAAAGATACATAATAGACTCTATTTTATGGTTATTATTTTTATTGTAATGGATATGGTCATAATAAAATAGAATGTCAAAAAAGGGCTAACAATTTCAGAAACAAGAAGGAAATTCATGCAAAGTCAATTAAAAGCCACAACTTTTTTGATCCTCTATCAATTTTTAATGAAGAGGCCATAATATATTACAAGTGCAAGAACTTCAAACACATAGCTTGGTAATATAGAAGTGTATTCGAGTCAGTCAAGAAGGACTAGAGTTTTAAAGCTACAATCATCAAGAAGAAGTTTAGACATGTTCATGGTAGAAGAAATAACCTAAAAAGTCTATGTTTGTCTACACAGATTTGCATGCAAGAAATGAAGAAAAGCTATGGTTCATTGACAATGGATGTTTGAGGCACATGATAGGAGACAAGAGCAAGTTCATAACCCTGAAGAAGATCAATGGTGGCACAATGAAATTTAGAGACAATACTACTACCAAAATTTCTATAAAAGGTACACTAAGTTTAGATAATGGTATAACTAAGATTGAAAATGTTCTGTATGTAGAAGGTCTTAAGAATAATCTTTTGAGTGTAAGTCAAATGTGTGATCAGGGACACACAATAAAGTTTTATGCAAAATGTTATGAAATTAGGAGAAAATATTTAGATGTGTTGATTGCAAATGCTCAAAGAATAGATAAAAATTTATATATGTTATCAGATATCAAAGGTCAAAAATATTGTTTGAGTCAAGTTAAGGAAAGTTGGCTATGGCACAAGAGAATGGGACACATAAATTTTGACAATATTGTCAACATCATCAACAAGCACATAGTTAGAGATATTTAAAAGATTAAAAATCCCTCCAACATACTTTGTGAACCATGTCAACATGGGAAGCAAGTCAGAAGATGATTCCAAAAATAATAATACTCAACCACTCAGATGTTAGAGCTTATTCACACTGATTTGTGTGGACCTATGAGAACTCGAATTACTCAAGGAGAGAAATATTTCATGTTTATTATTGATGATTTTACATGTATGACTTGGGTGATATTTTTGAAGAAAAATTAGAAGATTTCAGCCACTTTAAAGCATTTAAGGCTTTTGTTGAGAATGAAACTAATTTGAAGATTAAGTGCTTGAGATCAGATTGAGGAGGAGAATTTATGTCAGATGATATTAGTGAGTATTGTGAAGACCACGGGATAAAAAGGCATTATTCAGTAGCCAGAACTCTATAGAAAAATGGAGTAGTTGAGTGGAAAAATAAAACAATTCAAGAGATGGTGAGGACAATGATAAATGAATACAAGATAATAGATAAATATTAGAGAGAGGTAGTAGGTATAGTAGTGCACATACAGAATAGAGCATTGTTAAGATTCAATAGTGATGAGACTCCTTATGAGCTATGAAATACAAACCAACTACAATTGATTATTTTAGAGTTTTTGGTAGCAGATGCTTTATAAAGAGAATCGATAAACAATTAGGTAAGTTTGAATCTAGAATAGATGATGGTATATTTCTTGGATATTCTTGCAAAAGTAAAGATTGTAAATATTATAACAAAATAAACAAAAATATTGTTGAAAGTGCAAGTGTTAGGATAGATGAAGATATAGCACAAAGAGCTAGTGATCTAGTGAACACTCCTAAAATCATTGAAGAAGAAGATTTTGAAGAGTCAGATGAAGATGAAAAGGAGAATCAAAATGACACCAAGACCCCATATAAATATGTTTAGATAAATCATAATAAGAGTGACATCATTAGGAACATTAATGAAGGAGTTCACACTAAAAGGATGATGGTAAGTTAATTTAAGAAACCAATTTTTTCTTTGCTATCTAAAATTCAACCTAGAAACTTTCTAGAAGCTAGAAATGATGAGCATTGGGTTAAGGAAATGGATGAATAATTAAATTAGATAGAAAATAATAATACTTTGGAATTAGTGCCTAGACCAAAAGATAAAAATGTGATAAGAACAAAATGGGTATACATAAATTAGTTGAATGAAGATGGTGAAGTTACCAAGAATAAAGCAAGGCTAGTATGTAAAGGTTATACTCACATTGAGGGTATAGATTTTGAAGAAAAGTTTTCACCAGTGATAAGGCTAGAGGCTATTAGAATGTTTCTTGCATATGCAGTGTTTAAAAATTTCAAAGTGTTTTAGATGGATGTCAAGTCTAATTTCTTGAATGGAAATCTAGAAGAGGAGGTCTACATTGAGTAGCTTGAGGAATTTATTCTCTCAAATGATAGTAGCCATGTATGCATATTAATAAAGTAGTGTATGGATTGAAACAAGCTCCTATATCTTGGTATGTAAGACTTGATAAGTACCTGCAAGATCAAGGTTTTAAGACAAGTTTTGCTGATAGTAATCTTTACATCAAAATAGAAGGTGATCATCAATTTATTGTTTTGGTATATGTTGATGACATAATTTTTGGAAGAAACATTGAAAAGATGATAAAAGAATTTTTTGATAATATGCAAGAAGAATTTGAGATGTCTATGTTTGGAGAATTGTCATTTTTCGTAGGGTTGCAAATATTTTAGTCAAATAAAGAAATTTTCATATCTCAAAGTAAGTACGCCAATGAAATGTTGAAAACAAATTGGTTTTGATGATTATGCATCAGTTGGCACACTAATGAGTATAGACAACAAGGTGAGTAAGGATGAAGATTCACCTATTATATATCAAACTTTGTATAGATCTATGATTGGTAGTCTTTTATATTTGATAGCATCAAATACAAACATCATGCATGTAGTAAGCAAGGTTGTGAGATATCAAGCAACCCTGAAGGAGAGTCATGTTCAATTGGTGAAGAGAATATTTAAATATGTCAAGGTGACATTAGATTAGGGATTATGGTATCCCAAAGGTAAATATTTCACTTTGGTTGCTTATACAGATTCAGATTGGGTAGGTTATTTGGATGAAAAAAGAGTACAAGTGGAGGAGCTTTCTTCCTTGGTGATAGCTTAGTATCATGGCTAAGAAAAAATAAAAATTTAGTATCACTTTCTACAATTGAATCAGAATATATTGTAGTGGTATTGCGTTATACTCAATTGCTTTAGATGAAGTAAACTTTGGAAGATATCAAGGTAAGATATGATGAACCTATTTCTATTTTTGTGACAACACAAGTGCTATTAATATTTCTAAGAATCCAGTTATGCATTCAAGAACAAAACATATTCCTATCAGATATCACTTCTTGAGAGATCAGGTTGTAAATTAGTAGGTTAAGATGGAATATATCAGTACTATAGAATAGATTGTAAATATTTTCACAAAGGCACTACCAAAAGACACATTCAAGTATCTACGAGAGAATTTGGGAGTAATTTCTTTTATTTCCTACCATTGAGGATCAACATTAGTTGAGGGAGAGCTAAGTCTTAGCTCCAAGATAGGCCCTTTTCCATTGATTTCAAAGAGGGAAAAGAATATAAATAGGTATAGGGAATGGGTACAAGAACGGGTATAGAGAATAATTGCAGAAATTGGTACAAGATGCTACATTAAGAAGAAGTTATTGTATGTTTTTTAGATGGTAGTATGTGTAGATTGGCATATGTAGTATATGTTTTAAGATGTGGTAGTTTTAGTTTAAGGTTGTCATCAATGACAAAGGGGGAGATTGTTAGAAATATTATCATTGATGTCAAAAGTCTAGCATTGGTGATACAGGCCCCATAGCATTTATTATCTAAAGCTATTTTTGATGTTCATATTTTGGCTAATATGTGTTGATATTTATTTAATATTAAAAAATATATTTTTAGTTGCATAAAAGTCAAAAGAGGGCCCATGGATAAGTAAAAGAGTCATGGGATAAAGACAAAAGAAGAATGGGACACATTTTCCCATGAAGAGTCATCTTGAGGAATTCCAAAAGTCACCAAGTGAAGAAAAAAAAGGGTATGGCACATTTTTCCATGAAGAGTCACCTTAAGGAATTTGAAAGGTCACCAAGATAAAGAAAAAAGAAGAAAGGATGCATTTTCTTATGAAGGGTCACCATGTGACTTTTCAAATGCAAGGATTTGAAGGGTCATGAAAGTTTGGAACCATTTTCCATGAGGATTGAAGGGTCACAAAGGGTGAATGCTAAAGGTAATTTGGTAATCTATAAATAAAGGCTTGGGAAGCCATTTGTAAGGTGTGGAAGAAAGCATGGTTTGTAATTAGCATATCTAGCTTAGAAGAGCAAAAGAGAGAAAATAAAGAGATATTGTAATGTGTTATCATTTGTTGATAAAGAAACATTGAGAGATAGTTGTGTGGTATACACAATAGGGGTTGGTGCTCATGTGGGTTAGTGCTCATGAATAGTTGTTGTGTTGGTGCTCTGCAAAGGGGTTGGTGCTCCTACAATTTGGTGCTTGAATATATTATAGTTTGAGTTGGTGCTCATTCATATACTTGAGATTGTTCTCTATGGTTTTCCCCACATTAGGTTTCCATGTTAAAATCTAGTGTGTGTCTCTATCTATTGTGGTGTTTATTATTTCAGTTTTATTGCATATCTTGAATGAATGGTTAAGTGGAATTTGATTAAGTAAAAGTTTTTAATATATATAATATATTGATTCATCCCCCCTCTTAGTATATCTCATGCTTAAAAAAATGTTCCTTCTTTACAACTCTTACTGATCACTACATCATGGTCAATTTCTACTTAGGGACTCGATCTTATAGGAAAAATAAACCCTACTTCCTCAAATGGACACAAACATATCCTAACTTCCATGAACTACTTTACTAAGTGGATAAAGGCCATTCATCTCATGTATATAATTGGTAAATAGATTTCTAAGCTTATTCATTACCATATCATATGTCACTATAGCATTCCCTCCACCATTATAAATACTAATGGTGGCCCATTCAAAAACTAAAATGTCAAATTCCTCTAAACCATATTCCAAATCAAGCATAATAATTTCATGTCCTTTTACCGTCAAGGTAATGACCAAGTTGAGGCTTCAAATAAGACCATTGTTAAAATTTTGAAGAATATTATCAATAGCATTGATCATGATTGGAATTTACAATTATTCCTAGCCTTATGGTCTTACCGTATTAGTACCTACACACCTATAGGTGTTACACCCTATTCCTTAGTTTTTATATCTAAGTACATTATCCCCATTGAGATCAAGTTGTCTTTTTTGCACGTTTATCTATAAACTATCATTGATGATGAAGAATATAAATTGCCTAGATTGTAATATCTAGAGCTCTTGGATGAGAAATTAAAAATAACATTGGATCATTTTTGAGCCTATCAAAATTGGTTTCATCATAGCTACAACCAATGTATTCTCCATAGAGAATTTAAAATTGGTGATTTGGTGCTAAAATAGATCAACAAAATAACAACACTGAACATAACAAGAAGGGTAAGTTTGAAGCCAATTGGATTGGGCCATTTTTTATTCTTACAAATTATGGTTTTAGGGAATATAGACTAGCTACACTAGATTATAAATAAATCAATGAACCAATCAATATGATACATCTTAAATGCTACTATGTTTAGTTGATAGTGAACCATTGTCTATAAGAGCCCTCACTTGGCCATGACTATCACTAGATTTGTATCATGTGCCATCAAATGAGCTTGAACACCTATCATTTGGGAAACCTACCCTTTCAATATATCAATCTTTATATCTCAAGTTGTAATGATGCCTTGGAGCCTAGTGGTCTCCCTATGTGCCATAGCTAGCTCATCTCTTAGCCTAGTTACATCCTACTCAAGGCCAATAAATATTTACTATCATATTATAGATCTCCCATTATAACATATAAATAAGTGCTTGATCCTATAATTATATCCTTATGATGGAGGTCTCATCCTCCCCTATCCCTATGTTAGAGATCCTAACCTCTCCTGTCTCTATACCTACACTTGTGCTAGAGGTCCCAACCTTTCTTATACTTATATCCTATTTTGAGGCACTAACTTCTACCTAAGACATATCCCTATATAATGGAATAACTTGTACCCCATCACCATCTACACCCCTATCTCCATCCCCATACTCATCATGTGCCCCTAAGATCTATAAAACTTATTGTGCCACATGCTATATAGGGATCTGAAGAACTTATTACATAGGATGCTACACCAAAATATGAATAATCTATAAAAGGATGGCTTATGGTATCACATGCTATGTGGGACATAATCCCTATACCTTTACTTATGATTGTGATTTCCCTAAATCCATCCTATGTCACACTCTCCTCTAGTGTAGCCCTGACTAATAGGGTTGAAGTCTAGTTAATTAGATGGGTCAGAAGCCTACCCACCATATTGTATGAAATTAGAAATGCATCATATCCATAAATCAATCTTGGATCAGATGGGATAGATCACACCTACACTTCTAAATTGGGAATATAATTGTTAAGCAAAAACATGACCAATGTGAGGATCTGTTAAACTTGATTAGGGGATCACTTGTCACAACACACTGTACAAGATAGGGTTCCAAAGCTTATAGTATAACACAATCACATAACAAACCTAAAAGAGTCCTATGATTTAATATTTCACTAATCTAATAACAATAAAATTAAATCTAATTTATTACACATAAAGCTTGTGGCATAAACTGGGGGTTAGTAAAGCAAAGAAATCAAAACATGTATAGGGAACTTCAAATAAAGTAAGTATGAGTAACACTCTAATATATAGAATATGAAGAGTAATATTTATTAGATCTAACACTTATGCTACTTCTATCTACTAAAAGAGAGGAAAACAAAATTATAATATACTTACCTAAATATGAACCTGTTGAGACTCAATCTCTCCCTTGAACAAAAGGGCTTTGTAAGAAGTTGTTGTGGTTCATAAGGATCACTATGTTACCCCAAATCATACAAGACCTATCCAAAAAACTAGATTCTCCAAAATAAGAAACCTAAACTAAGTCTCCTCAAGTAGAATGGTAGAATAGTAAATTATGAAGAAGCATGAGTGAATAAATAACTATTGATTGCATATTTTAATAATGATCTAAATGACCTTGTATAAATAGGCAAAACTTACCCTAAAATTATTTGGGAATGTCATTTATGCTAGATTGACCCAATCAACCTAACATATTTTTGGGCTATATCACTAGGTCTATGTTAGGTTGGTCAGGAGGCTAACAAACAAAAAGAGAGAGAAGGTTCACAAATTGTACTAGGTTGACCAAGTTGGCCTAGTATGTTGAACAGGTCAAAAGGGTGCCAAGCAAGGAAATGAAGGATAAAAAGAGGAAAAAGACTAGAAGACTGTGTGAGGGAGGAGAAACAACATAGGGAAAGGTTGTAAGAACTAGTTAGATTGGTAATAATGAGGAAAAAAGGGAAAACAATCTTATAAATCACCAAAGGTCTGCCCACCCCTTTCTCAGTTCACTCCTTAGGGAGTGCACTCAAAGAGATTGAGTCTCGACAAGTTCTTATAAGATGTAAAGTGTCAATAATCGATAAAAGTTAAAAATATTATGTGTATACATATGCCCCACTCGAAGCTCATCATGTATCACTAAGGTGTAATAAGGGATGGTGCTTCAAGAAATAACATAAGTTTACACATAATGTTGGTGCTAAAAAAAAAATTAGTATTTTAAATCAAAAATAATATAAAGTAAATGATTAAAAGGGAAACTAATCTAAAAAAGTAAATAACTAAAAAGTAAATATAATGCATACCTTGAATTACATTTTATCATGGGATGGTTGTATTTTGTGTTGTTAGTTTTGATTGTGGAGGGCACAGATACTGCTTTCAACAAACCCAAAAATGGAAAACTAAAGAGAAAAAACAAACAAATATAAGAAAAGCCAAGATAGCTGGTGGTATGAGGACAAGATGTACTCAGGAAATTTGGAAAGTTGGGGTGATAGGTGTTATGTTAGACCAAATTACAAAGTCAAAAAATAAGAGTAAATTGGGTAATCAAAAATCTAAGGCTACTAAAGACCAAAAAACTCAAACAAGTTATCCTAAAGTAGGAAAGGCAAACTCACCAAATCAAACCAAGGATACATGTCAAACATGATGGTAAAACAAAATGAAAACAAATGATAAAAAACTAATGAAAAACACAAAAATGGTAAAATAACATTGATGAGTGAGTAGTAATAATCCACATCTCAATCATCAATGAAAAAAAGATGCATAAAAGGGAAAAAAACATTGTCGAGTGAGCAGTAACAAACCACATCTCACTCAATAATAGAAAAAGGGTACAGACTCAAGTGTCTATAACTACAAAATAGAAAAATTAGGATAAATTGAAAAAGGAAGGTAAAGTAGGTTTATTAAATATAAAGTGATGTAAAGAAAATGATACAAAGTTTCTCAAACATGTTATTTTGTTCTAAGGATAGATAAAATTGAAACAAAGTAGTGTTAGCATGTTTTTAAGAGATGAAGAACAAGGAATTGAAGAAGAGGGGAAACATATTTGGAATCATAATTTGTCTTTCAAGGGGGGGAAATGAAATGGGTGAATGGGAGAATGAAGGAAAAACCAAGGTAGGGACAACTCTTTATCGAAGTCAAGACACTCAAATTAGGTTTGTCAAAACAAGAAGACTTTCGACCTTACGAACAATGAATAACTTCTCCTAGTGACACAAGTCTTGGGTAAACAAATGGAGTATATAGATCATCCCATGAAGGTTATATGTATGAAAATTAAAATGGAACTACCTCCCCACAATATTTTCCTTGCTCTTTAGGAATTCTTATAGATCCATTAGTCTACTGTGAAGATTGGGTACTTATGTGAGAAAGTATATAGCACCATAAAGTTTTTTTTTTTTTTTTTTCAACTCCCCTATTCCAATCTATTGGCCTACCACACCCCAAAGGACTTCATCTCTATGTGAAGCCGAATGTGAAGTTTGAGCTTTGATTGGAGATAGGAGATGTGCTTATAATCACATCTTTTGATGTGATTTGACTTTTGAGATTTTTATGTTGCCTTTTAAATATCATTTCCTTTTGTTTAAATGATTTGGCTTTTAACTTTCTTTTGATGGCTTTTTCTATTCCTCCTCCATATAGATTTAGAAAACCAAACATGGGTGATAAAGATGAATTTTATTTGAATAATTGGGACAAGGTTAATAAGAGAGAGAACTTAAAAGAGTATGGGGGTCTAAGAGTCTCGTAAATCTAGGTGAAATAAAAGTGCTATCTTGACTTTGACCCAGTTTTATCCAATGAGGAGATGAGAGAAAGGGGAAATCAAGAGGAATGACACATGAAACAATTTGAATTTCTTCAAATCATAAAAAATGTGACAAAGAGAAAAAAGAAGGGATATAATGATAGTAAAGTGTGATTCCTTATCATAATAAATAAGGAAGGAATGAAAACATGATAACATAGATTACTTGCAAATTCCATCTAGCAAAAGAAGTAAAAGCTAAAGTTGAGAACAAGGATCAAGAACATGAAAAGAATGGTAATTTTATGAGGAATGTTAGGTCCTATCTATGGTCTTACAAAGTAAATAATAAAAGAGAGACCCATGAGGGTGCTAATAATAAAAAAGTGAGGGGGCCTTTTAACAAATCACCTCACAAAGAAAAACCAAAAGGATTCCAAAATAGCATTGGCAAGAAGCAAAAAGAGAAAGAAAATAAGAAAAATGGTAGTTTTGTGAGGGATGTTGGGTCCTATCCATGGTTTTACAAATTAACTCACAAAATAAAATAATAAGGGGTGCAAAAAATAAGAGAAAATGCAAGAAGATAAGGAAGACTATGGTACATCAAGAAACCAAAAGATCAAAAGGGAGGACTAAAGGTTTGTGAAAAGAAGGAAACTATTGTAGAGGGAGAGACCTGAACTTAAGTAACTTTTAAAAATTATTAGAAGGATATAGATTAAAAAACATGAAAATAAGGAAAATATCCTACATGAACAACTATATCAATGATGAGCATGTGAGAGACAAGCCTAGGTGTCTCGAAAGGTTTCTTAAAGTTGAATTAGTTTGGTAGCATGTAATGGAGAATAAGAGTGGGCATCACAATATGACCCAAAGGGTAAGTGGATATGGGAATGGGCATCGTAATATTCCCCAAAATATAAAATGATATGTGGGTGGGCATCACAAGATGTCCCAAAGGCTAGAGTAATTTGTGAATGGGCATCACAAGATGCCCCAATAGCTAAAAAGAGGAAGAAGAGATAAGAAAGCATAAGAAAAAAAGAAAACCCTATAGAGTGTCTAAATGGATTTAGGTTATCCAAGAAGTTTATAATGGGGGTTATGATGCTTTTGGATAAAATGAAAAGAATGATAAACAATAAGAATAAAAGATAGAGATAAAAAACTAAGATAGATAGAGAATTAAGTCAGACACACATGGAAGGCAAAAATATAAATTGGAAAGTAAAGAAAGTATGAAATATTAAAAGGTTGAACTATTTGACTTAACATAGAATACAAGGCCTACAGGCTATATAGGGTTAACCAGGTCGACCCAGTATAGTGTATAATGGTCAGAAAAAGCACTAGGTCACCTAGGTCAACCTAGTATAGCAGACATGTTCCTTGTTTTGCCTATATCTTTAGTTCTACTCATCAATTTTACAAACCGTAAGATGAATTGTATTTTTGATGATGTATGTAATATAATAAATATAATATAAAGTTATGAAAGAACATATAACTAGGTTGAATAGGTCAACCTAGTTAACTACATAGGGGTAGTTTTAAAGACTGAAAACTATGAAAGGAAAATACATAATAAAAGGATACAAAGAAAACAAAAACTAACATAAATGGTTTAGAGATAAATATGAGAATATTTATGATCAATAAACTTGGATAAAACTATCAAAAACTTGAAAAATAGGTCAAGCTGGTTGACCAAGCAATATAGAAACCTATTGAAAAAGTGTTGAAAATGCACTAGGTCAACTTGGTCAACCTAATTGACTAAACAAGAAGTATAAAAATTGGAAAATATTGTAATAGGTTGAGCTGGTCAATATAGTTTTTTAACAAAGTTATGCAAGTTCTAAAACCTATCTACGTTGATTTGGTCGAGCCAGTTACCTATTCCTAAAAAATTATGCACGAAGTTGAATAAAATGGGTCAACAGGGTTGGTCTAATACATTAAAGATATGATAAAAATAATGATGAATATAAATTAAATAAGTGAAAGAAATATTTTAATGGTTTTATTCACGTTGGGTTCACCAAAATGTATGCAATTGGTAATGCATCATGTCCATAAATTAATCCTAGATCTAATGGGATAGAGCACACATACACTTTTGATTAGGAAGCATATAATTGTTAAGCAGGAACATGACCAATGTGAGGATCTTCTAGACTCAATTAGGGGATCACTTGTCACAACACACCATGCAATATAGGTTTTCAAAGCTTATAGTCTAACACAATTGCATAACAACCCTAAAAGAGTCATATGATTTAATATTTCACTAATGTAATAACAAAAAAAGTAAATATAATCTAGTGCACACCCAAGTTTGTGGCACAAAGTGGGGCTTAGTAAATAAAATCAATCAAAACATGTATTAAAATAAAGTAAGTATGAGTAACACTATAATACATGTACTATGAAGATTAATATTTATTCGAGCCAACACTTATGCTACTTCTATCTTCTAAAAGAGAGGAAAGTTAGAATATATTTACCTTAATGTGAACCTGTCAAGACTCAATCTCTCCCTTGGCCAAAGGGGATCCACAAGAGGTTGTTTTGGTTCATAAGGATCAATTTTTTAGGCCAAATCATCTAATACCTATCCACAAGACTAGATTCTCCAAAATAAGAAACCTAAACTAAGTCTCCTCAAGTAGAATGGTGGAAGAGCAGTTTGTGAAAAAGTTCAAGTGAATAAATAACTCTTAATTGAATATTCTAATAATGACTAAAATGACCTTATATATATAGGTGGAACTTACCCTAAATTTTTTTGAGAACATCGGCTATGCTAGGTTGACCTAGTTAACCTAAAACATTTTTGGACTAACTCACTAGGTTTGTGCTAGGTTAGTTAGGAGGCTAACAAACAAAAAAGAGAGAAAAGGTTTGCAAATTGTATTAGGTTGACCTAGTATGATGAATAGGTCAAAAGGGTGCCAAGCAAGGAAATGAAGGATAGAAAGAGGAAAAAGACTAGAAGACCATATGAGGGAGGAGAAATAGCTTAAGTAAAGGTTTTAAGAACTAGTTGGATTGGTAATAATGAGGTAAAAAGGGACAACAATCCTAAAAACCACCAAAGGTATGCCCACCCCTTTCCTGGTGCACCCCTTAGGGCATGCACTTAGAGATATTGAGTCTCAACAGGTTATTGTAAGATGTAAAACATCAGTAATTGATAAAAGTTAAATATATTATGTGTATACACATACTACATAGGTGTTTATCATGTCAGCATATACAAACCCACCTACATAAGCCCACACTATGGGTTGTACCATATTAAAACTAGTGATAGCATAGGATATTGGTAATGGTATCCCCCACTCTCTAATATCTCATGTGACATGTACAAAGAAGTGTGGCACCTATATCATATCTTGATGGAAACTAAACTACCATTATACATGATCTGACCTATACCTCTCCATAATGAAGTCATGATGACCTATAATGTATTATGGTGTCAACATATATGTGGTCACAAAGCCATCTTGTATCCAACAAAATTGAATGGCCATATAAGGCCAAAAAATTAAGTCACATATACCATCTCATCAATGGCTCACTAAAAAAGTAAAAGTCTACCCAATGAAATCATAGACCTAATCTTGTAGGTAACTAACCATAGGCCATAGGATCCGTAGGTCCCCTTTAAGATTATTGACCAACTAGTCACTCTATAGTGATGTACTCCCAGGCCCAGAACTCAAGCATAGTGTTGTGTCCAATATTATATCATCTCCAATAAGTGATCATATGCAAGTCATGGCAGAGCTAAGCCAATATCACAAGACCCCATGCAAAGTTCATGGTGAAATCCAATATGTCTCAAACCACTCTTATGAGGTCAATATGGAAGAATCAGCCAATCTTATCAAGTAGTAGGAGACCACTAATAAGACCCATCAAGATCAATACCTCTTGTGTCAATGAAACTTGTGCTAGAGGTGGTACCACTATAATCTATCCCACTACTACCACTCTAGGAATAATAACTAGAGGCTAGACCAAGTCCTCTAAAGTATTAATATCAATGAATCTCTCTGTAATCACAAGATCTATCATAACAATTAGATCTTCCAATACAACTATCCTACCCTTTGACATCTAGTAGATATTTTGACCCTAAATAGGCACTTTTAGTATCTTATGCACATCTTTTAAGGTCATAGTGGCCTCACTAGTTGGGAGGTGAAACATAGAAGTCTCAGAGTGCCAACACTCTGCTAATGTTGATAGATATGCCTAATCTGCTTGAATAACTGATATTTTAGCTGCATGATGTAAATACACTACCTCTAAGAGCCAAATAATCTAATATGTCTTGATCCCAAGAGGCATAACACTCATAATCATCACTCTCATACCATCATGACACTCATTCTCTCCTATATGGCAAATAACAAAATGGACCCAAGTCAATCATTTCTCTATTTTCCTCTAATTGATCTAATATATCATTTTCTTCTAATTATGGAGTTAGAATGTGATTCATTTGTCCCCTTTCATTATTTCTTCTATCTTATTTACCATTTATGGTTTTCTTTGTTATCAAAGGTTCTTAAAAGACTCAAGAACATTTTAATTATAAGGATAGATTGTGCAGATATTGGAAAAGAGATAAACATGGCATACAATTCATAATTTTAGATTGTTACTTGAAACTATAGATGTATTTATGAAAGGAATAATCATAGAAATAGTAAATACAAAGTAAGTTTGCATATTCTAAATGAATAATAGATCTTAAAGGAAAATAGAGTAATCATTGTGCCTAGTAAAATGATAAAAGATAATTCAAAGAACCATATCGAGAATATTCAATTAATCTCTATCACACATCATAACCATATTTCATTACATCTAAGTGCTATATATAGATCATTATAGAGTTCTATCTCTTTATATTTTAGCCTTTCAATATTATCAAAAGGAAAGACTCTTCACATTAATCTACCATTGATTATGCTTACAAGGTCAAATACATCTGAAATACTATAAAAATACAAAATTATATACTCTGAACACATGCCCAGCTAATTATACTTCACAATTTTGATGACCTCAATCCATACCCAACATTTTATAGGACTTAATTTATTGTCTCATCTTGAGACAAAGTTGCACCTTGAGATCTTCTCTAAAGCTAAGAGGATGATTCATAAACATTATTTGCAATTATCATTATAGGTGTCATTTACATATGTTCACCCATTATGCACTATTTGGCCACCCTTTTGGGTTTTTAAATAAGTATAAAAATAGCCTACCACCCTTTCAAGTTTTTAATAGACTAGCATAACTATGTGGCTTCCCTTTACAATTTTTCAACCATTCTAGTCCTGATTTTAATATTTAATATTATCCTATACTCTTTGTATAAAACTTTTTCAATATGCAAATTTGAAGTGCATAATACCTATTGAGAATGCAATGATGTGCTTTGGAGTGGCTGAGTTAGAGGCTGATGCATTACTAGTTCTACATAGACTATGATTGGATTTATTGGGTGCATAGGTTGTGCTAGAGGAGTTTGTTATTATTGGGTGCTTGTTTGAGTCTAAGCAGTTGCCTTCCTCTACTAAAGTATTTGTTGGATTTATTGTGGTGGAATGAATTGAGGTACCTCCACTAATTGATAAATATAAATATTAATGTGTGCAAGATCTTACTTCAACATCTTCTAATATATGAGGGTATCACACACTAAGGAAATCAAGATGCATGGTGGAGTCTAGATCAAAATCAAATTTTGCAAAATTATCATCTTCCACAATAGATGTGAATGATTTTACATTTAAAATTTTGAGTTGAATTTATAACACCATCTCATTTAATTTATTTATATCCCTTTGAGCTTGAATGCCTACAAACATGTTGCATATTGTCTCATTATGCCATATTTGGAGTTTTTACATAGTGTTGTCCTGACATCTAGCATTTACTTGAGTGCAATATTAATTATGCATGGAGTATATATTTGATCATATAATACCAATTTGGATTTATTTTTTAATGTAAACTCAAGTTTTATAGTAGTTAATGGTTTATTGATGTTTTTCCTCTAATTTATCAATCCTTGGCTTATCTTTTTGGCTTGCTACGTAGTGGTCTCCATAACCTACTCATATTTTTTTAGAATCTTGTAAATTACCTATATCTCCATCTTTAAAGTCCAACCTTGTTACGCAATGTTTAAATTAGTTACATGGACAACCAATATTTATTAAGATATGGAAACAGGGTTTGAGTTATTTATCTATAGACATTACATGATTACCTAGCACCCGTGTAACCAAATTAGGGAAAGTAGAATCTATCACGTTGCATGCATTTGCTAGTTGATTATTGAGGTCTAAATTATCATCCTATAACCTCAATACTTCATATTTAAATTATAATTCCTTTTATTTAATTAACTCTTAGAACATAGATTTGCCTTCAATTTGCTTTGACAATGGCAAGTGGGACAGACCCAAAGTTATTTCCATAGCAATAGTGATAAGCACCATAAACATGGTAGGAGTTGTAGATGTGAATTGTAATAAAGTAAGAGTAAAAGTGGTGCATCAGTTTCATGTTGTGGGAACATCCTAGAACCATTAGATATTAATTTGAGGCTTTATATGTGAGGTATCTTCCTTCACACCTGATTGTGCTGCCAACTTATGCTGTGTTAAGGACTCCACTTCCTTTTTGGCTTCAGCCTTAGCCTTGGATTTAACATTTGTCTCAACTTGATCTTTGGCTTGCATCTTAACCTGATCCTTAGCTTTAGGTTTACATTTGGATTTAGCATCTACCTTAGCCTCAGCTTGGCTTTCTCTTGATATGCTTTCTCCTCAACTGCTTGCTTAGATTGTTATTCCTTGGATTTTTGTTCTGCCTCCTCTTTATGTTGTTGTGTAGCTTATACCTCTTGTTATTTATTGTCTAATTATTCTTATTATTCCTTCCTTACATCTAATTCTTTATCTTACTTTATACAAACCTCTACTTCTTTAGCCTACTATTTCCATTATTACTCTTGTGCAACTTGGTGTTATTGTAATTATGCCTCCTGCATAGTTACTTGTTATTTAACTTCTTCCTTATTTTTATTTTTATCCTCATTTCTTATTTTATTTTCATCCTTATTATAATACTCTTTTGGGTCTTCTTTTTATTATGTAAATTCTTTATATGGTTTAACTTTAGGTAAATTTTTTGTTATGGTTTCCTCTATTTCTTCTAGTACATTGAGTCTGGTCACTGTTTGGGTTTCTTATGAGGAGGCTAATTCTATCACATTACCTTGTGGCACAAAAGTCTTATTCCTTGATAATGATAGTGGAGTTTATGACTCCTTTCATCTCTTCATAGCTTTTTTCTATAGTTTATGTTATGAATCTTATGTTTGATATGCACCATTCCTTTTTGTTGATTTTCCAAAAGACACCATCCTTTCATTGACACATTATGATGGCTTTTTTTAAAAATGAGTCATTAGATTGTACTTCAGATATGGAAATGGAATTTATTGTGATGATTTCTCTTGTTCTTTCACATATGAATATCCCTCAGCTAGATTTGTGTGAAATATCTTGGTTTCCAATTTTTGTCAGGTTGCTTCGTATCTTACAGTATCAAGAATGATGGAAGGTAGGTTTGTATGATGTCAACATAAAGATATTTCCTTACCTAATTTTTCACATGACAAGTGCACACTAATTTCTAAAATAAAAATTATTTCTCCTCCTTATTTTTATAGACTTCATTGTTGATGTCCTCAAGCAAGGTATTCAATACTTTTTATTCTTCCACTCCCATTTCTAACAAGTTGTAATGAGACACTATGCTTAGAACATGAAGATTCTCCAACCAGGACTTTGTCTACCATGTCTACTTCTTGGGTGGAGGATTTGAAGCTCTTTTTTTAGGTGCCTTCCCTTTTCCTTTCTCATTTTAGGATGGGGCTGCTAAATCTTGTGGTGGTACCTAAGGCTACACTTGTTATTGTGCTTGTGGCTATTCTAAGATGGATTGTTGCCCTTATGGAGGAATGGATCAAATAGGTGGAAACTTCCTTGTAGTTAAATATTTTTATCTCCATACTTCAGCTTGTACTTCTACCATTGTAATGAAGAATGACATTGGGGTCACAGTTGGAGTGGCCAACTCATAAACTTTGATCTGAATATCATTATGTAGTTTTGTAACTAATGCATGTTGTCCCAAATATTACATGACATCATATGGGATTCTTGGGTGCATTCTGATCAAGGTTAGGACCTCTATTGAGCATGTATTAAATTTCCCCAATTTTTCATAGTACTTACCTATTTTTTGTCCATGTGATGTTTTCAAGGGTAGTGAGTGATAGGCTAAAAATATCTAGAGTAATATTAACTAGTCCTAGTGGAGATTTCCATTACATAAATCATAATAGTAAGACCAAAAATTGATATTGAAATATATGTAAACCACATGCAAGTAACTTATCAATATTGGTGGTGATCTTTGATTCTAAAAAATTAGGCTAATTAAATTTCTTCATTAGATATATCATGTGATATGTAATATCAATTACCCTTTCTGTTGCCTGTTTGGCATGTTTGGTAGTCTGTCAAAATCTTTTTGTGATGAATTAAACCAGAATGCACTCTAAAGAATCATCTATTACATCAAATAATATTCATATGCATTATCTTGTGGTATACTTCTTCCAAACATTTTAATGGATTGATGGTGCATTATATTTGTATTAGAGGTGGGTTTTCCCATGATTAGAGAGGCTTGTGGCTCTTTCCATAAATGGATCATCAATCCAGATTGTAATATCTTGGGACAAATGGATATCCCCTTGATTATAATGACTCAAAAGAGTGAGTTTATTATACCAAATGTAAGGAGCTTAATCAACCTCTTTATATCTGACCCTTACAATAGATATGGGAGCACTAAGGCTATGGCTTGTGCAGCTTCTTGTGGTGCTAGAACAAATAGGGTAGATTCTACTTGGTTGATAAAATTGAAAGGATATAGTTCATTGTATTTATTCTAATATAAACCCAAACCAATCCTCATCTCTTCTTTTTGTGCATCTATCAAAGGGATCAACTATTGGGATTGATCCATGGTTGCTATTGTAGTTTGGGGTGAACACTTGCTTTGATGATTTAGACTCTGATATACAATATATGTGCAATGAGGTATTTTGAAGGTAGATCACAAAATTCACTTATTAAATAGAGTGTAATATCTGAGTGTTGTTGATATCCTTATTTTTTATAGATTTTGGAACCCAATTATATGTATCTAACTATTTTAAATGAAATTAAATGGGTGTACACGAGTTGTGATCCAAAATTAATATGACTTAATAATTTTTTTATATGATTGAGACCCTTTTTAGATAAAGAAACTTGATATATCCCTTGGAAGTTACTTGATATGATGTGAAATCCTTCCATATCCCCTATTTATTTTATGACTCTAGATGTCTATTTACCATTCGATATTCCTTGAGAAAGATGCAATCTCTTGAAATTGCATGTCTTTAACATTATTAAATAACCATTACTTGTCTTTTAACTATACTTTTCTTATCACCTCCACCTTATTGGAATTATTTTACAACCTCTAATAGTTGGTTCCATATATTCATCTATAGTCTACTCTAGAATCCAATCACATGTTACAACTATAACTACTTTTTGTTGGTTGCACTGTGATATGATTCCAAGATCGCGCTATGAAAATATAATAACCTAAAAAAACAAAACACACAAAAAAAACATTAAATAAAATCCTAACTACATGGTGTCAGTCAGCACCCACTCATATTATCAACACAAGGATACAGATAAAAGGGAGTAATACTTAAGCATACAACCATTTATGCATCTTGGAAGTATGGTTCTATATAAATCTTTTAACATAATAGTATGCTATTTTGAAACCTCATGTATAATGTAGGTTATTTTCCATATAATGTATAATTTCATTAGAATTCTCTATGTATGCTATCATATAATAATACCTCTTGCTCTACATAAAATTATTTAGATTGAAAGTTGAGATCATGCCATGCCTTTTGACTTAAATTGTGTATTTGATGTGTCCAAATTGACATATGTTAAATTTAATCCATCTTACTCAAGTCTAACAAAATTTGTTTTAGAGATTCATGATCACCCAACCTCATAATCATTACAATGTGCAAGCTCAGAACTATGTATTCCATAGGCATTACTACTTCCAAACCATAAACAAGATAAAAGGGAGTGAGACCAGTTACGCACTTGTAATTTATATTATATGACCAAATAATTATAGGAATATGATGCTCCCAATCATACCTTCACACATTAGAATACTTTCTTAGCATTTTCCCTAATACCTTATTTGATGCTTCAGCGTGCTCATTTGTTTGAGGATAATAAATCATGCTTTTCTGGTGTGATATCATAAACTCTTTAGTGAGAGTCTTGATAATGTTATTGAGGAAATGTGTTACTCTATCATTGACAAGCTTAATTGGACATCCAAACCTTGTGATGATATTTTTTGTGTAAGAACTTGGTAGCATCCTTCACACCATAACTTAGGGTCACAACTACTTCCACCCCTTGGTGAAGTAATAAGTTGTAGTAATAATATACCAAACATGAATTTGTTTTCTAGGAAGAGCTATAGGCCCAATAAATTTTATTCCCCATTATTTAAATGGTTAATCTATGAGTATTGGGACTAACAACATCTCATCAGACTGATTTGGCTTTCCCATTTATTGGCATACATCATAATGCTTGGCTACTCTATGTGCATCCTGAAATAATGTAGGCTACCAAAGACCACTTTTAATATTTTCTTTGTAGTGGATTCACCGACAAAGTGACCTCCTAGAATTCATTGATGATATTCCTAAATAAGTTTTGGTCATTCATGCTCTAGTGCTACTCTGCATAATACAACATCTCTACCCATCTTGTACAAAAACCCATTGATGAGACTATATGGTATAGTGTGTGTTAGTGCCCAAAATTACATTAAGTAATTATTCCCTTATTGAGTGTAAACATCTAATTTGTTTATCCTATTTCCTATTTTCAAGTATCCACCTAATATTAAGTGTCCTATTTTCATCTCGAGTTATTGAAAAACCCTTATTCTCAGTCATGCCTTATTATAAAACCTGTAAGATTTTGTATAAGTAACGTTTCATATCTATATGTTTTAATAGACTTACAGGAGTGTGATTGTTTCAAATGAAGAAAATACCCTGAAATAAAAGGCATGGAATAAAATTTAAGCTACTCCTTATCAATATGTGTTATCATATGTTCTTCTTGAGTATAATAAAGATACTTCTTATATCATCTTTGGGGCAAAGCAAAAATAAGGAGAAGTTATTATAGTAAAGGGGAAAGAGGTAAACAATAAAAAGGGGAGTCTTACACTCATGTTTCACCAACACAAAGTACAAAGTGTAAAGTGTTACTCCACTTCTAGATCCCATAGGTAGAAGGAAACAAGTAAAGAAACATGGTGGGAATTTTGAGTTTGACTGAAAGTTGATCATGAGAGTCATAATTAAGGGGGTTGAGTTCTACTGGTATTTTAGAGCTCAAAATGAAAGTGAAAAATAGTAAAAAAATACCCATAGAAAGATACTGGTGGGAAATATATGGTAAAACACACTTGAAAATTATAATGTGCTCATGCAATTTTGGGTCCCATCGTACACCCATCTAGTGAAATCCAGGCACTTTACATGTTTGTAAATGTGCAAAGTGCATGACGGGCTCCAGATCCCACCATGCACCCATTTGGTAGAATCTAGAACTCGACATGCACTTTGCATGTTTACAAATGTGTAAAGTGCATGATGGGATTTGGATCCTACCAAACCTATAATTTTCCTTTCATAGAACTTGAAACCTTAGGTACACATTTCACATTTACAAACATGAAAAGTGGACCATAGTATCCACCTCCTACCAATTGTTTACCAATTATGAAGTTGTGGGATGAAAAATCCCAAGTGCAATTTGCACATTAAAAACATGCAAAGTGCCCCATGGGTTTTGCCTTCTATCGAACCACATTTACCATCCATGATGAGTGGACCTATTTCAATCAGGTCCAACCTCTACCACTAACCACCCAAGATGTATTAAATATAGGATTTTTTGAGGAGTTAGAAGTGCACATTGCACTTAGAAAGGTATAAAGTGCAAAGTGTTATACCACCCCTAGATTCTATGGAATGTGGCATGATAGGTGAATGATGAAAAGTAGAATGTAAGATGAATTTTTCACCAAACTACATGTAAAGTGCATTGGCACTTCTGAATCCTGCTAATCAAAGCAAGCATGAAAAATGCCAAATCAATGAGCTTCAGGGAAATGTTGAGGAAAAATACAATTTTTCACTTGTGTAAAGTGAAAATTACACCTAGATTTCCCATTTCCACTAGTCAACACCAATCAACAAGGAGAGCTACAAGTCAAAATTTCACAAGTACAAATTACACCTATGCAATTTATAATTTGCAAACTTGCAAAAATAGGTAGGATTTCCTCTAAAGGTCAAAAAGTGAAAACAATGTATTAAAAATGGAATATGAAAGAAAATCTAAAAAGGCTAAGTGAAAAATTCAAAGGTGAAAAGTGTAAAATGTGAAAATACAAGTTGGAGCCAAAAAATAAAAATTTGAAAAAAACCTAAGTTGCTGTATTTTCATTTTACTTTGTTTATCCAATCTCTTCCATAGAAGGATATTGTAGGTTTTAAAATCCAAGGTTGACCACTCTAAAGAAGATCTTTTGATCAGCTATGGATCTATAATATTACCTTTCCATTGTTTCAATATCAAGTTATTCTATGGCATACATAAGAGGAAGGACAATTATCCAAGGAGTTTTAGCTATGCAAGCCAGTGGTCAAGGGAGTTTCTAGGAAATTACACAAAAGACAAATGGTTTGTTTGGATACTTAAATGAATATATTCTTTCTACCTCATGTGGAAAGTATCTTCAACCAATAAATCAAGGTATTTTCTCTAAATATAGAGGTAGTTTCAACAATCATTTTCCTTACAAATACATGAAAATTCTGGGTGTGGTAAAGTTTTTTCTAACTGTGAGCATCTTGGTGAAACTTGGAGTTGTGTTTTGCAATTTTTGTAAATGGTAACCCTCATTCATAGATTTAAAAATAAGTATAAATAAATGTATAAATAGAGGGATCCTCCTCTATTCAAAGGTTATTGTTGGTTGTTGGTTATTGTAGGTCACTATTTTAAGTGTCCATTTTCCTTAAGTCTAGGTTCTGTAGAATTTTTTTGGGGATCAACTGTTGTGTGTAGATCTTGTCTCCCTTACTAAGGTAGTTGTATTTTTACAACCATTATCAATAATTGGGATCATGTTTATATATCCATTGTTAAAATATAAATCTCACCATGCTCATCCCCATGACAACATTTTGAAGTGTTGATGTTTGTAGTATTTCTTTTTAAGTCATTGGAAAATATTTGTGATTATTTATTATATCCTATTAATGAAATGCAATAATATGTTTTACAATTTCTACTAATTGTCTATTTGGGTTTTCTTTCATTACTCATTGTCATTTTGAGCATGTACCTAGGTTATAAATCCCTCTCTGTAGTTATATTTGGAAATGCATTATTGAGTACCTTTTAAGATCACCCTGTGTTTATGAATTTGATAGGAGAAAGAATTTGAGATTCTAATTTTAAATTTATGTCCTAGTCTCTTAGGGGTTATTTGTTTTTTACCATTTTTTTGAATTTAAAGTTTTGCTACATCTTTACTAAGAAACATTGTCATGAAATACTTCTAGATAGCTTGTTGTTGGGAAAACACAAACACACCACCCTCCCTTTTTTATATCTATCAATTTATCCTACCCTATCTTAGCCTACAAATAACAACCTTATTACATGTTATAAGTGTTACTTGCCTTGTAAATGCATAATATCTTGTATATTTGAAATGTGTTTGTAGTTTATGTTTTAAATTCTAGTGTTGTAGTTTTCCATTTAACACCTGTTGTTGAATATTTTATAGAATGAAGATTATGGTCATCCTTTCATACATCTTTGGTAGATTTTGTATGACATATAACATTTTTGCATTTCATGTGACAACCCTTCACAAGTGATGTGTGTAAACTTGGTTATACTTTGGTCATATTTTCCCCTATTCGAGGGAATCAATATTAGGAATTTGATATGAAGGGATTGTTGAACTTGATGATGCTTCACTTTTTGATGATGATGGGGATGAATTTTACAAGGGTATTAAGACATCATTGGGTTGATAGGTCAAATTAAAAGTCTTAAATGGATGGGGGTCTACTGGGATAATATGGACTTTTCCTTCATGCTCATATTTAAGGCATCAATGTAAGGTGGAGGGGATGTATCACATATCATGGTTCTAGGGGCATCATAGTAATATGTTGTACGATAATTCCCCCTCTACCATATATAATAACTTGGGAAGGGTACGTGAACTAATTTGGATGGGGAGGATAGTATTTCCTAGAGTAGGGGACACCGTATCATTGAAAGCTTACAGGACGATTGGGGATTGGGCCACAATAGATTTTGGTAGTTGGATTTGTTTAAAAACATATGATGATATGATATTTATACTAGCTCCATTATCAATCATGACCCTATTGATCCTAGTTTGATTAACATGGGCAGTGACAAATAGGGGTAGATCTTGGTCTTAGCTTGTAGTAAGGGTATTATACAATTATTAAATGCAATGGATGAAGATGTTTGTAAGGCTCTAATAAAATTTTAAAAAGGTTAAAATTCATTTGGATGTACTTGAATGGCCTTTAGTGCTTCTATCATAGCTTTGTGATGTTTTGGGGTAGTTTTGAATGAGCTTGTATAAGGACATTTTTATAGGTATTTATTGGAGTTATTTTAGGACTTCTATTTATATTAATTGTGAGGAATTAGTTTAGGTTGTCCCTAAGCTGGATACTTTTAGTTTTAGAGCAGATGGTTTAGGAATTTCCATAGTAGAAATAGGGGTCCTTGAGATGGAGATTCTAACCTTGTTTGGATTTTAGCTTTGGGGCCTTGTGCTTGAGATCATGTGGTTATGTATTGTATTAATTTGTAAGAATGGGTAGTCTATTGAAATTATTGATTTATTATTGTTTGCAGGAATTGAGATATTTGGACAAGGTTCATCATGCCTATTGGTGCATGTTTTGGTATCTCCTATGAAGGATTTAAGGTTTAGATCATACTCGGTTCTGAAATAGTTGTATATTTTTTATTTTGATTAGAGAAAGGGTAAACACAAGGTTATTTGATTAAGAGGTCATCTATTCCAAGAGATCTTGGATTATATCTTTGAGAGCATTACATCTCTCAATGTCATGTCCTAGCATTCTATGGTAAGCACACACCTTGTCTTTCTTATACCATTCTAGTTTTTGGATTTAAGGATTGAAAGATTTTATTAGTGGAAGCAAGATGAGGGAGGCCTATAAAAGTTGATTAAGGATAGTGTAATGGGATCCCCTTAATGGGTTATGGTATGATTTCAAATTATTTCATGATGTTGACTTTTGTACCATGTTTATTTTTGCACCTTCATATTTTGTGTTTAATATTTGGGTGAACCTAGTGGGAGGTATCCTACCTTTGAACATAGGAATTTTAGATGGTTTCCTAGGGTGATAAGAAGTTGAGGGTTTGAAATGGGATGTTGGTGTTGGAAGAATGGGTAGAAGCTTATGAACTGGTTTGGATCCTTTAAAGGATGTCTTCGTAATCATGATCATTAGTTTAGATGAAAGATAGGGCCCCAAGATATAAGGTTTAGATTAGATTAAGGGTATTTTATCTTTCCTTTTTGGGTGTTGGTAGATGTTATGGGTATTTAACTTCTAGTATTTTTGTCTTTGGATGGTTGAGGGAGCTCAAACCTCATAGATGGGTAATTGTAAGGCTTTGCTTTTTGGGATGCCAAGGCACTTATTTTAGTTAGTTGGGCCAACCTTTTTATTTTATTTCTTTTGTAGGAAAAATTGAACATGTTTAAATGATACTTCCTTTAGGATATCCCATTTAATAAGGTTAAGAAGGTTAGAGTGGATGATGGATGAAAATTTAATTGGATTGTGTTGTTTTTTATCCAAGATACCCCCCTGAAGGAGGTCTAGAAGTTATGGTATTTTAGAAGACAATTCAAGCACCCTATTGATTTCTTTAGGTAGAAGTTGATCATGAATAGTGTTTATCATATAAGCTCCCTAATTTAGGGGATCTTCAGTATTTATTTTTATAGAATTTAATGTGGATGGGTGATTTGGAAATCGCTGTTTAAATATATCAAGGGATTGATTTAGGGGAACATTATGATTATATAATTTAACCTCTTCCTGATCAATAATATTTTGGACCAAACTCTTGAAGTATCAACATTTGTCAACCTCATGATTAGGTATGTGATGATAAGCAAAAAATTTATTTTCTTTATACTAGTTTGGTTTAGGGTGAGAGTAATCAATATGCCTAATTGGAGAGAGATCAATGACTGATGCTTTCAAAAGTTTATAAAAAATGGAAGCGTAATATTATCCTAAAGGTGTATATTACTTGGGTGGAAATCACATTAGTGTTTTCTGAGATTATGTTCGAGAAGTGAAAGGATTTGATTGGTTCATTATTGGTAGAGGGGATGTTTTTGGGACAACAAAATTTACTATTCCTTTTGGTTTAAGGTTGTTAGTCCCCTTAGAAGAATTTACTGTTAAAATTCTTGTTACATAGTTTGAACGTTGCTTCTTCTAGGGCCCAGATTTCCAATTTATGAGCCATGGTGAAAGCCCCATTGAAGGTTTTGAATGATTGGAATTGAAGTGTAGATGAAATGTGTTTTACACATGACCTAGTGAATAATTTAATTAACTTAAGTTGAGGGAGGGAAAAGAATATTTGGTTTATAAGACCCCTCCATATTGAAACCAAGTATGTAATCAACTCATCTTCAAATTGCTTAATGGCATATAGTTTAATGATAGTTACCTTCATTGAAATATTAATTGAGAAATATTCTAGGAAGATTTGAGCTAATTGGCCAAAGGAAAATAAAAAATGTTGAGGAATGGCAATATCTGGTCTAGCTAATGACATGGGAAATGTTCTCAAGAGAAGGGCATCATCATGGGTTATAATATATAATGCGTGTCTATATGCCCTGATATGTTGTTGAGTGTTTTCCTTATTTTAGAATTTCACAAATTTAGGCAATTCCCATTGTGTTGGATATGGTATAATTGGAATGGTTGGGTTAATGGGTTCATTACATATTTTCTCATATAAAAGTATATATTTTTATCTAGAGTTAGAAGTATCAAGGTTTTCCATTCTATCCATGAGGATACAAATAAGTTCAGGTTGAGCATTGTATTGAGATATACCACGTATAGTGTTTTGTGGAATATAGTTTTATTATACATGTTGTTGAGGGGGAATTGATGTGGGAAATGACTGTGATTAAGGATAGCCAACTGATGTACCAATGATTGGATGAGATGATATTGCATATTATGGGAATAGAGGAGGTATGGTCTATCAGTAAGATAGATTGACGAAGGTGCCCATAAATGTCTATGATAAGGTGAGGTATTTATAGGACAATGGTGGTAAGAACTATTTTTAAAGAGGTATACTTGTAAGAGGTTAACATAGGGGCACTTGTTGAATGGGATTTGATGACTGAGTTAGATGTTGGGGATTTGTGGTTACATTCATTTGGATAGGAGGAAGAGATGTAGGTATCAAAACCACCAAGCTTTGATAAGAGGAGGAGGGTGGTTGATTGGATATGGGATGTGATATGATAACATCATGGGTCTAGACAACATATGTAAAATAATTGACAGATGCTATAAGTGGTTGATTAGCATAGGTTATGATATGTCAATATTGGTGGTTAAGAAAAAACTTATAATAGGATCTATCGATGCTGGCAATGGTTGATGGATAGAGGTCAAGACCATGAGTTTTCATTTTATTTATCTAGTGGCATACCGTACATGAATTAGAAGGAATGACCACATGCAAAAATAGGGATGCATGTGGCTCCTAAAGTAAGATAATGACTAATAACTATTGGATTATTGTCTAAGATACTAGAAAATTTAGGATCCTCTTATGCATAGTATTGGGGGATATCCTCCCCAATGGACCCAAGAGAAATAGGGGGAATTGAGCTATGTTCCATTGATGAAGATGATGAGGGTGGATATATTTAATTTTGAGATTATTTATGATTCGAAACCATGTATTAGAATGAATAATAAATTGATAAGCCAAAATTCTATTTTACTTTATTTTTTGCTTTTAAGAAAAATAAAAACACATACTACAAATTGATGCTCTTAATGCAATTAAATTAAGATTTGAAATGTGATAAGGTGTTTGGCTTTGTAGGGGACCCATCTAAGATATGTTATACCTTAATTTGACAATTTATCTTTGTATTCCAATGGTTTACCTTGTTTGAGACCTATCTTTGGGGCTAACTTAGTTAAGGTGGCCAAAGTTAAGGTGGCCAAGAAGTTCACTAAGTTGGTTTCAAGTTTGTTATGGATGGCATCCTTGATATACCTGAGGGTATGTGAGTCCTAAAAGTATGTTGGGCATGGCACGGGGCTTGGTATTAGGGCTTACCCTAATCCTGTAGTGATAGGGTATCATTTTCTTTGCCAATATATCAATCACCAATTCTTTATACTCAGCCAAAAAACCAAGTCAACTTCCCCCTTGGTGATTAAATCCAAGTAGGTAGACTTGGGTAGGATGGTTTAGTTTCTTGTTTGATGTTTCATGATTTGGTAGTGTATGAGTGGAAAAAGTGACTAAGATGGTATATTACCCTTCCTAGTTATACTATGTGTGCTAATTAAGTATGAAAACAAATGAATGTAGTTATTTTTAAATGCAAAAAGAAATTAATATTTTTTTATTTTTTTATGAAAACAAGAAAAAGTTGCTAAATGTAGTTTAAAATAAAGAACTTATAATTAAATAAAAAACAAGGATTTCTAGGCCCAAAAAAGGGTCCCACTAGACATGCCAATATGTTTAAGTAGTTTTTTGTTGAGTTTTCTTTATATAAATGAACCACTAAAATTCATAAAATAACAAGGTTTTAAACATGAATAAGGTATATCTATGAGATGAATTTTCACACCGTTGGTCTCAAATGACCATAAGGACTCCTTTTTGGCTAGGAAGGAAAACCTACACACATCAAGAAACTTGAAAAAATGGATTAATAAGATAATAAAGTGGTTTGCCTAGTAAGATATAAATTTTGAGAAGTGGTAAGATTCCTAGTATGGATGTCAACCCACTTGTCTCACAATCAAGCTAATAATAATTATGCTGAAAATTATAGATATTGTTAAAGAAAATGATTTATAAGCTAAGATATGCACATGTTTTCATCTCTTCTTCTTCTTTATTATCTTCACTGAGGGAGTAAAACTAATCAATCCAAAGAGTTCTATAGATTCAATGTCTTCTTGTATGATGTCGATTTGGTTTTTAATGTATTCGAGATTTGGTGTGAACGTAATAATGTATATGTTTAATTCATGTGCAATATTGAATTGGTCACCCAAAAAAGGTTGAGTAATAATAGGTAAATAAACCATGTTATCAACATCACAATATGATCCTATAAGAGTCATATAAAGGTAGAATCCATGTTAAAAAGAGTGGAAAATAGGGTTATGTGATCTAATAATTTGACTCAAGAGAGGATGGTTATTATCATGTTAGTTTCAAAATTAAAAAAAAATGAAAGAAACACACTAACTAGCATAACATCTCTAGGCCTAGACACTAAAGAGACCTTAGTTAAAAAACATGAATAAAACACACAACTAAAATGCAAAATAAACCCTCTTTTACCTTCTTTGGATGCTCCAAAATGCTTGTTGTAGTGGCTTGCTCGGCTTATGCTCATGAAGTCCTTAGCAATAGAAGCTTGACTACCTCCATCTCTCCTCGGCACCTTTGGTTTGTGGCTTGGCTTGGATTGGAATCAATTTAGCATGATAACACTAGTTGCATGAAGCTTTGTAATAAATTCTGCATTATAAATTTGCATAATCATGTCTTATAATTCATGTGGTGAGGCCTCTTATTTATAGATTTTTGAAAGTGTCTACAATCAACTTGAACCATCCATTCTGAGATTGAGATGTGTGGTTGAGGATTAATTAATATTTTGTAATTAAGTTTATAATTATCCTCATCATGACATTAGAAGAAGGGACAATTAAGATTCATGGAAGGCATCATGGAAGGCATTAATGAGGCATGTAGGGCATGAATCTTGATATTTGTGGCATTTATGGCCTAGGAATGTCTTCCTAAGAAATGACGTCACCTGATGATGTAGATATTGAATATTCTTTTCTAAAAACAAGTATTCAACAAGTTTCCTTGGAATTTTTAATTAGGCCTTGATTTGGATTAATTAGCTCTAAAGCATGTTTAAGCACTTTGTGCACAAATTACTCAAATTGATTAGAATCCCTTATTATTTGTCCAAATTTTGATTGGATTGGAATTGGAAGGTGATGTTAGATGTGTTGGATCCATTATCTTATTTAGGATGTTACTAAAAACAAATAACAAAGGCATACATCTTGTATAAGATATTTGATAGGAAAGAGCAATCTAGAGTACCTATGAGCAAAATTGACATTTTGACTCAAAATGATCTGACCAAAGTTAGCTGGCCCATAAATTGCATTGACCCATTTAGGGATAACTTGGCTAAAATTGGCATTTAAATATGTCAATTTCACATCATTTAGTGTGTTTTAGTGTTTTTAGACCAAATTATGCATTTTAGGTGGAAATTGGTCAAAATATTGATTAGAGGTCATTGGTGGCCAGATTTAGGTGTCTATAGTTTGTCCTTATTTGAGAAGATGTTGTAAACTATAGGCAAAGCAATGTCTTCTCAAATAATGAGAGATGGCTTATATGCCAAAAGGAAGATGGTTGAAGAACAAAGCTCCAAATGGTTTTGGGAAGCCTATGATGATGTTGTAAATATTGTCATTGATGTCAAAGGTCTAGAATTATTGGTGATAAATGCCCCATTGCATTTAATGGTGTTTTTGATATTCATATCTTGGCTAATGTGTGTTAATATTTATTTAATATTAACTAATACATTTTTGGTTTCATATAAGTCAAAAGAGGGCCCATGGAGAATTCAAAGAGTCACGGGGTAAAGATAAAAGAGGAATGGGATGCATTTTCTCATGAAGAGTCATCTTGAGGAATTCCAAGAGTCACCATGTGAAGACAAAAGAGGGTATGGCATATTTTTCTATGAAGGGACACTTTGACAAATATAAAAAATTCACCAAGATAAAGACAAAATAGGAAAGAATGCATTTGGTTATGAAGGGTCACCATATGACTTTTCAAATGCAAGGATATGAAGGGTCATGTAAGTTTGGCACCATTTTCCATGAGGATTGAAGAGTCAAAAAAGGTGAATTCCAAAGGTCAATTGGAAAGCTATAAATAAAGTCTTGAGAATCCATTTGTAATATGAAAGAGAGTGCATGGTTTATATTTGTTCTCAAAGAGAGAAAATTAGGAGATATTATAGATTTCTATCATTTGTTGAGTAAGCAACATTGAGAGATAGTTGTCTTTTATAGACAAGAGGGGTTGGTGCTCACAAATAGTTATTATGTTGGTGTTTGGCAAAGGGGTTGGTTCTCATGAAAGTTGGTGCTTATGAATTTTATAATTTGAGTTGGTACTCATTCATATACTTGAGATTGTTCTCCATGGTTTTTCCCACTTTGGGTTTCCATGTAAAAATATGCTCTCTCTCTCTCTCTCTCTCTCTCTCTCTCTCTCTCTCTCTCTCTCTCTCTCTCTCTCTCTCTCTCATGGTGCATATTATTGTTTTAGTTTTATTGCATATCTTGCAAGTGTAATTAAGTGGTTAAAGAAAAGAAAGCAGTAAATTGATTCACCCCCCTCTCAGTATATTTCATGCTTAACAATTGATATCAAATGAAGTTCTTTTGGAAAAAAATATACAGCTTGAAGGTAGATCAAGAAAGCATGATGGATAGATCACATGAAGGTTTTTCTACAAATAATTCACCTTTGTTTGATGGGATAAATTATGTTTTTTAGAGCATAAGGATAAAGAATTATTTGATAGCCCTTGGATTCGATATATGGCAAGCAGTGGTTGAGGAATATGAAGAGCCACAAACACTTGTAACTACTCTAGTAGAAAAGAAGGCAAGTAAAAATAATGTTAAAGCTTTAAATGATATTTTATGTGATCTATGTGAATCAAAATTAGTTAAAGTTATGCAATGTAAATCTACTCATGAAACTTAGGTAAAACTTGAGAATATTTACAAAGGTGATGGAAATGTTCAACAAGCTAAGCTTTAGACTTTTAGAAGATAGTTTGAGAGTTTGAAGATAGAAGAAGAAGAAAATATAACAAGTTATCTTTTTCAGGTTGATCAAATAGTTAATAAGATTCAAGGTTTTGGAGAAAATTTAGAAGAATCAATTATGGTTCAAAAAGTTTTGAGCTCTCTACCATTGAGATATGATGCAAAAGTTTTAGCAATTGAAGAGATGAAGAATTTAGCCAAGCTAAGATGGATGAGCTACATGGTATTCTTGCGGCATATGAGATGTAGATCAAACAAGAGAAACCCTCAAAGAGAGATGTTGCTTTCAAGACATCAAAGAAAGAGAAGGCTAAGATTCAAGAATCAAGTGACAGTTCTAGCGATGATGAAGATGACAATAGATCCCTATTCATTCATAAGCCGAAAAAGGGCACAGGTAAATATCAAGGAAAATTATCTTTTAAATGTTTTAATTGTGGAAAGATTGGAAATTTTTTAGCTAAGTGACCAGATAAGGGTAATGGTGAAAATGAAAAAGAAATGTTTACATACAAGAAGAATTTCAAAAAAAAATTTAAGAAGAGATTTGAGAAGAAGAGTTTGTATTCTAAAGATCTTAGCTCAGCTAAAGATAATGGATTCAGTGATTCAAAATAAGAAGAGATTCTATTAATGGCCATACATGAAGATGCCTCCATAAGCAAAAGTAAAGATGATCAAGAAGAAGAACATAATGAAGCTAAAGTGAATCTGGAAGGAGAACTCATTTGTGCCTTTGAAGAGTTAAAAGCTCTTGAGAAGAAGAATCAAAGATTAAAGCTCCAGATCAAGAAAAATGAAAAGGATTCAAAGGAAATAATTGAAGATTTACAAGCACACTTGGAATAAAACAATAAAAATGAAGAAGATCTAATGGCATAGTTGCAAAAATAAGTAAAAAATGTGCAAGGTATGTTATTAAAATTGCTTCTTTAAAAGCAGATATTGAGAAAACAAATAAAGCAATAAGTGATAGATCAACCAATGATTAAAAATTTAAGAATAGCACTAACATGTTGAATAAGATATTCAAAATTCAAAGATCAATTTCAAATAATATAGGTATCATATTTGAAAAGGAGAAAGGGGAGGACACTACTTTCACAGATAAGGAAAAAAGAAAGAGTTATGCTAAAGCTCTTGCAAAAGAGAAAATAAAAAGGGAAAAAATTAAGAATAAATAAGACATAAAATAAAAAAGGCTAAAGGGAACAATGCTACAAAAAGCAATTAGATCAAAACTTATTGGGACCTAGTAGCAAGACTGGTGAGACACTGATTTGCCCATAGGTGGTTATGTTCAAACTCATAAATAAATGTGGATATAAGATGAAATATATCTTGCTAGATCAACTATCAAACTACTTTCATAGACTATCATTAAAACATGGATTGGATTGATTTTTGAAACTTGATTGGAATCCTCTCGTAAAAGGTGCAGGAAGAACCAAATGAACCAAGATCAAAATAGGATTGGGTAGGATGACTAAAAATAGGCATTGGTCTAGATAGGAATGGAATGGTTAGATGGCATAGTCTTGCTGATGATAATGATGGTTTGATAAATTAGATAAAATGGTAATACGGTTGCCCCCAAGTGATGGGGTAAATGGCTGGAATCTACAATAATGGTAAATAAGCATATGTAAGAATGGCAATGGCATGGCAATGTGAAACAAGGTACATGTTTTTGATCTGGGTGTGATTTTTGATTCTATTGTTCCTATTGATGGGGAGATGCACATCCTAATCAATAAATGATACAAATAGAATACTCGATCATGTTGATTTCTATCCTATACCTCATCTGATTAACTACTCTGTCAAGAACTACTTATATATTTGGATGCCAAGAATGTTGGTATGTTCTTCATTGGTCATTGATTATGATTCCTTCAAGCATCAAGACAAGATATCCTTATAGCCTCTACAAATTAAAGTGTGGCCATGGATGGTAAACAAAGATAAATAATGTATGGTAGGTTTTATTTTGAAATGAAATGTCAAATGATAATGGAAAAGGTAATAGTGGGGAAACAAATGAAGATCAAGACTTTTAGTCACACGTAATGTTTTTGATGCCATATTCAACATAACTTTGGTTGTGGTTAGGCCAATGACTTATTCTCTTGATAGGACAACTAGATTTTGTAGTTACCATCTGATTAGGCTGTAGATAATAAGTTATTTGATTTGATCTTTAATTTGATCTTCATCAAGTCGTGAAGAAATTTTGTGCTCAACTATTGGTTTCACCAATGAAGTTGTCTTGATTATCTCGTAGCACCTCTAAGAAAGTTTCACTAATGAAAATTGGATTTTGACTTTGATTTTTTTCTTGTGCTTTTGAAAAAGATTCACTAAAAGATGATAAGTTCTGACTTTGATTTCCCCCTAGTGCTTCTAAAAAGGTTTCACTAGAAGAGTGCTCTTCTGATACATGAATGTGGTCTTGGCCTCCTTGTTCTTCTTTAAATACTATGTCATCATGGATGTAGTTTAATAAAGTGTGATTTTATCAATCCCAATTGACACTTATGGGAGATGAAATGTCAATGATATGGCTATTTTAGTTGATAGTTATGGCATGTGGAATGGTAATGGAATGGGTGTTGGCATGATAATATTTGGAGAAGATACTAGGATAATTTGTGTCAAAGCTAAATTACTCATCCTCAAAAATTGTAGAAAGATTAAAAATGTATTCAAATTGATCTACAAGGCATGCGTAACCAATGTTATAACAACCATGCACATATTCTTCTTCTAAATCTGATTCTAACTCAAGGGACTCTGAATCTAATGTTGAGATTGATGTTGATTTTGATTTTGATTTTGATTGTAAATTTGATGTTGGTTCAAGAATAAAACCTAAATCTAACTCTGATTCTTCATTTGATAGATACTCTATTATAATGATGTCTTGTTGAATTTTAGTATTGGATAAGTAACAACCTATGATGGCATAATGGGCTCCATAAAAATTGTTTTGTCAAAATGAGACTCCTCTAGGATGGGAAAAAGGTCAAGAGACAACTCCTTAGAGACTTGCTCATCAATAGGAGGCTCTTGAAAAATAGGAACATGGTTGAGGTAATAATTTTCCCAAAGGCAATTATAATCATTAAGAAGTGACTCGACAAAGACTGGCTCATCAATGTGAGATTATTCAACAATTGGTATAGGATCAATAGGTGATTCATCATATGTTGATTTATCAAAAATGGTTATTTCAAAAAATATATCTTGGATTGGTTGGGTATTTTGGCCTTGGTTTCCAATGAGTTGGAATATACTAGTTTTGAACATAGCTTGGTCTTCGAAGGATTGGATTAATTGAGGTTTGGATGGGATTGACACTAGATGAGGAATGACTTACAGTTGGATAATGGTAGGGCATTGGGGAGTATGATTATTTTCATGAGCCAAAGGATGAAGTCCTGAGATGGTAAAGATAGGGTGGTGTGAAGCTTGATTGCCCGCATAAGCCAAAGGACTAGGTCCTAGAATGATAAAGGGGCATTATGGAGCTTGATTTCTCACACAAGCCAAAGGATGAGGTCTCGATATAGAAATGGTTAGGCATTGTGGTCTTGGAATAGAAAGGTATGATGTGGTGGAGCCTGATTACTCGCATAAGCTAAAGCATCCAAGTCTTTCTCATAAACCATATCATCCCAATCATGAGTTGGCTCATAAGCTTGTTTTTTACTATGTTGCACATATTTATTATTGCAAATATGTTATGGATCCATATCCAAAATGACATTATATATATTTGGGTCTTCAAAGTCCTCCTCACAAGCCTCTTCATGCCAATCAAGGTTTTGATTTGGATTTTGTGGATTTTGACTATGTTCCCCATATGGAGTATTGTAGGGAGAATAATAAAACTCCTTAGAAAATATTTCTTTATAGGGGTTCCTAGTTGGATTTTATGCGGCCATTATATCATAAGTTGGATTGTACATGACTCCACCATAAGTGTAGATACACATATCTACATAACTGATGAAATCTTTAAAAACAAAAAGGCTTGAAGTTCTACAAACTCTAAAAAATGATCCAAAGGACAAATGGTTCAAACTTGGTCCAACTTGGTCGAAGGGGTGGAGTTGTATCTCCAATGTGTTTTGAAAGTGGAGTTGTATCTCTAAAATTGTTTATGCTAATGCTTGTCATAAAATATCCAAACGTCTAATTTCAAATTTTATACACACAAAAGGTCAAGCATATGAATAAAAATTGACATGTTAAAGGTCTAGGTCAAAGTGTTCCAAACAAGGTCTAAACTAGGAAAGTGAAAAGTTGAGTGACTAGGTCTTTTCTCTAAATGTGGAGTCAAAAGATAGGATCAAAAAAATAGGCATATGTTAGGACTTTTGGCCAAATAACATCAAAATTTTAGACTTGAAACTAAGGTATCATGTGATTTGATTTAATATAATAAGTTTGGAAACAAATTTGATATAAACTTAGCACATAGAATCAAACATAAACATGATAAATTGGCATAAGACATAAGGCAAAAGGCATTTTGAGAAATACTATCTTCTCCCAAATAAAGGTGCAAACAATGATGAGGATAGGTGCTAAACAAATAAACCATCAATAGTTTTCAAATTTGGGTAATCGATTAACTGAAGTTATGCAAACCAAAAGAGAAAGATTAGTGTATCAGCCCCACCAATTAAGGTCTAAATATAAATCAATCAATGTTTTAATCTAAAGTTGAAAAAGTTAATTGAAAAATCAACATTGAAAACTAGGATTTGACCAAACAAGCTAGACAACATTGGACAATATGATGACACAAGACAAAGTTCCAAATGGTATACACAAAATACTTTGAAACAAATGGTTTTTGGCATAAGGTGAGACAAGTTTTGAAATAAATTGAGCATCCTAATGGCGTAAGCATGATCAAATGATGTGATCTATGCTATACTTCAAAAGACTCAAAGGCACAAATGTTTTGACATGATTTGGGTAGTATAATGCATGATCGAATGATATGATCTATGCTATGCTTCAAAAGACTCAAAAGCACAAATGGTTTGACATGATTTGGATAGTATAACACTACCCTCCTCACCTCAAATAAATTGTTTTGGCATGGCTTATGAAAAAAAAAAACAAATTTTAGTCTCAAAACATACCAAGCAAAAATGACCAAAATACACTAAGTATAATCATCCATATCCTAGCAAGGGTATAACAATGTGGGGTTGACTAAAGTAGCAAGCTTTCAAACGTTTCTAGGGGAATCAATTGCACAATGATTTTCACATCAAACAATGCAAAAGAAAAGCATAAAAATTAGGTAATCATGGTATTATCTAGTTGTAAAAAGGTCTAGTCCTTTTTACAACCACTACATCCTATTATTTACTCAGTGTAGTGCGATGTGCAAATGCAGATACATCTCATGTGCAACTCTAATTAGGAGCAAGTGAATTCAATGTCAAGAAATGAAACCCCAGGTCAAAGATTCCTTGAGTAACTCACGGGAGGTAATGACATCCCCCTTGCAAGCCAAGTTTGCATGAAAATAAAAGACTAAGAGAAAGATTTTAGGGTCATTTTCAAGGTCACCCAAACTTTGATGAGTTTTTGGGGAGTGCTTTAGATGACATTCTTTCTAAGACTTGGACTAGGATTTTTTCAATAGGAATGGCACTTTTGATTCCAAGGGTTCCCTAAAGGGGAAAAATGGAAGAGCATACATGTAGCATCCCTCTTTTTTACAAATAAAATCTAACTTAAACAACTAATTGAACATAAAAATCTTAGAAAGGTGAGTTCATTTTAAGCCTAAATTCAAAAAATGAGGTGGTATTCATTTGACCCCTTGATCTTAGTTGTAACTTTGAAACCTAATTCTAAAAACACATATTGAAGCACCTTAAATGTTACTTTAAGCACCAAAATAATGTTCCTAATTCATTTTAAAACATGTAAAATATGTTTTAAAACATGATTTATCAAACTTTAAATCTGATAGTTACCTGTCTACCCTTAAGACATCACCCCAAAAGTAAATATGTTAGATTAGAAACATTTTAAATAGATTTTCCAAATTTTATAAAAAAATATATATGAAACTTGAAGCTAAACTAATGTCAAATTTTTAAAATTTAGGATAAAACGTGTGATTAAAAAAATCATCCAACACGGAGTCCGTATGACCCCAAACCAAGCATTTTAAAATAACTCTCGGGTTTGCATTTTTAAGAAAACATAGTGACTGACGTCAATTACACTTACTAACTAATGATGGTTATCTAACTGACATCAGTTACATAAATAATGACCAATGATGGCTATGCCAACTGATGAAAATTTTACTAACTGACGTCAGTTATTGTGTAAACCTATGACAAAGAAAAATAGCAAAATAAAGTTAAAAAATCAAATTGCAAGAAATGAAGATTTTAAAGTTATAGAATGATCTTCTTCATGTGTGGGATGTGTTTGGTCTCACTAGTCATGATATATGTGATCTAGTAATTTGACTCAAGAGAGGATGGTTAGTATCGTGTTAGATGCAAAATGAAAATAAAATGAAATAAACACACTAACTAGCATAACATCTCTAGGCTTAGACACTAGGGAGAGCTTAGTTAACAAACATTAATAAAGCACACAACTAAAATTCAAAAGAAACCCTCTTTTACCTTCCTTGGATGCTCTAAAATACTTGTTGTAATGGCTTGCTCGGCTTGTGCTCATGAAGTCCTTGGCAATGGAAGTTTGGCTACCTCCATCTCTCATTGGCATCTTTGGCTTGTGGCTTGGCTTGGATTGAAATTGATTTGTCATTATAACACTATTTTCATAAAGCTTTGTAATCAATTTTGCATTATAACTTTGCATAATCATGTCTTAAAATTCATGTGGTGAGGCCACCTATTTATAGATTTTTGAGAATGTCTAGAATCAACCTGAACCATCCATCCTGAGATTAAGATGTGTGGTTGAGGATTAATTCAAGTTTTGGAATTAATTTTATAATTATCCTCATCATGAAATTGGAGGAAGGGTAAATTAAGAGGCATGGAGGGCATCATATAAGGCATTGATGAGGCATGGAGGGCATGAATCCTGATATTTGTGGCATTTATGACCTAGGGATGTCTTCTCAAGAAATGAGGTCACTTGATGATGTAGATATTCAATATTCATTTCTAAAAACAAGTATTCAACAATTTTCTATGGAATTATTAATTATGCCTTGATTTGGATTAATTATCTCTTAAGCACGTTTAAGCACTTTATGCACAAATTACTTAAATTGATCAGAATACCTTGTTATTGGTTCAAAATTTGACTGGATTGGAATTGGAAAGTGATGTCAGATGCATTAGATATGTTATCCCATTTAGGATGTTATTGACAACAAATAATAAAGGCATACATCTTGGGTAAGATATTTGATAAGAAAGAGCAATCCAAAGCACCTAGGTGTAAAATTGGCATTTTGACTCAGAATGATTTGACCAAAGTTAGCTGGCCCATAAATTGCATTGCCCCATTTAGGGATATCCTAGCCAAAATTGGCATTTGAATATGTCAATTTCACATCATCTAGTGTGTTTTAGTGTTTTTAGGCCAAATTATGTATTTTAGGTGGAAATTGGTCAAAATCCTAATTAAAGGTCATCGATGGCCAGATTTAGGTGTCTATAGGTTATATCAAATGTTTTCTTATGGTCTAGAATAATTTATTTAGATCTCTAAAAGAATAGAATTTTGATAGGGATCGATATCTATTGATATGATTGAATTTGATTTAAAATATTGATGTCAATTATATGAATCACCATTAGTTCTGGTAAAAGTCTCGATAATAAAAATTATGGACTAAAAAAAGATGTTTGGATAATATATAGAGTAAGATGAGACTAAATAGACATACAAAAGTAAATAAACTAAATTATGCATTTCAAAAAGATAAAACTTACCTCAAAATGTCTTTCACTGATCTAATAATGTTATTATTTGTAAAGTGAACTTTTGACTCTTTGGAGATGATTGTCAGGGATTTTAAGCTTGTGTGCAGATCAATAGGAAATCTAAGTGTTAGTGTTGTAAAGTTATCATGCATCATGCATATAAAGGTTCTTCAAACATTCCATAGGCAATCAGGTAATTATTTGGGAGGATTATACTCAAGTATATATAATCATTGATGATTGTATTGGACTACCAATAATCATGGGAATAATTAACAATCCACTACTATCTTTGTAAAACCCATTGTAGGGTTGTTTTAACCATAGGATAAGTTGGGAAAAAGGAATATTAAGTTGTTAGTCAAGATTTTTATCATGGGTAAGTTGTTGAGAAGGTTTGGTTAATTTTTTTAATTAGATTACAGGTGGTTGGGAGGATAGGATAGTAATTAGGGAGATTTTTAAAGTGGGTAAATGTAATAAAGGTGGACAATGAAATAGCTAAGGGGTCCATGATGCACAATGACACAAATATTTGTCGGTGCATAATTCTAATGTCAATGGTATGTTTCCAAGGAGTCTTTCTAATTGAAATTATTTTAAAAGTCTTATAGACCAAAACTAAACTACTGAAAATGTTTTATATGGCAAGAGGTTTTTGTTTATGTAGGATCAATATGGTTATGCCAAAAATAAACACCACCCATATGTAATGTAATCTTGTTGGTGTGGATGCTTTTTGATTTATTATGAACTTGATTCCATTAGAGGATCATCTAATATAATAATTTGATCACCAATGATATATTGGATCTTATGTTTCAAGGTAAAACATTTGTTCATAGAATGCCCTAGTCCCTAATGATAGTGAAAATAAGCATTCACATTAAATCTTTTGGGTAGAGGTTTACTCATATAAACCTCTATAGGATGAGGGAGAGATATAATATTACACTTTATTATCCATGGGAGTAATAAAGCTAGAGACTTAGGTAAACATGATAATTGTCTCTTCGATACTTTAGATAGAATAGTCTAGTTAGGTTATTTACTAGTGTATCAATTTTCAACTCATATTCAGTGTTGCATTTTAAGCTTATCTATTTGTTAGACCATTGCATAATTTTTAAAGGGATTAATATTTTTTAGGCATGTGTAATTGAATCCCTAATGACTAAATTTTAAGCATGCATGTAATGTAGAGGGGACCACTACATCTAATGTATCCAAGGTTGTCCCAAAACATGTTATAGTTCAAATCATTTGGCATAACTTGGCACAAAGTGGGTAATGTATGGGGACCACAGTAATATTCAATGTTATTCATCCCAATATGCATCATGAAATATTATCAAATCCTTTGATGCTCATTGTTGAGTCCTAAACCATTGTCCACAAGAACTTATTTTATCATTTTATTGAAAATGCACACCTGGATGTAGAGTGGAAAATAACTATTTATAATATGTTGAGGTGCTAAATCCTCCTTTTTAAAGGATATATTATTTTCTATCCATTTTATGAAGTTTAAGATAGATGTAAATATTTTGGTTTGACATTATAATGGAGTAGGGTCATACACAATGCATCCAAAATGATATCCTTATAATGGGTTGAATTACATAGCAAGTCCAATAGTGAGGTTTTGGTAGTACTATGTTTGGACTGGGTTATAATATGACCTAGGGGGATGTTTGTTTCATGAATTCCATTTGTCACTTTATAGTGACATGTAAAAACTCATTACAAACATTAAAACAATAGGGAGTATGTAGGAATGCAAGATTTGAAACCCTTATGGATTAGATGGCTTGAACTAGGAAACTAATGTATCAAACCATAACAACTATAAGGTATTGGGCCATGAAATAATTTATAGAGACATCCATGGCAAACATGATAGTAAGATTATGGTAATTAGGGATCAACAATAGAAAAATTAGAAAACCTTAGTGGACCTAGGGTTTGATGTTCAAAGATTGTGTTCACCAAATGATTAACCCTAAATTGGATTAAGAAATCCTAACTTAGTTTTAATAGGGTTAATAATATAGAAATGATAATGTACAAGGGTTAGAATTAGATCTACAACATGCCAATTAAATGTTAAACTCAAAACTAATCATACACTAGATTTATTATGTTGAGAGTAGGCTAAATATAGAAATTACAACTAAGCTATGTATGTAAATGACAAATAAGTAATATACTTAGTTGGTCTTGAGTTAACATAGTTTTAGATCTAGAATGGATAGAAATAAGGCTAGAAGGAAATTTTAAAACAATCATTAGATTCTAAATTTGACATTTTGAGATCTCTAAATACTACCATCAACTTGGGATGACTGCATCGATGCTACTATCTAGGTTTGATGAAATTTTTATATATGGAATACCTAATGGAAAAGGATGCAACCACCTAGACACTTTAGGGTTTTACTTCACCTTCATTTTGGTGCATTCAGATCTAGGCCATGGAATATCTCTCCTCATAAATTTTTAAAACCTTAGTTATTCATCTTGATTTTGATATTAAGGAAAAATCAATTAGAGGACACATGGTGTCGATCTAACCCTAAAAACCCTTATGTTAGTGAGAACTACCTACATAGCCAATACTCTAAAGAGGGCCTTAGACTAATGTAGTTCTCCCCTATGTGTTGGCTTGTGTGTGAATCATGCAATATGTGCAAAGTTAGTAAAATAGTGACCTAACTTGTAATTTATAAAATCAAGATATTAGGTTGCTCCTTTAGTACTTTAGACATGTATATGTGTTGTACCTATGATTTATATGGAAATGAGGAAGTTTTGTTCAATTTTATGCTCTTTGGTCAGAATACTTGGTATTGTTCCTATGCTTCTAGGTGAGGAATAAATGAGAGATGATATTGTATTTATATCAATCCATTTGAATAAGTAAATCAAATTAAATCACTTAGGCCAACCATTAGGATACATTTCATTTGTAAATTGGATGACTTTAGGGCACTAGACACTTACATTGGGTCAGGACACTTACATCGATGTTAATGTTTATCCTAGACATTAGGGAGTAAGAAAGTAGGCATAAGCTCAAAACTAGCAAAAGATGGAAGATAATTATATTTTAAGAATTATTATCAAGATAAAATGCCTAGGTCATCAACATAAGACTGGTTAGACTAAGAGATATAGGCCAAGAGGAATAAGATAGAGCATATGTGAGACTTGTAGAAGTAGGAAAAGGTCTATAACTAAGAGAAATAGCCAAAATTTGAGTTTGCCAAATGTACAAGACCAAAGTGATATATAATCCATAAATATCATCTACATTTTCCCCCTTTAATATAGTAATGAAATTTCTATTTTAAAGGAAAGGAATGTGTACTTGGGTGTGTAGAACACACCTTATCTTTGTGTGTGCCCAAATTGAGTCCTTTGTTGGTGAATAGCCTACAACCAAGAGCATGTTATAATATATAATTAGTGCATATAATTTAGGATTTAAAGTAATTTAAATATATTAAAATTAAAATAACAACATTTAAGAGTACACCTATGTGTTGATGTAATCATCTTGTGTATTGGCAAGTTGATTTTAAAAAGATGTATCTTTGTAAGGATATGAAAATGAGATTAGGACAAATATAGATAAATATTGAAAGTTCATATATCTAGGGGGTAAGGGAGAGAGATAGATATTAAAAGGCGTATTCCCTCAACCTTAGACCAAAAGTGAGTTGCCACCTAGAAATTGAGATTAACTCAAGCGTGCAACCTAATGATACTTCTAATATGGTGAGTGTGAATGAACCAAGTCACCCACACTGTCAAAAATGTGAGGATGGATTATATTATCAAGTCTAGCCTAAAAAATTATAAATATTGAGTGATTTGATCACCTCAACCATACCAAAAGGTAAACCTACTACTTTAATAGATTGGCTCAGTATAGTTCATAAAATTCCAATTGGTGGGTGGTGACAGTCCTTGAAAATGTTCTAAAATATGAAATTGATTTGGATTTTTCAATATTAGGCATAAATTAACATATGCACTTTATATATGTCTCATTCTAAAATAGTGTATAATAATGGTACTAATGTATAAAATTCTACCACAACTAGGAATCTGAATCATATAACTGTGTGTTTTGGTCAATTCAAAAAATTGTGTAAGTATGGAGAACATGCTTCCAAAGCATGTCCCCATTATATATGGAGAAATATAAAAAATAAAATAAGTGTCAATATGGAAAACATGTTTCCAAAACATTCCCCCACTGTAACATGGATATGTTGAATACTGAATAGTTGTGTAGAATATGCTTTCAAAGCATGCCCTCACTGAATCTAAAAATTATGAACATGTGGAAGACATGACCGAATGACATGCCCTCACAAAATCTATAAACTGATATAAGTACTATATACTGAATGAGTGTGGATGAAATGCTTCTGAAGCATGCCCCCATTGAATCTAAAAATTGTGAATGTGTGGAAGTTATTTCTCTCAATTTTAGTTCATTTCTATTTAAAGAATAATTAAGAAACTAGTAATAAGGGTGTGGTAGAAGAACCTATTTGTTTGTTCGCATGTGATACAAATGATTGTAAAGAACTCCTCTTTGTCTTGGGAAGAATGGCCTATAGATAATAAATCACTCATGTAAAGGGGTTTTTATATGGGTAGCAAGGTGGATTGCCTAGAGTGAGCTAGATCCAAGAAGCATGAGCTTACTAGGAGGCTGTCAATCCACACTCTTAAAATAGTTAAGTTGGAAGAAATGAAAATGAAGTAATTACATCAAATTAAAAAAATATTAAAAGAGAATACAAGAAGAAATAAATGCTTGATAAAATAAAAAAATACTAATTAAGCAAATAGTGGGTCAATACTAATGCTAAATAGGTCAGGTTGGGTTAAAAAAATAGGTGAGGTCTCTGTGAATAGGCAGGAACATAGAAAATGGAATTAGGTTAAGGTTAAGTAGGTAGAAATAACTTATTGTGATTTCTTACCATAGTGATTGTCAATGGTTAGGGTGACCATCAGTGGTTAAGGTGACTATTGGTGGTTGGGTGACTGCCAGTGGTTGAAGGTGATCGTTGATGGTCGGGGTGACCATTGATGGTTCTTGTGGGTTTTGAAGGATTTTAATAAAAGGATTTAGAATTGGTTAGTAAGTGGTTTGCGATATGGTTAAGATCTGGGGGCTAGGAGATAAGATGTAGAAAGGTCTGATTTGGGTAGGAAAGTCATAAACCAAACAAATAAAACTTGAAATACAAAATGTACCTAGTTTGTTCCTTGATGGACGATGGATGATCCTGGAGAAATTTTGGTAGAGTAATGGTAATTTGCCTCAAGAGAAATTTTGGTAGATATTTGAGTCTCTATTGTATTTGTTGAACTATTAGAAGGAAGACCTTTTGGTTAATAGCTTGATTACCTATGTTCTAGAATGTTTGATTATTGATCCCTATTCACCTCTTACTCTCTTCCTTTTATAGGCAAAGAGAGATGGAGGTAGAAGGTTTCGTAAGAGGTTAGGCTACTAATTTTAATGCATCATGATTTTGTTAGCAATGGGTAAGGTGAACATATTAAATTATTCCATGTTATCTTTTACATAACTAGTGTTGTGTTTGTTTAGATGTTGAAGGGACCTAATTGTCAAAGGTCAGGGTGACCATCGGTGGTAAGGTGACCATCAACAGTCGAATGATGAAGGTTAAGTAGGGTAAAAGGGTGGGTTTGGTCGGTAGTTCAAATTGATCATGGTTAAATTTGGTTAGGGTTCAAAGGGTCAAATTGGTCCCAAGGGGGTCCAGGGGTGTTTCAACATTCAAAATTATAGTGTGCATAATTCTAGTGTCTATATTTTTGCCTTTTTTGTTAGGCAATTTATGTCAACAAGATACAAAACAAAAATAGTTTGTGTGTCAAAGGTTTGGTTGCCCTGAGTATGGGAGGGGGTGTTCCCCCTCAAACTGAGAGTTGATGAGGTGAAACTGAATCGAGTGTAGGTTTGATGAGTGGTTTATGGTGAGTCAAAAATGTTGGTGACAATGGTGGTTGTGAATTTTAAATGCAAATATGTACATAAAATGTGATTAAGGTATGATAACCAAAATCATGCATAGACTAAGTTTCCATGGTGGGTAAAAATAAGGTCAATTCTAGAAGGATTGGTGATAGGGTAACTGAGCCACAACATTAGGCATAACTAATCAGGTTATTCCTATCAAGTCTCCTAGACAGGGTCAATGTTTTTTTAGGTATCTAAGGTAGGAAGTTCTCTCATGAAAAACACAAATGGTTTGGTGTGCACTAGGTAGTGTAAATTCAAGTGTTCAATATGAAAAGGTTGGTTGGTGCAATCAAAAGGACCAAGGTAAGGTCATCACAAAATATGTGATAGTTCAAGCCCAAATGGCCAATGTCAAAGTAGACATGGTTGGATGGTTGGTTGGTGGGAGAGGGTGTTTTCCAATGTTTTATGGTTGGTTTGTGAATAATAGGTTCTTTTTTAAGGTTGGTTTTGGTTTGGTGGAGAAGGGTAATCTCTAAAAAGGTGGCACTAAGGTGTTGGTACTAAAATGTTGAAAAGGGGAGATCCTAACCACTGATGGTCAGGGGTCTCCAAATTGACCATCAATGGTCACCTTGACCATCAACAGTCAGGGAGGAACCCTAAAATCATGGAGGATAAAAAGTGAAAAAGAAAAGTCATTTTCACTTTAGGCTTTTAACTCTCATGACTCTTGTGCCCTTGGTAACTTTAACATTTTGTGCAAGAGTGCTAATGAAGTGGGGTCAATTATTGATTGGTTGATTGGATTTGTGTTGAGCTAGCATGGGATCGGGGATGTAAGGTAGACGAGGACATGACCAAGTGGTAGGAGCTAGGATTCCTTCTCAATGTCAGTTAAGGAATGAGGTAGGGGTTACATTGAATTATTAGATTAGTTTATTTTTTTATTTGTTAGTTAAATTTTGTTGAAATTTTAATTATTTTGTGATTGCTTTGGGAGGGTTTGGGGGGTTTCCCTATGTTTTTAGGTTAGGTTGTGATTTGTTAAAATTAGTAGGTAAAAATCAAAATTAGAGAGGTCGGTAGGTTAGAGGTAGGGTAGAGGCCAAAATTAGGGTAGTTAGGTGTTAGATATGGGTAGTTGAATGGATTTTGGGTAGTGTGTGGCTAGGGTTTTACCATTAAATGTCATACATAGTGACCATCAATGGTCATACCCGGCCGTCAGTGGTTGTAGCTGACCATAGATGATTAAAGACTAAAGGCTAAATGGCTAGCCAACCATCAACAGTCATAGTGACCATCGATGGTCGACTAAAGGGCTAGGTATGTTGGATAAAAGGTTAAGGAAATAGGTTAAAGGTAAGTTTTTTTGATAAAAAATGAAAGTTATAGTTGAGTTGGAATGACCCAATGAGAATGCTAAGGGTAGCAAAAGAATATGTTGACATAGTTTAGCTTGGGTTTAAGGTAGATTTAAAAATATGTTGATGTAGTTTGAATGGGGAAAATAGGTGTTATTAGATAGGGTGAATGAGGTAAAAAAGGGTGAAATCCCTAGGAAAAGTAGTTTATATAAAAACCTAAGTGTGTTTTCTAATAAATTTTTTAGACACGAGATTAGATCTAGATATGGGATGGAGTCCTTTGGATCTTTACAGAGATCCATCAGGGGATGACAGATGATGATTAGACACACATAGAAGAGGTCAGCCTCAGCATAATGATGCACTTATAACATGTGTCATTAGATGTAGTGATGCTTGTGGCCCTTATCAAGAGATAAGATCCATCTATGAACATATTTCTCTTACTGATAGGCAAGATGACCATCCTACTAGAGGACATACATATGATCACATAGCTACCCATTTGAGGGGAGTTGATATATCATATTGAGAGTGAGGAGAGAGATGATCATATTGAGATCCTATATGGTGAGGATCAGGCCTTTTCTAGATGGCATGCTAATGGCTTTAGTTATAATCCATTATATCAAAGGGCCAAAGATGATAGGTGGTTGATGATGATGATGATGGCAGTCTCTTACTTTGCATTACCAAATTTGAGTAGTGGGTAGTTTCCTTATCTTTTGTTAGGTGTTTTGGTGGAGGTGTTGTTTGGTTGTATAGTTTTTGGGTGGGCACCTATTTTTTTGGTATAGATATATAGGGATATATGGGGGTTTAGAAATCACCAAAGATATGGCATCAATATGGAGTTTGTGCTTCATTGTTAGGCCTATGAGCATATTTGGGTTCTAAGATTGATGCAGTTGCCATGGGAGGGATATATCTAGATGGACTTTAGGGTGGGTTTTATTCAGTGAAGGAGTGATTATGCACTCACAGGAGCTAGAGGAGGTACTTGAGATATCAATTGGTTCAGAGGGTCACTAGAGGCCTTGGTGGTTAGGGATGTGGTTTGGATGTTGTATGTTGGCTTCCTGAGGTGGGCCTACTATACTCATCATATTTTATTAATATAGATCTATAAGTGAATTTTTGGGAGAGAGTGTGAGACTGAGCTTATCCCTTTTGACAAGATTTATAGGTAATTTAGCCTAGTATAGGGGATTTTATGTCTGTTTTCAAGGTACAAGCAGGAGGGTGTCAATTTTTTGCTTTTAGTGCCACAACTAATGGAGGTGGCTCTTAATCATGAGGAGTTGCCTATTAGAGTAGAGATTGATGATATTGATTTTGTTAATGGCTATGTGGCATGGCATCAGGCCATCTATGAAGTTACATATTTTGGATGGGATGATGGGAGTAGTCAGCCCATGGATGTGGATCTAGCTATTGGGGGTCCATAGATATAGGTATAGGGAAGTGGCCCTAATGGATAGGCAAGAATGGCACTAGCCATTATGTAGGCATAGATCATATATTTATAGGGGTAGGTAGACACATTACAGGGCTAGGTTATGATATTATTAGGGCCAGGTTGCCACTATGATAGGTGAGAGGGACCAAGTTAGGACTTTACTAGGCTTGGTGACCCAAGAGAGAGACACTTTAAGATAGAGAGGAGGAGTTGTAGCACCAATAGGACCATTATGTAACATCCCTATGGCATAGTAATTGGCCACCATTGAGTAGTTGCATTATTATGGGACCATATTTCTGACATAGTGTCCACAGGAGCCTTGATGGGGTGAGTACAGAGTTGGCTTGGTAGGTGGTATAGGTGTAACAACTCTAGGTTAGTGGGCCACTTCAATGGGTGGATAGGTAGTCACCTCAAGGGGTAGACAATAGATGATAGCGGTGCCCCAAGGGTATAGGATATGATATGATATGTACAAATGCATATGATTTTGATACCAGCCTATGAGCTGATGCAGTGAGATCTATATGTTTTTGAGAGAAAGATGCACATTATTTATATGTACTATTTTATGTTGATGATACATGATGTATATGATGTAATGGTGATATATATATGTTACTTTTATGGTTCATGGTTCAAGGTTCTGATGTACATGCTTATTATTATGAGATGTAAACTCACTAGCTTAGGCATGTGATGATTATGGATGATGTTTATGATGAGTGGTTATACATGATGATGATTATATGATGCTTTGTTTTGTAGATGGATATGATTTTTATGATTATATATGTAATGTGGTTTATTATTATGGTAATGATCATGTTGTTTTGATTATGGTTTATGAGTATGGAGGTAATGTGGTTTATGATTATCATTGTGATCATGATGTTTTGATGCTTATGGTGTTGATTATGATCATTATGATGTTTTGATTATGGTTATGGTGATGTGGTTTATGTTGATATGATGATAATTATTTTATTGATAATAACACATAAAGTAAGTTAGATAATAAACTAGATGTGGGAAAGGAGATGAACAAACATGAGACATATGTTTAAATGAATACATGAACCAATTATGAGAGGATAGGAAAAAGGTAGGATACTTAATCACTGGTATAGAATTAAAAAATTCAAAGTTAGATTGGCTTAAGGAACATAAGCCCTTTGAATGCTTTGCATGAGCATGCATTGGTTGATAAAAAAATGTCTTGATCACATCATGTCAAGTAAGATTTGAATCCCTTTATTTGTAGATGGTACGAAGGGGAGATAGGTGATAAGTGATGTGAAGGGTAGTGTAAATCTTAGGGGTTAGTTTTCCCCTTCTATAAGTGACCTAAGAACCATAATAGACAAGTCCATATTTTAATGCAAGGTGTAGATTGATCGATGCAGGAAGTCTACTAATGCTTTATATGAAAGATGATTGTAGTTTTGTTGGGATAACTTGTTTTGATTTTGATATAGGGCCTTTTAGTGATTTGTTATGATAGGTTTGTGAAGTTGATCGGTGCAGGAAGATTCAAATGATTATTTTGACAAATTTGACTTAGCCATCCTTTAAGGGAGTGGTCTAAGTTCGGGTTTGTTTATTTTTGTAGTTGTCCTTTAAGGGAGTAGTCTATCTTTTTAAGTAATTTTAAATTTTGGGTAGTTGTCCTTCAAAGGAGTAGTCTACATGCTAGAGATGTTTAACCCAAGTGATATTCAGGTATCCCAAATTGTTTTGATGCTAGGTTGGACATGGACAAGTCTATTTAGGCTTAGAGTTTTGCCTTTTTGAGGGAAAAACCTAAAGTACATGAAGGCTAATGATAGCTGAAAGGGGTGGTTTTTAAGAGATAATGATCATGGGATTCTATCTAATTAGGGATGAAAAGTATCCATGAGAACCATGCCATAGGTAGAGCCATTGTACCCATGTTTAGGATTAAGCTATGACTGTGATAGTTAATCACATGGTTTTATGTTGTAATCGATTGTCCTTAAAGCAGATGGGATGAAGGTGTGAGGGAGGTGAAAATCTCATAAATCAAGGGATGAACTTAAGTTAGACAAAAAGTGAGTGTGATCCTTGTTTAAAAAAAGAAATGGCGTAGATACAAAGAATTAAGAGGCTCATGTTCTAGTTTTCCTTCAAGAGAAGACAAATTATAAGCTCCTGATCCATACATGTGGGTTATGATGTAGGGTCCAAACCAATTGAAATCAAACTTCCCTCAATTTTTTTTCTCCATATTAGTTACATGTTGATTTTTATTTAGGATGAGGTCTTCGATGTTGAATTATTATTCTTTTAGGTGCTTATTATTAGCATGTTTGATTAGTTCTTGGTAGACATGAAGGTGAGTAAGCACAACTAGGTGACGTTCATCAAGTAGCTCAAGTCAGGATAAAGGCTCTTGACAATAGTCACTCTTGGAAATAATGTCTCGTAAGGATATGCAAAGAGAGGGAATCTATACTTTGAGAGGCAAGACTACCTTTGATCTAAAGACCAAAGAGAAAGGGGTAGCACCCATAGATGTTCAAATGCTAGTATGATAGGCCCACAAAGTGAAAGGGATGTGAAAATGCCAATCTTGACCAAAATCACTGACTACTTTGGTTAACATCTTGTTGAGGGTTTTGTTAGAGGATTTTGCCTATCCATTTGCTTGTGGATGATAAGGCGAGGAAAATCTTAACTTGATGCCAAATGTATCACAAAGACATTGGACTTGCTTGTTTTTAAAATACTTACCATTATCGGTGATGATCTTGTGGGGAACACCGAAATGATAGATGATATGATGTTTGATGAAGTCAACATTATTTTCTACTTTGGTTAAGATGAGAGGAATAACCTCCACCCACTTGGTGAAATACTTGATGGCAATGATGATGGAGTGGTGTTGCTGTGAAGAATGAGGATTGATTTCCTCAATGAGATCTTGTCCCCATTATGATAAGGGCCAAAAGTCCTTGGATACTTGGAGATCATGGGCTGACATGTGATGTAAATTAGCGTGTTGTTGATGTTTAACATGCTTCTTTACATAATAAAAATAGTCTTAGTTAAAGGTGGGCCAATATTATCTAAGGTGAAGGATACATTTAGCAATAACTAAACCACTAAAGTGTCCCCTAAAGATTTTGTCATGTATTTCTTTGATAGCATGGGAAGCTTCATAGTTGTATAGGCAATAGAGAAAGAGGCCATCAAAACTATGTTTGTAAAGGATTCCCCCTAGTATGGTATAATGTAAGGTACTTTGAACAAAGGCTCTTTGGGCATTCTTAGATAGGTTGGGAGGAATGATATCGAGGTTGAGGTAGTTAAAGGTTTGCTCATACCAAATTTATGATGGATATTCCTCCACACTACAAATGATAGCGAGGTTAGATTATTTATAAGAGGGTGTGATAAAATAATGAATGGTGATAAAATGATTGGAATTGGATGGCTGAGATGGGATTTGGGAAGTAAGGGAAGCCATTGTATCCATTAATTTATTAGTAGATCATGGAACAGATTGGATAAGGTAATGATTAATTGATGATAAGAGTACATCTACTAGTTGTTTATACTTTTTCCAGACATCATTTTTACATTGGTAGGATCCATTTACCTGGTTGACCATAAGTTGGGAATCACCAAAGGCACTGATCATATTAAATCTCAAGGATAGAACTATTTAGAGACCTATTACTAGGGCTTCATACTCAACCATATTATTGGTACACTCAAAATCAAGTTTGAAAGAGAGAAGAAGAGGTTCACCATTGAGGGGAATGATAATAACTTTGTCACCCCCACCACATTGGCATTTCAAGTCATTGAAGAACATGGTCATTTGGTAGGTGATGTCCTCTTGAGAAAGAGTCCTGATTGAATCATTCAGAAACATAAGAGGAAGTGGTTGGTTGTTTGGTAAAGGATCTTTAGCCAATTAATCAATAATAACTTGCCCTTTAATTGACTTTTATTGGAGGAACTCAAGGTTAAAATCAACTAGGAGTATGAGCCACTTATACATACATTGGTTTTGGTATGGTTTAGATTGCATGTACTTGAGTGGGTTGGTATGGGTGATGACAAAGGTTTTGTGATTGAGGAGGTAATGATGAAGTTTGGTAGCCATGAAGTCTAAGGCAAGGAAAAGTTTCTTGATATGGGTTTACCAAGTCTCATAATATATAAGTGTCCAACTTATATAGTAGATAGCTTGCTCTCTATTTTATTCATCGTGGTGAGCGAGCATTGCCCATAAGGAATGGTCAATGGTGGATATATAAAGATAGAAGGGTTGCTCTTATTTAGGAGTAGTAAGAATGGGTGGATAAAGAAGGTACTCTTTGAGAAAATTAAAGGCTTATTGTCAATCCTTAGTCCACTTAAAATATGTATCTTTCTTAAGAAGATGATGAAAGGGTTGGCATCTATCCAATAGCTGAGAGATGAAGCAATAGATGGATTGGAATTTCCCCTACATGCTATAAAGTTGCTTAATATGGGTTAGAGGTGGCATGTCAAGGATCGCTCTAACTTTGGCAAGGTCTACTTTGATTCTTCAGAGAGAGATGATAAATCCAAGAAGCTTTCTAGATAGGACCCCAAAAACACATTTCTTGGGGTTGAGTCAGATATGGAAATGGATTAGGCATTTGAAGATAATTTTGAGAACTTCAAGATGATCCTTACAATATTTGGATTTCTCAAGGAGATCATCTACATAGTCCTCTATGATTCTGTGGATGAGATCATGGAAGATGTAGGTCATCACATGCTGGTAGGTTTCCCCCACATTGTTCAGACCAAATGGCATGAACCTGTAGTAAAAGGTTCCCTAAGGGGTGGTGAAAGAAGTCTTATGCTAATCCTCAGGGGTAATCAAGATCTAATTATATCTTGAGAAACCATCCATGAGAGATAACATCTCATGGCCAGCTGTAAGATCAACAAGTTGGTCAATGTTAAGCAAAGGGAAATAATCCTTTGGATAAGTAAGGTTGAGGTCACAAAATTCAATATAGAGGTGAAGTCCCCCTATAGGCTTGGTGATAGGAATGATATTAGAAACCCATTGGGGATAGTCAATGGGTTGGATGAAATTGATAGATAAGAGGTGTTGAAGCTCTTCTTTGACTAGAAGGGTGATATGAGGGTGTATCCTATGAAGATGTTGCCTAACAAGGTTAGCATCAGGATGGATGATGATGTTGTGGAGAGAAATAAAAGGGTTGATTCTTGGCATATCCTAATAGGACCAATCAAATTATATGCTTTGGTCATAAAGGATGGAAGGGTAATCTCGTTGCTCTAAAGAATATAAAGATTGCCCAATCTTTATAATGCAAGGGCTATCCTGAGTACCCAAGTTGACATCGATAGTGGATTTGTTCAACATGGTTTGGTTTTTTAAGAGGAAGGTATTTATGGATAGAATAATCCCCCACACCAAGATAAGTGAGAATGGAATCATTGTCCTGATGTTGGATGGTGTGGATGGTAAGATAATCATTTTCTACATTTTCACGATGAATCAGAGTAAAAGTTTTAGTTTGGCCATCATTTTGATAGGTTAGGGGGCCTAAACTAACTATATTGACTAAAAAAGTTAGGAGGGATGATTTTGAAATCCTCAAACTTTGGAAGAGTTGGGATTGGTGAGGATGGGACATCTTCATTAATGGTGGTGATGGGTTTAGGTGAATTGGTGGGTTCTTTTGGTGGTATGAACCCAAGGCCTAATAGCTCATGAGGTTTTTGGGTTTTGATCAAAGGTAACTCATGGGGTCCATGTTCCTAATGTTCAAGGTTGAATCCCTTCTAGGTACACCTATGAAGGTATAATTTGCCAAATTCTAGTTTGTCTAAATAAGATAAATTAGAAGTAAATGGTTGGATAGAAGAGGTGGTGGAAGAAGCGAGAAGTGGATGATCAAGTCCCCTAGAGATGAGATTCATTTGGTTGTTGGGAAGTCTAAAAAGAATGATGGTTTTGATATTGGGATCATAGTCAAGATCATGGTCAAGGTTCCCATACTCTTGAGGAGTAAGGAAAGTGTCCAAGGTCAAAATATGATACTCTCCCAGTGAGAGATGTTAGAACATAGGTTCCAAGGGGTCCTCTATGGGGATCTAAGAAGAAGGGATAGATGATTTAGTTGAAGCTTCATTGATGGTAGCAATGTAATTATTGTTGGTTGGTGGTGAGGTGGATGAATGAGGAAGAAGAAAATCATTGGGTTGATATGTCATGTTGTAAGATGTGAAAGGAATAGGGTTAGCTTATATGGTGATGACTTGACCTTCGTGTTCAAACTTGACACATTGATACAAGGTGTATGGGACATAACGCATGGATCAAATTCAAGGGAATCTAAGTAAGATGTTGTATTGGAACTCACCTTCTATGATGTAGAAGAGCTTCAAAAGTGTGTGAGGTCCCAAGAAAATGTGGAAGACAAATGTTCCCAAGGTTGTGGCCATAATATCATTAAAGGAACAGAGGACCGCTGAGGTTTTTGACATGATATTCTTTGGCAACTAAAGTTGGTCATAAGCATTATAGGAGATAATATTAATACTAGATGCTTCATCAATCATCACCCTTTTGATATATGCAATGATGAAGAGAGGAGGATTAGGGTCTTTAGGATGAATAGAAGGTATTTTTGAATCCTTGAATGTGACACGGGTAGAAAGTCGAAGGGTTCCAATAAAGGTTGTAAGAGGTTGAGGGTCTTCAAGTTGGACCTCTATAAATTATAGAGCCTCTATCAGTGCTTGGCAATGATAGGGTGAGGTGTTGATTAGTTCATATAGGCTCATTTTCACTAGTATCTAGTGAAGCTATTTCAAAACTACTCACTAGATAGATTTAGAAGGGTTGGAGGGAGAGGCACCCAAAATGTTAATTTTGGGTTTCGGTGAAGGTAAAGGTGAAGGTGAAGGTGTTTGAGTTTAGTTGAAAGGTTAAAGGGTAGAAGGATATGTCCATGGAATGGACACTTTGGCCTTTCTCTTATCTTTTGATGGGCCCAAGATCAGGAAACCATATGGATAGTGTGGATAAGGGGAAGTGTTGGGCTAGAAGGCTGATTCAGTTCCTCCTCACTCTTGGATGAGAGTGTGGGTGTAGGTAAGTGTTGGATAGGTTTTTTTTTCTAGTTGGGTTGATAATGGGATTAAGATAGGTTCATCTAATAATAGATCATCCTCATCCCATAAGTTGTGGACAAGTTCTTAGAGAGCTTTGTAATTCTCCATGTCATGCCCCAGTGTCTTATGGTATGAGTAGATTAAGCTATCATCAAACCAAGATGGTTTGGGAATTGAAGGGTCAAAGGGTATGATAGGTGGTAGGTTTAAGGAATAAGTTTATAACAACATTTTTAAAATGGTTTAATAAGATTCAATCAAAGGTGTTGAGGGTGATGGGGTTTCAATTTTTGGGGTGGGATTCTTCTTAGAAATAGGCTTCACCATGGGGGTTGTGGGTGGTATAATGATTTTGGTAGAAGGGTTTGATTGGGGTTGTTTGGTTTTGGATGGTTTTGAGGTGGAAGCTTTAAAGGTGAAAGATTTGGATGTGGATGATTGAGATGATGAATGTTTGGAGATAGGTGAGAAGGTGGAGGTAGATAGTTTGGTTTAAAATGATGGGGAGGTTGATGTTTTGGAAGGGGTAGGTAAATATAGAATGAAAGGAGGAAGTTTAGTTTGGGTAGTTTTGGGAGGGTTCACCTTCTTGGTAGAAGGATGAGCTCTTAGGATGAAAGAAGGATGAGGTCCCAAGATAGAAGGTAAGAGGGAAGGAGGTGGTATGGTTCTAGTTTTAGGTAGGAGTTTGGTGGCTCCACCTTATTGGTTGGTTTGGTTAAGGTTTTAATTGGTTGACTAGATGGGTTTAAATCCAACTTCAAAGATGGGTAGATAAGGCTAGGAGTAGGGAGTATCCCTAAGTTCTTGATGGGTTTGGTTAAAGAGGCATAAGGTGATTTGATTATTAGGGGTGGAGATGGTTTGGATGGTTATTTCATGGCTTTTGAGGGAGAGGTGTTTGATGAAGGGTTTGAGCTGATGATAGATTTAAGGGTGGATAAAATTGAGGTTGAAGGTTCATGATTTTTTTTATAGGGGAGTCCAAGATAGTGCCAAAATGTGGCTCAATCCAAATTGGGTTGAGAGGAAAATTCTAGGCTTTGGAACAGTCTAGAGAAGTGTTTGTAAACTGGTTTGGTTCCTTAGGCATTATATTCAAATATTAGGCCCATAGGCTAGGGTAAGGGAGTGGTTTCTTCGCCCTTGTCTTTGATGAAATGCTTCAAGATTTGGGAAGGTGTTTCCTCCATGGAAACAATAGATAAAGTGATCTCTCCTTGTGGAATGGTTTCCAAAGAGGAAGTAGGTGATTCCATGATGGGGGAGGAAGGTGTGATGGCAATGGTTTCCTTCTTTGGTGTTCCCATCAAGGGAGAGGTGGGTCAGTCTGTTATCTCCAAATGAATAAGTGGAGGTGGTTGCTTCCTTTGTTTGGGTGTCCAAAGGAATGGAAGGAAATTATACCACTTCAATAAGTGAAGTGGAGGAAGAGGTAGTTGAGGCAATGGTTTATTCAATGATAGGTTCACTGATAATTACATTGACCATATAGACCTCACGAGCATGAGATGATTCTGGGTTGTTGTCATCATGGTTGGTAGAAGGGGCATGATTGGTAAAAGGTTGTCTAAAGATGTCAAATGACTGATTTGGGGGTGCATTGGGATTGTCTAATGTAAGTTCTCCCTTATCAATCAAGGTTTGGATAATGGTTTTAAAGGTGTTACATCTACTAACATCATGGTCTAGATAAAGACATAGGAAAGGTTTGAAGGAGAAGAGCATTGTCATAGGTAATCAAATAACATGAATACCAAAACACTCTTAAGTGTTATTGGGGGTCCTCCTTTCTTTAAAACTTAGAAAATTTGGGTAGTTCCCATTGAAGAGTGTAAGGTTGGATAAGGACAGATGGGTGGATAGGTTCATTACATATTTGTTCATAAGACAAGAGGTTGTGAGCCCCAATGATAAATGACTATAGGTTGGTCATTTTGTCCATCAACATTTTGACCAAAATTGTTTGGGTTGGGTAGGTCCATAAGTGTATGGTAAGTTTTGTTGGGGTTGGGTAGATGAAATATATGGATAATTGGTAGATAGTTGAGAAGATGCCACATATTTATATGTGATCATTGAGGGTTGGGATGATGCCACACAAGGGTTAATAGGCACAAGAGGTTGGGTAGAAGATAGAGCTATATATCCTAGTGGATTATGAATATAGCATGGGTAAGGTGTCATAGGTATTGGTTGAGTTGTTGTAGGTTGGTTTGAAGGTATGGTTTGATTGGTAGATTAGGGAATTGATATAGATTAGGTTGGAGGTATGGATGGGTTAATTGGTTGGGGGTGAGTGGTAACTCTAGTACTGATAGGTGGAAGGGTGGAAGGTATAGAAAGCACCACATTTTGAAGTGGGGTGGATATTGGTAGGTTGGTAGTGATAAGGGGAATAGTGGCAATTTGGGTAGAAGCTATCCCCATAGTGGATGGATTAATGGTAACTAAAGGTAAGTTTCCCCTATGTTATAAGAGTTGTTGGTTGGTGTAGGGGGTGTTTGGTTATTGGTTGGGTTGTTTGATTGAGTTTGGGTGGAGGTAGTAGGTGGATTATTTGTCGAGGAAGATGCTTGAGTGGTTAGAGGTTAGGTAGAGGTAGTGGTAACCATAAGATGGGGAGGCATCTTATAAGGTGGATCACTAGGAGGAATTGAAGCAGTGGTGAAGTGAGATAAGGTGTTGAGGTAATGTTGGAGGGCCATGGGGTTGTTGTCAAGGAAAGTGGCAAAATCTACATCACCTTGGGTAACTATCTGAGGCATGGTAGGGGGTAGAAGGATGGGGAGAACCCTCAACATCCAAGGTATAGTCCATGGAGAATGAATAAGAGGAATGTGGATCTTGGTTGGTTTGATTTCTCAATTGTTCTCTAGTAAAAACCATATGAGAAATAGAGAGGAATAAATGAAAGATCACAACTCAAACACAAAGAAAACAAAGAAAAAAGATCCCAAGGCAATCAAAACATACACTAGAGTGTGTTTTAAAATCGTAAGATATATTTTATCTCACTTTTGGCTTATGCCTTAGTTGGAAACTATGAAGAAGAACTTTAGTTTATAGAAAAGGTACTAGAAAAGAAGTCTATGATTGGTTTCAAGTGTTTAAGGCTCTCAAAAAAAAATTGTATTAAAAATCAATACATGGCTTGGTATTGGGGCCTACCCCCTCACTTCACAAACCACAACGATAAGGGTATCGAGTGATTAGCTAGTATATACCGATTTATAGAGTTTAGACTCAACCAAAGAGTTGAGTTTTGGTTCTCTTTTTGGTAATGACCTCTAAGTAAGATAGCTAAAGGGTGAAGGTGATCTACTAAGAGATAAAACCCTAGTCAAGCCTTATATCAATTATTTTGATGTTTAACTAATTTAAATGGTTTGGTATAGTGTGTGATAAAGAAGTAAAGCTACTATTGATTATTTTGCTTTTAATTTAACTAAATGAGCTAATCATGCAAGCAATCAATTTATGCAAAGTTTATTTTATACCCAAAATAAATTTTAATTTATTAATATGAGCATAGAATAAGGAAGAAAAGGGAACCTAGATGCTACTAGGTCCCATCGGATGTGCTAAAATATTTCTTTCAAATTCAGTTCATTTCTATTTAAAAAAGTAAAAAACTAGTAATAAGGGTGTGGTAGAAGAACTTGTTTATTTGTGTATGCATGATCTAGACGATTGTGAATAACTCCTCTTTATCTTGACAAGAATGATCTATAGATAAGAAAACACTCGTGCAAAGGGGTTGCTAGATGGTTAGCAAGGTGGATTGTCTAGCATGAGCTAGATCTAAGAAGCGTGAACTTACTAGGAGGTTGCCAATCCACACTCTTAAAATAGTTAAGCTAAAAGAAATGAAGATAAAGTACTTGCATCGAATGACAGAAAATATTGAAATAGAATACAAGAAGAAATAAATGCTTGATAAAAAGAAAAAAATTAATTAAGCAAATAATAGGTAAATACTAATGCTAAATAGGTCAGGTTGGGTTCAAAAAATATGTGAAGTCTCTATAAATAGGCAGGAACACAGAAAGTAAAATTTGGTTGAGGGTAAGTAGGTAGAAGTAACTTGTTATTTCTTACCATAGTGACCATTGATGCTCAAGGTGACCATTGGTGGTTGAAGGTGACTGTTGGTAGTCAGGGTGACCGTCAGCGATTCTTATGGGTTTTGAAGGAGTTTAAGAAAATATTGTAGAATGGGTTAGTAAGTGGTTTGGGATCTGGTTAAGGTTTGAGGGCTAGGAGATAAGATGTAGAAAGGTCTAATTCAGGTAGGAAAGTTAGAAACCAAACAAACAAAACCTGAAATATAAAATGTACTTAATTGTTGCTTGATGGCTGATGGTTGATCTTAGACCAATTTTGACAGAGTAATGGCACTTTGCCTCAAGAGTAATTTTGGTAGAGATTTGGGTCTCTATTGTAGTTACTAAACTACTAGAAGGAAGGCTTGGTGGTTGATAGTTCATTACCTCTGTACTAAAATGTTTGATTATTGATCTTTATTAACCTCCTACTCCCCTCCTTTTATAGGCAAAGAAAGATGGAGGTAGAAGGTTTCATAGGAGGTTAGACTGTTGATTTTGATGCATCATGATGTGTTAGTAATGGGTAAGGTGAACATATTAAATTGTGCTATGTTAGCTTGTACACAATTAGTGTTGTGTTTGTTTAAATGGAGAAGGGACCTGATCATCAACGGTCAGGGTGATCATTGGCAGTCAAAGTGATCGTCGATGGTCGAGTGTCGAAGGTTAAGTGCGGTAAACGGGTGGGTTTGGTCAGTAGGTTAAATTGACCATGGTTAGGTTCGGTTAGGGGTCAAAGGGTCAAATTGGTCCCAAGGGGTTCCAGGGGTGTTTTGACATTCAAAACTACAGTGTGTAGAATTATGGTGTCTACAGAAGCCATGCCCATATGATATGTCCCCACTGAATTTAAAAATTGTGTCAAGTGTGAACATGCCTCTATGGCATGCCCCCATTAATATTCCCCCCTTTGAGGTGAGAGAAAGATAGAAACTGGTAGTTTCCTCACCTTAAAAGGATACAACAACTATATAATCTGTGAATGTAACCATGTAGCATATAAAAGGAACATATCTAAATAGATATAGAATTGAAGTGCATAGAACCAATGTGATCACATGAAGGACTAATATTCATGGTAATGTCTAGATAATAACATTACAAGATCAACAAACAAACATTCACACACACAAGAGCACTCAAAATCAAGTTGAAAGGAATTGGTCCAAGAAGACAACAAATAAGGGGCATATTCAAATGTTGCACAATCGAAGGGACATGACATAGGCAAATTTACACAAAATCAAAGATGACATATTCAAATTTCTATTAGGTATACCCTATGTTAGTGCTAACATTTTTAAAAAATAATGTGCAGAGATTAATACATAATAAGAGTTGTATACATACTACTCAATAGAGATAATGATTTAGGAGAGTTTATAGCGATAAACTTAGAGAAATATTAGGGGATAATCATAGAGATATTTATGAAATAAATAGATAGTGTTGACTCGTTGTTTATAGGAGATTCACATTATAAATGTAAGTCTTTGATTAATAAAATAATTGTATTTGATCGACCTCCAAAAATTATGCTACACATTTTTGAGCCTTTGACTCTTTCACTAATGAGGAATTACTCCAAAATGGAGTAATTTCTACCAAAATGGAGTAATTTCTACATCTGGTATCAGAGCAAGGTGTCTAAGCTTATATGAACATAGTGTTTTGTTTGCCCATTATTTATTTTCAACATGACACAATGACCACACAGTGCAAACCACTTGTTAATGTCATTGCTCTATTTGTTCACTATTCTTGCATGTTGTCATCGGTCTAACAATGTAGACTACATAAACCACTAGCATTCATCACGCATTTGCATCTCCCTCCTCTATGCATGCTGTTCATTATGTCCGTAGTTTTCCATTTCCATGATGTTCGATGTTTCATGGAAAAAAAACAGAAAAATTAAAATATATATATATATATATATATATATATATATATATATATATATATATATATATTGTATAGGGCCGTACATTTCACAAAGATATGGAGGCAGGCCGTACACTGTTATATGGTTATTCAGAGGGTTCAAAAATCAACCCAAAAGTCATTCAGATGTTGAGAGTATTTATCTTTCATTATGCAAAGGTTTCATGAAGGTAAATTTTGCTGATAAAGAAGACCATCTTTTTTATTGTGCTATGAAGGTTGTTGTTCTGCTGGTATCATATAAGGTGGATAGTCTTTCTATTCATCAGACTTTCAGGTCTCGTGTTCTGGGTTACTTAAAATGTCTTTTCGAACATGTTCGCCTAAAATCGAGAAATACTGATCCGCATAAAATATTTATTATTTATATATATATATATATATCTTCCATACAGTACAGTAAATTGGAGTAACAGCATACGAGGCATGTTATAAAGATGGTGGTTTTGAGAGTGACGTATTAGTTACTCGATTCATTTTGTAGATGTCGCAGCTGGTGGAGATCGAAGGATAACGCAGAACTATTGACAGACCAGAAAATCACCTCCCGAGTCATTCAATGTGTCCAACCTGAAACATGGCATGTGACATAAAATTCTTCTCTCAGAGAATATATTGCATTTGTTTTATACCTGTTTGACTCAGAATGAACACTCAAACTGGATTCGAAGGCAAAAGTAGACTCCAAGCAATCTCTGATCGACGGCAATGACGATCTCTCCTCTTCTCTCAGTGGCAAGCGAAAGATACGGTTTAGATTTGTTTAGGTTTAAGTTTAGTATTCCGTGATATTCTTTTTTTGGTTTTAGGTTTTTTAGATTCGCGGTATTTGCTTTTTAGGTATTGGTTTTATTTTTAGTTTTTTAGTTTATGCTCTGATTTTAGATTTAGTTCTATAATTTATGTCTTTTAGTTTTTTTTTTATATTCGTTTAGTTTTTCATTTTTATTTTAATTAGGTTAAAGTTTTTATATTTTATATTTTTATGTTTAGAGTTTTTAAATAAATATTTATTAATTATTTTTTTCAATTTTATTTTTAATTCATGGTGTATTTTTTATATGGTTTTTAATTAGCTTATTTTTATACATCTAATATTTTAAGTTTAGAGTCATTTTTATTAATGATTATTTAGTGTCTTGTGTCATTTGAATTATTTATCGTCATATTCTTTTTTAAGTATTTTTAGTGGAAAATTTTAAATAAATCTTATGTTGATAGGCAAATCAAAAACTCAATAAAACATGTAAATTTTCTCTTCCATAGACATAGGCTTGCAATGTAAAAAATCTTTCAATGTAAAATCAAAGGTATTTTCGGGTGAACCTGATGTCTACATTTTGGGGGGGGCAATATAGAGATGTGTAGTCGTGATTTCTCTCTCCATATTAGCACCAAGGGCGGGGGGGAGAAGGGGGGAATGTTAGGTATACCCTATGTTAATGCTAACCTTTATAAAAAATAATGTGGAGAGATTAATACATAATAAGAGTTATATACATACAACTCAATAGAGATAGTGATTTAGGAGAGTTTACAAGGATAAACTTAGAGAAATATTAGGAGAAATTTGTAAAGATATTTATGAAATAAATAGATAGTCTTGACTCCTTATTTATAGGAGATATTCACACTATAAATGTAATAGTATTTGATTATTAAAATCATTGTATTTGATCAACCCCCAAAAATTATGCTACACATTTTTGAGCCTTCGGATCTTTTACCAATGAGGAAATTACTCAAAAATAGATTAATTTATACAATTTCCATACAACAAATAATTATATATGCAAATGTTAATTAAATCATACATAGGCACAAGGACCGTAAGATGAACAACCAAGGCAATACACTCAAGAAAGTGCATAAAGTAAATCATACAAAACCAACATAAACATGTCACAGTAGCCCAAGGATCCAATATGTTAGGAAAAATGTCAAGTATGTAGCATACCAAGGACCATGTGTAAGATATAATTATGGATAAAATAACGTCTAAGTATATATGTAAGCTCAAACATGATAATGAAATGTGATCATCAAACCATATAACCTATGTGTATCAAGATCAAATAAGTGGATGCCCCTAATGTTTGTATGACATGAGTAGAGGGAATGCCCAACATCTAAAATAGGAATATATCAAGTATCTGGGTATGCATGTATCACACTCAAGTAAAAGTGTGACACACATTTGTGTATGTATAAGTAACTGAATATGCCATCCATCAACATTGATCTAACACATAGATGCCAATGATATAATAGAACATGTGAGTGCCGAAAATATTTTTGGATTTTTTCATGTTTTTGATTTTTTGGTATTTTGGGAATATTTTAAGATACTACTCTATGATCTCATCCAATAGATGGTCATAATTACCTCCCCCCACTCAGTGCCTGACAACCTTAAGTTGGATATTTTACATCATAATTAGATAGTTTTAAAAGGTATATAACATGTTCCTCCTCATGTTTAACATGCATAGTATAAGAAATAATACTATCATTTGGAATCCATATTAATTTGCCTTCATGAGGAAAGGAAATACCTTACTATTTTGGATTAATTTTTTCTTGCATTTAGTATATCCAAAGAGTTCCTAGTGTAAGTGCAAATGGAGATGTGGTAGGCATAACCCAAACTCTATTTGAGTTAATTTAGGACCACAAACAATTGGTATTAGTATGTGTTTAAGTAGTTTTTTGTTGAGTTTGCTTTATATAAATGAACCACTAAAACTCATAAAATAATAGGGTTTTAGACATGAATAAGGCATACATGTAGGTGAATTTGTGCATGATTGATCTCAAGTGGCCATGAGGACTCCTTTTTGTCAAGGAAGGAAAACCTACACACATCAAAAAATTTGAAAAAAATGGATTAATAGGATAATAAAGTGGGTTGCATGCTAAGATACTAGTTCTGGGAAGTGGTAAGCTTACTAGTATGGATGTCAACCCACTTGTCTCATAATCAAGCTAATAATAATAATGAAAATTATAGATACTACTAAAGACATAGATTTATAAGCTAAGATACATGTATACTTCCATCTCTTCTTCTTATTCATAATATTCATCGAGTAAGTAAACATAATCAAGCCAAAATGGTTCAGTAGCTTTGATGTCTTCCTTTATGATGTCAAACTGGTCTAGAATGTCTTCAAGATTTAGTGTGAAGCTAATATCACAAAGGTTTAATTTATGTGCAATGTTGAATTAGTCACAAAAAAGGTTGAGTAAGATTAGGTAAATAAACTATGATATCAGTCTCATAATAGGATCCTAGAAGAGTCATATAAAGGTAGAATCCATGTTGTAGAGAGTGGAAAATAAGGTTAGACCAAATGTTTTTTTATGGTCTATAATAATTGATTTGAATCTCTAAAAGAATAGAATATGACAGCGATCGATATTGATTGACAAGATCAATATCAATTTATAGGATCAATGTTAATTATATGAATCGACATCAATTCTAGTAAAAAGTCCCAATAATAAAAATTATGGCCTAAGAAAAGAAGTTGGAATAATCTGTAGATCAAGATGATACTAGATAGACATATAGAAGTAACAAAACTAAATTACATTTTTCAAGAAGATAAAACTTACCTCAAAATATCTTTCATGATTTTGATAATGTTATTTTTTGTAAAGTGAACTTTTGACTCTTTAGAGATGATTTTCAAGGATTTTAGACTTGTGTGCAAATCAACAAGAAAGCTAAGCATTAGTGTTACAAAGTTATCATGTGTCATGCATTGGAAAATTATTCAGACATTCTATAGGCAATCATGTGGTCATTTATAAGGATTTTACTCAAGTATATATAATCATTGGTGATCATATCAGATTGCAGATGATCATAGGAATAATTAATGATTCACCACTATCTTTGTAAAACCCATTGTAGGTTTGTTTTAACCATGTGATAAGTTGATAAAAAAAGAAAATTAATTTGTTAGTAGGGATTTTTATCATGGGTAAGTTGTTAGGGAGGTTTAGTTAATTAAATTTATTTAATTTTATTTAGATTTTATTAGATTATAGTTGGTTGGGAGGGTAGGATAGTAATTAGGGAAATTTTTATGGTGGGTAAATGTAATAAAGATGTCTAATGAAATAGTTAAGGGGTCTATGACATACAATGACACAAATATTTGTGGTGCAGAATTCTAGTGTCTACATTTGCAATTTTTTTGAGCAGTTGGTAGAAAACAACCATGAGATAAAAACTAGGAGAGTTTTTATGCCCCAAGTATGTGAGAAGTTATTCACCCTCGAACTAGGAGCTAGAATGGTAGAAGGAGTTGGTGACAGGGTCTAAAAAGTGGAGTGAAGGCTAAGATGAGGATTTGATTATTAAAAAAATAGGTGTCAATGATGTGGGATTATCAATTGAGTAAAGTTTTTCACTTAAAAAATTAGGGGTACTACATATATAAATGCCCCAGGGCAGACATGAAATAAATTACCACAATTGTGAACAAGTGGTATTTAAAATTGAGATGGGATACCAAGAGAACAAGTTATAGGGGGACTGATCAAAGCATCCATTATGCTAAAATAGGGGTTCTACCTATATATGTTTCTCTTATGGTGAATTACAATCTTGGGATCTACACAGGATATAATCCCAATAGGGTGTAAGATGGCATAGGCTGTGGGACCAGTAGTGGGTCAATGTCTGTGAGCCGAGGGTGTTGTGTAAAATAGTTTAGTGGTAGTGAGGTAACTTGTTCATCCCTAGAAAAAAATGGTTTATTACAAAAATTTGTAGGTAATGTGCAAAATAGGTGGATCGATGCCAAATTTTTAGGATCAAAGTGGATCTTGGCATGATCAATGATGATTGAGATGATCAACATCGACCGTTATGGGTACTATATAGAGCAATCCACATTATTTATTATTGGATTGTGATTGATCAGAGTCTTTTGAGTGAAAAATTGATGTCTATTGGATTTATGATGGATTCATGGTTTTTATATATGATAGTGGCATGATTATGAGTTATAATTTTTTTAGTGTGTTTATTAAGATGTGTGATTTTATATGTATGGAAAATTAAATTAGGTTGTGCGTTGTATGAGCTTGTTTAATTTTGATATCTTGATGATGATATGATGGCCGTACTATTATTTCATAATTTGATAATAGTTTTGAGGAATAATGTTATGAGATTTGTTATATATTCTACTGATGATTTGGATTATGAGATGTTTTATGCTTTTCAAATAATGGATATTAATTAGGTATGTATGATTATGATTATTTATGAAAAATGACAAAGGAGGTTCTTAACTCATTATTGGCTTGGATTATAACCAGATATAGGCTCTTTATGATATATGCATGTGCATCCTTTACCCAAATTTAATAAGTATTTTAATAGTCTTGTGTCAACCAATCTTAAGATCCATTAGTTGAGAAGGAAATTGATATGAGCTTGCCTTTACATGATTCTTAATTTAGGAATGTAGTACATGTCTTGTGTTTGAGAGATAAGTCTTTTTTTTAGAGACTTTAAGGCCATTTTGTGCTAATCCATATCATTTTTTCATAGATTGGTCAATGCAAGAAGTCTACAAGTTTTGAGAAAGGTGATCAATGTGAGAAGATTTATTAAGACACCATTTTATTCTAGATTAGATATTTTAAGGTCATGCTTACTGATCTTTTGATAATAAAATTGATCAATGCAGGAAATTTTCTTGTTTACATTGGATAGCCATAATTCAATGGAATGGTATTTACTTTTGGATATGATTTTGTATATTTTATGATCAGTTATGCTTATGCAGTTGATATTTTGTGATTATGTAGCACCTCAATGTTGTACACTTGGCAAAATCAAACATTGGTTATTCCCCTTAGATCTACACATGCCTTGATTCCATAATCATCACATGTACTCTATCTTGTGCCCCTTATCATATCTCTTAGTCTAACCAATGTTATATTGATGAAATAGACATCCTATCTTGTCCAAAATGCTTAAAATGTACTTATCTTACACCTATGCAAGTTCAGAGCTTGTGGTTGCTCTCCTCCCTAGACACTAATGTCTTGGATAGATAGTAACATCGATGTTACTATCCTAACTTGACATAGGTGTCTAATGCCCTGAAGTCATCCAATTTTCAAATTAAACATGTTACAATGGTTGACCTAAATGATTTAATATGATTTATCTCCTGATAGGATTGATATAAGTATAATATTAACCCTCATTCATTCCTCACCTATCAATAAAACTAAAAGAGCACTCAAGAAGCACTCAAGTTACCAAAATATTTCCTATTATACCCTATTTTGATATCAATCAAAGTAAAAACCCAAATACAATTTTTACACACTAAAGGAGTAGTCATAAGGTCTTATTTTCTAAGTTACAAACTAGGTCATTATTATACTTAATTTACACACATTGCATGATTCACATACAAGCCAACACATAAGGGAGAATTACATGAGTCTGAGGCCATATTCTTGAGTATTGGCTATGTAGGCAATGCCCGTTGATAACAAGGTCATTTTAGGGTAGCTCAACACCATGTTCCCACCAACCTATTTTCCCCAAGGTCATATTGAATATGGAAATTTAGTTTTTTACCATTTCACTAGGAGTGAACATCCATGAGCCAAATATGAATGCACCAAATCAAAGGTGAAGCCAAACCCAAAATAATTTAGGTGGTTGTGTCATATTTGAGTAGATATTCCATATATGACACTAGCATCAAACCTAGACAATAGTGTTGATACAACTATCATAGGCTAATACAACTATCTAGATAATCAGAGATACCAGATCTAGAATTTGATGATTATTCCTTAACTATCTTCTTGCATATTTTTTGTTTGTACCAGATCTATATCTACATTAGCATCATAAATAGCTATGCACATCACTTTTGTATCATTTTCTATATTTATCACAGTTTTACTTTCTATTTATATCTTATCTCAGTTTAATAAATTTAACATATGGTATATCTAAGTCTAGGACATTAATTGTCTTGTTATAGATATGATATTCACCCTTGTGCCCTATCATTTCTATAATCTCAACCCTATCTACCCAAGTAGGATTCCTAATCCAAATTAGGGATAAACATTTGGTGAACTCGAGATGTGAGCATCATTGTTATAAAATCATTCTCATCTAGATGTTTATTTCCAACCTTGTCTTAATTTTTGTGTTCTTTTTTATCTTTCATCATGGATGACATTGATTACTTTGATGATTATGACTATGAAACCCTTTAACATTCTCTTAAAGTAGGGATCAAAATCCATTACTCTTGCATTCCTCAAAGTGATAAGGAAAATATTATCAAATATTTGAATGGTGGTAGCTACTGTCCCTCTAATCAATTCCATGTTCACATCCTTTCAAGACATAATGTGATCCATCTCAAGGAGGATCCAAAGCATTCACCATTTCCTACTATAAAAAAATTCATTCCACAAGGAGATAAGGTAATTTTATTTGATCGTGATAATTTTTGTCAACTCCATAATGAAATCATGGAGGATATACAAATCATTAATAAATGGGATGTTACTTCAAGTTAATTAATTAAAACCCCTCCTATTCCTACATTTACAATGAATATCCCCCTTATTAAGGGTGATGACCCTTCTTGACCTTCATTTGATATTGAAAATTTTGAAATTTTTAACCAAAAAAATATGGCATCTTTAGCAAGTCATATTAAGCCCTCAAAGAAAATAAATCATTCCACACCTATAGAACATTAAAAACATAAGGTGCTAAAATTTTCCAATATGACAATGGTGGATGCATCACATTATTCATATCCTTTTAAATCCTCAAGTAAAATATTGCATAAATTTCAGCCTTAAATATTTGCTCAAATATGGGTATCAAGGACAAAGATTGTGTTAGAGGTTCAATCATTGAGACGGGGGTGAATCAGTGAGTCCAAATATTTCAATCTCAATTCCAATCCTTTTCAAACTATTTAAACAACCAACATATATCAACATGATCAAGAAACATTAATAAGAGAGCTCATTCATTCAATGCATACAAAAGATCAAACACATAACACATAGTTCCTATGAGAAACCCTCATAGGGAATAAAACCCACTTCAATCCTACAACACATGGACTAATTGTCTTATAAGAAATTTAAAACAAGAAACTAGTCAAGTCCTTTAAACCAAAAACCTTGATCAAGTCATTTAGATCAAAGGTCTTTAGTGAAACACCTATTTCACAAGGAGTAACTACCCCTAAGGAAGATCAAGTCCTTTAGACCCTCCTTTGAAGTGAAACCCTCCATCTTAGAATTTATGTATTAAACACCTGATGATGGATATTTTCTTATCTAACCTCTACACAAACTCTCTCTCTATCTCATATAGGCCTCTCACATAAGCATGACACAATCTCTCTCCTTCACTCAAATTGTCCTCATATGCACACTCAAACCTCTTCACATATCTTCAAACTATAAGATCAACTTTTTAACATTAAAAATGTGACCTACAATTCATACACATAGTCATTAATTTGCTCTGCTCATCATTTCATCAATTGAACACTCTACCTCTCATTCACTCTGAAAGTCTAGAAACCAACACATTTGGTTTCACCATTTATAGAGTAGTAATTAATTAACAAGATCAAAATATTTCCTTATCAGCCACAATACATGCCTTCATCCTTAAGACATCTCACATGGGTCACACTTAAGCACATTCCACTTTCAACTAGGCCGAAGTCACTTTTAGGTCCTATGGAGACCCATTCAGCTCACTGACACTTCTTTGAGAAAATTAATAACATAGGAACACTTTTCAAATGTATGGATCCATTACACATGATCTATAGGTCCTATTTAAGTGCTAATAATCATCATAATACCCTTCTACTTAAGCACAATTCACTCAAACAACATTATGTGCACGCAGTCACCATGAATGAATACATAATTGACTTGTAAACATTTTTTCATACTACATATGATTGATCACACCACAAAAATAATCTTATGGAGTCTACAACACTCTCTAATAGGTAAGACATCATGAAACATCAATACAAGCTCAATTACCCTTCTTGGGTTACTTGCAAAGCATACACAAATGCATAGTAAACGTTTAACCTTAATAAATTTAAATATTCACACTTTCAGATATTAAAATTTATATTTATATATGCATCTTGGAGTCTTATACAACTTTTATTTTTATATCACCTTCGAATTCATCCTCAATTAAAAGTTATGGATAAAATACATAACACTAGTTTTTCCTTCACAAATTCAAATATTCAAATGCAAATGGTCATAGTTAAACTTTGAACAATATGCTCACATCTCATGCTCTAGAATATTCAGAGTGATCACACACCATTTATCTTTTTTTAACGTTAACTCATTATGCACCAATGCCTAAATGTTAATCTTCAAAAAGTTGACCTCGTCTCATACAATCTAAAAACTATAACTCAATGCACTCTATCGATCTTATGTATGTAGCTTGGTCTTTAACAATGCTAAAAAACTATCACTTTGACCTCTTGACTTTAATGTACACCATTAATCTCCATCTATATAATCACTCACTCACCATTGATCCTTGGAAGAAGATCGATCTTTGTCTTTGCACATCTTTAAACATTAAACACTTGGTACCATCTCACTACTTCCTAAATTATTGGAGAAACACACTCTATCATTGTTTCTCAAACTTTAACTTGTGCAAAAATGACTAAGTATAAGAACCTTTGCAATCTATCTATAAGGTCAACTTTTCACCTCCATATCTTTTACTTCACTCAAGTGTATGTTCTAAAATTTGTACCATATGATCTCCTCACTTATGAGAATATAACCATGTGTCAAACTTCTCCTAAAACCTTTGCATGTGTGAGAAAAAACACCATTAATCTGCTCACTTAGATTTTTCTACCATAGAGCCAACGATGTCAAGAATTGCCTAAAAAGCCAACTTTGCACATGTATATATTTTGATATGCTTTAGCACATGATCTAAAATTTAGCAAAAATAAACTAGGTACAAAACTAAATAAACCCATATGATCAAATTCTCCTAAAACATCCACATGTGAAAGATATGCCATCACCAAACTACTTACTTGGCTTTTTCTTGCCTCATGTAAACTTGGGTAAGTATGAGAAAACACTATCAAACTAACTGGGAACCTGAATTTGAACTTGCATATATTTTGATGTACCTAGGTGCATGACCTAAGCTTTAGCATATAAGAACTAGGAACAATAATGAATAAACCCATGTGACCATTTCCTCCTAAAACCCCCATGTATGCTAATTCTGACACCATCAACATGCTTACTTGGATCTATTTGAACATAGAAAACACTATCAAAATGCTTGAGAACTCAACTTTGTACCTATATATATTTGAATACGCTAAGGAGAAAGATCTAATATTTAGCACATAGTAAATAGGGACTAATTTGATCATAACCATATGACCAACTCCCCCTAACTCATCCATACATGGAAATTATGACATCATCAAGCTGCCTACTCAAAATTTCTACCATTGGACCCAAAATGTCTAGATGAGAAAAATGATGAACTAGGTGAATTCCACTCATACACACAAGCACTCAAACCATTCTTGACTTTTGATATGACCTTGACTTCAGATAAGACCCTTTTCTCGTGCTTAAATCACCACACTCATCCTTGAACATCTCTAACCAAGCCAAAACTGAAGATCAACCAAGCCAACTTCAAGCACACTTTGAAAATCACATTGCACACTTTGTCATTGTTATTTATGTTATCAAAACACTTCATCCACTCACCAAGCCACTTCCATGACATCACCATGAAATCATTGACAACTGTCCAATAATTTCCTCCTTTGTCATTGATGTCAATACACATCATATAGAAATATACAACTCACTTTTATTCTCACTCTTCAAGCACTCTCAAAATAGGACTTTATCCCAATTTGAAACAATGAAAAAATGGGCAACAACTAATCTTGAGGACCTAAAAAGACTACCAATAGGATAGGACCAACTTAGAAAGATGATACAAAGTCCCCCTTACCTTGAGCCTACCCCTTCTTGTCTTGACACCTTCCTCTTGCTCCATGCCAACACTCTCTTCAACCAATCACTATAACTAATGAAGAAATAACACAAAAAAATACTAAAATCTGATGAAAATTTTCAATAAACATCTGAGAGGGACCCCCATAAGATTTATAATCCATTGCATCACTTGAGCATCTTCAGATCTTCTTACAACATGAACAATCACCATATAAGCTTACTAGCCTTCTCTCTCAAACCACCTTAAAGACCACAAAAAAAAATTATGCCACTCATAAAATATGAAACATGATCTCAACCAACCTAATAACTCTCCTTGAAACATACATACCTTTCTATTTTTTATAAACTGAATAAAATGCACGTATCTTTCCACTAGGCTTGTCTAGTTTTCTTGTAGCCCTACCTAGAACTTGCATAGCCCATAACTTTCAGTAGATGAACCTTAAAGACATGAAACTTCATATCTAGAGAAATCTCATATTCCCCTTAATCACACCAATTTTCATCACCAATATCATCCTTTTCAATATACTTCCTTCACAAACTTACTAGCCAATTAGGCTTCCATCTTGATAAAAACATGAATAATTTGAAAAATAAAAACATTCATATCTCTATAAATATTTATTTGAAAACCTATTTGACCCATTAAACATATTAATAATACTTAGAACTCAAATCATAAGTCAAACCACTTTTCTAGCAGAGCCCAAAACCTTAGAATCTCAAAACAAATAAGGTCAACACAACACCTTCCAATCAATGTCCAACTTTGAAACTTCTTGAAAACATGGAGACAACCATTAAACACTTTTGGATCAAGTTTTGATCTTTCATATATTTTGTAACCCATACATCCTATAACCCATTTTAGGACCTGCATACTTTTAAGCACAAACTGGGAAACTTGAGAGCAAACAAAAATCTCCAATTTGACTTCAACAACCCTTAAGACCATAAAAAAATGGATCATGATAGAATAAGGTCAAAAGACATTTTTATGTATAAATATCATCTTGACAGAACATAAATCCTATTTTTCCCCTTGAAAACCTTCAATATAACCCTGCAGACTGATTAAATACAACTATGACATCACTCTAACATCACCAAAACATATCTTCTACTTAGACATACCTAATCCAACTAAAAAAATTATCTCTAGACCTCTAATATCATCTCAAGAACACCACAACAACACTTGCTTCTCCATTTTAAAGGAATATCTTAAGAAGCAAAGATAGAGACATCCTTTGAAACACAATGCACTAAAACAAAGTGAAGCCAGGAGTGGCCCACATCTCCTCAATAACCAATGGAATACTCTATAAGACTTTTTGATCTTGTTTTTCTTATTCTTATTTAGAACTATGATAACTTGTTCCTTTTTTATATAACACTCCTCTTCTAAGATATAATTGACAGCATATGGAAAAACTATGGAATCTTAACATACCTTTTCATTTGAGGAATCAACCTTGTAGTTATGAACCTCATCACTAGACACTAATAATTGATGTTATTTGAATAAACTTTCTCGACAATATGAAAATGTTCACTTAGATCCATACTTAACTCAAAACTAGCCTCAACCAGTACCCTGGTCTTCTCCTTGAGCTTGGTCTCTTCATTCTCAATATCAGTAGACAATGAGAGCCCTTGACACTCTTCTCCTTCTATAGCATTCTCCACCATAGTAAATAGATTAATTAGACCTATAGAATAATCATGACTCACCTTTGGTTTCCATTAACTAACTTTCCTTTTTTTTGCACTCTTAGTGCCTGATTGAACTTATTTTGACTTAATGGCCTTTGCTTGCAGAATCTAACAATGTGGCCTCTCTATTCATAGTTGTAGCAAACCATACTCCTTGATGGAAACTTAGCCTATCTCACCTTATTTAGTAATGTTTTTCAAAATGTCCCACATCATGATATTTGAATCACTCAACCTTTCCCACACATTTTTATTGATGACCCCCATCATAGTTCCATGCAAATTCATTTTTAACAGGTATCCTACATTCTCTAGTTCTATGCCTAAACTAATTACAAATATAGTAGTAACCATTAACATTCACATACCTCATGGAATTTGGTTTTCTAATCTAATTTTTATTCATTCTACCATCACCTTCATTCCTTGTCTAATGATTTTTTTTCAAAGTTTGATCCACCTTTCTCTCATTGGCATTCATGTCAAGTTGAGAAATAACTTTGGGCTCTTCATTAAAACTCCATCCAGATTTATCACTAGCTAACTTTTGACTCTTTAGGAGATCATATAAATCATTAGAACTTTTATCAAACTTGAAAAATTAATTCTCCTTACTTGTAGACTTCTCTAACTCATCTTTTAAAAATACAATCTCAGAAGCATACCTTGAACATTCATCTTCTTTAGCTTTCAGGCTTGTAGACAATATTTCTAATTTACAACTGAGATGCTTGACCATATCTTCATGATCCTTAACATATTCATTCATTATTGCCTTAAATACACTAAATTTATCCTCATAGTCCTAGATTTTTAATTTCATATTTTTATTGATCTTCTTCTCAATATTTAGTTCTTCATGAGCATTTGTTAATGTAGTCTCATATTCCACCTCATCTTCATCATCATCTGAATCACACTAAATAGACTCCTTTTTATGTGAGAAACTACCTTACTCATACATGAATAGGGATTCATCTTTGACAAGACCATCATCTTCATGATCATACTTTGAGTCACTAACTTCATTCTCATCTGATGAGCTACAATCTTCTTTGGTGTAGAGACTCTTCTTGTCCTTGAAGTACTTTTTCTTATTATCAAACCTTCTAAATATTTTTTTGATTTTATCAGACCTAAATGATCTCTTGCCATCATTATGACCTTAATAATGATATTCATCATCATCCTTCTTATACTTATGAGGGAAATTATTAGTAAAATGTCCTATCTCATCATAATAGAAGCATTTGAGGGGTAGTTTACCTTTATACTTTCCTGAACCTATTCTCAATTTCCTTAAAATCAAAGCAATTATTTCATCCTCATCTATATCAAAAATTTCATCCTCTTTGTGTTTCTTACCTTGTAACTTCTTCTTTGGCTTCATTTTTGTCTTGAATGGTGGTTCATTCTTTGGTGGTATATCATCATTCTTCCTCATCTTATAGGTAGTAAGAGTGCCATGTAATTGATCCATCTTCAACTGAGTAAGATCATGACTTTCTTCTATATAAGATACTTTTAAATCAAACTTGAGGGATAGAGACCTTAATACCTTTTGAACTATACTATCCTCTTAAAGGTTATCTCAAAGACCTATGATGATGTTCACAATCTCATCAACTCTTTCTAGAAATGATGCCACAAAATCTTCTTCATTCATCTTGAGACTTTCAAATTATCTTCGGTGAGTCTGAAACTTAGAAAGCTTGACCTTTAAATCTCCTTCATAAATTATCTACATTTTTTCCCATATATCTTTATCAGATTTACAATGGATTACCTTGGTGTATTCAGTCTCTGAAAGGACACAAGTGATAGCATTCATTACCTTGAAATTGTTCTCAAACAAAATCTTGTCTGTAACATTAGATGGAATAGTACGAACAACATAACCATCCACAATATATTATCATACATCAAATACTAGGGACATAATATATGTCCTTATTCTTGCACTCCAAAAATCATAATTGGATCCATTGAACATCGGTGCTCGCTTAGTAGAGAAACCTCCTTGATGACTACCCATATTGTACCTTAGATCACCTTTAAGTTGTCAAGCCTTTACCAAAGAACCCAATTTAATACCAATTTTTAGAGGTACAATCACTAAGAGGGTGGTGAATTAGGGAGTCCAAATATCTCAATCTAATTTACAATCCTTTTTAGACTATTTAAACAATCAACATATATCAACTTGATCAAGTAATTTTAATAAGAGAGTTCATTCATTAATGTATACATAAGATCAAACACATAACACATAGTTCCTATGGAAAACCCTCATGGGGAATAAAACCCAATCTCAAATATACAACACATGGACTACTTGTCCTATAATAAATTAAAATAGGATACTGGTCAAGTCCTTTAGACCAAAAACCTTGATCAAGTCCTTTAGATCAATTTTTTTTAGTGAAACACATGTTTCACAAGGAACAACTACCCCTAAATAAGATCAAGTCCTTTAGACCCTCATTTTAAGTGAACACCTCCACCTTATAATTGATGTCTTTAACACTTGATGATAAATCTCTAATTATCTAACCCCTTCACAAACTCTCTCTCTATTTCATATAGGCCTCTCACATAGGCATGTCACAATCTCTTTCCTTATTCACTCAAATTGTCCTTATATACAAACTTAGACCTATTTTCATATCCTAAAACTACAAGAGAAATTTTCTAATATTATAAATATGACCTATAGGTCATACACACAGTCATCAATCTACTTTTCTTATCAATTCATCAACTAGGCACTCTACCTCTCCTTTGCTTCACAGCTCTCACATACACCCTGCACTTATCTCACCAAGTCTTTCACAAGTCTAGAAACCAACACATTTAGTTTCACCATTTATAGAGAAATCATGAATTAATAAGATCAAAATATTTCCTTTTTGGTTACAATACATTCCTTCATCTTTAAGTCATCTCACATGGGTCACACTTAAGTACAATCCACTTTTAAATAGGCCTAAGTCACTTTTAGGTCCTATGGAGACCCATTCATCACTTTGAAACTTATCTAAGCAAATTAAGAACATAGGAACACTTTAAAAATGAAAGGAACCATTACACATGATCTATAGGTCCTCCTTAAGTGCCAATAATAATCATAGTACTCTTTTGCTTAAGCATAATTCACTCAAACAACATTTTATGTACATAGTCACCATGAACAAATACATAGTTGACTTGTAAACCTTTGTTCATACTAAATATGATTGATTACACCTAAAAAATACATATATAGCATCCTTATTGAGTCTAAAACACTCTCCAATATCTAAGACACCATGAAACATTGAAACAACATCAATAAAATCTCAATTACCCTTCTCAAGTTACTTGCAGAGCATATACAAATGCACAATAAAATTTGAAGCTTCATAACTTTGACTATACACACTTTCAAATCTTTAAATTTATATTTATAGATGCACCTTGAAGTCTTATACAAATTTTATTTTTATATCTCCTTTAAATTCATCCTTGATAAAAAGTTATGGACAAAATACAGAGCACTAGTTTTTCTTTCAAAATTTTAAATATTCAAATGCAAACGGTCACAGTTAAACTTCAAAAAATATGCTTGCATATCATGTTCTCACATCTTTATATTGATCAAGAACTTTCAATATTCTTCAAACTTTAATGCATAGTGCACCAATGCCTAAATGTTAATATTCAAATACTTGACCTTATCTCATGCAATCTAGAAACTTTAACTCAATGCACTACATCAATCTTTTGTACATAGCTTGGTCTTTAATAATGCTAAAATTTTGTCACTTTAACCTCTTGAATTTAATGTAGACCATTGATCTCTATTTTTACAATCAAATGTTTTGAAATTTAGAGCATATGATCTCCTCACATAGGATAATCCAACCATGTGTCAAATTGCTCTTGAAACCTTCATTAATCTACTCACTTAATATCATTAATCTACTCACTTGGATTATTTTGCCATAAATCCAACAATTTAAAGAATTTCTTGGAAGGCCAACTTTACACATGCATATCTTTTGATGCATGTTGGTTCATGATCTAAAATTAAATGAAAATTAATTAGACATAAAACTAAATAAACGCATATGAACAACTTGTCTTGAAACATCTACATGTGCAAGATATGCCATCACCAAACTACTTACTCAGCTTTTTCTTAGCTCATGCAAATTTGACTATTGGAAAACACTATCAAACTACTTGGGAGCCCAAATTTTCACTTGCATATATTTTAACATACTTAGGTGTATGACCTAAGATTTAGTTCATAAGAACTAGGTACAATACTAAACAAACCCATATGACCATTTTTTTCCTTAAATTTCCATGTGTGCTAATGTTGACATCATCAACATGCTTATTTAGCTCTATTTGAACATAGAAAACACTACCAAAATTCTTTAAATCCCAAATTTGTACCCACATATCTTTGATTGCACTTAGGTGCATGACCTAAGATTTAGCACATAGTAACTAGGGACTAATGTGATCATAACCATATTACCAGCTCCCCCTGACTCATCCATATGTGGTAATTATGACATCATCAAACTACCTACTCAAATTTTATACCTTTAGACCCAAAATGTCTAGATGAAAAGAATGATGAACTTGGTGAATTACACTCATGCACACAAGTACTCAAACCATTTTTGCATTTTTATAGGACCCTTTACGCATGTTTAAATCACTATACTCATCCCTGAACATCTCTAACCAAGCCAAAACTGAATATCAACCAAGCCAACTTCAAGCACACTTTGATAAGCACAATGCACACTTTGTCATTGTTACTTAGGCTATCAAATCATTTTATCTACTCACCATGAAAAAATTTATGAAATCAGCATGACATCATTGATAACTCTCTAATAGATTGGACAAACATGAGTAAGGAGTCACCCATCCTATAGCTCTCAAGCATAACCAAAATCTATAAGGCTTGGGATATTAAAAAATAATAATGGATAATTAACAAACTATCAATAAATTAAACATTTAGGTGCACATAGATGCACATAAAAATTAGGAATCATCACAAGGGGAACCAATTTTACAAAAATTCTAAAAGAAACAAATAATCGAGCTCCCTTTGGTGATCTATCCTCATGGCATTGACAAATTTTGATACAAAATTAGATTGAGGAAAAGGTATGATAACCAAAATTGATGAGAATATAAATTTTCATCCTTCCTTACCTTCTTCCAGTTTTTTTTAGTGGTGAATCTTCATTAATCTATGAATATTCCATTTTTCAAAGTCGGTATTTGGCAATTTTTATGGAGTGGTTGACAAGGCAAGATCGCCTAAATTTTTGGGGTCAAAGTTAATTCTGAGCAGAGGTTCACCTACATTGGAATATAATTTTACTCATATAATTGTAGTTCATTAGTACCTCAAAAGCTAATTTTGAGGAATTTACCATATACCATCAGGTGGATGTTGATAGTCTACATCATAAATTGATACTATGAATTATGTAAATTATGTTAATAAAATAAAAAACATGGGAAAAATAAAGATAAAACTTGATTTTTAAATAATTTTAACTCTGTGGGTGAGTGTTGATAACCTATAAGTAGATGGTAATAGTCTGAAAGCATCTGCTTGAAGACTCCATGTGAATGCTCACAAGATTCCTATAGGTAGATGCTTGTAGACTATTGGTAAATGCCCATAGTCTATAAATGGATGCCAATAGTCTACCAATAGATGATTTCAACCTATGGTCATCCATCAGTAAACTATGGGCATCCACCCATAGGATGTGGGAGTTTACCTACAGGCTATGGGCATCCACTAGTGGGCATCACATGGGTTGTCAATGCTGAACAGATGCTTGTAACCTATAAGCTATCGATAGACACTCATAGGTGGGAAATGGACTCCTAAATTCTGAGGGTATCCCCCAATAATCATTGGGAATTTACCTACATCCTCCTAGTGTTTGTTAATGTATAACATCATCTATGCATGCCCACAAACTAGTGGCATCCAATTATGTTGGATAATTATCCCACATGCATAAGTATGGTGGATAATAATCCCACATACATTCCCAAAAACCTTAAAAAAAGGGAGAGACTCTATAAATACTCTTTCCTTAACATTTAATATTAATAGATCCATGTGGTGAGCACACAATGTTGACATTATTCCCCACATCCTAAACCAGGATCCATATTGCACTGGTGTTCATCAGCATGATGTGGATGATTTTCAAGGACATGGAAAAAAACCCAACACGTGATGTGTTTGTATGAATTCTATATCATAATGTCAATAAGCACCAACACCATGATGTAGAATTCAACATTTGTTAGCATGTCATTGGCATCCATCTACATTGTATAAACATTTATCTACATGATGCTAATGTTCGATCACACCATCCAACATTCACCTAAATGATATTAATTTCCATCCACACCATGTGTCATGCTATTATTTTATTATGTTATGCAAGCATCTATCTACATACTATCATCATTCATCTTCATCATTTACCATGTGGAATCATATGATTCACCTGTGTAACAATACACCTTCTAAATGGATTCACCACTATTCTGAATCTAATTCACCTTAAAACCTCCATGGATTTTTTTATATGGCCTACTAAAATGAACCATGCCTTCTTCCTCATTGAACACATAGGAGAAATTGTATGAGAACCAAGTTCCATTAAGTGATATCCATTATGTGGAGTCTTTTCAAAGGGATTCACAACAAATAATACTAATCACAACATTGTAGGATAACACTAATACCATTTTATCCATGTTACTTGAATATAAATTGATCTCCTTACCTTCTACTTAGCATAGATTAGGAAATTACCTTCTTACTCAAGAAAGATTACCATATTATAGTTACCATCAGATCACAGACCATAATGCAAGTCAATGTGGGGCTTTGAAGGAAAAAAATTAAGAATACTAGAGTGTGGGACAAATAATTTTTTGTCTCTACAATAAAATTAAGACTAATATTTCATATCTTTCTAAAAATTACCAACCTTAAAATCCACCTAAAAGTGGAAATATTATAGTTTATACAAATATCGATGGGTTATGATGTACATATATTCTAATTAGAATAAAATGGGACTCAATTTGTATCAAGATGTTTTTTGAACAAATGGGGCATCAGATGGATGAACTAAATAACTCTCCATTAAATCCAAACTCCCTTGGATACATACCTATACCTATAGCATGCAAACTAAATATTTTATATTCTATGATATGGGTAGCAAATCTAAAACCAAATTTCACTTTGCATCTAGGTCGATATTGGTTGGCTGATAAGGAAGTAAATCTTGATATGAAAAGTGTCTTACATTTCAATTTCAAGATAGAAAAACAAATGTGCCACATGGTGGGTACAATGATAAATATATGATAACAACAGATGGAATATGTTTATCAAAATGTATCACATGTGTCAACAAGGAATACACAGAGGGGAGGTTAGTCTAGTGTTAGTCCAATAAAAGAAATCAAATTAACACACTAAAATCCTAACACATCTAGACTAGACACTAGGGAGAGCATTGATAACAAGCAAGCATATGAAAACATAACTAAAACATAAAAGACTACACTCTTTTACCTTCCTTGGAGCTCCAAATGGCTTGTTGAATTTCTTACTCAATTTGTGTATCAATAAATCTTCATCAATAAAATTGTGTTGGCTTCACCTTTCCTTAGCACCTTGGCTTGGTCACATAGATTATAATTTGGCATGGTAACATTACTTTCAAATATTTTCTCTCTCCAAATTATCAATATAACTTTATATTATGAGAGCTTATAGATCAATAGTTAACTCTCACCCAAAGTGAGTTAAGGTTGAGTTTAAACATGGAATGGATTAAAACTAACCCTAGGTGAGTTGAAACTAACTCCATGTGAGTTAAAAATTATCATGTAATAATTATTTTTAATTACTATGCATGGATCTCAAATTAGATATTTTTGTATATTTTAGAAGAGTTTGACTACTCATAAAGGCAATTATGAAAAGGCTTGATATTTTGATTTTTAGAATTTCCATTTTTAGATATTCATTAATTGAAAATGGATAACTCAACTAAAAATTTGATCTTGTTTAATTAGTTAATTCAATTTGATTATCCTTTTTTCTCTTTCAATATTTGATCAAGTGCCCTGTTTAATGGGTCCATAGGCTATATTGATAGTTGTTATGTCACAAGGTGATTGAGGGGTGAATCTGTGAGAGGTTATTATTACATATGATATAATACCCTATATAGGGATGCCTCAACATGATTATAAGATTTGATGAATGATGTATGGCCAAATTTTGGATGTTTAATAATTCATAGGCTTAATTTGCAATGGTTGGTAGGAATCAATCTGAAGTATAATCGAAAGCCAATTGTGGCCAATTTTAACTGTCTAAAGTTTGACCCTGCTTGGAAAGGAATTACAAAATATAGGAATAGTAATGAAAAGGTCTTATATGCCTAATGCCTCAAAAAATGATGGATAATCCCTGTATACCCCCTCGAGGAAGCAATCGATAAAGAAGGTCAGTGATCAATGCCTCAAAAGAAGGAAAATGATGGGACCAAAAGGAAAAATGGAGTGGAAAAGACTAATCTTCCCACATGCAATTATAATCAGTGGTACAATGAACTACCCTAGTTGGATAGATAAAAAAGATGATTTGCCCAAAGGAAATTATAATCATCATCATATCAAGGTAAAAATATAATGATTTACCCACAAACAGTTATAATCATTAGCCAAAGGATAACGGTAAAAATAGAATGATTTACCCAAAGGCAGTTATAATCATTTAAAAAGGTAAACAATGACTTGTCCATAGGTGGTTATAATCATTGGTAAGATAAAAACATGCCCCAGTTGGGTCGATAGAGATAATGATTTTCCCAAAGGTAATTATAACCATTAGCACAATGAAAACATTCCCTAGTTGGGTAGAGAATGATAATTATTTTCTCAAAGGCAATTAGTATCATTAACATCCAAATAGATTGAAATATAAATGAGTTGTCCACAGGTAGTTATAATCATTGGTTTTGTAGGTGGGATAATACACAATGATTTTACCAAAGGTGGGTATAATCATTAGTATTATGATGGGAGTAATATGGAAAATTGGAACAAGGGGATTACATATTGAATTAATACTCACAAATTAAGAGTAAGCTAGTATAGAGGAGAAAGATGAATTTGGGTAACTTGTTAGTATGTGGATGCACATCCTAACTAGAAAGTATTAAAATTATTTTTTTATTAATTTAATCTATTTATGGGAAGTGATTCAGGGAGATTAGGAATGTTTTAGGTTCAAAGGAGAAGTACCACGAACTCATTATTTGTAAGATTTCCTGAGCTAATTTTTGTTGTAGCACATGAAGGTGTGCATCATGATAGAACACCATGATAACCTACTTAAAATATGCATAAGGATTGACACATGATCCAATAAATAATTGAAAATAATACACCAATGATAAAAACCATGATGAAAAAGTTAACATATGAATATGTATGGACCTAATTATAATGTGTAAGGAATCACCCAATAATCATATATATACTAAGTCAAGGTAAAACGATGAAAGTAAATTAATAGGTAACACAAGCAAACAAATAGAAACACAAAACAACAAGAAACACAACCAAAAACTAATAAACATAAGTAAATAAAATACTATGAAATAAACACAAATAATGGTTAATCACAATGTTAATGCAAACAACACGACACAAACAAAAGAACAAAAAATGCCCCTAGGCTATAAGAGACAATGACACAAATAAAATGGGGTAATAGAATAAAAGGAAGGGGTAGTTGAGACGAATCCAAATGTAATAGGCAAGTGGATTCTACCTACATAGTTTCATAGACACAAGGTCAAACATAAACTGTAGGCCAAATGTAGTTCTCCAAAGATATGGGATAGAATAAAAATGAAAGATAAGAAAATATGATTGTGTTATAGAGGAATAATGGGAATAGTCTCACAAAATGGCAAGATCATTAGAGATGGTTACTAAAAAAATAGAGAGTGTAAAAGTATAATAAATATGGGGAAACTAAATGATAAGTGATTTCTTTTGAAATATCGAGGAGTCTCAGAATCCTTAAGGCAAAGAAAAAATAAAATATGGTGCAAGTTTTAGAAATTTCTAGGTCATTTTCAAATATCTTTGGATTTTCAAAGCATCTCAACTCAATCAAGAATGATGAAATACTAAATGGTCCAACTCGCAAAATAGTGAGATAATTCAAACTTAAATTGTTCACAAAATGGCAGGAGCATGGCAAAAGGTTGGTTGAGTTGACCTCAATATGACTTGAGCACTACCTACATAGTCCCATTAGGACCTCAAGTCACTGTAGTTCCACCTTCCAATGGAAAAATCTAGCTAGGTAATAATAACATTGGCATAGGAATGTCAAGGTGGGACTTCAAATCATGATAAAGATGTTCCTAATTTACCCATAGGTGGTTATAATTAGGAAATAACGACACAGGTCAATGATACTAACTTGCCCGAAGGCAGTTATAATTAGTATCACAAAGTGAAATGCTGATTTTCCTAAAGGTAGTTATAATCAAGAACATTTGAAATGAAATGAAATAATAAATAAAGGATGCCACTACCAAACCAAAGTCAAACTAGTCCAAAATATAGTCTCTATTTAGAACACTGAATCAGTTGCTAAAACTTGATCTTAATTCCCTTATAAAAGGTGCCCAAAGAAATAATGGAATGGAACCAAGGGAAAGGGGGTTGGTTAGGGATGTTAAAAAAATAGTTAATAATAAATGTATGTTAGAATGGTATGGGGTATGTAAAAATAAGGATGTCAATATTAGGGTATAATGTAAATGTTCCTCATAGATAATACTTCAAGTCTCTCAAGTGAAGTAATATTTGAGGTGTATGATGTTCATCAAATTATTGAGTTGATCTCCATCTAGTGTAGTGAGCATGTATACTCCATAACCATAATTTAAAACAATGATATATAGGCCTATCCAATTGGGTTTGAACTTGCCTTTCTTATTCTTCTTGATCATGATGTTTTTTAGTTTTATTTGATAACAAGATCCCTAATCTCAAACTCTCTATGTGTGACCCACTAGTTATAGTGGCCATAGGGTTTATTCTGGTATGATTAAAGGTTGTTGACAGAGGTCATGTGTTTCTCATCAAATAACTCTAGTTCTTACAAGTGAGCTACTCAATAATTTTTATTGTATAGGAAATGTTTTAGTGAGATGCACAGAGAAGGTAACTTTAACTCAATGGGAAGAATGGCCTCAGTGCCATAAACTAGGGAATATGGAGTGGCTCCTATTGGGGTATGATAATTAGTGTAGTATACCTAGAGGGAATGGAATATTTAGAGGTGCCAATTGTGGCCAACATCATTGATAATATTTTACAGGATATTAACAATGGTTTTATTGGATGTCTCTATTTTCCATTAACTTGTGGGTAATAAGCGGTATAAAAATGTTAAGTGTTATTTTACTTAGCACAAAGCATTTTTACATCCTTGTTATTGAATGATATACCATTATCAGATATAATGTCAAATGGGATACCATAGTGATAGATGAGATGGTTGAATATCAACTTGGAAATTTGTGTTCCAGTCATGTGAGGGATATAGCTTCAACCCACTTAATGAATTATTTGGCAGCAATAAGGATTTGTTTATGGCCATCAGATGAGGTTGGGTTAATCTTCCCAATGATATCAAGTCCCCATGTAGAAAGCAACCATGGATTAAGCATTGGCAACATCAATCATATTGGCATGCCTTTGACACTTGTTATACCTTTTGATGTAAGTAATTGCATATGTATCCATAGTTGGCCAATAATACTCAATACAAAGGATATTTTTTGATAGTACAACCCCATTAGTGTGGGATACATATACTCCTTCATGAACTTCCTATAATGTTAATGTTGATTTTGATAAATTTAAATAATGAAGTAGATTTCCATCAAAGCTACAATGATAAAGGGTTGGGATAAGTAAGGTATATCATGAGGCTTGATGGATAATGTCATTTAGCTATTTGTGTGATAGGTATGATGGAATGATATGGGTTTTATGTATATATAGCTTAAATAGGACTCTCTTATGTATGTTTACTTTTCATTTTTATTACCCCCACTTTTTGCCACAAGCTTTGGTGAGCACTAGATTAGACTTTGTTTTACTTGTTATTAGTTTAGTGAATATATAAACATAAGACCTAGCTAGGGTTACTACATAGTTTTGCTTGATTAGAGGATTTGGAACCTTCCCTGGTGATATTTATTATGGTAATAGATCCATTGACTAGTTATAGTGGATCCATATTGTTCATGACTCCAATTATATAATGTATCCCTAATCAGAAGTGTAAGTAGGATTTATCTTCTCTGAGCTAGGATTGATTTTTAGATCTGTTGCATTTCCCATGCATATAGGACTAACTCATTTCCAAATCTATTCACAAGCTTTTTGAATGGTATGTGAACCTACAAAACTTGAATTTACAAATTATGTGTATAATAGAGAACATAAAATATATATCTGTGGACTACTAATATATGCAAAGAGTCATAATCCAATCATCTATAGATGAAATTTTTTCTATTGATAGAAATTCCAAACCTATAATATGCCTTGAATACATCTGGGGCCTTCCTTTCTATCCAAATACATGGGATGAATGATTCACTAGAAATATTAATATTAATCTCATCAAAGCCTCTATCCTTTTTTTATCTCAAAATATCACCTACATCCCATATGTAAAAATAATTAAGAACTTGAATCAAAGATTCTATGTGCACTATGCTACAAGTATCACCATTTTTAGAATGCTTTCTATGATGAAAAGAATCTTGTAATGGCATATTATGAAGCAAAACATATGAAATATGACCATCCTTTAAATACATTGGGCTCTAATCAAAGTGTTCACCTTCTTTTATAGTATCAAGCAACACTTTATGTCTTAACAATGGAGTATGAGAATCAAATTTATCAATAAAACCTTTCATCTTAGCATTGTTTTATCTTTAAAATGAGCTCAAAGAAAAACAATTTTTTGCCTTCAAAAATCTGATTTGATTCATACTCACATCCTTCATTGATCAATAGTTGGCTTGCATCAATTCTATAAATCATTTTCTTATTTTCTTCCATAAATGAAATGTTGTAGAAATATGCAGCATCATTCTCTCGATCTTGAGAACTTCCCTCATTTTCCATCTCCTTAAACTATTTTACAATAAAAAGGTAAATTTATACCTCTTAAATAGTCATTTGAGTACTCTCTAATGAATATTTAGTAGACTTAAGCTCAAAGGTGAGCTTATCAACTTATTTATCCTTATCCTAAAAATATGTAATAGAGTATCCTCCTTCAATGCCTTCAACCAGCTGCTTGGTCTCCATGAATCTTTCAATGGTGTCATCATGGGAACCATAGATCTCATAATCTTCACTGAATTGAAATGAATTTGTAGCCAACTTTGTTGTTCTAAAATTTCCTTCAAGCTCCATCACCATAATTTCTTTTTGGTTCTCCATCTCAACTTGAATACACTCACCCAAAAATGGACCTACACATTGTATAAACACATTATGGGAAATAAAATCTCCCTCAAGCAATTCATCAATTGCTCCACCATCCTCTGATGACATGTTTTCCAATTCTTCTTCATGGTGATGGTTTTATAGATCATGAGACTCTTAAGATGTATTTTCATCAGTATCTATGTCTAAAATAACCTCAACATGATGCACTTGCCCATCTCCAAGGAATTTGTGTCTTGGAGTGCATGGATCTTTGCAAGAGAAACAAAGTTTCTTCCTCTTAAGCTCATTCTTGGTTTCTTCATCCACCTTATTTTGCACATTTGTAAGTGAATCATTTTTTGTTAGGGAAGCCATAGAATTCTTTTATAATTTCCCTTTAGACTTAGTCCTAGATGAGGGATTTTAAGGTATAGTAGTCTCCAATTTTTGCAACCATAAAAGAGTCATTCAAGAATTCTTCAAAGGTAAATTCAATATTTTCATCATATGTGGGATGTTGGCTTAGATGATTTTGATTTATCCTTCTTCTTATTAGCCCATGTTTCCTTTTTATGTCATAGAACTCTCAAAGGGTCAGGGCAACTTGCACTTCTAGGCTTAGATTATAAAATCTTTCACAATAGGCCTCATAATCAAGTCTGAGTTGTTGATGTCATCATTTCATGTTCTGTAATCATACTTACTATGACCCTACTCCTTATGATTACACATCAATTCATGTGAAAACTACCAACCTTGGTTATCCAACTTAGAGACATCTACCACTCTCTTGGACCTTTCTCGCACAATATTCTCATCTTTCAACCATCTTGGTCTTTTCTCATGCTATATGGGCTCTCCAAGGACCCTTTGAGACCCTTTTGAGAGCCTATTGACCGTTTAGGCCCTTGTTTAACCTAGGTCATGACTTAGGGATGAAACCCATAGCCTAGGCCACACATTTACTTCACTAAAGCTATGGCCTAGGCTACAACCTAGGCAAAATGCATGAAAAAGGGCTAGTTTGGCCTCAAATGGTCAGAAACGACTAGTTTTTGGCTTGGTTGATGGATTAGGATTGGATATATGTGATTTTCCTCATTCATTTGAGCCATTAAATTCACTTTCTCTGGCATATTTAATTTGATATTCTTACTTTATCATTCACATTCAAAGTTTGGTTGCCTCCTTGAATCTCTCTTGGTTCTTGCTTGACATAATAGATTTCTTTGTGATAGGGGATACCCTACTCTATTACACCTTCCATTGGTGATTCATATTGTTGTTGACAGTGCTCCTAAAGATTGTGGGTTACTTTTTACTCCCTCAAGACTCTATTACACCTATCACTTGTGCTCCTTACATTAGCTTTCTTAGATTAGCAGTTTATTCTTCAACTCTTCCATAGCTTTTGGCTCTTGGTCTAGACTCAACCTACACACAACCTAATCTTCTACCTTTCTTGCCTCTTAACATGGACAATCAGTTGGTATAAAGTTTACACATATTATTTGAGCTTGATATAAGGGCACTTTTCTTTTCAAAGTGAAACTCTTTATTTATTTTTTGCAGTATATATGCTAGGGTTTGATTTGTTTTAGAAAATTAGTTGTTATGTGCATTACCTAGAGTAGTTTCTAAAGTTTTTTGCATTTTCATATGGTTAAAGAGTACTTTAATTGCATAAAATATTCCTTTGTTACATGTCATTTCTCTATTTCTAATCATTCCTCATTACATACTAGACATATACATGCTTAAAATAAACTAGACAACTTGCTTAAATAATATCTCTCTCTTGTTAAACTAGAACATTGCATTGTTAGAAAAAAATAGTGTTGATTTCAAAAGATATCTCAAACATAGACTAGGCATGATCTTAAACCCTTTCTTTAAAACATATTTATTGCTTAAAATGTCTCTCATTTATCTTCAAAGTTCTTTAGCTTCTAGATTTACATTCCAGTTGTTAGCTCTCTTCATTTGGTATTATTATTTTTGCATTGTGTATGCAATCAATAGTCTAGTCTTAACTACTTGATTCATTGTGGTTATATCCACAAGAGACACTTATGTCCTTTGGGCACTTGATCATGCTAACCCCACCCTAGTTTACAAGTTTACTTATAGCTTGGTGTAAACTACAAATCAAATAGCCACTATAGACCTCATATAACCCATAAAAACCCTAAGCCTTCTAGCCTCTTATTGGTTTTCTTTAGCACCCTACCAAAAACTAATGGCTCTATTCAGATTCTTGGAGCTAAATTCTTACACACTATGAAATGAGTAAATGTAAGTAAAAAATATCATTTTTGATCTACTTTGCTTATTTTTTCTCTTTTTCCTATTTCGACCCCTTCTAGGACCTCTCGAGCTCTTTCATGGCCTATCCTAGGGCCTCACTACCCCAGGGCATGGATTTCTAGGTAAAGCCATGGCCTATTAATGAGCCAATCCATGGATTTTATGTCCTAATAGTGTCCCAGGCTATAGCCTATGTAGTGGCATCTTGGGGAGCCCTTGGGTTCCCCATTTTGCCTTCTACAGGCCATAGTTTGAGCTCTCATTGGTCCTATTTTATTCAACTCATCTAGACCAATGTTTTGAGTCCTTTTTCCATCAAATTCACCCACTAAATCATCTAGAATGAGTGAAAATGCATTTAGAGCCTCCCAAACCCCAAAAATGAATAAATTTGTAAAAGAATCATTCATAAGACATACCCAGCCCATCCTATACATTTGTGGCATGTTTCCATGTCCTCGTTCACTATGCTTTGGATTTGGTTGTTTATGGGCTATCCTTTAGCTCTCTCAAAGTGAAAATGACTTATTTTTTTCTCTTTTTCCTCTTTTTATCCCTTTTCTTTCTTTTTATGGGCCCTTTTTGGGTGGTTTACCCAATTTTGCATTCCAGATCATGAAACCTCCATCTTAGGGGTGTTGGCACATTTTGAGTACATTAGTGGAACCTATTTTGTAACTTGAGGCTTCCTTGGGCCTATTCTAGCCTCATTTTGGTCATTCAAACCCCTTTTGGGTCCCCATTGACCTCCTGGGCCTGTGGCCCATTTCATAGGGACCTAAGGATATTAGTTACTTGATATACCTTTTTTAATTAGTCATTTATTTAATTTTCTATAGTTGATCCATTATAACTCCCTCTCTCTCTCTTTCTCATCATGGTTGCAGGTAGGGTCATTAGCTAGATGTGGAAGTTTGGGACTTGCTCTAGTCTTGTTGACTGGTCTTCATCTTCTCTAAGCTTCTCCCCACTTTCCCTTATTACCTCTTTTCATGGCCAATGTTGGTCAAACATTATGGTTATGTCTTGGATTCATTATTTTTTTCCCTCATGTAACTTGTTTACATCACCTTGCTTTGAAATTGTATTTCGGTAATTGTTGGTATTGCATCCTCAACCCCCATCACGGTGCACCTCTCAATGGTGATTCACATAGATGGTGGTAGTTGAGGAAACCCAAGACTGGTAACTATGACTTGGGTTATCGATGATCCATGGGTCCAAAAGCTTATTATAGTTAATTTCTTCCTTACCAGTGAGATGAATAATGCCACCAAGTATCACATAATCATTGACACCTGACTGATGCTTGTGAGTTAGGCACGTGCTATGTGAAGTTATTCTATGACTCACTCATAGTCATGTCTCAACTCATCAATGTTTGGTCCATCTTCAAATCTGAGTTGTTCCCCCTCTTCAAGGCAGTACATGATTTTCTCTTTTTCTTTGAGGATGTCTAGTTCACCCATATCCCTCGTAAGGATAACACTAGGTTTGAAACTTTAGTGAATGTCATTATAGATAGTATGATTTGATTTGATATCATTTATGTCCCTTATTTTTAGGAGTTGGAGTTGAAACTAGAGTTGGATCTTAGATTACATAGCATTTTCACTCTCACTCATGGAGCACACTGTCGACTTCTTCCATTGCCATCCTTATCTCGTAAGTGTAGGTAATGTTTTCTTTTATCTTTTTGGTTCTTACTTTGATTTGTTTTAGTGTGGATTTTAGGAACTAAAAAAAACTCCTTGTTCATTTAAACACTGATTACTTGTACCTTAGGAGCATATGTAACCATACTTCTCATGACTCTACTTCTCCCTGTTATTAAACATCATCTCATGTGAAAACTAATGGCCTTGGTTATCCTACTTAAAGACATATACCATTCACTTGGACCTTTCTCGCACATTATTCTCATCCTCCAACCATCTTGGTCTTTTCTCACACTAGATGGGCTCTCTAAGGACCCCCCTAGGACCCTTTCAAGAGCCTGTTGACCATCTTAGACCCTTGTTTTACCTAGGCCATAAATTAGGGAGGAAACCCATGACCTAGGCCACATGTTTCCTTCATGAAAGTTGTGTTTTAGGCTATGACCTAGGTAGAACATGTGAAAAAGGGCTAGTTTGGTCTCAAATAGTTAGAAACAACTAGTTTTTTGCTTGGTTGATGGATTAGGGTTGGAATATGTGTTTCTCCTCATTCATTTAAGCCTCTACATTTAATTTATCTATCATCTCTACTCTTATATTCTCACTTGATCATTCACACTCAAATCTTAGTTGCCTCCTTGAATCTCTCTTGGTTCTTATTGACACATTAGCTTTCTTTATGATAGGGGATGCCCTACTCTTTTACATCTTCCATTGGTGATTCATATTGTTTTTGATAATGTTATTTAAGCTTTTGGGTTTATATTTTCTCCCTTAAGACTCCATTTCACCTATCTCTTATGCTCCTTGCATTGGATTTTTCATATTGGCAATTTTTTTCACCTCTTTCATAGCTTTTGGCTTTTGGTTTGGACTCAACCTACACAAAACCTGATCTTCTTGCTCTCTTGCCTCTTATCTTGGAAAATTGGTTGGTATAAAGTATTCACATCTTATTTAAGCTTGATATAAGGTCACTTTACTTTGAAAATTCAAACTCTTTATTTATTTTTTGTAGTATATATGTTAGGGTTTGATTTGTTTTAACAAATTAGTTAATTTGTGCATTGCCTAAAGTAGCTTCTAAAGTTTCCTTCATTTGTATATGGTTAAAAAGTACTTTCATTTCCTAAAATATTCCTTTATTACATGTTATTTATCTCTATGAAAGCATCTCTCATTGCATACTAGGTATATACATGCTCAAGATAAACTAGAAAATTTACTTAACCAATCTCTCTCTCTTGTTAGACTAAAACATTGTATTATTAGAAAACAATAGTGTTGATTTTGAAATATATCTCAAACCTAGACTAGGCATGCTCTTGAACCCTTTCTTGAAAATGTCTTTATTACTTAAAACATCTCTCACTTAGCCTCAAAGTGCCTTAGCTTCTAGATTTACTTTTTAGTTATTAGCTCTCTTCGTTTGGTATTATTTTTTTCACATTGTGTATGCAATCAATAGTCTAGTCTTAGCTACTTGCTTCATTATGGTCGGATCTACTAGAGATACTTGTGTCCTTTGAATGCTTGATCATGCTAGCCTCAACCTAATTTACAAGTTTTTTTATAGCTTGTTTCAAATCATAAAACGGGATAGCCACTATAGACATCTTGTATCCCATAGAAGCCATAAGCCTTATATTCTCTTAGTAGTTTGTTTTAGCACCCTGCCAAACACTAGTGATTCTATTTAGACTCTTGGAGCTATATGTTCCCTGTAGATCTATCAACAAAAAACATTTTTTAAAACATAAACCTCATAGACCGACAAAATACATAGTTCTGATACTAGTGTAATATCATTAAATGGGATATTTTCTATAAACACTCAAATATATAAAATTCCAAACTACACACTAATGTTCTTATACCACTATAATATCCCCACTAGGGATATTAGATAAAAACACTCAAACTATAAAAAACCCATACTCAACACTTATGCTTTGATACCAATAAAATATCCCCAAAGAGGATATTTTCTCAAAACACCTAAACTAACATAAACTCAACACTTATTCTAATAGACTCAAATCTGAAATTGGCACCACTCAACACTTAGACTCAAATCTATCACAGATTTGGACAAACTAGTAAACAAAAAATTTGGCAATTTTATCATATAAACCATTGAAAAATCCTTTAATTTATAAAATTTAATTTATGAGCTGATATGTACTATTATAAAATTAAAATATAATTTAAAAAAATCAAATCTAAAATCTGAAAACTACTAAATCAATACTCCACACTAAAACTGTAAACTACGCAATATTGCCAACACTGTTTTACCCTAATTTGAAGGATGAATCTCCATAATTATTAAAACTAACATATAAGAAAAAATAAGAATTAAATGGTACTAATTTATAATATCATCAAACTTAGCTACAACAACAACATACTTCACATAATAAATACCCACAAGTCTCCACATAACTTCAATGGAGATTCTGCAAACAACACACACTAGATCTGCAACTTTGATGCACAATCACATAATTTTGAAGATAATATTAATTAAAATATATATATTACATTGAATATGGATTAAAAATTATATTATATAGTATCAACACATACACAAATTCAATAATCATAAATCTTCAATCTTCACTAGAAACTCTACAATAACACACAAACTGAACACTAGGACTCTGAATCTTCTTGAATTGCCTTCATAATTTCTTAGTGAGATTGTCCTATTGAATCAAATGGGTTTCATCTTATGATTCAATATATCAATTGGGTTTCATCCAATGATCTAAATATTTAATGGATTTTTGTCCAAGAAAAATGAAATAATGATCACAATTTAAACTTATAAAATGGTGGGTTATACAAAAGATGATATTATAAAGGAGAGAGCTCTCTATTTATAGAAAATGTATGAAATAAAGAGAGGAAGGATAATATTTAAGGAGAGAGTAAAATTTCACCACATTCCACTTCAATCATAGTAACTCATGTGAAGATTTGCCTTATTGTGCAAGTTAGTCAAAAGAGAGAGAGATAGAGATAGGTTAGTCACCCCATGTGACTCCAACTTTGGCACCCCACCTTCACACATGTGAACAATAGTGTGATAGTTTTACTCATATGAAAATTTTCGAAATATGGATTTCATGATCATCCCCTAATTTATCTTTATCTCCCACCTTCTATGTGGCACCAAAAAAGACACCTTACTCACACATGTGAGATCAAATCTAGAATAGTAAACCTCTTGTCTTCTTCCCTATATGCACATGAGATTCCAAGATAATTTTTCAATCATTTAGAATAAATGGTCGAAAATAAAACATGGATCCACCCAAGTAAGGTGTTTCACTCTCACACATGTGTGAGCAAGCACATGTGATTCACATAAGGAAAAGAAACTTGTCTTTTAGTGCAAGCTATGCCCACTCTTTCAAACCAACCTTTTTCTTAAAATATCCTCTTTGTGAGCCAAGACACCTCATCCACAAGACATATCATCAATTGAATCATCACTTGCATCACTTTCCACATCATAGTGAATAGTGATAATGAATAGTACTTGTGAATAGTGATCTCATTCCTGTATTCCTTACACTCCTTGTTGAATGCCATAACTGCTCCTTGAAAGAACCAATGCATTCATATTGATCCCATGAACTTAATTGCACTAACTAAATTCCATTCCAAAAAATTTGGCATTCTCTAAAATTTTGGATCTTTCAAAAATGTTGGATGGCTATAAAAAAGGGACATTACAAAGTAGATGAGAGTAAATTGAAATTTCTTATTTTTTTTATAATTGCCAAAGCATATGCACACCTAAATCTGATAAAACCATTAGAGGTTACCAATGCCCTCAATTTGGTATTCATTAGGACACAGGAGGCCAAAGAGTGGATCAATGTAGCTGAGGTAGTAATGCCTAAATACTCTTAATATGAAACTCTCATTTAGCAAATTTAGGATGAGTTAAAGATTTCATAGGCCAAGTATTTTATAGGTAGGCTTATCAACAAGGCCAATTTTGACAAACTCTTAAAACAGGTTTTAGAAAGCTTCAAACAGAATATACAAGGAAATACTTTAGAAGAAATAGAATCTGAACTCATTTTTTCTAGGAAAAAGGATACAAAGGTTGAGATCTTCAAAAGTACAAAAACTAAACATGTAAGGCTCTTTAAAAAGGTAAATAGGGTGCATAGACCTTTGTTACTTAACAAGGACATAATTAGGTACCAATGTGACATTTTCTATAAGCACTATCAAGATTTGGAAGTAAATAATAATGATGATGCTTCAACTCCTAATTTGACATAAGCCTTCAATGCCTCTAGCAACCTCCATCATCGTGCAAGTACCCAATCAGCCTTGAGTTGAAGCCTAATTTTGTATGTACACATGTAGATAATACTTATTTTTTGAAATTATAATTTACTTGCACTTAGAGCATAAATGTAAAGTTGTATTTATTATTTTTAAGTGCGTATTGATTACATTACATTGTACAAGCCAACTAATCTTGACGTAATTGCATTTAGTTATGAACATGCATACATACAATTTTGAGGCTAAAATTAGAACTAAGGAACTAATTGTGTAATGTAATCATGATTTCACATATACTTAGAGCATGAGGCATCCCCTCCCCAAGTCTATATATTTATGTAATTACACATTCCAAAGGGTTGGAAGTTTTTATCAATACAGGAAGAAATCAATTTTGTTTGTCATGCAACTACATTGGTTTTCTCTCATTCTATTTTTATGTTATTAATATTTTCATTTCTTGGTTTTTTTAATACAATAATATATCTATGGATAATGTAGATTATTTTCATTAATGTATGCTAATCTTATATGTACAAAAGCTATTGAAAGTTAGTAGATTTCATTGATTAATAATCAATTGGTTCAAACTGTGTTAATATTCTTAGTGTGTAGGAGTGTTTTCTTTCTGGTATAGTTTTCTAAATGTGTGAAAAAGTTACCTTAAATGTCTTCCTAGTCTGAGATGTAATAGCTAAATTAGGGGTGTTTAACATAAATTCTAAAGGTAGCAATCTTCAATTGAGACCATCAATTTTTCCATACCTTTTCCCCCAGAATGCATAATTATGTTTGCCTTTGAGTGTACAATAGCTACAAGCAACAAGCACTAGTTTTGAAAACACTTATCCACCAAGAAACCAACCTAGGAAGTGACCTCCTGAGATCATAGAGCCTTATTTCCTCCCTTTGAGTTTTGTTTGATTAAGACCTACCAACTCTAGATTAAATATCACCCATCTATTCCGCTCACTTATGTTTGATTTTTTTATTAGGATTCATTTCACTACAATTAAACCTAGTTAACAACCTACATGCTCTACTTATTATTACACCATAAGGTTGTTTAACCCATAATTTTAACTTGTGCCATGGAGTGTATTTTACCTCCATTGGGATCATAAAATGTTAGAGGCTACTTTATTTAAATTTTTAGAATGTGCATAAGACCCACATCAACAAAAAATAAAAGTTGGTACTAGAAAGAGGGCCATTTATGTAATTTCCCTAGTGAGAGGTTATTACCTACATTGAGTTGCATTAGAGATGCCTAAGAGAGTTACCAGGTCTAGGGCCCATACTAGTCTTTTGGTTTCACCCCTATCAACACATCGAATGCCAAGATCTGTACTAGTTGTTTCCAATATACCTAGGGTTAGAACATTATCTCCAATAAGAAATATTCATTCCATCAATCATCCTATGGTCCAAGAACCACTTGGTTAGTTGTATTTTCCATTATCATCATAGGATACATGCATAAATTACCTAAGAACCTAGATAAATATCTACCTTTTTTCTCCCCTTCAGGAGGAAGAGTTATAGAAGAACACATTAAGTCTTTCAAGGTTGTTTTAAGATTAATAAATGTCACTTATGAAGATGTTGCATGCAATATTTTTTTGTTTACTTTTCATAATGTTGCCTATTATTGGTACCTCAACCTTCAAGATAACTCTATCACTTCCTAGAATACATGGTAGAACACATTTCTTGCCTAATTTAGATAAGTTACCAACCATGGATTGGTGTATCAAAATTTCACTAACATGAATAAGGAGCCTAATGAGCCAATTTGGGATTTCAATGTTAGGTTCTAGAAGATGTACACCTAGCATAATCAAGAGTATAAACAAAATGGGCCAATAGCATTGAAAATGTATAGAAATACTTTAAACATAATCACTGTAGTGTTCCTACAAAGAGTTGTTGCTACCACCACTCTAGCCTTAACATATAAAGAGGCTATCAAAATTGATAGATATTTTAACCATCAAATACTTGGCACTCCCACCATTAATTTCTTTTCCATCCTTGAATCTAGTCCCTTATGTTAATAAAAATGTCCATGCTTTCAATTAGAATCAACTATATGCACTACCTCCTCTGATGTAGTAAATTCCCAATCAGAATTATGGTTATATGAACAATTAACTATAGATGAATGGTCATCAATAGAATTAACATTTAATTCCCTCTAATACTATAGTTGTACAAGGAACTAATTTCACCAAAGCAAAGATAGATTCCATCCAAAGAATAGTCTAGAAATTGAGTAATGATTTTATAAATATGCAGAGGAAGATGGACAACACCATTGGCTATAATAAATAACTAGAACTTTGGGTTTCAAATATATAATAAACCCTTTAGTAGGCTTACAAATAATATAGATCATCAACCCAACAAGTTTCCAAAGATTAACATAGTAGAAATAGATCTACCTAATTGGTGTAGAGTCCACAATACATCACATCATGGTGAACTTAAATATGTGTAATTATATGTAGTGTTTGATATTTTCTAGAGGGATATGGTAAGGCAAGATTTCATAAATAATCCATTAGAGTTCCATCCAAAAGTTGGCTCTTCAAACACTACAATGGTATTTCAAATGCATCAGTATTTATTCTCATAAGAAGATGATAATGAACCAGAGGATAACTAAAGTGCAAAATTTATAGCAATATCAAAGGGGCAATTATAATCTAATGAAGAAGTATCCCTTTGTAACATCTAATCCTTTGAACAACACTACTATTCCATCAAATCTAAGATCTAGCAATAATCCACCTCCCCCAAATGGGATTGAATATCTCTAAAATAAAGAGAAGAAACTAAAATGAGGGTATAATATTATTGAAGACATGAAGAAGATTAAAGAGAGCATTACTCTTCATGAACTGGCTCAAATCACTAAAAAAGGAAGCTCATATGGATGTCTATTATAGGCAAAGCAACTACAAAGAAGATAAAGGCTACTCACACCAATGTCATATGCAAAAGCAAACCAGAAGTTCCACCTTTATTATTGACTATCTAAGCAATTGGAAAGAACATCCACAATTGTTTAGTTGATTATGGAGCCTCAACCATGGTGATGCCTACTTAAATTTTATAAAAGCTGGGTTTGACTCCAAGCCCATCAAAGAGAATGGTTTCATGGTTGGATAAGACTATGGTTGATGTAATATGAGAATTGAATGATGTATACATCTAATTAGCATCTAAACCATGAGTATAAATGATGATTGACATACTGATATTGGATATTTTAGAAGGATACATAATCCTCCTTAGCAAAAACTAGTTTAAAATGTTAAATGGGTATGTAACAATAGACTCATCTCACATTTGGTTACCATAGAGAGGTATCTCAAACTAGATGCAAATTAATCGAGATCTAATAATGAAGCCTTGATTACTAAATATAATACAAATAATGAATAAGTTATAAATATCCTAATCTAGGGATCTATACCTTTACTACAAAGCATGAAGTGCCAAAACTATAAGTCAAGGGACCTTCCTAGTTATGGACTCTCCACTTTGACGGTGCAATATCCAATCAAGGATTAGGCATTAGCATTAATTAGTGGACCCACAAGGAAATAAATAATTGAAAAGCATACATATTACAATTTCCTTACACCAATAATAGAGTAGAATATGAGGCATTGATTTTGGGATTGAATTTCACTCTCAAAAATAATGTCAAACAACTACTAATTTATGGAGATTCAAAACTGGTAGTCAATCAGGTCAAAAACAAATACTAGTGCAAGTTGTCATATTTAAAAAGGTACAAACATAGATCCTAGGATTCTATTGAGACTTTTGAGGCCTTCAACATGGTGGTTATACCTAGAGAATAAAATCAATTTATTGATTAATTAGCTACTTACAACTACCAATTTGGCATCCCTACATGAATCCAAGGTACAAAGATTATCCATTGAACTAGTACCTTGTCCATCATTTCTAGAAAATGTGGAAATTTTTTAAGTATTTGATGATGACTAGTAGATCATCTATTTATTGACTTACTTAGGTAAATTTGAGTCTCAAATAATTGATGATAATAAATTAGTTACGTATGCCAAGAGGAGTTGGGGGAAGAAGGAATCATTCAGCTGAAAGAAACCACCTCCCTTTGGGAATGGTTTCCTTGGAAAATACATTTGATTTGGATCCTCAAGCTTAGAAACAAAGGATATAAAATTAAATAAATCTGAATTCAAAAGGGAGAATCTAAGAGATGAGTATGATTTATGTTATGTTAACATTGGTATTAGCTACACTCCAAAAGAGAGGCAAAGAGTGAAGAATTTACTCACTAAATCAAGGATATGACTATATGGACATATGAAAACTTGGAGGTTTTCAACCCAAGGGTCATCACCCATATAATCCTAATGAATTTGGACCACAAACTATTTAATCAAAGGAAAAACTTGTTAAATCCTATCCTAAAACCCCTTATTCAAAAGGAAGTGGAAAAGTTGTTGAGTGCAAAAATAGTTTTTCCTATTAGACATTCTACTTGGGTGGCTAATTTAGCTCCAGTCAGAAAGAAGAGTGGAGAGATTAGGCTTTGTGTTGATTTCAAAAACTTAAATAAAACTTCTAAAAAATATAATTATCAATTACCTTTCCTAGATGAAATCATCCAAATAGTGAGTGGTTTAAAAATTATGTCCTTGGATGGATTTTCAAGATATAACTAGGTGTTGATAGAATCAAGACAACATTCACCATGAAGTGGGGTACTTGTGCATATAAAATAATGTTATTAGGCCTAAATAACATAGGTACTACATTTCAATGATCTATGGACCATACCTTCCAGAGACTGATAGGTAAATATATAATTATTTATATGGATGACCTCACAATTTTCTCAAAAGAAAATAATAATCATGTAAGTCACCTACAATAAATCTTTGAAAGATGAAGAAGGTTTGGCATTTCACTAAACCTTAAAAAAAGCATATTTAGTATCACAAAAGGTAAGATCTTGGGTCACATCATCAGCAAATACATAATTATAATTAACCTGAATAGAGTTCAAGGAATATCAAAAATTGCTTTCCCAAATAGCAAGAAGTAACTCAAATATTTCTTTACAAAAATAAACTTCATGAGAAATTTTATATCAAACTTTCCAGAAATCATTAGACCTCTAAATGAAATGCTCAAGCAAGATAATAAAGTAGAATGGATAGAAAAGGCTCAAAATTATTTTCAATACATTAAACATAAAATATTTTAGACCCATGTACTAATAAGTCTAGACTTTACCAAAGACTTCTTCTTGTATTCATTCACCTCAAAACATACTATTGTCATTGTGCTTACATAAAAGAAAGAGGAAAGTGAGCATCATATTGCATTCATGAACACAAACTTGACATAAGTAGAACTCAAGTATTCCATGATAGACAAGTAAATATTTTCCCTTGTCAAAGTGGTAAATAAATTTTGACATTACATCTTGAGAAACAAGACCATTTTCATTATACCAGATCCTATTATTAAGCTCACTTTAGCACAAAATGAATTGGGAGAACACAGAGAAAAATGCATGGAAAAATTATAGGAGTTTGACATAGAAATCAAGCCTACCAATATTATTAAAATTCAAGGTATCATTTAGATCATGACTGATCTTGACCCACCCATCATCGTTTAAGAGGTTTATGAAAACCAAGTACCTAAAGGAGACTGGTACACTAAAATTATTCAATACTAGTTCACAGGCACCAAATTTTTAGAGCTCAAAATAGAATAGAGGAGATATTTGAGACTCAAAGTAGCTCATTACATGATAATAAAATGGATTTTATATAGAATTAATTACAAATATATTTACTTGAGATACGTATCACGAGAAGAAGCTCAAGAAATTCAAAAAAATTTGCACTAGAAGATAGGTAGTGGTCATCCCTATGGAAATAACATATCCCATAATATCTTTATAATGGGTTATTAATGGCCAATAGTATTCAAAGATGCACATTTTCATGTTAGAACATGTGATGAATGTCAAGTCTTGGCAAAAAGAGAAGTACATGCAGTAATGCCTCTACAACCAGTGATTGAAGGAAGACCATTCACTCAATGGGGCTTAGAATTTATTGGGGTCATTAATCCTAGTTATTTAGCTAGCCACAATTTTTTACTCGCTATTATAGACTATTTCACATGATGGACCAAATCTGCAACTATAAAGCATTCAAAAACACAAAATGTGATCAACTTTCTATAAGAAAATATCACAACTAGTTTGGTACTCAAATATCTCTAGTTTGTGACAATGGGCTAGAATTCCAATCAGATGAATTTATTGAATGAGTCCATGATAATAAAATCAATATCATATCAAAATCCAACCATTACCCTATTAGGAAATAGTTCTAACATTAGTGTTTTACATGTGGTAAAAGACTAGTTACTATTTATCATGTGTTAGTTGCCACGGTTATATGTAAAGTTATTACAAGTTAATTGGTTAAATGCATATATTGTTGCTAACAATATATTTGTATTTGGGTTAGCTAGTTAATTTAGTAATTTATTACTGGTATCATAACATCCTCACTTATAGGTAATAACTCCGTATATAATGTAATGGCATTTGAATTAATAAAGTGTGTTATTTGATTGATTAATTCATTGCTTTTGAGCCTTCGGATCTTCCCCTTCCATGGGCATTTTTAATATTTGGTATTAGACAAGGCCCATCCTACACCTATATGTACACCCTCCATATATTTTTATTTGCATCAAATTGGATTAATGGCTATGTATTCTAGCCCACGTGCAAATGCCATTTTTTCAATTATCATTGCTTGCACATATGATTACCTCTTGTATTAGCAACTAAACACAGAATTTAACTAGAATGATAAGTAACTAGAAATATGAAACAACACAGGATATGAGAGACAATACACAATTGTATTAATAATCACTCAGAAGAAAATACAATAAAGAAGATGCCACTTCTTCTTCCACCTCAAAGGATTGCCACACCTCAAGACCTTCTTCCCTCTCTCTCACGGTCACAACAATCAACTCCAATATAGAATTGATGTTCACCTCCACCAGTCAGTAACACGCTGCCAGTACACCAAGCACACAACCGTACTCCAAGTAGATCTCCTATTCTCTACTGTCACCTGCAAATCACTAGACCTTACTCACCATTGTAGATCTCCAAATGTGGTCCTGCACACCTGCTGACCAAGATCATACATATACGAAGAACCCTTCTTATTCTCCAAACCAGCACCCACACTTGGTATTGTGGCACTAGGAGGAACACACCATTGCTCTCCTCTCTCTGAAGGAGCTTATTTTGCTCTCTTACTCTCTAGCACTAGTTTACAATATAGCCCATGAGTCTATTATATATATCTCATGCTTACAATAATTAGACTATCTTAATTACAATAATTAGACACGCAACTCAAGACTATAATTAGCCTTTAACATGCAAACTAACAGTCCAAAAATAGACTCTCTGGAATTTGCATGCAAACTGCATGTTCACACACAGGTTGCTGACATCAGCTCCTCCCTGACCGATGTCGGCCGACTGGTAACCGACGTCGGTTGCTTCTTCACTACTATCTGACCGACGTCAGTTGATCAAATCGATGTTGGTTGCCCTGCAACTCTTCGCAACCTCCACAACCTCCGTAACTCCTCTTGTTTACATCCTGGTGAAGCTTTTAGCTCCACAACCTAACAGACAAGGCCCATCGTAGACCTATATGTACACCCTCCATACATTTTTATTTGCATCAAATTGGATTAATGGCTATGTATTCTAGCCCACGTGCAAATGCCATTTTTTCAATTATCCCTGCTTGCTCATTGACAACAATTTGCAATGTAGACCACATGCACAATTTTTGTAATTAGCCACCCACCTACATCTTTTCCTCTTCCATTATGTTCACTTCTATCCACTATTTTCACACCATTCTATCCACTATTTGCATACCCAAAAAATTGAAATATATATATATATATATATATATATATATATATATATATATATATATTCATGAAGGCATTTTTATTTTGTAAGTTCAGTAAAATTGCAATTTCTCTCTCAATTCTCAATTAAAATTGGAATTTTAAAGTATTCAAAAAATCTAAGAAAGAGGAAAACAAAACCCAAAAACTGTTTGAATAAATTTTGCAAATTCAAAGAGTTGTTCAGCATGGAAGATGAGGGACATGAAGGTTTTCAAAAAGAAAAATGTTGCAAAAGAAAACCAGTAGAAGAAAAATTCAATTTCATAGAGCAATCTCAGGATTGGTTTTGTAAATCTATATATTTATAGAGATGAGCTACCTTTCATAGGCAGTGATCTCTTCATTTTGGTAAAGTCATTTGTTATTTAAATTCATTTGGATCTAGATTTATATATTTGCCATCCATCTTAGACTCCACAACTTGAGCACCTGTTCATGATTTTGTTCAAGTTTGATCTCCCAAACATCAATAGCTTGATCATATGTCTCGCCCTGATTAGATATGAGTTTAAAATGATAATAAATTCTCCAAATGCCTCTTTACACCCATCTTCCTCTCATGGTGTCAACGGAAGACAAACATCTATCTTTAGGTTTTGTAAAAGTCTCTATATTTTAAGTTTGGTTTATGATTTAGACTTTAGGTTTTGTTTATTTTAGATTTGAGTTGTTTTTTTTATAATATAAAACATGCTTTTAGATATGTTTTTTAAATTATATATAAAATGGTATTAGGTATATAGTTTGTTTATTTTTTATTTTTTTATTTTTTATTTTTTTTAAATGTTTTTTCATTTTATTTCATGGTTTATAGTTTTTATATGCTTTTAGATTTATTTTTATTTTACTATGGTTTAGTTTTATAATATATGTCATTGGTATTATTTTTTAGAATTGTTTTATATTGTTATTTTAATTATGTTTGGTTTTTGTTATCAAAATAGATATTTTGGTTTAGTCATAATTTCTTCATATAAAGCTTTTTATTTTGTCTTTTATATAAGTTGTTTATGTTATTTATGTCTAGATTCAAGTCCTTGTCATATTTTTTAATTGTTTTTCATTGTCCTTCAGTCGCAAGATGTCAAATACGCCTTAAAAGGCACCTTTCAATAAAACAAATCTCTAATGTAAAATAAAATTATATATTTGTAATCGAATGCATTATCAATCAAAACCGACATTTGAATTTCTTGACCCATGTTAGAACTAGGGGTTGAATGTTAGGAAATAGTTCTAACATTATTTTTTTACATGTGGTAAAAGACTAGTTACTATTTACCATGTGTTAGTTACCACAGTTATGTGTAAAGTTATTATAGGTTAATTGGTTAAACTATATTATTATTATTAATATATTTGTATTGAGGTTAGTTAATTTAGTGAGTTATTACCAGGATCATAACATCCTCACTTATAACTAATAACTCCTTATATAATGTAATAGTATTTAAATTAATAAAGTGTGATGGTTGACTGATTAAATGATTGTTTCTGAGCCTTCAACTCTTCCCCCACCAGCAGTATTTTTAATATACCTACAAGGAAATGGATTGGTTGAATCAACAAATAAGACCCTGATTAGTGCCATTAAAAATTCCATAGTAGACAAACATAGAGATTGGCACAATCTACTGAATTATGCAATGTGGGTTGATCAAATAAGATACAAGTAGGCACTCAAGACCTCACCTTATTGGTCTATGGGAGACTACTTATTTTCCCAATCATGCTTAAATTATCAACATATTATTTTATGTACGAGTATATGGAACCAAGTGAAAAGGTGGAGTCTTAATTTTTGGACATAATAGAGATGGAAGACTCAAGGACTAAAGCCTTACAGAATATCAGTAAACATTGGGATATAATGAAAAGATGGTTTGAAAAAAGAGCAAAATTCAAAGCATTAAAAATATCTGACCTAGTGATTCTATGGGATAAATTCCATGAAAAAAAGGGACAACATGACAAGTTACCCTATTATGGATTGGACCCTATTACATTTCATAGATCTTGAATAACAATGTTTTTCATTTGAGGGAACTCTAAGGCAATGAGATGATATATCTAGTCAATGGATAGTTTTTAAAGCATTACCTCATGGTTGTACCATCTAGGAATGTACTTGAGTAATAATAGACCTAGTGGTAAGAGTAGGATTAGAGTATATTTAATGTTTTATTGGAGTAGTTTTATGGCTTTCATAAAATATTTTCCTTGCTTCTTAGATTAGCACTCCCAATTTTTAGTAGTTCATTTTTAAGTTTAGCTTTCTAATTTATAGATTAAATGTTTTTATTTTTCCTATTATAATTTGATTGACTTACCCTAGTATTCTCAAATTAAGTATCCAACCTATTAGCATTCCCTATAACATGTTCAGAAGCTAAAGGATCAGCTTATGGGGAAACATACCAAGAAGGGGTACACTAATTTGTTTACTTTTAGGATTTTGCATCTTTACATTTTAGATATTCAGAATTCAGGTATGCAACAAAAAAATCAATCATGATCAAGCTAATATTGAATACTTCAATTATGCATGTAAAGGTTGCTCTCATTACTAATACAAATTTTAAAAAGTTTTTTTTACTTTCTCTAGATCAAATGAATTTATCATATTAATACGTATTTGATAAAATAACCATTGGCATGGGTATAACTGATAGGGACAATCTAGTAAATTTGTTCTTTCATAGATACCAACTCATTGTGGTTTATGCTCTCCCTCTCCCAGCAATATTATATAAAAGGGAAATATAGCAAAATAAGGATCAAAGCACCACTAAAAGAGTGATCCAATAGGCCTAAAGTAAAACTCAAAGGTGAAAAAAAGCTCAAAATAATGAAATAAGGTTAATGTAGCATGCATCATGTAAGAATATAGGTTAAATTAAAATAAGGGACCCATGGTACCTCTATCGAGGCTATGGATGGTTGTCTGGTAGCAAAGCAATGCTAGAGCTTTCTCAATTTTCAAATATATTTTTGTCAAAACCATAATGAAACCTATAGTTTTCCCAATTATCTACTAAAGTTATCACAATAAGTATAAAAGGAAATTACTTCCTCACACATAGATCCAGGGTAAATGAAAAGGCAATTATGTTGTATGTGATTGTTGGGAGTCTCTTTTGTATATCTGATTTGATTATTCTATGTGAAATAGTTTATGTTTTATTTAAAAGTTGTTAATCCAAGATTTTAGGTTTTAAAATACTCAAGAGTATTTCCCCTATGATTTTTTAATTATTTTACCCAATATATCCCCCCCCATTCCTCCTTTTTTAGAATAAGGACTCATTATATTTCAGTATAGGTATATAGCCCTATCTTGAAAATCTTCTAGAAGGAAAGGCTTTATGTATTACACTAACCTCATTATTTTGTAGACCAATGAACATACATTGTTTCTTGGACTAACCTACTAATTATTTTTAGAAGTTGTGTATATATAGGTATCAGCTCATTTTGTTTAGCAAAACTCCCCATAAAAAGGTCTTTGGCGATTTTGTTTAGAGCATTCATTCAGTGAACTTTTTTGACTTATTTTGATCTTCAGTAATTTTGTTCAAATAATTAATTTGATGAACTCATTCAGAACTATGTTTGGTATAATTGATTTTTCAAAACTTTTATTCAGATGCTCATCTTCAACAAAATTAACACTTCATATTTATATTGACCTCCATAGGAATATATTCTTCAGATTTTTCCTTCGGAGGAATTATTCAGAATATTTGTTTGAAATTCTTGTTTATAAGATGTTGAAAGCTTTATTTTCCCTATATAAAAACACTTTTCCATTTACTCTTTGGGACTTGTCCTTCAGGAACTACGCTATCAAAGTTTTACACCTCAGTTTATCTAGGTTTTTGAAAGATTTATTCAGTAAAACCCTTTGACAAAATTACTTAACATGAAACGGATCTTCGGTAAAAGTGTTCAACAATTTCATTCAGAAAATTTCTATGACAAATTTTGATCTTCAAAAATTTTATTTGGAAAAATGGTTTGGTGGGAACACACCACATTTCTATCTTTAACTAAATTGTTCAGAGATTTCTTTTGACTCATTTAGATCTTTGATGATTTTTTTAGGAAAAATGGTTTAGTGGAAACACAACATATTTCAGACTTAAATAAAAGTGTTTGAAAAATTTTCTCGAGATACTTGTTTACCTCATAAATATTGTTATATCCTGACTCCTAACTATTGAAATCCTTGTGGCACAATAAACCAAAGCCAAAGAAGTGATGAGATGACACTTGGCAAAAGGCAATGATGTGGCACTCCTACTAAGCATACAGAGTACCTACATGGTATACTCATAAAATAAAGTTTTAAAGTTTGAATTAAACAAACAAATCAAAGTTGTATATGTTGGATAAAAATGGTGCATGAACTAGAAATGAATACCAAAGCTATATCAAATAAGTTTTGAACAACAACATGCCCATTGATCTCAATCTAACTTAAAAACTTAATTGTTCCTCTACATTCAGGCCCTATCTACTAGTGTTTTAAACCTAATAGTATACTCAGGAGAGGCGAGTAGTTAACTTGAACATTAGACCAATATGAGTATAGTTATATAATAATGGCATCCTTATCTAAAGAATTCTGGGGAACTCTTCCCTCTTCAAGGTTTGCTATCAAAGATTCAATTGAATAAAAGGATATGTTCTTTGAACCTACAATATTTAATAATTATTATAATAACTACTTGGCATTGTGGGAGGTGATACACTAGGTTCATGCACATACACATGAAGAAAAAATTCACTCTAGCTCACCTCCAATTGGATAGATACCTCTTCCCATTCAAGCATCAATGGTTATACTTCACATCAATAAAGTTGAAATTCATGCCTTGCATTGACCTCCTATGAGACTTATTTATCGGTAGGAAGATAATCAGAGGAGTGTTGCTACACCATTTAGAGCACAAAATAGTCATTTCATGCATCCCAGGTGACATGTTTCAAAGTTACCTCTCCTTCCCTATTGTATATACCACTTAAAATTTGCATTGGGTAGTATCATGGAAGAAAGAAAATAAATTGAGAAAACACTCAATAGTTGGATGCTCCTTGGGGAGACCATCAACTTGAAGGATAAATAGCCAACACCAGTAAAAAAATTTAGGATGGGAATCTAAATTGGGATGGCCCTCTTAAACAAGTTATTTAGCTATCTAAACATATAATTCCTCCACCTAGAGTGGTTTCCATTGATTGCTTTACTAATGACGTTGAAGTTGACATTTGCTTTGGGTGAAGTAATTAGAGAAATGTTACAGGAGAAAATATTGCACAAGGACAAGAGACCTCTAGGAGGTCATTTATACTTGATGTCCTACCTCTTTGATGAAGTCCTCAACACAGTCTATATTCATAATGGGTAAATATGTAACCCCACTCTATATTGCATCAATAATCTTATATGTGATTCTTATTCTTTAATGCACATATACACGTACACTCACAACATTGTGCATATTTTTTAGGACATCTACCCCAAGGTATGGATGGTTATCCATGAGTTCCCCTACCTAGATATCAAAGAGCATTGTAAATACATCATCGATTAGTGGAGACTACTAGTTGTACTTGGATTACATGATTATCATGGTTATAGAATAAAAGGTATCACCTCTATGCCTCCCCATGTATGTCCCTGATAAAATAGCAAAGTAAGAAATTGTCTACCAGTTATGGTGGGGTATTAATGAGTATATGCATAAGATCAAGAAATATTACTTTCATGGTTCCTACCTTATGATTAGGAGGATGTGCTACACAAAATAAAATCTCTTCTATGAAGCAGGTAGGTATAGATAATACTATTCATTGGCCACATTGCCACATAGGGATTGAGATCATTATGGTTAGGTGCATAAACATATTAAACGACTTAGAATTGACTATCAACATGAGCCCTATGACCATGATTTCTTATTCCTCAATGTGAATAATGATGACCAAGTTAGGGAAAGGGCACAAATTATCAACTTGAAAAAAGACATCTTGAAAATTATTCTAGGAGAACCTTCCCTTTCTATAGTGGAGGTATAAACTAGACTCCCACCAGTTGGAGGATGTGATTCATTAGACTTTTGGGCTAATACACCATCTCAGTTAGCAAAAGATTAAGGTCAACCCTCCCCAAAAAACCCTTGTGACACTCAAAGTAGTAAAAGATCCAAGGGTGCCTAAGACCTCACTTGGAGGGAAGCAAGATGTATACACCCTAAATTGGTCAAGAAACCACACATATCTTATCTTTTCATATTCCTTTCACAAGATAAACTAACTAGAGAACATGAGATTTTGTTCACATTTAGCCATGTCTTTCATTTTACTCATCTTGGTCTTATTTCATGCTTGAGTCACCTTTTTGCCTATTCCTAGTCATCCCAAGCCTTTCAAATGGTCATTCCACCTCAGCCAGGTCAGATTTCCCATGATTATTTCATCCCCCTATATCCTTAGCCTATAGGACAAGAGCATTGGGATTAGACTACAACACTGAACCCTAGGCTATCTCATTTCTATCACTCCTATCCAAGGTCATTTTGAGCTCTAATGGTTGGTTTTCCCTCACTTAATGAGTCATATCCCATTTCTTAGCTTTGTCCTTAAGGACTACCCAAGGCATTTTATATCTATCACTTGCTACTTTGGTACATTAGATAATTAAAAATTAGTCAATAGTATAGCTCAGTATTTTGCATCACACACAAACTTGTATGATTGATCAAGAAAGGGCCTAGGTGAAATTTCATTCTTATATCTACCATGTGCATTGATTATGCACATTCCCTAAGGAAGAACTACATTTGATCAGGACATTAGGGTTCTAGATCATGTGATCATTCTTCCCCTAATCCAATTTTTCTCCCTTTTACTTTATTGTATTTGTTGCTTCATGTGTGTAGATAAACTCAGGGATTGAATATTAAATTAGATATACAAGTATCTTTCATCGATAGTCAAGATCTAAAATTTCATAGGCAGATCAATATAGGGATAGTGAACAAAAAACCTAGAAAGCTCGGACCTTTGTGACTAGTTTGGATAATAGCAAGAGAAACTGGACTATAACATCATAAACAAAGGTGTCCTATTTTTGGCACTCCTATCCTTTCATTGAAAAAAAATTTAGATTTAGGTTTTTAGACATATTCTTAACCTTGCACCTCAATTTTTAGCTTCTATAATAATCATATTAGCCTATTTTTTCTAGATAAGTTATTTCCTTCTCTTATGTAATTAATTCTAAAAAAATTTGTATTTTATAATATTAAATCAGACTTTCCTACTTATTATAGACCCTTTATTATTTAGGAACTAAACATTAGTTTCTTAAAAATAATAAAACATTTTGGTAACCCTGACTTACTTTGAACACATCTAAAACCCTAGGTACCCTTAAGGTTTTTCCTTCATATTTTATGCAAAAAAATCAATTTCTAATTTCTAATTTTTTATATAAATTTTTTTTGGATTAATCCTATTCAAATATTATTTTAGAATTAAAATTATTTTAATAATTTTTAAAAATTCTAAAACCCCTAACCCAAAACCCTAGATTTCTAAACTAGGTCCTCAAACCCCAAGTTTTCCTCCCTTACAATTTTTTACAAAAATATTTTTGGAATTCTTGCGAATTGTTTGGAGTGTCCAAAAATATTTTTCAAAATCTCAATATTAGTAGTTATTTTGTGTGAAAATTCAATTTTCAAATTTTTGATTATTTTATAAATTTTTGTGCATTTATCCTATTCAAAACTATTTTTAGAATTTAAAATTATTGTAATATTTTTTCAAAAATTCTAAAACCCTAACTCAAAAACCCTAGATTTCTAAAATAGGTCCTCAAACCCCAAGTTTTCTTCCCTTAATTTTTTTTAAAAAATATTATGGAATTATTAAAAATTATTTAAAGTGTTAAAAATATTTTCAAAATCTTTATGTTAATAGTTATTTTTTGCATTTATTTTGCTTAATAATACTTTTCAATATTATATTTAGTGAAAGAAAATAAAATGGCCACTAAGGCACTTCTTCCCTCTCATCTCATAGATCAATTTCTATAATTTTTCTCATAATTATGACAATGAATGTGGAAAATGATTTCATTTACAATGAAGATAATTACTATTATTGTAATGAGGAATATGATTATATATGTGATAGTGATAGTGAAGTACAAGTAGATGCATCTTCTTCTCTCAAACTCTATCTCTTTTTATTCCCTCTTCAAAAGAAAATAATTTTGATAAAATGGGGAAATATACTTCTCACCTTAGTCCTCATATGCACAATGCACCAAATGAACAACTTAGTCATGCACTTCCAAGTGAACCTCTAATTGGTGATAATTTGCTTTCATGTGAACCTAATCTCTCTCTCTCTCTCTCTCTCTCTCTCCTCTCTCTCTCTCTCTCTCTCTCTCTCTCTCTCTCTCTTCTCTCTCTCTCTCTCTCTCACCTCTCTCTCTCTCTTCCTCTCTCTCTTCTCTCTCTCTCTCTCTCTCTCTCGTCTCTCTCTCTCTCTCTCTCTCTCTCTCTCCTCTCTCTGCTCTCTCTCTCTCCTCTCTCTCTCTCTCTCCTCTCTCTCTCTCTCTCTCTCTCTCTCTCTCTCTCTCTCTCTCTCTCTCTCTCTACTTCAATGTTCAAATTAAAACTGTATAAAACACAATAGAATCAAACTACCAATGCATAGTTCAATTCATATATCTCATGTTCTTAAACTCTACTTTGTCAAAATAAGGTCTAAATGATAACTCTCTTTCTCTTATTTCTCATGAAAATAATTCATGTATTCCACCCATGGGTAGCATAAAAGTACATGATATTCTAATTTCAAATGATAATCTATTACACATTCGAAAAGGAATTAAATTCTTCTCTTACACCTCTCCCTAGCAATGATGGAAGTGATAATGAGTAAGATAGTGAACATGCAAATGAATATGAAATGAGAGTGATTATGAACAATATTTAAATTATGATAATGCATGGAAAAATGATTATTATTATGCACATAGTGAAGAATAAAATACCTCTCATGTTTTTAACTCTTCTCTCTCTCCTCCTCTCAAACATAATGCACTTCCAAATATTGTTTTCTACTTCTATACATGATTCTATTTCAAATAATGCACATGTTCATGTTACTAGCACATCTTCTACTCAATTAGAATGTGATTCACTAAAACATAATGATACCAATGAATCTCCCAAGCCACCCCTCACTATAGTAGAACCTAGTTCTCACTCTTCACCTAAAGATAATGGTAGCCCACATCCCTCTCGTAAGCTCCAAGTTACCATTACTCCCAAGGTTCAAGTGAGCACACCCCCTCTTTATGATCTAATTGCTAAATGTAGAATTTTCATGGATAAAATTAACAATCAAATTAAATAATTAAATAAACCACTTCAAGATGCTAATGTACCATCTCAGGAGATTATCTCTTTAATGCATGTAGTTGGTGAATTACAACACCAAGTACATCTCCTTACCTTGAAAAACAAGGCTTATAAGTCCTGTATGAATGCCAATAATTTACATGGTAACCCTCTTTTGAAGACATTCATAAAAGATTCACCTAAGCATTTATAGATACCATCATTACCTCACTTTGATGGTATTGGAGATCCATTTGTACACCTTCAAGCCTTTTAGAAGGCTTTGCAATCTCAGGTGAGTCCTTTGATTGTACTAAAGTTTTTCCAATAGACATTAGTGGGGGAAACATAGAATTGGTTCTTTCATCTACTGTCCATGGGTTCTTTGTACACATATGATGACTTAGAGGAGGTATTTCTTAGATATTATATAGCAAACATGGGCCCTCATGTTACATATGAGAAACTTGCCACACTACATCAGAATTCTATAGAGCCAATTAGTGATTATATCTTATGATTTAAGACTCACATGCTAAGATTGATATACAAACCAATGAATTTAGAGATTTAGCATATATTTATTAAGGGGATTCTCCAACCTCTCCTCGAGCATCTATTATATCAGACATAGTCTTCTTTCAGACACTTGTGTTATACAGTCTAGCTTTGGAAAAAAATAGGATTGATTGAGGTAGATTCAGTTGATTGGATTACTCTAGATTTCAAAGTAGTATCTACATCTATAGATCCTAGTACATAGCATCCACTATGTCCTAAACAAGATAGGAGACCATAACCAAAAAAGCAATTGGTTAAGAATAGACAGCTAGTCTTTAGAGGACAACCTATAGTATACACTATAGGGAACAACATCAAGGCACCATTATAATTTGATTCAGAGCAAGATAGCCCATCTATCATATTATTAGCACTACTAAATAGGAGGTTATTCACATTACCTTCTACTCATCGACAAGATCCACATATCTTACATAGATAGCCACATCGGCCCTTTTATAACTATCATCATATATGTGGACATAGAGAATATGATTGTTATAGACTTAGATATTGCATTACTAGATGTGTTGATAATCGAATCATAGCATTCACATAAGGGGCACTGAGATATCCTCCATCATGGAGACATAGACTTCATTCATCCATGATTGAGTCATCTTAGGACATTCCTTTATAGGAATCATCGATCACTCATCATGAGAGAAATGTGGGTTTTAGGATAGAGCCTCATAATAGATCTCATATTCCACCTACTTAGAATATTTGGAAACCCATATAGTGAGAACAACCTATGTATAACATTGTAGTCCAAGGAGTACATAGTGCAGTTCTAACACCATAGTAGAGTATTGCTCCAGAGAGATATTCACTATGACCAGATTTTCAAGGTCCTATCTCATGGAGCAATATGTTATGATTAAATTAAATAAACCCACATCATAGAGTATTTCTCTTGAGATATATTCACTATGGTCAGATTTTTGGGGACCTATTTCACATAGAAGCCTACTACAATTGAGATTAGATGATCCTTCATCACAGGTTTTAGCTCTATCTCCATCTATCATTCAATCATATGCATCACAATATAAGCCATAGGGTATATGATTATGGATATATGAGCCTTCTTCATATCACATAGTTTTAGTTGCATGACCAATAACATTACATTTTGTAAAATCTCCATGTACAACTACAGTTAGTACATGGCAGATAGTATCAGATACATATCACATTCTTACACAAGATATGTAGTATGGGCACTTATTCAATTAGTCATCAAGGTTCAGATAGTGATATGACACACATACTAATATGAGTTCATAGCTTCACTTAGCATGGCAATGATGGAGCCAAAGGTCTAGCTAGCCTTTGTATTCTTGAGCCATTCTCAAGGAAGTAATATGCATAGTGTGCTATCTCACATCCCTATATACTAACAACTAACATTCCTAACTCCCAATAACTATCCATAGCCAAAATCAGCTTATCAAAATCTAGATCTTACCACATCCAATTTTACCAACATTAAACCAACTCAGTTTATCCAAACAATTTACCAATTACAAAACCCAACAAATTTTTATTTACATATGATTATAAATCAATTCTAACATCACACCTGAACTTATCAAAAAAAAGTCAAATCACATATCCCAAGTACCATTTTACCAAATATATGAAAAAACCTTAACATCAATACCAGATCAATTACTCTTAAATCAACAAATTACAATAAATATACCAATCCATTCCAAAATTCATAACACAATATGCATGAATCCAAAATCAAACCAACATCCATATATATATAACCAAGTTTTCAAATTCATATACATTATATCAAATATAATCAATCATAAATGTGCATCATGCCCTCACTCTCAATCTCACTCTCTCCTCTAGTACTATTCCCATAGTCCATTCTAGTGCTCAATGGCCTCACACCTCTTCAAGATCCTAAATGCCTCTTATGATGACTCTCTTGATCTAATAGCTGACCATGATCCTCACATAAGTCTGAATATCACCTCTAAAGCTATGTGTACTCATCCATGATCCTTATGCTAATAGAACCATAATTATGTGGACGCATCTTATGCCTATCTAGCTTAGCCCTCAGCTCATCTCTCTCTCCTGATGCCCTAACATATGTAGTTATATCTATTATAGCTCTATCAAACAAATGAGCATAAACACTATTTTTAACTATCAAACACTCTATAAAACCCTCCACAGCATCATCAGGAACATGTCATGTAAGTTCTTGAAGTGTTGACTCAATGACGGTCCCCCAATACTCATTATCTTCACTCCACCTATATACAAAATACAACACTACATCAGATATATACTTTCAAGTTAAACTAAAATAAGCACAAATTTGTACACAATTCAAATATAATTGCGACTTACCTTCCATCATTTGGATAGGTGTAAGATCCTCATACTCAAGAGTATCCCCTCTATCAATTAGATACAATGGAGCACACCATGTGGTATATGCCTCTGTACATAGAACACCATCTACATCAATAATATCTATAACTGCATCATGTGCATCCAAAGGTAATGGTGCTGACTCAGCCTTAGTAGGCCTCACATAAGTTTCTACCCTTGTTGGTGCCCATGCACTCCTCACCTATACCCATGTTAAAGGAAGCACATCCTATGGTACCCTAAACTATCTATTCATGTGCTCATACTAAAAGTGATCATACACTCTAACCCATCAGTCATGTAACCAATAGCTAACCCTCATATACTAAAACTACACTCCATCCTCAAGCCACCCAAGAAATCCTCTATAGGGCCTCCATATGATATCACTAGCCACCAATCTATCTAAACTTCATCTATAGTGATCTATCCCAGGAGAGCATATAGCCAATGTACTCGTCCAATGCTTTTCAAATGGTCATAGAGGTGCTCACTCTAGTATAGGTAATCCAATAGATCACACAACTACAATGTGCTCACAAGCCCAATAATGCAATAAAGTAGTTGCATTCACACCATCACTAAAATCCTCCTAAGTAAACCTATAAAGATCCTTGTATAAGTGGGAAAGCATAGTCCTACCCCATGAAAATATAGTTTCATATACCTCTACACTATGAATGATTCTATGCATCTTATATGCAATCGACACCCCACTCCCATCCACAATAAAAAATGAGGTCAACAACATAGACAGCCACTTCTATAGATGCAGAACACTAGACTACACTATAATTGATAGCAACACATCACTGTCATTGCCTCTTTGATGTATGCCTAAGGCTACACTAGTAAAATACAAAGATACATTATCAATATCATCATCACCCATGTCATCCTATAATATCACATGTCTTCCACTAATCGACAAATATAAAATATGATACACATCTTCTAGAGTAATACTAATCTCCCTTATAGGAAGATAAAAAGAACAAGTGTCTACATTCCACCTCATACATAATGTAGTAATCAGATATATATCCCATTACATAATGTCTAGGTCACACGCATGACCCAACCCCACCCTATTTATCACACCTCTCTCATCATCTAACAAAGTTAACAATCTCAATGTCTCCATTACCTAGCCTCTATGAAACTCCCTCATCCATACCTTGCCCTAAAAAACACCAATAAATAGCATATATATCATTCAACCATGCCAAATCAATAGCCAAGCTATATAATAAATAGGTTACAAATCAAAAACTCAAAAAACTAACCCCAATAGACAATAACACTATAAAAGGGACATCAGCACTAGACAAGAGCACTAAAACCTAGACAGTAGTGTTGAACATCAAATAGGAGCGTTGACTCTTAGACAGCAATGCAAGAACTAGTGAAAATTATCCTAGACTACTCAAAAAGGCCTAAAACATCAAAAACAAGATTCTAAATAGGGAAAAATCATGCATTTCAACTACTTACCAGGGTAATCTCCCCACAACCTCAACCTGGGCTACCAATTGCTCAAACTAGGTTATGGTAGGTGCTCATCTCCTTGACATATCTCCTACCTCAGAGTTCCAAATATAAAACTAGTCAGTGTGTAAATGAATCAATAATCAATCCAATTTTCCTATATCAAACAACTTTTTCATCTAAATAAAAATACCATTTTGCCTATAACTTGAACCCCGTAGCTCTATTTTACAAACCATTTTGTTCCACAAAATTGTGACAACAATACCTTCGACATCACACAAGCCTTACTCTATTACCACATCATCTACCTACTATGGCACACACATCTTTGTACCTATTTTATATCTAGATATACAACTTGGTCTTAACCAATCAAAACTTGTTCCAATTTTAACAAATCAGTCTAATCAATCAAATAACTTCTCAATCAATTAAAACTATACTAACCTTGTTTCTATCATTACATCACTAGTTATCACTTTTGGCTCAAACTCCTCTATCATGATATCTCATCTCTATCCTTAAAAAGGGGCATCATTCATACTATTCTTATTCTTTCACTTACCTATCATAACCCATATGCTCTCATAAGTGAATACACTATGGTTCTTATACCTCCAATAATGCAGATTACCAAATTTAGCTCAGACTGGTTGAGATATATAGTGATTCAGATTACATGGGCCACTCAGCATTACTCAAGACATTCAAAGGGACATACCTTTAGTTTATAGATACACAGACTATTCAAATACAGTGGTTCAAATCATATGGATCCATAGTGATTTCATCTTATAGATATATACCATAGTGATTTCATCTTATAGATATATAGACTAGTCAAATACAATGGTTTAGATTATATGTATTCACAATAACTTTGATACAAATTCAGACTCAGATACTAGATTTGGGGGCAAGTACATACTACATATATCACACATACAACTTCATATAGTATGACATAGTTATAGGACTAGATAGTAGATTATAGGCATAGTGCAGAGCATGGTGTTTTGATCTCTAGTTTTTCACATGGGGTATGGCATGATATGTCATTTCACATATGGTTATATAGATTTCCAAGCTATACATATGCAATACTTACATACCAAATTTGGGGGCATGACATAGATGATCATTTTCTTCATCATCCAATATTTTATAAATTTAATGGCAATACATGTCATTCTCTTCTTACACATTGATCAAAGTTTTAGATTACACCTAATTGTACACAGGTTGTCACTAGGTTGGACCATATAGCCATCTATAGTAGTTGGTCCATAGCATTACCTAGACCTAGACTACACGATTTTATGTAGGACAGAGGTCAGACATGGGTTTTAGGCCTCTGAACACTTCTCAATTCTAGTTTAGATTATTCAGAGTGGGGGCATAATGATTTTGCTCTTCATAGCATACAGATTATATACACACATTTTAGATTACATGATTTTATGTGGGATAGAGGATAGACATTGGTTTTGGGTCTCTAAACATTTATCATTTTTAGTTAGATTCAGCATAGGGGGCAAGCATTGTCCTCCTCCATGTTATATAGATTCCACATTCATATTCGGTATAGGGGACATCTATTGTAGGTATTCTTTCTTTCTCCAGGCACTATTCAGCTCTCCATCCACTTCCCTAGCTAGGAAGTGAGTTGGACTCTTTTACAACACATTTATTTCTATGCAGGTAGGTTTAGGTATGTATTTTATTTTATTTATTTTACTCTAGTAATTCATTTCATTGCATCACTAGATTAAAAGAGGGGACAGTGTATACACTCTAAATTGGTCAAGCAACCACACATATCTTGTCTTTTCATAGTCTTTTCACATGAGACTATAACTAGAGAATATGAGCTTTTGTTCACATTTAATCATGTCTTTTGTTTTACTTATCTTGGTCTTGTTTCATACTTGATTCATATTTTTTCCTATTCTCAATCATCTTGAGCCTTTCAAATGGTCATTCTACCATAGCCAGGTCAAATTTTCCATACTTATTCCATCCCCCCAGGTCCCTAGCCTGTAAGATAGGAGCACTGGGATTGGACTACAGCATTGGACCCTAGGTGTCCCATTTCCACTACTCCTATCCAAGGTCATTTTAAGCTCTAACAATTAGTTTCCCTCACTCAATGAGTCCTAGCCCCTTTCTTAACTTCATCCTTAAGTTTTTTAATGTCAGTTAAACATGATTAAATCACCCAAATTTGAAATAAAGATTCTCCTATATAAAGGACTACACAAGGCATTTTGTATCTAGCACTTACTAATTTGTCATATTATATAATTAAACATCAGTCAATAGTATAGCTCAGCATTTTGCATCACATATAGACTTGCATGTTTGATCAAGGAAGGGCCTAGGTGAAAGTTCATTATTACATCTATCATGTGCATTAATTATGTACATTCCCTAAGGGAGAACTACATTTGATTTGAGACCCTAGCTTGAGGGTTAATGTAGGTAGTGATTAGGATAGTAGGGGTTCTAGATTGTGCGATCATTCTTCCCCTAACCCAATTTTCCCCCTTCTACTTTTATTGTATTTATTACTTTATGTGTGTAGATAGACTCAGGGTTTGAATATTGAATCATCTCTATAAGGATCTTCATCGATAATCAAGAACTAAAATTTCATGAGTGGATCAATACAAGTACAATGAATAAAACCCAAAAACTTAGACCTTTGTGACTAGTTTGGACAATAGTGGCAAGAACTAGACTATAGCGCTGGATACTAGGGTGTCTTATTTTCAATGCTCCTATCCTTTCACCAAATGAAAGTTAGATTTAGGTTTTAGACATCTTCATATCCCTATACCATAGTTTTCAACTTTTACAATAGTTGTATCAACGTATTTTTCTAGATAAGTTTTTTCCTTCTCCTATGTAATTAATTCTACAAAATTTGTATTTTATCATATTAAATCAGACTTTTCTACTTATTTTAGACCCTTTATTGTTTAGGAACTAAACACTAGTTTCTCAAAAATAATAAAACACAAGATGAACCTATTTATCTTGATTCTTCAAATTCCAAGGGCCCTACCTAGCTGGATGTGGCATTAATCCTAGAGGTTTGTGGTTATATCAACCATAACCACATAGGATGCACCTTTTATAGCTGCTAAAATGACCATTTTTTAAATAAGGAATCTGAGGGCTTATCCCCCTCCATATATCCCAGCTATTGAATCACCATCATTAGAGGTAGCCACACAAGAGATAGCTAGAGGAGAGTCCACTAATGAGGAGGTAAAACTTCAAAGATCCAAGATATTGAGCCTCTAAAACATAAAGGGGAAAGCACCACTACATGAGTATCCATTAGGTGAGTAATTATCCCCTTTAATTTCCACTACCCCTACTGTATCTCATGTTTCTCTTTCTAATGTTGGTACATTTGATCATGTTTCACTCAGTCCTGCTAGTTCCCCTCCCCTTTTAGTCCCCAAGGTGGCGGTTGTTCCTACACAACCAATTATTTAACCAACCTTGCTAATCCCAAAGGTATAATATATTTCCTCTACCCTTGTTATTCATACTCCCCCAATTAGTATTCCCCTAATTGTATCTTCTACATCCATCCCTACTATTCCTACTATTGTTCCTTCCACTAATACCCTAGCCCCTATAAAGACAGAAAAATTCAAAAAATATGGTTAGGGGATAAGTAGCTAGTCCTTAACTCTATATGCCATTTGTTCATCTAGGTTTACCATTTCTTCCCCTAGTTCCTCTCAGGATATTATGTTGATAGCAATGAATAAGGTTTAGAGGAAGAAGCTAGTTTACATAGTCCACCCACTAGCTCAATATGGTGGAGTGGGCTATCTAAAATTATCTAGCCTTCACTTCATAATCCCTTATTGGAAGAAACTCTGAATAAAACATCACAATAAATATTGGGTGAGGCTACATTTTTAGACACTCAACCCATGGATCCAGCCTAGCTAGTCCTCCCATACTGAGCAACAAACATATAATTAGAGGCCTCCAAGAGACTTAATCTAATAATCACAAAATCTTCCATTATAAGTTCCATATTTAAAAAATCTATTGGTAGTGTGTTTTGGGTCAGGAAGAGGAAATTGGAAGATGAGATAGGTATAAGGGTCATAGTGGAGGAGAGAAAAGAAAAATATATCATGTCCAAGAGAAAGGACATAAAATTGGGGCAGTCCGTATACATAGAGGATTTTAAATCCTATATTAAAACTCACAAATATTTTAGTGGAAATACATGAAGGAATCAAAATAGCAAGGAGAGAGCTAGAGCAAAAACTAGAATAAATAAGGGAGCAGTAGTAAAATGTGCATATTCTAGTACAAATAGAGATGAATGTCTATAATGTTACATCCAGGTTATCTAATATCCTTGAAGCTATTGGTGTAATGAGGATGTAATTTTCACCTCAAAAATTAGATACTACTAAATTATTTAATTCTTTGAAATTAGATGAGAATAAATTGAAATTTCTTAATCTTTTTACAATTGGCAAAGCATATGTACACCTAAATCTGATGTCACTATTGACCAAATTTGACCTCAAGTCAAATTTTTCACCCCATATAAATTGAAAACTTTCATGTGGTATTGTCATGGTCATGTCATACCAAGATATGTTCCCTAGATTATTCATTTAACCTTGTTAGCAATATTTAAGGTTAGTTTGGATAAGTTAAGGTAAAGTCATGTTGTGGTCATATACTGATTTAGGCATGTCATAGAGAGATAACGCATGGTAAATTTGAGTCATAGGTTATTAGGGGTTTATTAATATCATTTTATGTCTTAAATACATTGTCATAACATTTCATGATGTTTTCAAGTGTTTAAGGTTCACTTGTAGTCTCTGGGGTGGTAAAAATACATGAAAATATGGTTTTTAGTTAATATTTGTGTTTTTAAAAATTATTTAAGTGAAAAATAAATACCACACACCTTCCAAGGTCCTTGGATTATTTAATAAATTGTCACACCTATCATAGGAAATGGAACAATGTCAGATTCTTGATTTTTAACACCATATTAAGGAGTTAAGGAAGTTGTACAGACTTCTTGAAGTCACTTAAAAGTGAAAATAGCTTAATAGTGTCATTTAACATCCTATGTGTCAAAAATAATCTTGGGAAGAATTTTTAAGCTCCACAGTTGTATATTTTTCCTTCTCAATTCCATTGCTCCATTCACAAGCTAGTGAAGGCAAAGTTCAATCAAATGGTACATGTCATATAGGTAGAGTTGAGGGATGATATTTTGGAAAAAATTTGGGACCCCTATGGGAGTATAATTTATGGAATTTTTTATTGGATTGGTTCTCTTATATTTATTAACAATCACTAAGAAGCTAGACTACTTTTTGAGATCTTAAAACTCCATAGGTTGAGTTTGGTGTAACTCCAGAGTAAAGTGTGAAATCTTGGATACACGAAACTATTTGAAATAATTTCAAATATTTTTTTATATGCCTCACACACATTCATTCATCATGTTGTCATGTATGGATGGTCCTTTGGCAAGCAATTTTTCTTTTATGCATTGTTTGCAAATGATTGTCATCTTTTTTTGTGTCTTTGAGCTCTTCAAGTGGTCAAATGCATCTAAGTTAATATTCATGATCTCATACCATATTCATAATCCATTCATGGTCTCTTTATTAGATAATATATTATATACAAGTTCAAACTGGTTACATGTCTTAATTTACTATCTTGGATTGTTTTTTATGTGTTTACATAAATAGGGTGATTGGAGTGAGTTTTTATGTGTTTCAAATAACTTGAAGTTATTTTTTCATGCTTTATTTTTTGATAAAATGGTGATAGTAGTCTTTGAGTCATAGTAGTCATGTTGTACTTTCCAAATCTTCAAGAACTCAAGATTACAAACAATCACTTGTTGCCTGTAGGTTTGTAACTCCATGGAATCCAAATGTTGTCAAAATTTTATGAAGGTTATCTCAGGTATGAAATCACATGGTGATGGATTCAATAATTTTAGGTCAATAGTTAAAAGTTACAAATAGTCAAACTCTCCAAATGTGTACCTATAGGATTATGACCATGTTTGTTAGATCATAGAACAGGAGAAATAATGCAATAAAATATAGTCAATGCAAGCTTCTTTTTTATTTTTGTACAATAGGCAAGCTATAAAGGCTTGCAAAAGAACAAGTTGGCTATAAAACCAATTAGTGGGTAAAAAAACCCAAATAATTAAAAATAATAAACTAAATAAAAATAACTTTGGATCTTAAATGATGCCAACAAACTCCCCATTGATCTAAAGAGGTATAAAAATAGTGAAGCAATGAACTGTGAGTCATCCAAGTAGACTCTGATATAACTACAATTGGTACACTATGCATCCTGGACTAATCCATGCTCTGATCATCCCCACACTAAATTAGAATAAGATCATGCCCTATCCAACTACATTGATCCTCACACAGAATCCATCCAACAAGTGATTACCCTAGTACTGTGTATCGCACATCTCAAACCGATGCCTAATAATTTATAACATCTCCCACAGGCCTTTGATTAGCACTAACAATGCTAGCAACTCAATGTATGGACACTAAAAAACTATATACTTATAGTTTTTGATAATTAAATGCCTCAAGACCCCCTAAAGTCCCCCTAAACCTTCCTAATCCTTAAACAACCCCTCTTAACCTAACTAAATCACTATTCTCCTATTCACATAATACTATTCAAAAATACTATTTGAAAGTATTGTTCATTATCACTATTTACTGTCGAACCCACTATCACTATTCATGACGAAATGGTAAGTGACATGGAAAGTGACATGGCATGTGACATAGCAAGTGACATGAAATGTGATTTTGGAGGTGATATGGCAAGTGACATGTCTTAAAAGTGAGGTGGCTTGATGTGGGACATCATACCCCACCTGGGACCCTTTTCCAAGGTGCTTAATGACCTCATTTAAGCATCACAAAGGTCCCCCTTGAAATATGGTGAACTTCCCCTTAAGGGGACATCATTCAACATGTATTTTTCCTTCACATATGAAATTGGCCCTCAAAATGAGATATCTACCTCTTTAGTGCTTTGGAAAAGACAAAGGGCACCCAATTTTAATTTTTTAATCCAAATTAGAGACCCATGATCAAGGTGAGAATCCCATCACCCTCATATTTTGACTCATTCATTCACCCACATAAAAAATGGTTCCATATTTTATGTGCCATCTATTTAAGTGCTTGGATGAAGACAAGAAAGGGTGGTGAAAAGTCTTTGGCCCCATTCAGACCCATGTGCATGATTCCCATTCAAAATTGGATTCATGTCCAAGGTGAGAGACACACCAACCTAAATGGGAGACCCATGATCAAGGCAGGAATCCCACCAACCTCATTTTTTAACTCATTCATGCACCACATGAAAAATGGTGCCATACTTCTACTATTCCTTCTTTTGGCATGATTCTTCACAACAAATGCTTTAAATACCCCCCTCTCCTTCACCCAAGGTTAAGTTGGAAGTTATTATTTGGTTATTAACTTCTTGTTGTAGGTCTTTTAAGAAGGTCATCATTTTGGAGGTCATCCACATCTTGGATTAAAAAAATTCAAAGCAATGAAGCTCTTTTAAAATTGGCTCAGGACATCTTCAAAAACATCATCATCAACAACAACATTCTTCTTCAAGCTTGGAAGGTAACATTTGATTTTGTTTCTTCAATTTCATTTCATCATCCCCTTTTATTTTTAATCTCTTCATCCCCATTTATCCATTTTGTCCCTTTGTCATTTCATTATCTCAATCTATTTGCTCCCTCGCCATCTTTTATCCATTCACACATTTGCCACTTTTACCCTCCTTATCATCTTTCCTTTTGTCACCTTAACTACTTACCTTATTACCTCATCAACCATTCACCCATTTATCCATTTGAACATTTAACTTTTTATTACCTTAAACATTTATCAACTAACCAAACCACTTTTATTTAATCCCTTTTTAAATTTTCAAACCAAAACCATAACCTTGCTTTGACTAATTTTCAACATTAGTCGCTTTATTTAGTCATTGTTTTAAAAGCACTTAACTTTCTTGTCTTAATTATGTTAAGCATTAAATATATTAAGGGGTGGGGGGGTGAATTAGTATATTAGAAATCTTATTTCTTAATCAATTTTTTTTTCTTTTACCACTTAACCATACATTCAAGATATGCAATAAAACTGAAACAATAATATGCACCACATAAGAGAGAGAGAGAGACCAGATTTTTATGTGGAACCCCAAAGTGGGAAAAACCACATAGAACAATATCAAGTATATGAATGAGCACCAACTCAAATTATAGATTTCATAAGCACCAACTTCTAGGAATACTAACTCCTTTGTTGAGCACCAACACATCAACTATTTGTGAGCACAAACCCACAGGAGTACCAACCCCTTGCAAAGATTTGTGAACACCAACCCACAGGAGCACCAACCCCTCTTAGGTATAAAAAAAACCTATTTCTCAATGTTGTTTACTCAATAAATAATAGAACTCTACAATATCTCATGCTTTTCTCTCTTCAAAAAAAAACAAACCATGCACTCTCTTGCATATTACAAATGGCTTCTCAAGCCTTTATTTATAGCTTTCCAAATGACCTTTGGCATTAACCCTTTGTGACCCTTCAATCTTCATGTAAAATGGCCCCAAACTTCCATGACCTTTCATATCCTTGCATTTAAAAAGTTATATGGTAACCCTTCATAAGCAAATGCATCATTTCCTTTTTTGTCTTTATCTTGGTGACTTTTCATATTCCTCAAAGTGTCCCTTCATGGAAAAATAACCCATACCTTCTTTTATCTTCACATGGTGACTCTTGGAATTCCTCAAGATGACTCTTCATGAGAAAATGTGTCCCATTCCTCTTTTATCTACCCCATGACTCTTTGAATTCTTCATGGACCCTCTTTTGACTTATATGCAACCAAAAATGTATTCATTAATATTAAATAAATATTAACACACATTAGCCAAGATATGAATATTAAAAACACCATTAAATTCAATGGGGCCTTTATCACCAATAATGATAGACCTTTGACATCAATGACAATATTTTCAACAATCTCCCACTTTCTCATTTATGGTAACATCAAACTAAAACTATCAAATCTTAAAATCTACACATACTACCATATAAAAAACATACAATAACTCTCGCTTACTATAGAAACCTATATCTATTCCATGTACCTATTTCTACACCTATACCTATACATGTACCTATTCTTCTCCCCCTTTAACATCAATGGAAAAGGGCCTACCTAGAGCTAACACTTATCTCTCCCCCCAACTATTGTTGAACCTCAATGGTAGGAAGTAAAAGAAATTACTCCCAACTTCTCTCACATATACTCAAATGTGTCTTTTGGTATTGCCTTTGTAAAAATATATGTAATCTACTTTGTAATACTGATATATTCCATCTTAACTTGTTGATCTATACCCTGCTCTCTCAAAAAATTATATCTAATGAGAATATGGTTTGTTCTTGAATGCATCACTAGCTTCTTTAAAATATTAATATCACTTATGTTGTCACAAAAAATAGAAATAGGTTCATCATATTTCACCTTGATATCTTCCAAATTTTGCTTCATCTAAAGCACTTGAGTACAACACAATACCACTGCAATATATTCTACTTCAGCTGTAGAAAGTGATACTAAATTTTGCTTCTTACTTAGCCATGATACTAAGCTATAACCAAAGAAGAAAGCTCCTCCACTTGTACTTTTTTCATCATCCAATAAATCTACCCAATCTAAATCTATATAAGAAACTAAAGTGATATCTCTACCTGTGAGATACCACAATCCATAATCCAATGTCCCCTTGATATATCTGAATATTCTCTTCACCAACTGAACATGACTAACTTTTGGAGCTGACTAATATCTTGCAACCATACCTACTACATGCATAATGTATAGCCTAGATGTTGTCAAATATAAAATACTAACAACCATAGATCTATACAAAAATTGATCTGTAATAGGTGAATCTTCATCCTTGCTCACCTTATTTCCTATACACATTGGTGTGCTAATTAATGCACAATCCTCAAAACTAATTTTTTTCAACATTTCCTTGGCATATTTATTTTGAGATATGAAAATCCCTTTATCTAACTAAAATATTTGCAATCCTAAGAAAAATGACAATTCTCCAAGCATAGACATCTGACTCTTCTAAGGCACAAATGGGTTCTCCTTTCAAATTCACTTCGGCTTCATCCTGTTCTTCTTTTTGATCATCTGTACTTTTACTTATGGAGGCATCTTTATGTATGGCCATAAATAGAATCTCTTCTTCTTCTGAATCACTAACTTTGCTATCTTCGACTGAACTAGGATATTTAGAATATAAACTCTTCTTCTCGAATCTATTTTTGAATTTTCCTTTAAAATTCTTCTTGTATGTAGACTTTCCTTCTTCATTATCACCATTACCCTTATCTAGGCACTTAGTTACAAAATGTCCAATCTTTCCACAATTAAAATATTTAAAAGGTAATTTTCCTTGATATTTACTTATGTCCCTTTTCAACTTATGAATGAATAGAGCTCTATTGTCATCTTCATCATCACTAGAACTGTCACTTGATTCTTGAATCTTAGCCTTCTCTGTCTTTGATGTCTTAAAATCAAATTTTCTCTTTGAGGTTTTCTCTTGTTTAGTCCACATCTCATATGCCGTAAGAATACCATGTAGCTCATCCAACTTTAGCTTGGCTAAATTCTTTATCTCTTCATTTGCTTAAACTTTTGCATCATATCTCAATGGTAGAGATCTCAAATTTTTTTGAACCACAATTGATTATTCTAACTTTTCTCCAAGACCTTGAATCTAATTAACTATTTGATCAACCCACAAAAGATAACTTGCTATATTTTATTCATCTTCCATCTTCAAACTCTCAAACTACCTTCTAAAAGTCTGAAGCTTGGCTTACTGAACCTTTCCATCACCTTTATAAATATTTTCAAGTTTTACCCAAGTTTTATGCACATATTTACATTGCGTAACTTTAACAAATTCTAATTCACAAAAACACATGAAATAGCATTTAAATCTTTAGCATTATTTTCACTTGCTTTCTTTTCTATCAGAGTAGTTACAAGTGTCTATGGCTCTTCATATTTCTCTATCACTACTTGTCATATGTTGAATCCAAGGGCCATCAAATAAGTCTTCATCCTTATGCTCAAAAAAACATAATTTGTCCCATCAAACAAAGGTGCCTTATTTGTATAAAAACCTTCATATGATCCAGCCATCATGCTTTTCTGATCTATCTTCAAGCTATAAAACCTTTTCAAAGGAACCAGCTATGATACTAATTGTTAAGCATGAAATATACTAAGGGGAGGTGAATCAGTATATTATAAATCTTATTTTTTAATCGAATTCCTTTTCTTTTACCACTTAACCATACATTCAAGATATGCAATAAAATTGAAACAATAATATGCACCACACAAGAGAGAGAGAGAGAGAGAGAGACCAAATTTTTACGTGGAAACCCAAAGTGGAAAAAACCATGGAAAGCAATCTCAAGTATATGAATGAGCACCAACTCAAATTATAGAGTTTTCAAGTACCAACTTGTAGTAGCACCAACCTCTTTTCCGAGCACCAACACAACAACTATTTGTGAGAACCAACCCATAGGAGCACCAACCCCTCTTGTGTATAAAACATAATTATCTCTTAATATTACTTACTCAAAAAATGATAGAACTCTACAATATCTCCTAATTTTCTCTCTTTGAAAACAAATAAAAACCATGCACTATTTTGCATATTACAAATGGCTTCTCAAGCCTTTATTTATAGCTTTTCAAATGACCTTTGGCATTCACCATTTGTGACCCTTCAATCCTCATGGAAAATGGTGCCAAACTTGCATGACCCTTCGTATTCTTGCATTTAAAAAGTCATATGGTGACCCTTCATAAGAAAATGCATCATTTCCTCTTTTGTCTTTATTTTGGTGACTTTTTATATTCCTCAAAGTGTCCCTTCATGGAAAAATGCATCATACCCTCTTTTGACTTCACATGGTGACTCTTGAAATTCCTCAAGATGACTCTTCATGAGAAAATGCATCCCATTCATCTTTTGTCTTTACTCTATGACTCTTTGACTTCTCTATGGGCCCTCTTTTGACTTATATGCAACCAAAAATATATTCATTAATATTAAATAAATATTAACACACATTAGCCAAGATATGAAAATTAAAAACACCATTAAATGCAATGGGGCCTTTATCACCAATAATGCTAGACTTTTGACATCAATGACAATATCTTCAACAAATTCAATTATTTGTTGTTATTTAATTTTTTTTAATTTCATTTATTTTTTATTTTAAATTTAAATATATTTCTTTTTTATTCACAAATTTAAGTGTTAAAAGTAGGTGGATTCACAGCCTCCTCGAAAGCTCACTTCTAAGATCTAGCTCATGCTAGGCAATCCACCCAACTACTTGTCTAACCAACAAGCTTTATGATAGTGATTTCTTATTTCAAGTCATTTTTTCCTATATAAAAAGGAGTTATCACAAAGTCTGGATTCAACATGTGCATATTCAACAAGTATTGTTCTACACACCCTTCTTAACTAGTTTCTTCTTTTCACACTTAAGAAAAAGCAAAAACTAGATAAAAATATTTTGGCATGCTCGATGGAACCCTTGAGTTTTCTTGGGTTCTTAGATGTTTTAGGACATTTAGAATTGCATTAGTGAAATTAATTTAGTTGAATTCTTAGAAAATTAAGCTTCTTTCTTTACAAAAAAATGGGGAAAAAAATAGTTTTAGTTACATTTTTAGAAAAAAATAAATTTTATTGCATTTTTAAAAAGAAAAAAAGAGCATTCATCCTAAGATTAGGATTACACTTTAATTTTGAATTTAGGTGCATTTTAGTTATTCTTATCTTCATTCAAAAAAATATTTTGGTTAAAATTGAATGCATCCATTGACTAATTGCTTGATTATAGCTCACCTAGTTTAATTAAAGGCATTATGAATTAATCATAGTTCATAGATGTTACACAAACCAAACCACTTGCACAACAAAACATCAAAACACACTTGAGATAAGGCCCAACTAGGATTTCACCACCTAGAGGATCACCTTACCCTTTCCTAGTTATTTTACTTGGATTTAATCACCAAAGGGATAACCAACTCAGTTCTTTGGCTGAGTATAAACTCCAGAAATTGATACATATTAGCTAAGAACCCACACTAGATGTTGGATTGTGATGTGAGGGTAGCAAGCCCCAAGTACCAGGCCATGTAATTAAACTAATATAAACTTTTATTTAGTGCCTAAACATAACCCAAAACTAAATATAGACTACATTGTTTAGGACCTATTCAAGCCAATTTCCTCTTCACACCTTTTTAAGACAAACCAAAAGAGAGATTAAAAAGAACCCTATAATTTAATGCACTCTTAGTGAATTTATTATTTGTCTTGAGTATTTTTTCTATTTATCTTTGTTTGAGGTGTGAGAATGTATCATCCTTTTCTTATTTTTTCATATGGTTCTCACTCACCAACAGCAAAAAACCTCAAGAAACAAAACCCAACACCAAACCAATCATCACCAACTTCCACCTCTTCATCCATGGAACATATTTTTGAACTCACAGACTCCCCTCACTCTCTAGGAATTCCTACTCAGGTAGTCCCAAGAGATGCAAATTTTATCGCTTTCTTAAATAATAATCATGCAGCCTTACAACACTACCTAAGAACCATGTCTTACCAAATCTTGGTTTTGACCCCACTCATAGATCTGCCTTATGACATGCCTCTCCACCTCATTTATAATACTTCCACTACCATGAGAACTCCTCAACCTTTAGTTATCTAAATGTTATCATCAACCAATAACTCCCTCGAAACTAACCCACCAACCCAAACTACCACTACCCGTATACCTCTTACTAATCACTCTCTCACAATAGGAGTTCCTACCTCTAACTCTACCCATCTTCCTCTAGTTACCTCCAATCCATCAAACACTACTCCACTTCTAAGCCTTATGGTTTTCATACCCTCTGTGTTACCACCAATCACCATAAGAGTCACCACCCTTCTATTGGCCACTAATCCAAACACCACTCTGACCCAATACGTAACTTTTATCTATCTTCATAACCCACATATGCCCACTATCCAACCACCCACCTCTACCCAACCATTAACATTCACATGCCAATAAATATCTTCAATCCAACCTCTAAAGACAACATACCAACATATGGAGTCATCTCAACCATCTACTAGCTATCACATATTATCCAACCTCAACAAAACATACTATATAACTACACATCCCAATAACCTCAAGAAGACTTCATAAAGTTGATCATGGACAAGATGACTATCCTTGAGTCATCCATCTCTGGAGCCCATAATCTCTTATCCTATGATCAAATTTACAATGAGCCTATTCACCCTTTGGTCCCCATTAGACCTTATCTTTCCCAATGGGAACTTCTAAAATTTACCAAGTTTAACAATAAAGAAGACCCTCAACAATAATTAAGAGCATTTGAGTGTTTATGCTACTTGATTTTCCACGATGATGTTCTTCTCCTATGTACCTTTCTTATGTCATTATCTGGACTAGCATTAGATTGGTATAGTGTCATACTTAAACATTCCATCCTCTCTTTCATGTAATTAGCCCAAAACTTCTTGGATCACTTTTTGAATAATATATCCAAGAAAATTTATATTATTGACCTCTACTCCATTCAAAAATTCAAAAATAAATCTATTGCTAATTTTGTATCTCATTGCAAGAGCCTAATCAACCAACTTTCCTTTTTATTACCTCAACTTTAGCTTATAGATCTCTTCACTTGGGCATGTTCAAAACATATTTCATCCACATTACGTGTCCAAAGCTTTCAGACCTTTGATGAAGCTTTTACCATGGCTCACAAACTAGAGAATAGAGCCATTGATGAAGGTTAAATTTAAAGAGAAGGAACTCAACTTACAAACCCAATGAGCCCTTTTCTTCTAAACCAAACAACCAAACCAATCCCAACACTAAAAACAAGTCAACCACTAATATCATTGTCCTCAAAGCCACACCACCACCATCTACCAACCAATAGAACCCAAAGAACCAAACCTCTAACTCTTCTAATTATTCAAATTGAAATCAAAGGAACCAAACTTAAAATAATCATAAGCAATTAACTCCACTTAGGGAGGCATATCCTTCTATTTTGGAAAATTTACTACAAGCCAATATCATCTAACTTATACCAATTAAACCACCTCAACAATTTGATGCTTCTCGCCCCATACTAGGTTGGTATAATGAGAATGACCATTACGTCTTTCACTAAGTCATAATACATGGCATCAATAGGTACAACACCTTCAAATACCTTATCCAATCCCTCATTGACAAAGGGGATCTTATGTTGGAAAATCCTTATGGACCATTGAACCAAGCCCTTAACATATTTTGCAAGCATTTTTTTAATCATGCTTCTTCTACCTCTTACCATGATGATAAACTAGATCCATCTCATGACGCACATACTATTAATATGGTTACTGATAAACCCATTTTTAAAGAAAACATTACCTTAACCACCTCTTTCTCCATTCCCTTAATGGAAGAAAAAAACTATCTTCTATTCCTTAGACTACCCAAATAAAGGAAGCCACCATACCCACAACTCCATTAGAGGATATCACACCTACTTCCCCTATCACAGAACCATCCACCCCCTCTTTGGAAGCTATTTCACAAGAGAAAATGACTTCATCCACCCACCTCTAATTTTGGCACCATTTGTCAGAGGTTAAGATAAAGATAAGGGAACCAAACTAGAACTTCTAACCCCTTCTTTGGCATACCAACCTAGCCCTTATAAACCAACTAAAACATTCACCTAACCAACCAATACCTCCTCCAAATTAATTGACCCTCAAACACCTAAACCCACCAAGATAAGTAAAATGACCAAATCCCCTCCAAAACCAAAAACTAAAATAACCAAAGAAGTAAAACCACCAAAAGGCCCAAAACCTCAAATTTTACCTCCTTAAACCTTGTCTTCCATTTTGGGTCCTCATCCCTCTACCTTGAACATGAAGTTCATCATTTTTACCAAAATCCCACCACTTTTATTGGTCACACCTTCATACTTGCTTTCTAAGACACCTTTCCTCACTACATCAACAATTCCTAAGTTACCTACCTTGCCCTCATCTGCCTCTAGCTCGTCAACCATCTTGTCTAAAACAAAACCATCAACCAAGCATACCACTTTAACGAAAGCACCTACCACCAAATATACATCTACACAACCTTCTACTTCAACACCCACAACAAAAACCACTAAATCTTTACCACCTATAGCTGAATCTTACTTAACCATTCTCTAGTGATTATTGCAAACTTCTTCCTTGAGCTTACCACCCATCAAACCCTTTGACCCTTCACATACCAAACCCTCTTGGTTCAATGATATCTTTATATGTGCATATCATGGGGTACTAGGACATGATATAAAAAACTTTAAAGCTCCCCAAGAACTTGTTCATAGCCTATATCAAGATGATGATATATTATCAGATAAAACTCCTTAATCTCCATTACCAATCTAGCCACCAACTCAACCCATCCATCTTCAGTCTCACCCAAAAGTAAAGATGAGGAACCAAAGCAACCACCCAATATAAAAACTCCCTTATCCAAACTATTCACATGGTTACCTGATCTTGGGCCTAATAGAAAGATAAAGGGAAGGCTAAGGCATTCATTCCTTAGACTTACTCCTCCCTGAAATCCCAAGCAAACAATACCCAACCATCTCTATTTTCAAACAAACCCAAGGTGTCTATCTTAGGTGCCTCTCCATCAAACCCTCCATAACCTAACCCATATGTAATATCCATCCAAAAACTATCCTCAAGCAGCTTCACCAAACTCTAGTAAAAATGAGCTTATATGAGTTATTCTCTACCTCTCCCCATCACCACCAAGCACTCATAGAATCCTTGTGATCCATCGAGGTCCAACCCAATGACCCTCAACCTCTAGTTGCTTTTTTTGGTGCCCTTCAACCTTGTCACCTTTAAAAAATTAGAAATACCTTCTATTCATCTGGAAGATCCCGATCCCCCCCTTCATTATTACATACATTAATCAAACCTGCATCAAAAAGGTGATAATTGATGGAGGAGATAGCATCAATATTATCTCCTCCCATGCCTATGACCAACTACACTTACCCATAAATATCATGTCTAAAAGCATAGTGATCCTTCATTCTTTCAATGATACCATGGCTACTACCTTGGGCATAGTTGTCCTCCATATCTATGTAGGGCCCTGTACCATTCCCAAAAAAATTTATGTTGTAGAAGAATAATTCAAATACAATGTTCTATTCAGTCACCCTTGGATTCATGTCATGAGTTTTGTCCCTTCCACCTTACATTGATGTGTCAAATTTTATCACAAATAGCAATTTATGACTATCCAAGCTGACCCTAGTCCCTTCACATCTTGCAATATGACATATCATCTTAACGACATCTTTCTTTCTCCTTCATCCACATCATAACTAAAATGAATCTTAGCCATGGATGCCTTCTCTACTCCCCAAGAATATATAAATCTTAGGCATGACCCTTCATATGACCCTAACATTAGATTCATCATACCCTTTGGACTCCCTAACCATCAAATAAATTTCATTTATGAGGGACTTGATGGGCCACTTCTAGCCCCTACCACTACTTCATCCATCCAAATCTTAGCAAAATAGAATTTGCTAAGTTGTATCTTCATAGATGTGCTTGGAAAGGATTTGGCCTTAGTCATTATGAACAAGGGTCTCATGAGTTACCCCATATCAAAACTTTGCAACCTCATGAGTCATTTGGTCTTGGGTATGAACCACCTAAAGAACCCACAAATTCACCTAAACCCATTTCCACCATGGAGGAAGATATACCATCTTCACCAACCCAACCACTTTCCCCTCTTGAATATCCTAATATCATCCCCCCTAATTTTTTTTCTAGTCAATATCGTTAGTTTGGGTCCTCTCATCTACAAAAAGGGTGGCCAAACTAAAGTCCTTCCACTCGTACACCTAAAATGGTAGAGAATAATTCTCCTACCATCTATTGAGTGTGAAGCCCTTTGGGGCTATCACATGACCATGGAATAAATTTTGGAGGCCTAAAGAGATCCAAAGATGTGAGGGGCATAATTTTCATGTTCTCTACATGTGAGTGGAATATTTCTTGTATTCCTAATTTCTATGTATTCCATATTTCATGGATTTAGTTATTAGATGCATTTTCTCATGTTGATGTTCTTATTTTAAGGGAGCTAGTTATTTTTTGGAAAAGGGAACTCCTTCCTTGTTGAGTGGAGTTGGTTGTGATCACATGCTTTTGGGAAAATGTGCCCTTAGAAGGTGGAGAGATGTAAATGGTGAATTTGTCCTTGGAAGAGCTTTTGCATAAACTTGATGAGGTGGAGGAGGGTTGTCACATGTTAGATAATGCTTATCTTGGATAAGTATTACATATTTGATCCTCTTTCTATGGAATTTATTCACTTTTATATATATATATATATATATATATATATAAAGGTGTGGTGTGGTATTTAGAGGTTGATAGTTTATTTTTCAGGGTGTGGTTTTGAGGAGTAGAGTCAAAGTGCAAGTGTTTTAAAAAGTACATGTGTTCATTATAGGGTATGGTTTAATAACTTGTCAGATACAACAATTTGTAGATGCAGGTGAAAGTGCAGCTTTTTGTGTAACACTTTCTACAGAAGATTTTTCTCTCTATGAGAATTCATTGTAATCTTATTTTAGATTACTCATTTATTTAAGAACTTTCATTGATGGATGTAGTCCCCATTGGATGAACCACATTAGATCTATGTTATCTATGTTATTATTATCTCTCTCATTTATGATTTCATTTTAATGGTGAATTAAGGAATGTTTTTATGATGTATTCTATTGCATAGATTTAGCTCTAATTTATGGTAATAGTAGATCTAGATTTATAAGTGTTTTATTCTTAACAACTGGTATTAGAGCCATTAGTTATGTGTTTTACTGAAGTGGTAAATCACAAGAAGGCTATTAGCTTGAGTGGAAGCTATGGGAGAAGAGATCAGATTCAAAGTTAAGAATTTTGATGGTAAACATTTAAGTTTCTGGAAAATATAGGTAAAAGATTACCTATATCAGAAGGAACTTCAAATCCCCTTAGAGGGAAAAGGAGGACAACCTGTAAGTATGAGTGATAAAAATTGGTCATTACTTGATAGGAAGGCATTAAGAGCCATATGATTATGCCTTGAATTTTATATTGCATTTAACATTGTAGATCAAATAACTACAAAGGATCTCATGGATAAACTTGGGAAGTTATATGAGAAACCTTCAGCTTCTAATAAAAAATTTCTTATGAAAAGATTGTTTAACATGAAAATGTTTGAGAATGGCTCAATTTCTAATCATCTTAATGATTTTAATAAGGTTTTAAGTATGCTCACTTTAGTTGGAATTAAGTTTAATGATGAAGTTAGAGCTTTTCTAATCTTATGTTATTTTCCTGATAGTCGGGATAGTTTGGTCATGGTTGTAAGTAATGCAGTCCCTACCAAGGGAAGCTTTAATTTTGAGGATATTGTAGGTGTGATCCTTAGCAAGGAGATGTGAAGTAAAAACACTAGTGAATCATCGTTAGGTAATGCTTTATCCATTAATACTAGAGGGAGGCAAAATGACAAGAGCAAAGGAAACTGAGGAAAGTCAAAAGGTAGATCTAAGTCTAGATCTAGATCCAAGATGATATGTTGGCATTGTGAGAAGAGTGGACACTCAGAGAAGGATTTTTGGTCACTTTGAGATAAGAATGACAAGGAAAAAATGAGTGAGTTAAATGTGACATCAGGTAAATCATGTCAAGATGTCTTAATTATTTCTATGGATAGTTTTTTTGAGTTTTGGGTATTAGATTCAAGATCTTATTTTCATGCCACTCCACATAAGCATTATTATATTGATTATGTTCAAGAGAATATAGCACATTTATATCTTAGTGATGATAAACCATGTGAGATAGTAGGGAAAGTTTTTGTTCAATTTAATATGAAGAATGGGAACACATGGATCCTTAAGGATATTAGACATGCTTATGTTGAGATGGAATTTGGTTTCAATGGAGTAATTGGGTAGTGAGGGATGTTCAGTATTGTTCAGTATAGATTCTTGTAAAGTTACCAAATGTGATCTTACGATCTCAAGAGGTAAGAAAGTTGGTACTTTGTATTTGACTAGTAGTGTTGATTATATTGATTTAGTGTTGCAAATGGAGATGCAATTATGTGGCACTATAAACTTGATCATAAGAGCCATAAGGGCATGCAGATATTAAAAGATAAGTTACTTGGATTAAAAGATCTAGATCTAGACTTCTATGAAAATTGTGTGTATCAAAAACATAAGTGAGTTAAGTTCTTGAAGGTTGGACCCATAAAAAAAGAGCACAAGTTAGATCCGGTACACTCAGATGTATGGGGACCAACTTAGGTATCTTTTATTGGTGGATCTAATTATTATGTTAATTTTATAGATGATGTAGCTAAAAAAGTTTGGGTTTATTGCATTAAAAATAAATCTAATGTATTTGACACTTTGAAGAAGTGGAAAGCCTTGGTTAAGAATGAAGCAGGTCTTAAGTTGAAATGTCTCAGATTAGGTAATAGAGGTGAGTATTGTAGTAATGTGTTCTTTGATTATTATTATAACAATGGAATCCATAGGCAAAGGATAGTTCCAGGAACTCCATAGTAGAATGGGGTATCTAAAAGGATGAACGGAACAATAATGGAATATGTTAGGAACATGAGGTTACATGCAGAGTTACCTTTACAATTTTGGGTAGAAGCAGTTAGCATGACAGTATATCTGATTAATAGAGGATCGTATGTGCCCTTGGATGAAGGCATTCTAGAACAAGATTTATCTGGTAAGAATGTTTATTATTCTTTTCGTAGAGTCTTTGGATATGAGGCTTTTGCTCTCATTGAGAAAGAGGATAGGACCAAGCTAGAGGCTAAATCAAATAAATGCACATTTGTTGGTTATGGTGAGGATGACTTTGATTTCTATTTATGGAGCATTAAAGATAAGAAAATATTTCAGTTTAGAGATGTAGTCTTTAATGAAAAAGTCATGCATAAGGATCAGTGGCAGGAACAAGATCAAGAATAGAAAGAGGACACAGTATTGGATGACATTATAGATGGAAAAGTATCTAAGGATTCAGTTCATGAACCTTCTACACAAGGACCCCAAAATCCTATGATAATAAGATCTTCTAGGGTAAGAATATCACCTAAACATTTTTCTCCTTCTTTGAATTTTTTATTGCTCACTAAAAATGGAGAGCCAGAGTGTTATGAGGAAGCAATTCAGGTAGATGCCTAGTTGAGATGGGAACAAGCCATAGATGAGGAGCATATATCTCTCATGGAGAACCAAACGTAGGATTTATTTAGGCTGCCCAAGAGAAAGAGTGCATTACTGAACAAGTGGATCTTGAAAATAAAATAATAGGATGAAGGGAGAAAATGGTATAAGGCCAAGATGGTGGTCAAGGGGTTTGCATAAAAATTCGGTATTGATTTTGATGAGATTTTCTCTTCTATCATAAAAATGACTTCTATTAGGACTATTCTTGGTTTAGTTAGAGTTGAGGATTTTCACTTAGAATAGTTAGATGTGAAAACTACTTTTCTTCATAGTGATTTGGATGAAGAGTTGTAGATGAAGCAACAATAAGTTTATGAGGTCAAAAGGAAGGAGATCTATGTGTGCAATCTAAAGAAGAGCTTATATGGCCTGAAACAAGCTCCACGATAATGGTACAATAGATTTTATTATTTTATGTTGGAAAAATAATATCAAAGGTGTCATTCTGACCATTATGTGTACATCAAACATTTTGATGATGGTTCCTTTATTATATTATGTTTGTATGTCGATGACATGTTAGTTGCAGGAAAGAACATACAACATATTCATATGCTTAAGAAACAGTGTAGTGACTCTTTTTCTATGAAGGATTTGGGTGCTACAAAGCAAATCCTTGGCATGAATATTTATCATGACAAGAAGGAGAGGATGTTGATCTTATCCCGATCTAATTATGTGAAGAAAGTCTTGGAAAGGTTTGTCATGTTAGATGTTAAATATGTTGCTACTCCTTTGGCAGGCCACTTTAGATTATCAAAGGAGCAATGTCCCAAGATGGAAGCTGAAAATCTTAAGATGTTCAAGGTACCTTACTCATCGGCAGTTGGAAGCTTGATGTATGCCATGGTTTGTACTAGGCTATATATTGCCCAAGTAGTGGGAGTTGTGAGCAGGTTTATGAGTGTTTCAAGTTATGAGCATTGGTAGGAAGTGAAATGGATTCTTCAGTATTTGAGAGGAACCATTAATTTTTCATTGTGTTATGGTGGATTAGATACCACTTTGCATGGTTATGTGGACTCAGATATGGCAGGGGATATTGATAATAAGAGAAGTATGTCAAGATATATATTTATTATTGGAGATACAGTAGTTATTTGGATTTCTAGGATATAGAAGGTTATGGATTTATCAACAATAAAGGCAAAGTGTGTTTCTACCATAGAGGATATCAAAGAGATGATTTGGTTACATGAGGTGTTTCAAGAGTTAGGGCATGAGAAGGAAGTTGGGAGACTACACAATGATAGTCATAGTGTTATTCATTTAGCAAAGAACTAAGTTTTCCACTCAAGGATGAAACACATTCAGTTGTGTTATCACTTTATCAAGACAGCTTTGGAGGAGAACTTGGTGAAGTTGGATAAGATTAATACTAACCAAAATCCTATGGATATGATGACCAAGGTGGTCACATTGGACAAGTTGAGACTATGTTCAAATTTGGTTGGTTTTAGTGCTCATGGAGCAGTGATAGATTTTGTTTAGGAGAAATGGTCTCCAAGTGGGAGATTGTTGAGTGTGGATCCCTTTGGGGCTATCACATGACCATAGGAATAAATTTTGGGGGCATAAAGAGATTCAAAGATGTGCAGCTGTAATTTTCATGTTCTCCACATGTGAGTAGAATATTCCTTGTATTCCTAATTTCTATGTATTCCATATTTCATGGAGTTAGTTGTTATATGCCTTTTCCCATGTTGACTTCCTTGTTTTGAGGAAGATAATTATTTTTTGGAAAAGGGAACTCCTTTATTGAGTGGAGTTAGTTTTGATCACATGTTTTTGGAAAAATGTGCCCTTAAAAAGTAGAGAGACGAAAATGGTGAATTCCTCCTCGAGAGAGATTTTGGATAAGATTGATGAGGTGGAGGAGGGTTGTCACATGTTAGATAATGTTTATCTTGGATAATAATTGCATATTTACTCCTCATTTTATGGATTTTTTTCATTTTCTTATATATAAAGGGTGTGGTGTGGCCTTTATAGGTTGATAGTTTATTTTTCAAGGTGTGGCTTTGAGGATCAGAGTCAGAATGAATGTGTTTTACAAAGTGTAAGTGTTCATTACAAGGTGTGATTTAGCAACATGTGAGATATAGCATTGTGTAAGTGTAGGTGAAAGTGTAGCTTTTTGTGCATCACTTTCTATAGGAGATTTTTCTATCTCTATGAGAGTTCATTGTAATCTTGTTTTAGATTACTAGTTTATTTGAGAACTTTCATTAGTGGATGTAACTCACATTGGGTGAACCACATTAGATCTGTGTTATCTATGTTATTATTATCTTTCTCTCATTTATGCTTTCGTATTAATTGTGAACTAAGAAATATTTCCATGATGCATTTTATTGCATAGCTTTATATCTAGTTTATGGTAATAATAGATCTAGATTTAGAAGTGTTTTATTCCTAACACCATCAATACCATCCAACATTAAGACAATGATTTCATTCTTACCTACCTCAATATGGGGGATTGTTCTATCCACAAATCCCTTTCTCCTGAGGCCTCGACCATGTCAAATGAATCCATCTTGGATATCAATTTAGGCACTTTGGACAACCCCTACATTATCAAATTGGACCAATCACTAAAGGTCAAGGAACTTCAAAACCTCTCCTCTTTCATCCAAGACTATGCATAGCATTCACTTGTTCTTACAGTGATATGCCTGAGATTGACCCCACCATTGATACCCATAACATAGTCACTCATCATGATGCCAAGCCCATTAAAAATAAACTTTGATGCATGCATCCTCACATAGCCCTTATCATCAAATAAGAGCTTTAATGTCTCCTATCTGTAAACTTCATTCAACCCATTAACTACCCCCAATGGGTATCGAATATCATACTAGTCACCAAAGCCACTAGGGGTCTATGCATTTATGTGAACTTTCATGAACTTAACCTCACCCACCCCAAGGATGACTTTCCTCTATCTAGCATTGAATAATTTTTTGATCTTACAACTGGCCACAAGATGTTATCCCTAGTGGATAGGTTTTTAGGTTATAAATTGATCTTGATTGCTCTTGAATATCATCACAAAACCACATTTACCACTCCTTGGAAAAAAAATTGCTATAAATTCATGCCTTTCAAGTTAAATAAATCTAGGGTAACCTACCAATGTGCCATGACATATATCTTCCATGATATCATCCATAAGATTGTAAAAGACTATGTGGATGACCTTATCAAGAAATCCAAACTCTGAAAATATCACTTGATTGTTCTTATGATCATATTTGAACATCTCATCCATTATCATGTTCATATTAATCCTAAGAAATGCATTTTTGGGGTCCTTTCAGGAAAGCTTCTTGGCTTTATCATCTCTCTTCATGGAATTGAATTAGATCCTACTAAATTCAGAGAAATTTTAGACATGCCTCCTCCAACCAACCTTAAGCAACTTTGTAGCCTACAGAGAAAACTTCAATCCATTCATCATTTCATTTCCCAACTTTTAGATCAATGTCAACCTTTCCATCACCTTATGAAGAAGGATGTTTCTTTCATATGAAATAGTGATTGTTAAAGTACCTTTGATTCACTCAAATAGTACCTTTTGTCACCACCTATCTTCACCCCACCTAAGGATAACCACCCCTTTTACCTATAAATATCTGCCATCGACCATTCCCTATGGGTAATGTTGGCTCACCGAGATGAACAACATAAATATCAAGTTGTATACTAAATTATTTGCATGCTTGTAGAATATAAGACTTAGTATACACATACCAAGAAACTATGCTTAGCATTGACCTTTATGGCCACCAAACTCTGCCACTACCTTATTAACCATAAAACCTATGTCATCACTAATACTGACCCACTCAAGTAAATGCACTCTAAACCATACCAAAATTAGCATATGGCTAAGTGGCTCATTCTCTTACCTAAATTTGATCTTGAATTTATTCATCAAAATTTGATGAAAGGGAAGATCATTGCCGACCAATTGGCTGAAGCTCCTTTACCAAATAACCAACCACCTCCTCTTGCCTTTCTGGATGAGTCTATCATGACTCTTTTGTAAAAATATGGCATAACCTACCAAATGATCATGTTATTCGATGGCTCAAAGTTCCAACAAGGAGGAGCTGTTGTATTTATTCTCATTCCCCTTGATGGTGAACCCCTTCCTCTCTCGTTTAAACTTGACTTTGAATGCACCAATAATATGGATGAGTACGAAACCCTAGTGATAGGTCTAAAAATTACTCTAGCCTTAGGAATTAAGACAATCCATTTATTTGGTAATTTCTAGCTGATGGTCAACCAAGTCCATGGATCCTATCAATGTAAGAATGATGTCTTGTAAAAATATAAAATTTTAGTTGACAAACTCTTAGCATCATTCGAACATTACTTGGTCTAATATGTTCTTCGATCTACCAATAAATTCATAGATATGATGGCTTGCCTTGCTTCCCAAATCCCTTATTAGCCTTCCAATTCTAAAATACTTGTCACTATTAATCATCTTACCACTCCCTCCTATAACCAATCCAATCTCCCTATCATTTGTAGTGTGGAGGAATCCCCACCTGACATTTGGTATGACCAAACTCTTAACTACCTCAACCTAAGCATCATTCCTCCCAACCTCTCTAGGAATGTCTGAAGAGCCTTTGTTCAAAGTACCTCTCATTACACCATACTAGGGGTAATCTTTTACAAATTTGGTTTTGATGGTCTCATTCGTCATTGCCTACACTGCCACGAAGCTTCTCATGTCATCAAGGAAACACATAATAGAATCTGTGGGGGACACTTTAGCGGCCTAACGGTTGCTAAACATATACTTTGCCTTGGCTACTATTGGCCCACCCTCAACCAATATTTTTGTGATTATGTAAAAAAGTGTGTTAAATTTTAATAGCACGCTAACTTACATCACACGCTAGCTAATAGCCGCCAGGTATCTAAGGACTTTTGGCCTTTCTCTTAATGGGGGTTCAATCTCATTGGGTGAATTAACCCCTATTCTTCATAGAGGCATAGTTCCATCATCACAGCCACTAAATATTTCACCAAATGGGTGGAATTTATTCCTCTTATCTTGACCAAAGCATAAAATATTATCGACTTTATCAACCATCATATCATCTATCACTTCGGTGTTCCTCATAAGATCATCACTGATAATGGCAAATCCTTCAAAAATAAGTAATTCTAAGGCTTATGTAATGCATTTGGCATAAATTTAAGATTTTTCTCACCTTACCATCCACAATCAAATAGACAGGCAGAAGCTTCCAACAAAACCCTCAACAAAATACTAACCAAAGTTGTCAGTGCTTCAAATCGAGATTGATACTTGCACATCCCATTTGCTTTATGTGCATATCGCACTAGCATTCAAACCTTTATGAGTGCTACCCATTTCTCTCTAGTCTTTAGATCAGAGGCAGTCTTGCCTCTTGAAGTTCAAATCCCTTCTCTTCACATATCTTTACAAGAGCTTATTTTTTAGGAAGATTTTTGTCAACACCATTTATCTCAACTTGAGCTACTTGACGAGCATCATTTATCAGCCCTCACCCACCTCTGTCTCTATCAAGAGCATGTCAAATGCACTTATAACAAGCACCTCAAACAATGGGAATTAAATACTGAACACCTCATCCTAAAGGAAAACCAACACATAACCAACATGGAGAAGAGTAAATGAGGCAAGTTTGCTTTCAATTGGCTTGGACCCTACATCATTACCCATAAGTATGGATCAAGATTTTATCATGTGTCCTCTCTAGAAGGCAAACTAGAACCTGAACCCCTCAATGCTTTGCATCTACATCTATTTTTGGTTTAAAAAGGATCAAACTCACTCCTTTTGTCTAACTCAAGCTTATCCCTTGATTATGAGATTTTAACCTTCACCCATTCACCCATCTTTTTCCTCCCCTTTTGATGATAATTGATTACAACATAGAACCATTTGATTAACTATCAGAGTCATAACCTAATCCTAAATGTGGGTACTACAGCTCTACCCATAGCATGGTTCTCATGGATATTTTTCATCTCTAACAAGGTGGAATCCCATGGTAATTATCTCTAAAAAACCATACCCTTTCATATCATTAACCTTCTTATGTTAAAATTTTACCCTCATAAAGGTAAACCTCTAAACCTAATTAGACCTGTCCATGTCTAAAAATATTACATCCATAAATAATTTGGATACCAAAATACTACTTGGGTCAATATCTTAAGTATTACAGACTGTTCTCTCAAAAGACAATTTCCCAAAAATAAAATAAAAATTGCCAAATATAGGGTAGACTACTCCCTTGAAGGATAGACATAAAGAGAATTAAACAAAGCCAATAAGCTTATACCACTCCCTTGAAGGATGGTTGAGTTAACTTTGTCAAAAGCAGAGCAATTTCTTAAATCTTCCAACATTGATCATCTTCCCATATACAACAATAAATCAAAAGACCCACTATCACAACAAAATCTAAAGCCGTAATCGGCTTTCACATGTAGACTTCCCACATTGATCAGTCTACATCTAGCATATGACATGGACTTGTATATTTCCATTCTTAGGCCACCTATAAAGGGGGAAAACTAATTCACATGAGTTTATCATACATATCACCCATTATCCTCCACACTACCTATCACCCATCTTCCCTTTAGACTATCTGTAAATCATGGGATTTAGAGCTTACTTGACACCCTGTGATCAAGAAACATTTTTTATCAACTCACAATGACTCATGCATAGCATTTGAAGGGATTATATTCATTAAGTTAATCCCACTTCAGGTTTGATTTTAGTCTTTGTCAAAAATAAAGAATCGTGCCCTATTCTTATCTTAATGTGCTTGGTTGATGTTTTCATCATGACTTTTACCACCCAGTATTGTAAAAACAATAATCATTCTTTTTACATTAAGTGAGATTAAAATAACCATAAAAATACCAATCATAACCATAACCATAACATTCATAAGTATCCACACAACCTTAAGCATGATAACATTAGACCATCGACATCCAACACATTTGTACATGTTTACATCAAACTATGCAATATTTTATTTACGGTGCAAGGATTCATACATCACATGCCAATTTATCAGACTATCCACACTTCACCTAAGGCCCCTACATACATTATTTTCCTACCTAAGCACTAGGTTGATTATCTAGTGACTTTGGATTTGTGTTCAGCCGTCCTTCTACTTGATTACTCCCTAAACTAACATCCATAGCATTCCTTATCTTAGCACTTGCTAAAGGGTGTATTTTATTCTCCTCTTCCACATTCATCCCCATAAGATGAGACTCATATTCTACTTTGGGTCTTTCACCCTACTCACCTAGTATATCCATTACATCCCTCTACTCTAGTTGTTTTGCTTGCATAAGTACCACTAGTTGTTGCCTTAGTGCACATCCCCTTGGACAGTGAGGGTTCCCTCCATAAATAAGATGATAGTCATATTCTCCAGCCCTACATCTTATGTATTGAAATTCTCACATTCTTCATTGTTATAGAGATAAGATTTCAAGCTCAAGCTCAAGCCATGGGTGCCTTTCCTCTTGTTGTTAATCTAATAGTACTTCCATTATCTCCAGTACATGTTGCAATATCTATTAGATCCACACATTCACCATATTGATTATTTTGGGTCATAAGCTTTGTTTATCATCTCCACCATTATCCCCATTATTCACTATCTACAACCTTTTGTAGTTCTTTGCACTCTCTGTAACCTATAAAACCAAATAACTCAATGACAAACATTCATCTTTATCATGATTCATTAAATAGAATACATGACCATTCTTTCTCACTAACATGATTCTTCATTCCACTGATGGGGAAGGTCATATGATGTCATTGATTCCCTTGAATAGTATTCTCACTTGAAATGATCATGTCTACTTGCCTTCTTATATAGACACGTACCCCAAAGCCCACCTAACCATTTCGATAAGGTTATCATGTCCCATCATGATTTCCCTTTCTCACCCTTATCATCCAATCTGCGTTTGATGTCTTTGATTATTTTGCATCCTTAAATCCTTATGGGCTTGATCATTATCACCTTCAACTTAGTTGATGTAAATTAACTTCTAACCATGTGTTGCTATAATGGTCACACCTCCAAATTTTCCATTATTGCTAGTAATGTTAGCTTCTAAATCCTTGCCACTATAAAAACTCTTCCATCAAAGGTAGGCCACCATGAATTCACAATAATACATTCACCTTCTTATCCCCTCTACCCTCCTATTACTACTAGCCCATTGCCATAGGCTCTAAATGTTAAACCCTAACCATGGGCAGTGCTTGATCGAACATGACAATCTTTTTTTTTGTGCCAACTAAAATTTCATCCATAGCAAGGAAACGATCACCTTCTCTAATTGTATAAACAATCTCCTGGGCCACATAGCTTCTTGTTGGTTAGGCCAAACCTAGCAAAACCAATAAGTCATTGGTTTTGAGGTACTAGGATCAAGGATGTAGACATGGATGCCTTTCATCTAGCTTACCCATGCAACTATTGGGTCATGCACGGTCCATCCTCTATCACTCACCACACTGATAATTTTCTACCTTGTAGAATCCACTTAGCCATCAAATAAATTATTTGCAAGTAGTCACTTTTTTACTACCCTTAAAACTCAACTTGTAGTGGTGATGAACCTTGACCAACACGACTATGTAGATCTTGATAGAAGCCCATTTCCTAAAACATGGCTTGTAACCGTAGACACTATCTCCAAGCTTCTACCATCACACAATTTTAGAAGGTGCAACCTCCTCACAAATTCACCTCTTCTTTGGATTAGCTCCATTCAAGGTTATTTGTGGTGCTTGGCATTGTGTTCCCTTCTTATTTATATTGCTTTACCCATCCATGTCTCTCATCCTAATAAATGCGGGATCATTATGGTAATTATTCACCAATCTACACCATGTACTTTCACCATCACCTTCACCAAAACCTAAAACCTCTATTTTACAAAACCTTCTCCATCAGTCCAAACCAACCCATGTGGTCCATCAAATTGGGGTAGCCAATTTGAGCACCATTTTCCAACCATAGTTCAACTACATTGCCCGGATGTCTATTGACTATCTAGGCATTGCTTGCTTCTAAGGGCAGTTCAACCACTAATAACTAATTACCCTCCCCTTTTTCTTCTCATTAATTTTTTTTGTTAATAATGCCCTCATGCTTAAGGCATCCTATATCAGGAAAGCTTTGGATTTTTCCTAGCATCCTTGTAGTTTAACATCACCTAATACTTCCTCTTTATTTTCCCCAATTATTGGAGAAGTACATTAGCCTAAGTTATTTTTGTACTATGTAGGCAAAGATCAATTAATGAGATCAGCTCAGTCACATCCTTTATCTTATTTTCCCTTCTCACCTAAAATCTCTTCCTCTACTTCTCTACCTATCTCCTCACCACCTCCCTCCCTTTAGTTTGTCAATCTCTTTTAACACATGGATTGACAGCCTTCCTCATTTTCCCCCCTTATCTCCCATAAAGCCACCACCTACTCTTCTTCATTGGCCTCCCCGTCACCTTTCCTTGCACATGCTTCACAGCTCACTTCCCCACCCACCTTTTGCATTTTTTGTCTATCTTTCCCCTTATTACCAACCTTGCCCTTTAACCCCTTTGTCTTCTTTCTCTATCCTCATCATCTCCCCTCAACCTTGACTATTTATTGTACCCTCTTTATCACTCTCTTTTACTCACCAATTCCACATCATCATATTCCCTTCCACATTGAGGGACACTTTTACCTCCTCTTCTTTGCTACCACTTTCTTACTACTCTTCCACTAATTCTAAACCACTTTCATTCCAATTCTTAGTTCTTATTTTCCTCTTTCCCATCTTTTCAATCTATCATGTTTTCTATTTCTTTTGTTTCTTCTAGCATCCCATTTTTTTCTTATGTGTGCCACCATTCTCTAGTGATTTGACACTCTTCCCACCTTTTTCAATTTTTTTCCCTACAAAACTAGCTTCTAACTAGGTCTTTATCCTTTGAGAAGCCTTCCATAATTATCCTTTTCTTCTCTCTTCTTGCCTTTTGCACTTTGCATTCCCCTTTTCCTCTTTCCATCTCAGTACTCACTTGTCTTTTGCATTTGTGTGAATATCTGTGCTTTATATCCCTGCTTCAATTCTTCATTTTTCTTCTTATCATCCCTAATCTTTATCCTTTATCTTCATCTCATTCCCTTTCATTATTTTCCACCATCCTCTCCCTTTTCTTCATTTCATTTCATTTTTCTCATCTTGAGGACATTTCTTGTTCTTCTCGACCTTCTTTTTTTCCTCCTATATGTCCATGCCTGGCTCCTTCCATCCTTCTCCACCTTCATATTTATATGGGACCTCATTATTTTCTTCACCTATCTATTCATCCATCCCTTGGTCCACCTTCACCTCATCCCTTATTGGATCCCCTTCATTTTCTCCCATTTAACCTCCACCTCTTCTGAGTGCAGTCATCATTTGTACCGTTTCTATGAACATCTCTTTGTCTGCTACCTCATGTCCTCCATACCCTTACTTTAATGCATGAAATTTGGTTAGGTCCATTACATTAAGTTCATCCCTGTATTCCTTTAATGCCTTTGCATGTTGAGCTTGGATCCTCTCTCTTTTTGTCCCTCTCTAGCTACTCCCTTCACCCTACCTATCACCTTTCTCCCTTTTAAACCCTCTACCCATTTTGAGCTTATATGATCACAACATATATCATGTTATGGCTACAAATATCTTCCATTCAATTTTGGTTTACTGTGAGATATATACATATCCTATGACTCTATAACATAATCAACCACGCTCGTAAGCTCATACGACCCAAAAATGAGCTTGAGCACCACCAGCTATTAAGATGTAGATTCCTTCCTCATCTCCTCTGGTCTTGCCTATTTATAACCCCTTTTACTCTGACCTTCAAAGACATTAGAATAAAAACTAAAACCACCTTCAAATGGAATTTTTGGGGTACCCACATGTGGATGCTAGCTATACACTCTCACACGACCTACCTCCCAACCAATAATTTCCCTTGATTCTCCCTACCTGACCTACATCTTCCTATGCACTGTAATAGCCCTACTCTTTAATCACATTCCACCCAGTAAACTTTTCCCTCTTGGTCTCTTTTAGACCTATTTATCCCACCTTCCTTTTCAACTCCCTAATCTATCTATCTTAGTACATTCTTCTTCTATTTTCTCTCTCAATTTTCCATTTATACCATTTATTTTCCTTCCTATTTCAACTTGCTCCCTCATTTAATTAATATTATTATTATTTTCCTCACTCCATATTCCAAAACCACTCAGAGTCTTTCTCTAAATTCCCTCAAAACTCAATGCTTACTTATTTTGGGGCCCCTCTAGCTCTAGAGTCAATGGTTTAAATCTAACCCACTTCTCATTTACCCACTCTACTAATTTGCTTCCCTGAATCATTGAATAATACCATTTCATATCATGTTAATGACATTATTGTGGAGTATGCACAATGTCAAATTATTTGGATGGTGATAAAAGAACTCATTGGGTCACCATGGCAATTTGAGTAGTGCTAGATTTTCTAAAGCTTGGTAAAGCATATTTCTCCCTTTTTTTAACAAATGGTGGCATAAATTTCATGCTTGAACATGTTTATCCATGGCTATAGATTCCTTTTGCATAGTTGAAGCAATCAACTAACTATCTCCTAGGTAATCTCATCCACCATTTCTACCAAACTAATCAGAAAACAATTTGATAACCATCTTTTCCACCCTTTAGAGCTTTCCTTTCTCCAACATCCTTCAACCAGACCTACTTGCATGATACATCAAATTGGGGCAACCAAGTTAACCAACACTCCCCACCTTAGAAGAACTATATTAGGCCTAAAGTTCATTTTAGACATTATGTCCATGGAACTATGTAGACAATGTCCACTTTCCTAATGCATATGGAGTCCGCTTGACCACCCCATTCCAACCAACCCACTTGCCCATGTCCACCTTGATGTTGGTCATTTTTTACCCAACTTTTTTGCATGTTTTATAATGCCCTTGTCTTGGTCCTTTTGACTACAATGACTATGAGTATCGTGTTGCACTTTTATGCCCCACCTCATGTGCAACTAGATCATTTATATTGTTCTACAAGAGCACTTCCTACCCTAGATACCTTTGAATAAAACCAACCTTATCTAGATGACTTGATAGGCTTAATCTGATCAACTATGATTAACATTGTGGATCGATTGCCCTATTGTATGTCCATCTAGAACCTGACCCTTTTTTTATCAACATTAGCAACTTTAGTCTTTACACAATATTGACTATCACACTTAGTCACATTTTGTGAACCCATTGGCATTTCACATGCCCAGCTACCTTATGGTACCACCTAGTGCCTCCCCACCAACTGCTTATCAAACCTACACCCAATTCAGCCTTTCTTCATTGACTCTCAATTTGAGGGGGAACACCTCCTCCCATACTCAAAGCACTCTAACCTTTGACCAAATAATTCATTTTTCTTTTTCATCTTGTTAATTTAAGGTTGCATAATAAAAAGGGGCAAAATATAGACAGTATAAAATTGCATACTTAAATTTTTTTATGACTAAATATCTCAAGACCTCCTAAAGACCCCGTAACCTTATTAACCCTTAACAAACCCCTCTTAACTTAACCAAATCACTATTTTCTTATTCACATAATACTATTTGAAAGTACTATTTAAAAGTACTATTCACTATGGGACCCACTATCACTATTCATGATGACATGGCAAGTGGCATCGAAGGTGATATGGCAAGTCACATGGCTTACAAGAGAGGTGGCTTGATGTGAGACATCATATCCCACTTGGGACCCTTTTCTAAGGTGTTTAATAATCTCATTTAATCATCACAAAGGTCCCCCCTTGAAATATGGTGAATTTTCCCTTAAGGGGCCATCATTCAACATGTATTTTGCCTTTACACATAGAAGTGGCCTTCAAAATTAGATACCTACCTCTTTAGTGCTTTGAAAAAGACAAAGGGTACCCATTTTTAATTTTTTAACCCAAATGGAGACCCATGATCAAGGTGAAAATCCCACCACCTTCATATTTTGACTCATTCATACATCCACATAGAAAATGGTGCCACATTTTGTGTGATATCTCTTTAAGTGACTGGATGAAGACAATAAATGGTGGTGAAAATTCTTTGGCCTCATTTAGACCCATATTCATGATTCCCATTCAAAATTAGATTCATGTGCAAGGTGAGAGACACACCAACCCAAATGAAACCCATGATCAAGGTGGGAATCCCACCAACCTCATCTTTTGACTCATTCATGCACCACATGAAAAATGGTGTCATACTTCTACTATTCCCTCTTTTGGCATGATTTTACACAATAAATGCTATAAATATGCCCCTCTCCTTCACCCATGGTTAAGTTGGAAGTTAGTCTTTGGTTATTAACATCTTATTGTAGGTCTTTCATTTTTGGCATGCCTAGTGGAACCATGAAAATTTTCTTTACATAGAGTTTTCATAGCAACAGAAGATATTCATCTACATTTAGTTGCAGAGTTCATAACATCATTCAGGCAATCTGTTCATGCCAAAGGTTACCACAAGATCAAAAAGTAAAGGTATTCCATTTGAATTTGTAACTTATAAAAGAGAAAGGTCTAGGAGGTTAAATCCATATCCTTAAAGAGAATATTTACCTCCCCCTCATCCTATCATTCTAAACACTGCAATCCCCACCATCAAAATGGTTGTTATAAATCAAGTGTTTACTCCATTCAATAGGGTAAGTCTACTAAATCTAGCACAGTTAGATGACATTCCTATATCTGCCCTCAAAAGTATTCCATGTTTCTCAAGAGAAAATCAAATAACCCCTATTGAGCATATCCAGGATGTGGTAATCTTTGTTCAGTTCATGATGTTGTTGAGGATAATCTTTTTATTATATTGTTTGCTACTTTTTTTAAAGGAAAAGCATTATAGTGGTATAGAACACTCCCACTTAGATCCATTTCCACCTAGGATGAATTGGGTGCAGCCTTAGTCAAGTAGTTTGAAGACAAATATGATCACTTATCTTTAGTTAAGCAATTAACTACCATACAGAGAGCTCCTCATGAGTTCATGTTTGATTTTAATCTTAGATTCCAAAAGACATGGACCAAGATACCAATTCTGATTAGGTTATCCCCTAAATATGCATTTCTATATTTTTTGAAAGTGCTTAATTCTGACATTAGTGTGATGATACAGTCAATGGGTGGTACTACTTTGTTAGATGCTTATGAAGTTGAAATAAGGGAAAAAATAGTTTGATTCAAGTAGGTAAGCTTTCTCCAAGACCTCCAATGCCCATATTTTTAAAAATAAGTTATGTACCAGCCCCTCAAGTTCCTTAAATTCCATCCTTGGATCCAATTCCAACACCTCAAGTTCCTATTGTAGCCCCTACTAGTCAAGATAGTGAGATAGGAGAGTTGAAAAGTTTGCTACAATATTTTGGAAATGAAATAGTACAGCTCAAAAGTCAAAAAAATTAGTCAATAGGCCCTATCAATATCAATATAAAAATTAAAACAACTATCAGTCCTTCAAATATCAAAGGTCTCCTTATCAAGGTTTAAAAGAAAATAGACCACCCTATCAAGCACAAGGAGTCATAACTCTAGCCAAGCCATATGTTATTCTTGATCTAAATGCTCCTTCCACTTCAAAATCCATTTTTCCTACCCCATCTCAAAATAATTTGGCATAGGATTCAGGTTGGCAGCCCTTAAATCTCAATGATGCTCAAACCCAAGCCTTGGTATCACAGAACATCACCATGCCACAGATGACACAAGAAGAGTTCTCTTTTCAAGGAGGTCAATATCAAGATATAGGTCTAACATCACAAGGAGTGACTCATCAAGTTTAAGGGTAGCTTGATGATATTAATGTAAATTAGTAGGTCGATGATCATGTTGCTTTTACTCAGGATGTTAAAATTAACGATTTAATTGGTCAAGTTGCATCTATAGCCTATTAGAGAACTAAAAGAAGAGTTGTTGATGAAGCATAAGTAGTATCAAATACTTCAAGTACTCCTATTCTTATTGCTAAAAGTTTAAAATAGAATTTTGTTTCCCCCACAGCCCAAAAAACATAGAATATAGAGGTTAGTAAAGTGCAATAAATACCTCTAATTCGTGTGCAACAATAATCTCAAAAAGTGTAATTAAAGGTTAGTGCATCTTAGTTTAGTATTGTAGATAAAATGAAGAATTATAAAATCAGCATTAGCATGTGGGATTCTCTTTCAATTCCAGGGCAAAATTATAAACTCATTTAAGAAATTTTAGCTCTTGAATTGTCTCCAAAACTAGTTCAGAAAGAAGGTGTTGTCTTGACAAATTCAGATCAGCGAACTAAGAAACAGGTGAAACAAAGAGATAAGATGTCAAAGTTGGACAAAACTAGGGTAAAATCAAAGAAAAATCCTATTTTTTATCTTGCGTTGATAGTGGGTGATACTTTAGTTCATAATTGTATGGTGGATAGAGGAGCTAGTAGTATAGTAATGCCCAAATAGATTTCAGACAAGCTCAACCTTGTTTATGAGCCAAATACTAAAGGGGTATTGTAGTTAGATGGTTAACCAGAAAAGATGGTAGGAATTATCAAATATTTTAAATTGACATTACATGCTCATCTTAATGTTACTATTCAGCAGGATGTTGTAGTGGTGGGCTTGCCTACTTATTCTGCTATGTGTCTTTCAAGGGACTTCACCTCAAATATTGGGGGATATTCATCATTTATTCAAAACTATGTATGGTACCAAGGCAATAATTAATTTAGAGCCTATTTCATGTTTCATATAGAGCCTTATACACCAAGTGTTGTCAATGCAAATTGTATCATCTTAGATGAAATATTACAAACTAGTGATGTAGAAAAGGACTCACTCTTGGATGGAGATCCAAATTTTTTTCTTGATGAGTGGGCTTCTACCTTACATGAGCATGATCCCTACAAGTTGATTGAAAAGGAAGGTCTTAGTGTGTATTGTCTTCATGAGAACAAAGCACCAATTCCAACCATGGTCAAAGAAGATGAATCTAATGAAGGCTTGTGGCAATTGTACTTTGATGGATCAAGAAATAAGCATGGAACCAGAGTTGGCATGATGTTAATTTATCCTACAGAAAAAAGTTATTTCTCCTCTATTACATTTTAGTTTAGCTATTCAAACAACGTAGTTTAATATGAAGCACTAGTTTATGGTTTGTAGTGGGCTAGAAAGATGAAAGTAAATTGTTTTCAAGTGTTTGGAGATAGTGAACTTGTAGTCCACCAAGTAAGAGGTTTGAATGTATGCAAGAATATATTGATTAAATATTACAAACATAGATTTTGGGATTTACTTGAATATTTTTAAGCTTTTAATATTTAGGTAATACCAAGAGATAGGAATAAACATGTTGATAGGTTAGCTACTGTTAGGACACAATTTAACATTTTAGCTGATGTAAAAAGTGACAATTTTTTGTCACATATAAAGGTAGTTGTAAGGCTTTATAATCTGGATAACCAAGAGAATTGGCAGGTGTTTGAAAATGACAATCAAATTATGATATTTTTATAAGAAGAGGTTGATTTTTCTTTAAGAAATTAGTCGAAACACTTATAGCAGTATGGTGATAAAATATTACAACTGAAAATGAATAGGCTAACCAAGGGATTAGTCACTCTTGAAAATATTTTTAGTGAAGATGATAAGCTAAGGAAAGAGAAATCATCCTTGTCAACAAAGGAATATCATTATGCCAATATAGATATTGCAGTTGGTAAAATTTTGAAATTGGGCAAGGTATGCACTCCTCCACAAAAGAAAGTTTTCATTGATTTATGCACAAGTTTTTTTGATATATCCACATGGCAGTATAGTGATATCAAAGGTTTTGATCTAAGTTTGGCTCAACACACCATTGATTTAGAAGAGGAAACTAAACCAATGAGACAAAGATAAAGGCCAATCAATCCAAAGCTTGAGCCTTTGATGAGAGCTAAGCTTCACAATCTCATAGAATTAGCTATTATATTTCTAATCAAGCACTCAACATGGGTGGTGAACCTTGTTCTAGTACAAAAAAAGAATGGTGAGAGTCATTTGTGTGTTGATTTCCATGATTTAAACATGGCTTCGCTTACAGACCACTATCTATTGCCATCAATAGAATAAATGGTATAGCTTGTTGCGGGTTTAGAGAGGTTTTCCTTGTTAGATGGATATAATGGTTACAATCAAATTTTGGTCAAAGAAGAGGACCAATTCAAGACAGCCTTCACAATTAAGTGGGGGACATTTTCATGCAGAAAGATGCCACTCAATTTGTCTAATGTTGGAGCAACCTTTCAGAGAGCCATGGATATGGCCTTCAAAGGCCTTCTTAACAGGTTTGTGCTTGTTTATTTGGATGATATAACAATGTTTTCAAAAGATGCAGAAGATAACATGGTTCATCTAAAGCAAGTTTTTGAAAGGTGTAGGCAATTTGGGATATCTCTAAATCCAAAAAATTATGTATTTTTAGTTCTTGAAGGTAAGCTTCTTAGACATGTTATTTAAAAACATGGTTTAAACATAGATTCTGAAAGGATTCAATCCATTCTTACACTCTCCTTGCCTAAGAGCAAAAAATCTTTGCAAAGTTTCTTTGGAAAAATCAACGTTATAAGGAGAGAGATTTCAAATTTTGCTACTGTAGCTAAACCACTTATAGCCATGTTAAATAAAAATCAAAACATTAGCTAGTCCAAGGAGGGAGTAACAAAGTTTGAAGATGTTAAGAAAGCCATAGCAAGTGCTCATACGCTTTTAAATCTAGGTTTTATGAAAAAATTTATTATGTATACATATGCCAATGTGGACACCATTTCAGGCATTCTTATGTAGCAGAATCATGAATATTTAGATCAGTCAATAGCTTTATATAGCCAAGGATTGGAGGAGTATGAAACAAGGTATTCTTTTGTTGAAAAGCATGTCTTTTCAATTATAAGATCTCTAAAAAAAATTAGGCACTTGTTGTCTAATAAAAAACCACATCTAATGGTTGCTCATCCAAGCATCAAAGAATTTATTCTAAATAAAGACATAAATGAGAAGAGAGCTGGTTGGATAACCAAGGTAATGGAATATGATGTGGAAATTAAGGTTACAAAGTTGGTTAGAGGCAAAGGACTTTGTGAGGATCTAGCTCAGGACTTGCAAGAAACTAATGAAGTTGTTTTAGTGTCAAATGATGAAGAGATTGTTGTTGTTCACACCTCACCTTCCAGCTGGTTTCATGATTTGGTAAGCTATATATAATATGGTTTTTATTCCTCTCACCTAAGTGCTTTAACAAGAAGGTATTTCAGATTGCAATCAATTCCATTCTTACTAGTTGATGGTGTTTTGTTCAAAAATAATATTAATGGAATGTTACTAAGGTGTGTGGAACCAAGCCAAACTCAAAGATTACTTGAAGAATTCCATGATGGACATGGTGGAGGACACTTTTTTGCAAGAACTATAGCACTTAAAATCATGAGAGGTGGGTACTATTGGCCTACTATATTTGGTGATTTCCATACATGGGTTAGGAAGTGCAAACAATGTGTTATGTTTGTAGGAAAAGTTAAAATTGCAGCCCTACCCCTTTAGCCAATTGCAGTGGATCAAGCTTTTATCTAGTGGGGATTAGACATTATTGGTCTCATTAATCCTTCTTCAAGTTTAAGTCATATGTGGATTCTAACATATACGGATTACTTCACATGTTGGATGGAAGTAATTGCATTAAAAGAAGCAAATGAAACTAAAGTTCTTGATTTCTATGAAGGTTTGCTTACTAGGTTTGGATTTCCTTCAACCATTATTTCTGACAATGCAATCGATTTTGTGGGATCTAGGATCAACCAATGGGTTGTCCGACATGGAGTTTATCTCATTACTTTATCGAACTACTATCCACAAGGAAATGGCCTTGTTGAATCTACAAATAAAAACCTCTTAAGGATCATACGAAGGACTATTGAAGACAATCAGAGGTCATGGCATCTCAAGTTGAAGTAAGCTCTATGGGTTGATATGATCACTTACAAGAGGTCAATAGCCAACTCTTCATACAAGCTAGTATATGGTAAGGAAGCAAGGTTACCTATTTCTCTTAAGTTTCTAGCTTTAGAACTAATGCATCAACTTGAGTTGTTGGAGAATGAGTCTATGGAAATCAAGTATACAAAGATTATAGAGTTGGAATAGATAAGAAATCAATCCATGCTAGCCATGAAAAGTCATCAAACACAGGGGAAAAGAATGTTTGACAAAAGAGTTTCCTTTCAAAGCTTCAATAAAGGATATTTGGTCCTTAAGTGAGATTAGGATTGATCCAAACCAAGAAGACACACAAAGTTTGATTCCTTTAGAGTGGCCCATACACAATCTCTAGTTGCAAATTCCACAATGCCTTACAACTTGCCAAGATGGATGGCCAAGAGCTTCAAATCCTAGTCAATGGGATACATCTGAAACATTGATATTGAAGAGCAAAGCTCTATGTACATAGTTAGTTTGTTTTTGCTTTCCTCCAAGTGTTGTTCAAGGATAGTAGTTTGCTTCAGTTTTGTTCAATAAGTGCTTATTTGCACATTTTCTTCTTAGTTAGTTTCCCTGCTTTCATGTTTTTCCCTTCCTTTTTTAAGGGAGAAGGTTAATTTAGCCAAGGTAAGGAGGATATTTTTAGTCAAAAATTAGGTTCACCATTTGGGAGTTCGAATAGGATCTATATAGTCTGAGTTCTCTAGCATAGCAGGCATGCTTCCCAGCAAAGTCACCAAAAATGTTGACAATTTTGCCCCCCACAGGGCAAATTGTCACCCCTACTATTCAAAACTTTGCTATGGTGCCAAGTTTATCTTGTGAATCAATTTTGGGGTCCTTAAATGAGCATTTTCAGCCATCCAAGTGGCCATCTACAGCAAGAGGAATTTTAGTCATTCAAAGGTTTCCAAGGAGCTTACTTGATTACAGCGAAATGTGCAAATATAGCCAAGACATACAAGCTGTAAGTTTATTTATTTTGTCTTCTCAAGGATTTTTTTTAGGATATAAGAGGTGGACTATTTCTTCAGACATTTTTTTTGAGAGAAAGAGCTCTCAACGGACTTTGTAAAAGTCCAAAAAAATGACAAAGTCACAGTCGTTAAAATTTTATTTTCTTTGGAAGTTTTGTCCAAAAGAAAAAGGGAAAAGTATAGTTGAGAAGACCCGAAGGGCACCTACCCTTTAGGAAGGTCCAATTCAAAATTCTCGAAGGGTATGTACCCTTTGGGTTGGTTCACTTTATGTTTTTCAAGTCAAGATAATTCATCCAAAGGATAATTTGAAAAGCCTAGGTGCCCTTAAAAAACTTTGAAGGGCAACTGCCCTTGTGGGGGCACTTATGCAGTGAGGTGGCCTTTAAAATTCTTTTGAAAGGTATGTTTTAATAAGAATAGCCCTTACGAAGGACATCTAAGTGTTGTGTAGGGACATTTACAACTTTCTCGAAGGGTATGTGCCCTTGCAAGGGACACTTCAAGCATGAATAAGACCTTGGCAAAAAGTTTCAAAGGACAAAATCCATTTTTCTAAAGGATACCTGCCCTTACGAAGGGCACTTGGTCAGTGGCAAGACCCTTTCAAAAGTTTTGAAGGGCATTTTTAGGAAGCAAAAGCCCTTGCGGAGGGCACCTCCATAAAGCAAAATGGACAAAATCAAAGTTTAATGCCCTTCGGGGAAAGATAGCCAAAGGAGAATAATTCCTTCAGACATTTTGTCTGAAAGAATTCCTTCAGACAAAAAGTTCGAAGGAATTTGGGAGGATAAAAACCCGAAGAAAATAAAAACAAAGGCAAAGAAGGAAATGAGAAAATTTAAGGAAGGAAATCCTTTGGAATAATTCTTAAACAAGAAATTTGTGGGAATATGAAGTCAACAAAAGTCCAAAAAAAACCAAAGGGCAAGACATAAGAGCCTAAAAGAATAAATTTGAGAAAATTAGCAAGGAAAGGAATTCCTTTGGACTTTTTGTTTGAAGGAATTCCTTCAAACAAAAAGTCTAAAAGAATTCAGGAGGGACAGAAAGCCCAGTAGAAAAGATAAGGGCATAAGTAAAGGCCAAAAAAGAGAAAATAAAATGCCAAGATTGAGAAAGAGAAGAGACAGAATGTCCTTCGGACAATTTGTCTGAAGGACAAATACTAAAATAAAGCTTGAATCCTGAATTAAAGTAGAACATGGGAAAAGCCAGAGAAAACATGAAGTGAACTGAGCATGATCAATATCATGAACAGAGACATAAGCACAAATAGGACTAAACCAGAATTGAACAAGAACTAAGACAAACATAGAAATAGAGGCATGAGCAAAGATTAAAGTAGAACTAAACATGGATATAAGCATGAATAGTGAATAAAACAAATTCAGAATAAAGACAAAGGCAGGATAAATAAATATTATGCACAGACTAACGTGAGTAACTCCAATGAAGTGAATGCATTTAAGAAATCAAGCATGCTTCAGTTCTAAAAATAGAGTTTTCTTGCATGATAAATGGGCAAATCATTGAACATTTCAAACAGTCAAAAATTCCATGCATGCACTCTCATTTATCTCAAAGCTTGAAATATTTCAGTGGTTCAAACGTAATTCTTAATTTGGCATTTATATTGATTTCATGCAAAGGGAAGAATTTCAAACATTCCAATAGTTTGAGTGTATTTGACTACTCTTATTTTGAAGTTGACTAGTTTTCAAGTCAAGACATCTGTTCGTAAATTTTATGCATCTAAATCTTGTCTTCTTCTTCTTCTTTTTCAATGCCAAGGATTCTTCATACAAGATAGCCAAGTATAAGCCAAGGAAAGACAAATTTGGAAGACTCATGCAATGTAATTTGGACTTGAGATAATGAAGAGTTAACTTCCTCTCCTATTTCCAACGTCAATCTCTTGGCTATTTGTGATCTATATTAATGGATTTTCAGCCTTGTAGAATCCATCTCTCTGCCATTGGTGAGTTGTGTAACCTCTTTAATCAATATAATTACTATACTTTTAGATTTTAAGTGCTGGCATAATGTACATTCATTTAGCAATTTACGTACGTGATAGTTTTTTCTCCCTTCCCAAATTCTGATTCATACCTAGTTACTAGCTTATCATGATATGCAGGTCATGTTCAGTGTTTTATATGTCTTTTGTTAAAGTAGTAAGTGGATGTTAGGTGGTTTCATAGTGTCTTATATCAGACCTCTCTCCATCATTTTCTCTCACATTTTTTGTCATTGGATCAAACCTTCTCATTAAATACTTATGCATAGTGATCAATTGAAATCAAAGGTATTCATTTTTCCTTGTTTGATTAATGTTTAAGGTTCCAGGTAGGGTGGATCAAAATTCTGGTGTATCACCATTATTAGATACAATTTCCCCTTCAATTTTCTTTCTCCTTTTTCCATGGTAGTCCACAGCATAGAGTAGAGATCTGTATTGATACATCTTACAGGAACCAACCTTCTCTAGAGGTTCTTTTCACCATTGAGGCACCCACTCTTGTGAAAAGATCTCATTATTTCAAATGGAGAGAGGATTAGCCATTTCAGCACGTCTTCATTTCAGGGTGCAACTCTAGGTTGACATCATTATGGAAGTCATCCACATCTTGGAGGAAAATGATTCAAAGCAACAAAGCTCATTTGAAATTGCCTCAAGATATCTTCAACAACATCATCAACAACAACAACATTCTTCTTCAAGCTTGGAAGGTGACATTTGATTTTGTTTCTTAAATTTCATTTTATCATCCCTTTAGATTTTTAATCTCTTCATCCCCACTTATCCATTGTCTCCCTTTGTCATTTCATTATCTCAATCCATTTGTTCCTTTGCCATCTTTTATCCATTCACATCTTTGCCACTTTTACCCTCCTTGTCCTCTTCCCTTTTTGCCATCTTAACTACTTACCTTCTTACCTCATCAACCATTCACCCATTTATCCCATTTGAACCTTTACCTTTTTATTACCTTAACCATTTATCAACCAACCAAACCACCTTTCTTTGATCCCTTGTTAAATTTCCAAACCAAAACCATAACCTTGCTTTGACTAATTTTCAACATTAGTTGCTCTATTTAGTCATTGTTTTAAATGCACTTAACTTTCTTGTCTTAATTCAATTATTTGTTGTTATTTACTTATTTTTAATTTTAGATATTTTTTGTTTTAAATGCAAGTATCTTTATTTTTTATTCACAAGCCTCCTAGAAAGCTTTCACTTCTAAGATCTAGCTCACGCTAGGAAATCCACCCAACTACTTATGTAACCAATAATTTCTGTGGTAGTGATTTCTTATTACAGGTCATTCTTCCCTAGCTAAATAATATTTATCATAAATTTTAGATTTAACACGTGTGCATTTAACAAGTATTCTTCTACACACCCTTAACTAGTTTCTTCTTTTCACACTTAAGAAAAAATGAAAATTAGATAGAAACATAATGTTGGTTCATACCACAACCATCGATGACTGATCAAAAACCAATATGCAATATCTTCTCCCCCTATCAAGAGAGAGGTGAGAATCCATGCAACAAATAAACCAAGTACAAATCACTGAAATGCTCCACATCTAAGATCATATCAATATTAGGTCTATGAAAGATAAGTACACAAGCCAAAATATGCTACTACATCAAATCCCAATCTTGAGCCTAGCAGCTCACACAAGATGGGTGTGTTATCATCTCAAAATATATAGTCAGCATCTGCAAAGCAAGAACTTCATATTCATCTCATCCATCAGAAGAATATACAGAAGAATAGCCAGAAGAGGAACTAGAAGAGTGACTAGAGTGAGCAATAAAGTTTGCTTCTACCTCATGTCAATGTTGAGAGGACCTCCTTTTAGAGGGTCACTTTGTAGAAAGGTGTCCTATGCCACCACAATTATAGCATGTTTTCTCATCTCCATTGGAACTAGAAGAAGAATAGCCACATGAAGAAGAATGCATGTGTTTATGCTTGTGTCCATGTGATTTTTTTTGGTGATGCTCATGCTTCTGAGAACCAGAGTGATGTCTATGCTTTGGAGAACCAGAATGATCCCTATACCCAAAATGATGCTTATGTCAAGAAGTGTGTTGCGGAGAGTGTTTTGGTCTTGAAAAGTTATTTGAAGAATGTTTTCTATTGTGCTCATATAATGGATCACCTGTTTTGGTATAGTAGGCCTCCTCAATAGGTTTTTCTTTCTTCTTTGTAAATTATTGCTCATGTTGAGTGAGCAACTCACAACTGGAATCAAAAAAAATATTTGTTAAGATTATCACTAAGTTGTAACATTTCTAAAAATTTATTATAGCAAAGGCTAAGGCCATTCAAAACAATAGAAATGAGAATTTCATCATCAATTTTCTCACTAATAGTGCCATATTCTTATTTCAAATTCTTAATTTGTGACACATATTATGAAACATCTTCATCATCTATTAGTTTAGTATTGAGCAATTGCATAACAAGATCAATTTTCTTGTAAGCAGGGTGTTTATCATATAAGTCCTTTAAACCTTTCCATGCTTTCCAAGCTTTAGAATTGATGGCCTCTATGTGAATTATAACTTGTGCACTACAATTTGATTTCAATAAAACAATGGCACACTTGTCACGTCTATGAAATTATGCAAGCTTTATGGCATCAGTGGGCAATCTTGGTTGCTTTTCAACTACTTCTCACAAGTTGTTGAAGATTAATGTATTTTCCATGTTCATTTACCATTCCTTATAATTTTTAGGAGTTAAGCGTCCCTTTTCATAAATTAAGCTTACAATTGTAGCCATTATGTTCATCAAAACAATGTTGAAGAATAGGGAATGCTATTAAGTTCTTGTCTTTACCTTCCAAATAGCTTCCAAATAGAAGAGAATCCTAAGACTTGTAAAAAGATATTATACCTTACAATTCCTATTACACCCTTATATCACCATTTTCATTGAAAATATTATTATATCCTTATAACTCCTTTTATAAAAAATAATATCAAAAATTAATTTTGAGAAAATAATGCCAATGGGTTTTGAACCATAGACTTCCAACTTTCAAAGTTTTAAACCAAAAAAGGTTTTCCAAGTGCTCCAAGAGGATTTTTGAGACTTTAAGAGAGATGTTTGCATTTTAACTTGATTTCCCTCTCAATATAAAAAAAATTTTACTTTTCCTTCTAAAAAAAATCAATCCAAAAAAATAATTTGAAGAAACTGTCTCACTACTTTTGTGGAGGACCCATCCACTAATGCAGAGAGAATGAATTTAAATGAAACCTAAAAGCTTACTATACCTTTTTGTACCACTGTAGAATTGTGTTAGGCCTCATTCTATCTAGACTACATTCTATCGGGTTTACATTCTATCTGATCGTGCCATGTTTGCATTCTATCTAGTTTGCATTCTATCTGATTATGCCAGGTCTGTGTTCTATCAGTTGGTAATTAAATGTGTAAGCTTTTCAAAGAATACAGGACTGTATTGCCTATTCTATAAATATGTACTAAACAAAATCAACTACCACACTTACGAGCATTCAAAAGTGTTATAATAGGATTACCAACTCCAACGTAAACTACATAAGTATATTAATATTATGAATTTTTTTATTCCTCCATTATATTTCATTCTTATGCCCTATATTGTTCTTGGTCAGCTGTTATATATTCATAAAATGCATCCAACATAAATACAGATATTATTTTGGTAATTTAGAATGTGTTTCACTTACAGGAAGTCTTGTACCAGTTTTGATTTATTTCATAATATTTATCTACATTTTATCGCTCATTGATATTGATGAAGCTTCAAGAAAGTCCAAATCATTTGAATGGCATTTGAACCATACAACCTCAACATTCTCTTTCTTCTTTCGTTGTCATATTCATGGCTTCTTTCAAAATGTGGCTTTGATACCACTGTTGGATCATGAAATAGGAGAAATAATGCAATAAAATATATTCAATGCAAGCTTCTTCTTTTTGTACAATAGGCAAGCTATAAAGTCTTGTGAAATAACTAGTTGGTTATAAAACCAACTAGCAGGTAAAATAACCCGAACAACTAAAAGTAAATAAAGTAAACTAATTAAAAATAACTTTGGATCATAAATGATCCCACCAATGTTGATAGTGAACATAGATGTCATGAGGTGTTTTGAAAAGCTAATAGATCTGAAATGAAGTGACAATAAGATATTAGTGAGAGTTGAACACTATAGATGTCATGAGGTGGTTTGAAAATAACTATTTCAAGAGCATTTCATACTCATACCTTCTAGACAATCACCTGCAACTAGTTGGAAATGTTATCTTGGATGGCAATGGTGATAGATGTGGTACAGAGTCCAAGGCTTTGGAAAATATACTCATCCAGATCAAGAACATGACAAGTTATAAAGAGTTTCAATGTTGATAGTAGGGTTCTAAAGCTTCAAGTTGTCAGAGTAGTCTCTAAATGCATGCACATAGGCAGTTGGTTGCATATAGGACTGCTTAAGTAACAAAGGTCTCCCAAAACCTGAGAAAGTGGTTTGTGTTAAGTATTTGAAGTCAATAAAGGGAACTTAAATATCAAGGAGATTATAAGTTGAGATTTTGAGAAGAAGAGATTCATAGGTCAATTTCATACACAAAGTCCTTCCCAAGACTCATAAGAGCAATTACTTGTTTGGAGAGGGCTAAAAGATCTTGAAGAGATATTAGGAGAGTAAAATGATTGGATGTGATGATGTAGTGTGAACATGGTTCCATGAGTATCACTCATACTCAAAAACAAAGGCAAACACATTCAGCCCTGTTCAACCTAGCACATGTTTAATCCTTGCACATATAGTCTTGCATCACCAAGAAAGCTTGTTGTCTGAGAGATAATATGGATCTTCAAAGCATCTGAGGGAAAGAAAGTGTTTGAATGTTATTTTATGATGATTAACATTATCTCATCAAACCTTTAGACTCAAACAATAAATTAGCATACTCTGTTTAGACCCGACATAGTCCTAAGTGCATATTCAGGCTTACACAGGGTAGTCAATCCTTATAGATGGTGAAGTGAAGTTGAGTGGAAACTTTGAGGGCCTTGGGGGATGTTGAAGAACATATGCAAACCTTTCATAATGTCTTAGAGTCCTGACAGAGAGGGAAAATGGAAGATAACAGTGAGTTAGGGTAAGTTAGGCATCTTGGCCTACAAACCCTAAGCCTAGTCCAATGGGATGTAGTAGAGACCTGATGAATAAAGGTGATAATATAGACATTGGAAGAGGTCAAGGGAGGTATCATAGACCTCATGAAGATAATTTGAATGCAAACCAACTTCAAGATGCCTCTCACTAACCAAGTTTACTCTCAAACCTCACAGAATGCTCGTTTTCAACCCGAGAGGTCATTTTCTTTTGCTTGGTATAGAACACATATGTTGCATGGGACCTTGATCTCATAGGATAATTTTTCCACCTTGGTATAATTCCATTTTTTATAATTGGTTGGAGGATTCAGGCCCCATGTCTTATGAATCATCCTTAACAACCCAAGGCACTTTCAAATTGCCTGGGAGAGCCAAAAGGACCCAATGAGAGAGAAATAAAGTTTTATGCTCCCAAATGAACATGAAAAACTTAAAAACCACCCAAAACATCTTAAAAACTCCCTTGAGTATCATCCCATGCCATTGGTTGGTATAGTAATGTACGGAACTGTACGAAATAGACCTAAAAAGACTAATTTTTATTATTTTATAGGTCCATACAAGTTATCAAATCTTAAAATTTGGCATGGGGGATGGGTAGGATGTTATCTAAGTGAATATCACACTTATTTTGGGTTTGGAACATGTGTGGATCCTATATAATCATTCTTCACTCTCTTGGCAAGGAGGACTAATTGAGGCCTAGTTAAGACAGAGAAAGTGCAAAAATGGATATCTCCACTCACTCTCAAAGCATGAAATTGAACTTGGAGATGTAAGGCCATATTTAGTACTATAATATGCCCTCAAATTATCAAATTTATCCATACTTTTGTCTACCCAAAGAGGTTTGCATCATTTTAGGGCTACAAGGTATGAGGCCTAATTAAGGCTTTTGGTAGAAAATGATTTGTTGGGGATAGTTTAAGATCTCAAGATGGATTATTTTAGGTAAAATATGATGTTAATATACCATCCATGAAGCCTAGACAAGCTAAATAAAATAAATCCAAGTTTTGACACTTGTGTGCAAAATAGGCCTAAGAAGATGAAAAGTCCTCTAGACACCTTGCAAGAGAAAGAGGTGATGTGTCAAAGAGAACCCATTGGGATCATTGAGAGGTGTCAAGACTAGAGAAAATAGGTAGGAGAAACTGATCTGACCATCAAAAAGGCCACTTGTCCTTCAACATGTCAAGACAAAGGGGAGTTTCAAGAAGCTAGTCAAGGTGTCAAGCAAAAATTTCAACTCCCACACCACATGTAGGGATAGAGAATCTTCAAAGGATCTACACATTGCATCCTATAACTATTGAGGTAGTTTCATAACTCCTCTTCTTGTTGTAACTCACATTGACAGTTGTCTACCTTATCTCTCTTATGACCTTCTCTTTTCTCTTACTTTCTCTATATAAGTAGCCACTTTTGGCTAAGTTTGTATCCTCCACCTGAGTATGGTGAAGCCCTACTCATTTAAAGCCTTTTATAAATAAATAATGATCTTGTTTACCTTCTCCATGAGTTATTTCAATGTGTATGTTAGACTAGTTGATCTTGCTAAGTGATAGATTCTCTTCCTTGGCATGTTGTCCTTATTTGCATGCATATTCAGCTTTGAAAAATCTTTTGCAAGTCTCTTGAAATGTTCTAATGAATTTTTCATGAGTTTTCTCTCCACTAGTGTCATTTTATGACCTTTTGTTTAGTCCTCCAAGCTCTAGTTTGCTTCACAAACCTCCATGAGAAATACTAATGTAAGGGCAGCTTTGAAGTAGTGTCATGTGTTGATAAAGCTTTTGTTTGAAGTGTGATTACAATTGGTTGGCAGTGGTCAGGTTAAAATTGATGCATCACCTCATTAATATATTTTTACTTTATGTTTTATCTCTCATTTTTCATCCAAATAAGCTAGTAGTTTAGGTGATGAGCTTCAATAGACAAAGTAAGAAAGCTAGCCCGTCAATCTAAAGGTTTATCCCTGGTATAGGCAACCCACAGGCCTAGGGGTATTCTCATTTTCCACTAAATTTAGATAAGGCTTGAAATACCTCTCCAAAGGTGCAAATTGAGTGATAACAGACACCATTAGAGGCTACAAATGCCCTCAATTTGGTAGTCATCATGACATAGGAGGTTAGAGAGTGGATCGATGCAACTGAGGCAATAATTCCTAAATACTCATAACATGAAACTCTCATTTAACATATTTTGGATGAGCTAAATCTTTCATAGACCAAGGATTTCATAGGTAAGCTTATCAATAAGGCCAATTTTGATCAGCGCTTACAACAGGCTTTAGAAAGATTCAAGCAGAATATATAAGGAAAAACATTAGAAGAAATAGAAACAAAGCTCAATTTTGATAGGAAAAAGGTTATAGAGGTTAAGATCTTCATAAATAACTTTAGAAGTACAAATATTGAGCATGCAAGGCTCCTTGAATAGGTAAATAAGGTGCATAGACCTTTGTTACTTAAAATATACATAATCAAGTACCAATATGACATTGGCCATAAGCACTACCAAGTTTTGGAAGCAAAGAATAATGTTGATGCTTTAACTCTTAGTTTAACACAAACATCCACTTCAACACCTGCAACAACCTCCATCCCCATGCAAGCACCTAGTCAGCGTTGAGTTGAAGGATAATTTTATATGTACACATGCAATTGATACTTATTTTTTACACTTATAGTTTACATACACTTAGAGCATAAGTGTAAAGTTACATTTACTATTTGTAAGCATGCACTCGTTGCATTAGCCAACTAATCTTGACATAGTTACAGTTATCTATGAGCATGCACATATGTAATTTTGAGGCTAAAATTAGAACTAAGTTTCTAATTGTGTAATGTGACCACAAGTTCACATGCACTTAGAGAATGAGGCATCCCCTCGCCAAGTGTATATATTTATGTAATTGCACATTCCAAAGGGTTGGAAATTTTTATCAATATAGGAAGAAATCAGTTTTGATTGCTATACAACTGTGTTGGTGTTCTCTCCTATTTTTATGTTATTAATATTTTTCTTTCCTGGTTGTGTTAATACAATAATTTGAAGTATGCAAAAGTTACAAATAATTTTGATTGTTTTCATTGATGTATGTTATTATTAGATGTGCAAAAGCTATTGAAAGTTAGTAGATTTCATTGATTATTAAGCAATTTGTTCAAACTATGTTAATATTCTTAGTGTGCAGGAGTATTTTCTTGATGATATAGTTTTTTAAGTGTATGCAATAGCTGCCTTAGACATCTTCCTAGTTTAAGCTTTAATCTCTCAATTAAGGGTGTGCAATAACAACTTTAAAGGGAGTCGCCTTCAGTTGAGACCATCAATTTTCCTATATTGTTTCCCCCAAACTTCATAACTGTGTTTGCCTGTGAATGTGCAATCGCTACAAGCAGCAAGCACTAGTTCTGAAAACACTTGTCTACCAAGAAACCAGCCTAGGAAGTGACGTCTTGAGATCATAGAACCTTCTTTTCTGCTCTACCCTTCCCTCCTTTTGAAGTTTATTTGATTGAGACCTATCCACTCTAGATTAAATATCACCCATTTGTTACACTCACTTAGGTTTGATTTCTTTACTAGGATTCATTTCACTATAAGTAAACCCGATTAATAACCTATCTGTTCTACTTGTTATTCCACCACAAGGTTGTTTAACCCATACCTGCAACTCGTGCCCTGCAGTAGAGTTTACCTCCATTGAGATCTTAAAACGTTAGAGGTTACATCGTTTAACTTTTCAAAATATGCATAAGACCCACATCAACAGATCTCTCTGCATTTCCTTTCTAAAAAGTAAAGAGTTTACTTTCTAACTCTGCAGATATTTCTCCAAAACGAAAACTATAAATATAGATTTAAAAAGAAATGTTATAATAAAATTTTCTTGATTATTGACTAGTTCGTAACAAATTTGATAACATTCTAAAGATAAAGATTTGAATACATGCAAATAGTAAATACATACATTATCTACATAGAAATCCTTGAATGCAAAGTTTGCAAAAGATTTCCTTTGTATTTAATCTTTGATGAAATGTAATTTCCAATTTTAAAAGTTTTCTTATAAATTTATAACTGTCAAGACCCTTACAAATGATCCCTTAACTAATATTTATAGCTTGAACTGAGTGGTTACGGTGTGTAAGCATCGTTTTTGTATATTAGGGACTTACAAAAATACATTAGTGATTTTACACATTTGAATACTTGTAAAAATGTGTTGAGCAATTTGAACAACTTGAAAAATTACTTTAGGGTTTTTACAATTTATAAAAGTATGTTAGCAAATTTACATGACTCAAAAAAGTGTAATAACAAATTTTCACAACTCATAATTTGCAAAAAGACCTTAGTACGATTGCACAAGATACAATGTACAAATCATTAATACATTATATGATTGGAAAATCTTAAGTTAGAGACTTGAGCAAACATCTTTGACGAATCAACTCTCTTCTTCTTTGTTGAGAACAATAGCAACCTCATCTTTCTGTTGTTGAAGCTTCTTCTTCTCACCTTGAAATTTTTCAAATATTTGCATTATCTCGAGGGCCTTTTCTTCGTCAAGACCATCTAAATACGTAAAAACCACCTCTACATCATAATGTAGCTACACCATTTTATCATGTATGACATGATGTTTCTTCACTATTGCATTTATATTATCAAAGTTGAACTGGTATTTGACCAAATGATGAATTGATCTAGAATTGAAAGCAAACTTAGGAGTCAAAATCTCCTCAATATTTTTCTTAAATCGGTTGATGACAGTTTTTAGAGATATCACTTTACTATCATTATCGGTGATTCTTCAATTAAATTTCTCGAGTCCTCCTATTATCTCGAGAATAGCATCTCCTCCCATGGATTTGGAATTGAATAAATTCCTGATGCCTTCTTTGATGATACAAATTTTGAATCTCACCACTCCAATAAATTCAGATATACAACTTCATTTTTATCAATTACTTTTGCTCAAATAAGATCATCTGAGTCATATTTATAGAATTATTTCAACTTGTGAAGCAATTGTTTCCATTTTTGCACCCCGTTATATGCATCATCATATTCTGATTGGATCTCAAAACATAAATCCATTGCAGCTTAAATAGAACTGATTCCAAATTACAAAATTTCTTTTGACCAATCTTTTGTTGCTTTACCCATGGTTCCAATTTCTTCTACCAAAATCAATGTTTCAATATTTGAGATTTGATGAACAACTGAAGAAGAAGATTGAGTTGGCTTAATCAATTTTTCAACCATTGCTTTCAATTGTTCAACTTTCTCTTTGAGTTGATCTTTGGTAACTTTATCATGGTCCATTTTCTCAAACAAAGTGTCAATAGTAGTTTGAACATCTTCTTTCATTCCCTCCGTTGTAGCTTTTCCCAAATGTATTTTTGTTATTTGATAATCTGAAGTGTCAACATTATTCTTTTCCTCTGTAAGGGGAATAGCTACTTTTGCATATCTTTCTCATTTTTCTTTGATTATTATTATCACAATTTTAGGTTTCTTGATTACCTGTGGAGGAATATAAGTTACTACACTAAAATCGATTTCCTTCGGTTTTACAACCTTCTTCCTTTTCTTCACCACTTCATCAAGCCAGTTAAGAACCTCGACATTGACAAAAGATTGTTGCATTTGGACAAACTCAGATTTTGTGGAAGTATTAAGGGAAGAATATTTTCCAGAGGTTGGACCTCTTCTAATATTATTTCATCTTTTCCTTCTTCAACCAAAGGACTTGGCGTTTTTGGTGAAGATTCAAGAATTAATTCAAGATTTGGACGATGAAGAGGTAGAGAATCATCAGGTTGAGCTAAGGATGTTGGTAACAATGAGGAGTTAGATGCGAAGAATTGTTTTGTAGTATTCGATACTAACATTTGAGGTTGAACAATACTATCAAGAGAAATGTTCCTCTTCAGCAATAAAATTAATTAGAGAACAAAAATATTTCTTTCCTAACCTTTTGATTTTTAACTGGAGAGGCCTAAAACTTGAAGCAATTGTTGACAGAGTTTATTTTCCCCCTCTCCTTTCTCAAGAAGATCTTCACTTGAGTTGTCCTAGATTCTACTTGTTCTTTATGGAAGCTTCTTAGTTCATCTTTTGTTGGTGGTGGTGGTGGAAAGCCTCCCTGATCAACATTTACTCCTATGTTTTTCAACCACTCCAATGTTCTCTCAAAAACACCCTGATTTTTGCTTACAAGAGAAATTGACTCTTTCTTGCTTCAATCAATCTTCAGAATTGGTCCAAATTTAAGTTTTTATTTGTGAAAAGTAGGGTCCAAAGTATCTTCATCAATAAATATTTTCTTTGGGACTTTTTGCAATCTCAAATTCAATAACTTGTTTCACTATGAATCGTGAGCAATCCCTAATTCTCACATCATTTGCATCATTACAGTCTATCCAATAGTCCTTAAAATGAGGAACATGATGATATGAAGCCCCTAGAACATGTGTCATTAAGCCTCTTATATCAAATGAATCCCTACTTTCAAATGGCCTTATAGAGACACATGTCATTTCCTCCTCAGTTGTCTTTGCTTTAGCCAATGATGAGCATGTGTATCTTCCAATGGAGATAGAAAATTTCACTCTAGCTTTATGTTTACGGACTAGGAACTTGTGAGTCTCAACTAATTGTCTAACTAATTCCATTAGAGCCCATCTATCATCAACATACTTAGGGAGCATGTACGGCGATAGTTCACATCCGCAAACCCTCAAATAAGAAAAAGTTGAGAACTGGATAAACCAAGCTCCCCATCTAGCAATATCTATCATTGCTTCCACAGAAATTCTCATGTTATAAGGTTCATTTTCAAATATATCTTAGAGGTCTTGATGTTTCCGGCCTTATTTAATCCATCATAGAATCTCTTCCTAACAATTGCATAAACTAAGTATGAAGCCATGTATAATTAGAAACTTGTTTTGACTTCAATTAATTGCTTATCGATGGATCAAATCGTTGTTTTGGTTCAGTGTGTGCAAAGGGGGAAGACACCTTTAATGGTTCAAAAGAAGGGATGACTGAGAAAAATGCAAGATTTTTAGATGTGCAAGGTACCCAGGGTCCGACAAGGTTGTTTAAATGCACGTCAAACTCCATCAATTGTGTTTGCAACATTGACGGGTCTCGACGATGGTGCTTGCAAGGTCTACATGTTTCGTTGATGGTGCTTTCAAGGTACTCAGGCCCCGTCGGAGGTGTTTGCAACTCTTGCGAGTCCGTCAAGCATGCAACCATGCTTCCAAGATCCGAAGGGGTCTCAAGCACTTTTACAAACTTGAACTTAAAGAAGCACCCTTGTCAAATTTTCCCAAGTTTATTGCATTTCTTAATTTCACCTTGATCAATTTCTTTGAAAAATGAACAACACGTTCTTGACCAATTTTAACCTTAATTTTTTGACCATTTTAACCATTGTTCAAAAACCATGACAAGTGACCATTTTAGCGAACATGCTACAACCCACAAATGCCTCTGCATGGGATGCCACTAGCCCACTCTCAAAAAAGATTCCATCACATTCGCAAAGAAATGTAATCTTTGACAAATTCATGATGATCTTATCCATTCTCCACTAACTGAGCTTCAAACCCTTGAATCTCCTTGGCCATTCTATATGTGGGGATTAGATCTCATACGCAAGTTACCTAGGTCACAAGATGGCCATGTTTTTATTTATAACTGCCACATAGTACTTCACAAAATGAGTAGAAGCCATGCCACTTGATAATGTCAATGGTGTCACAATATCCAAATTCATCATCAATCAAATAATGTCATTTTGTGATTCCTCACACTATCATATTTTAAAATGATGTGAATTTCAAAAACAAATACATGAAAAGATTGTGCGAAATTCAAAATTACACAAATTATCCACCCTATCACCCTCAATGTAATGGCCAAGCAAAAGCAACCAACAAAATCTTCAATAAAATTTTACAAAAGACTACTAGGAATTCTCGATCGAATTAACATCTCAAGCCATATCCTACATTTTGGGCTTATTGTACTAACAAATGTACTACCACTAAGGCAACTCCATTCTCCTTAATTTTTGACTCGGAAGCCATCTTACCACTAGAAGTAGAGTTACCCTCTTTGCACATTTCTCTTCATAGCATCATTCTCAATGAAAAGCTTCATGAAACACACCTTCATGCTTTAGATCTACTTGATGAATGATACATGAGTGCCGTACAACACAATCGTCAAAATAAAAATTGCATAGCTAAACAACATAACAAGAAAGTCAATGTTCGTACTTTCAATGTTGGAGACCTAGTGTTGAAGCTAAATTACACCCATGATAAATGTAAGTACACTTGAAAGTGGTGGGATCCCTACTTAGTTATAAACATCCTTGGACATAGCATTTCTATGATTCTATTTTTGAGTTATTGATCAATACTACTAAAAATAGTAAGTTAAACCCAACAACACAATAACATCAAAATGAGGGAAATAAAGGAACAATCAACAATTAAGAATGAAATTTTACCATCACCTTGTCCCTTATGACTTCTCTCCAAGATCTTCAAACCGATTCCAATGCAAAATTGATTGAATGTGGATTGTTTGTTTATATCTTTAAAATGGCTCTAATGACTTTTTTGGATAGTTGAATACTTTTTATAAGAGTATGTGGATGTTTTGGAATGGCCAAGTATGAGAGTTTATGGATTTCCAAGTTAGTTTGGCCATAGGCCAAACATAGCTTTTATAAAATGGTGGAGAGGATTTTAGAAGAATTTTAAATTATTTAGAAGGCTCTAGTTTAAAGACCTTTAAAATCTTAGAGGAGCTTCTCTAGTTCTAAAGGTTTCTTGGTTAGTTTAGGGGATAATGTGAGATTAGATGAAGATTAAATGAAGTTTAAAGTTCATAGGGATGTAGGAAAGACTAGGACGGTAAGTTAGCTAAGGAGTAGTTGAATAAATAAGAATTTTTAATTTACAAGTGGGCTAGTAGGTAGTTAATACAATAAGATTAGTGGCTAAGTGGCCTTGTTAATAGACTAGTGGAATGATTAATTGGTTATATGGGTATAGAAAGGTTTATCAGGTGTAGAGAATATTATATAGAAAATAAGATTATAATTAATGGTTAAGGCTATGGTTATGGTTATTGGATAAATTAACAGGATTAATAGAATTATTAAGGTTAGCAAATTTAAGTGTATACAGCGTTTATAAAATGCAAACAAATAAAAGACATATCTTCGAAGTACCAAATAATGTTTAGTTTTTTAAGAAGCATTTTGCTTAAATTATATGTTTTTCTCATTTCAATTCATGTACATATTACTTGCATGTTCATAATAAGTTATATATACATAATGTAACCTTTCATTGCATTCTAATAAAAATGGTAGCTTATTGTTGTGGAGATCGTTGTTGCACATCCATATAGACCTTTGGTTGCTGCACTTTTCGTTATGTGGAGCTTTTGGAAGTCTTAACACCGATATCAAAATATTTTCATATCAAAGTTGCATACAAAATAGAAATTTGAGCCTCCTTCCTTTCCTAGAATCCCAAGGATAATTTCTTGCTTATACTCAAATGACCTCCCTGTCGGAGTTTTCATGTGAGAGTGGAAAATGTTTGTCCATTGAGAGAAATTGTATAGGAAGGGGTGTGGATAAAACCATTCATCCAGTAGTTTAGGTGTGGATACAACCATTCATCCAATAGTTCACTTGCTTATCGAATCCACAGGATTTGAGCGTTAGAAATATCAAGCTTGATCATTAAAATTGGGTTTATCTTGGTTTCAAGGATAGCAGGATGTCTTGAACCGCAATAATGTAGGAATGATTCCAATTGTCAGAAATTAGTTTTTGGAGGATTTTGCAAACCGTGTTGCAAAGCACAATTGCCCATAATTGATTCATCTTGTGAGCCTGGGATGTTTTTGGGATCAAAACAAGCTTTGTGCATTTCATTTGGTTGTTTTTCCTTGATTGCCTAAATGAGAGCTGCTAGGTCACATTTGATCAGGTCCCTCAACATTAGGTAGAAGAGAGCAGAGAATCCTTCATATCCCAGTGCCTTATAACGGTTGAAAGGGAGCACAATGGTTTTCAGCTCTTTCTCGACCGGTTTCATAATATCATTGTTATCCTCTTTCTCAATCTTGCAAGGAAATATTAGCTAGTAGAGACCTTTGGTCTTGCCGTTTTTCAATCTTCCAAGGATTCTTGTAGTATATTTTGAAACAAATATATAGAGGCTCCCTTGAGGAGAATAGAGGCTTAGATCCACTCAGCCGATTATTAGAATCGTTGAAAGCTTTGTTGGTTTGGTCAATGAAGGTCGAAATGGTAGGAAGAAGAAGGGGCATGTGCGTGCTGGTCTCTAGTCCAATCTCGGATTGTTCTCTGTACTTCAAACATAAGTTCATAAATATACAGATGTTTTTTTGCATTAAATAATTTGATTTTGTGTGTTAGTGAGTGTTAGTTCAGTTTAATACTTATATTTGGAATAAATCTTGTGTGATTACATTGTGGATATTATAATTAGGTCTAGTGTACTCATGATTGTTAATGCTTTAGGAATGTAAATATGTGTGAATAAAATCTAATTGTAATTGTTTTGGCCTTGTCTAAATTGTAACAATAATTTACCAAGAAAAATAAGTAGCATATTTTATTGTGGTGTAGTCCTACAACCTCAAGAATACAAATGGATTGATACAGGAAATGTAAGTCGCTAGAGGGTTTACAAAAAATATTTAAATCATTTATCAACATTGCACAATGCAATTCATGGTAGCAGCCAAGATCCCCTACATGCTTGAAGACATGCCATCAAATATACGGCAAGGGAGGGCTGTCTGCAGTTTATCTTATTTGTGCAAAAACCAAATATGTAACAGGTTTTAACCCGAGCATTAAGAAGTTGATCTTAAAGAGGCAAACAACAAAATTGCACCAACCAGAAAATATAGTTCGTTGTCACCACAAGAAGAAACAATACAACCACGATTTTCCAATGGCGCTGCGTTTCATAATGATTCCCCGCTACAAACACCCACATGACATAAAGCAGCTTATTATCTTAATAATAGGGTTACGTGCACTCTATTGTATCCTAAGAATAGGGTTACGTGCAATGAAGGATCCAGTTGGAAAAAAGGCAATAGAACTCTAACTAAAGTAGAAAATGCAAACCCAGCCTCTACCGCCATTGCAAATACGAATAAAAAATATTGGTGCTACCCCTTCCTAATAAACCAGGAAAATTGAAAACGAAAACCATCTGTCACCACCCGTCATTGAAGAACAAAAGAATCAATGACACTTTATATACATTTTCTAGCAAAACAAATCATACAAGACAGACAAATAATGGCATAATTTTTTTATTAGGCATGCCAACATTTCCTCATAGCAGCAAGCGGCTGCCCCAGCTGCAAAACAAATATTTGTATGTATTTTATTAATTTTAAAGGCAACGTTGGAAACATTCCAGCACCTTTTGTCAGCATAGAAGAACAAATCTGGAAAGTACATGGGTTATGGCCTATCTTTTGCTTTCTATTAGCTTGGAGATGCGATCACAAAGATTCTTTATCCTTGAATATCCTGGCTTTAGGGCCCCTGTTACTTCATGTATTTCCTCAGACATCAATAAAGTTATGGGTTGGCACCCAAATTGTTCAATCTCAATTTGAAGTGGAAGGACATCAGAAGGGTACACAGCACTGAAAAATGCCACCAATTTAACCATCATGAGCACAAATTAAAATATATTTGAGACAATCTTGAAGTGTTAAAGAGCAGATGACTCACCGACGGAGATTACTCATATCAAGCACAACTCTTGCCTTTAGTCTCACTGTGCAGTCAATGAATGTCAACTGTAAATGCAGCTCTTGATCTGCAAATTGAAAAGTCAAATGATGCCTAGATTAAATGAGACACTGTATAACAAACTAATAAACATCATTGTAGAAAACCATCTTGGTATGAACAAACTTACCAGTAGTGCAAACAAATTGAGTAAATGAGAGATTCTGTAATCTTATCCGACATGTTTGTACTTCTTCAAGCACATCCATCAATGTGCCATGAAGAAAGCTGGTTTCCTGGAATTGGATTGTAGCACAGGCTATATTAAAATTAATAGACCAATGAAAAACAGCAACTAAGGAAGAGATCAATTTGCCACTGACATCATATACCAGGTTTTCTCTGTACCTTTATTGATACAAAAAAAATTGCCACTATAGAAGGAATACGAAATGTTTACGAGTACAGTTTCTTTTTAGGATTTTCCTTATTCCATGTTGAAAAACCGTGCATAGTATTATAGTATTTTAGCAACACCCATCAAAAGCCAGATTCAAAGCATCTCACACCAGAGCTGTCTAAAAGTTAAGTCAGAACACCAAGGTTTTGGTTGCAAACTATATGCAATGCATCAAGACTGGATCAAGCACAATAAAAGAGGTCACTTGAGTGATCAAGGATCTAGGCCTTCGATCGACTCATGATATAGCGCCAGTACTCCATGCCATGTGCCGTCTTCACCATCAGCTTCAGGGCATTCCAAGCACACATTGTCATACAACAAAGTCCTGACTCTTCTTCATTGATGCAGCACAGCTGTGTCTTATTTGCAAAGGTGCAGCCACATTTCCAGAAAGACAAAACAAAGAATTTGAACAGTCACGAAGCAAGCAGTTGTCATTATTGTAACCCGAAAACCATCTCTTCTTCCACACTTGTAAAACAGCACATTTGATTCATTATTAGAAGCAAAGATAGAATATGAGGTAATGTAGTGGCTAGACATCTTGTAGCATATCAGACCATTGGAATCATTGTGCATAACTATTCAAAAATATAATCTTGCATAGTTATTGGTCTCAAGTAACAGAAAAGGAAAATTACCTCATCCACTGAGATTCATAGAACCGGTTCAAGGTCCCAAAGCCAAGGAGGATTTTCCATAGCTAAGGTGCATTAAACGAAGAGTTCAAGTGACAAGATGTTCTGACGTGGAGAAGGTGCATTAAATGAAGTGTTCATGTAATGAGGTGTTATAATGATGAAACCATAGTATACATACTCAACGATTACTCGCCAAATGGACGAGTAATTGCCAAACTGGGCCTAAAACCAATAATCGCCGCTCGAACTTGCCATTTTCTGAGTACTCGAGCCTTAGCGAGTACTAGCACAGTACTCATCGAGTACTCCACGAGTACTATGCCAGTACTCACTGAGGTTCGAGTAGCAAAGCCATGTCCAAAACAAATCCAGAACACGTCAGACACCTCCAAATGCATCTAGGACGCTGGAAATACGCATAAAAAACACAGAATTTTATCTTATAAAAGCATACACCTCGACACATTGGAATCACACAAGATTTGGAGCATTTGGAGCGAATTTGGAGGGAGAGATTTTGAGCAAACTCAATTTCCAGGTTAGTTCATTTTTATTTTTTATATATATATTTTTTATTTTTTCAAGTTTCCATTAAAAAAATGCTATGAATCGAAAAATTTATTCATGGTTTTCAAGTTTTCATTTTATTTTCTTGCTTGCTACCAAGGTTTTTTTCATTTCTTCCATTTAATCGAATTGTAAATTGGTATTATAAGATTGCTAAGCTTTTTGAAGTAGCTCATATTTAAAAATGATCATAATATTAATACATATTGCTGCGCAATTGTTTTCTCAGATTCAGCCTTAAATTTTCTTGTGAATGTCTCTTAATTTTCCTTCTTTTTCTCAACCCATTGCAAGTAAATTACTCCATTCAAATTAGATATGATAATATTAACTAATTTTGGAAGTGGATTTGGTTTACTTTATTTAAACCATAGTTACCAGGAGACGTGGGGGTACGGATACTGGTACGTGGACGGAGATGCCATTCAAATCAGGGTATGTGAGTAAATGAATAAGGGTATGGCTAAATTGTATGTAAATGTTGTCCCTAAATTGGAGTTTCCTGGTAACTATGATTTAAACATATCATGTTGTATGAAGCTGAAAGTCTTACTTTGCCTTTTGATAGTGTTGATGCCATGCTTCAAGAATATCAAGGACTGATTTAGTAGTAGGTGGAGGCATTTTCATGGCAGAAGCTATTACCCTCCTTTTCTGTTTGGAAGCCATGGCATTGTCTTGCAGCTATAATGATTTGTGTGAACTGTGAATTGTGAACAATATAATTCACTACATTTATTATGTTTGCACCTCACTAGTCCTATGTGAATCTTTGTGGCATTGTAATGTACCCAATTATATTGCATGTCATTGGCAATCCTCGTAGGCATTAGAAAGACATTTCATAGTTTTATTTCCATTACAAATAACCTGGCCAATGCAAACTCCACCACAAACTTCAATACTTTATTTGGAATGGTGTCTACATCCATGTCATGCTATTTTAACTATCTTCACATATCTTTCTTGTTGAGTTTCAATCTTGGATTATCACAGGGGATCCTTACATTGGAATGCCAAAAATCTCATTTATTAGTTTTACACCCAACCAAATCTAAATATTAACTTCATCTCCTAACAGATTCTTTGCAATTTACTTGTAAACATGTTATCATGATTATGTAAAATATTTAATGTTATGATTCTTGAACATGCTCCAAGTTTACCATTAGCATACAATGGCATCTAGCATTGCATCAGGGTCAAAATCAGTGAGTGGTAGCCAATAGGCTCCCCTTAATGCTCGCACCACTGCTTGGAAGTATGCCATACAGGTTGGAACATCCCAGATGACTACAATTTGTACGTTTTGCTCGAAGAAGATTGATGTAGGCATCAATTGCCTCAAGTACCATCTTGCATGCATTCCTTTCTGCGATGTCACGCCTTGTCCCAATGTAACATAAGAGGCAAAACAAGAGATGGTTGCAAAGCTTGCATTGTTGAATGAAAAGAAATTAAAGGGAAAGGATGCAAACAACTTTAACAGCAGCCATTGGTCTTGCATTGAGAGAGGAAATTGAGGCAACGATGACAAAAATTGTAGGCTCTAGTCATGGTCCACACAAACGAGGCACATCCACCTTGTCAAGTTTGAGCCAACTATAACAATTTTTTTGTGCTTAGAAACACACCTAGAGCACAACTTTTGTTGTAAAGTACAGGATGGAACAAGAAGGCACGAAAAGCCCAAACTGAAAATATTTGGCGCAGCATTGATAGTTGCATAAAAAGGGTACAAGGCACCCTCTCCAAGAGACTTAAGTGGAGATTGCTCCAAGATGCAATCGACGATGCAAAGTTAATTGTAGAAGATCAAATTAGGTTGTGGCAAAAGTTTAAATGCACCATTTTTTTCGATGGATGGACGGATGGAAAGAATCGCACCCTCATCAATTTTTTGATGGCTTCAAATGGTGAGCTAGTTTTTTTATTTCAATTGATGCATCAAACAAGATAAAAAATACATAAACTTTGAGCTTGACGCTTAAATAGGTTGGTTTAAAAGTGGGCATCGAGAATGTCGTCCAAGTTATCACTGACAATGCAGCAACATATATGGCAGCTGGGAGACTTCTCAAGGACAAACATCCATCACTCTTTTGGATCCCTCGTGTGGCCCATTGTCTTGACCTTCTTTTGAAAGACAGACAAAATTGATTGGGTGAAACTAGTTGTAGAAGAGGCCAAAGACATCACAAAATATATTTGTAATCACCCTTGGGTCTCAAATTGATGAGAGAACACATCAAGGGGAAAGAGATTGTGCGAGTAGGGGTCACAAGGTTTGCAATTAACTTGCTTACCTTGCAAGGCATTTGCAGTTTGTTGACAACTTTGAAACAAATGTTTGTGTGTCAAGCATGGGTGGACTCAACATATTCAAAGAAAACTGACAGAATCAAAGTCTCAAAGGCAGTTTTTAATGAGGACTTTGTGGAAAGAGCTACAGAGATCATCAAGGTAACTTCAAATTTAAATTTAAATTTCAAGTCAATTCCTTTATTTTCCATTTTTTTAAATATTTACTTTAATTTTAAGTTTGTAACTTTAATATGTTTGTAACTTTATAAGTGTCAGAGCCTATGGTAAGGGTTTTGCACTTGGTGGATGAGCAAAACCCAATAGGTTATATTTATGACGCTTTGAAAAAGACCAAATAGGCCATCCAAAACTATTATAGCAGGATAGTGTCAAATTTGATTCTATTTGAGAGATGATTGATTGAAGGTGGAACAATCTACTCCACCAACCCATCCAAGAAGCAAGCTACGATCTTAGCCCTAAGTTTTTTTGCTCCAATGGCTTCACAAATGCTAATGGAGAGGTTATGGAGGGCCTCTCAACATGCATTGTGTAATAACCACCCTAGAATTTTATTTTTATTTTTTCTTTTCTAAAGAAACAATTACAAGCATCCACTTATTCAGTGGGAAAGCAACAAGCACATCCACTTATTCAGTGGGAAAGCCGAAACAAATAAGCACTTCCACTTATTCAATGGGAATGCTAAAACAAATCAAGGCACATCCACTTGTTTAGCAGGAAGCCTAAAAAACAAAGCACATCCACTTTTTCAACGGGAAGCCCAAATAACAAAGCAAGCCACATTCACTTTTTAACGGTAAGCCTATTACAATGAAAACCACTTATTCAGTGGGAGGAGAAAACATGTAAACAAGAGCAATTACAACTGATATTTCTGATTTTTCAATCTAAACACTGCTGCAACATAAAAATGTGAGAATAAGATAGCAATTTTACTTCAAACCAACCACTAGGCATATCGCACTAAAGAATCAAAGGCATTGATGAAGATAGGAGTTCACTGAGGTCTGATCAAACATTGATTTCCTAAATTTCTGAGTTTTGATACACTAGAACAGCGCTACAACATTCCCTAAAATTCACCATTCTCCACCACATACTCCATTTCTCCCATTCTAAATTGATAGCAAATCCTTCTAAGAGTCAAGGCGTCCCCAAACAGCAATTAAACTCCCCAGAAAGTGAGGCACTTGGGCCACAAAGTCTCACGCCTAGGGTTGCACTTGTACGGCCTGATCTAAAAGGGTGTGGACAGCAAGAGGAAGGGTACGGCCAATAGAGATTCTTCACACTCAAACAAACTGAAAATCGATTAGCAACCCAACAAATTTTAAATGAAACCAAAGATCATCAAAACACATCAAACATCTGCATATTGAAACTCCATTATGTATTTCCGTTGAAGAACAAGGTGATTCTTGAGTAGAACCACACTATCCAATTAGGGACTATCTTTCAAATCTGAAACTAGAAATCTAGAGAGGGTTTTCGTCTTCAACGGGTGATTCTTGAGTAGAACCACACTATCCAGTTAGGGATTATCTTTCAAATCCAAAACTAGAAATCTAGAGAGGGTTTTCGTCCCCAAAAGATTTTGGGAGAACTCACAGGTTCAATCCGACAACATAACAATATAAGAATTCTTCAACATCCCCAAATGAGACCCTCTGCCTCCTTTTATAATTTTCTTGGAGGGAAAAAGGCAATTAAAAAAAAAATCAATTTTTCCCCACACAAAGTCACTGAAATGAGATAATAAAATATTTCATGTGCATAAGTCCCCCAAACAAGGTGCCCAACATTTAGAGCAACATTTTACCTTTCCAACAAGCTATAATACTAAGTCGTCTTTTTAATATTTGAGAACATTAGACAACTTAAGTGAATTTATTAAAGAATTACTTAATAGCTCACCTAGGTTGCGGAAAGGACCAAGATGGCCTCGAAACCAAAATCTAATCACACAAGGATGAAGCTGAGGATGTGGGATGACGATCGGACCCCATCCGGTGACTTACTAAAATAGACACTCTCTACAAGAATTTTGGAGAACAAACTAGGTGTCCGAAAATGCTTCAAAAAGCATCATTGCAATTCTCAACGCCCACAAAACTCAATGTTGCACAAAGAATACAAGAAACGTTGAACATGTGCTCTCCAAGATTAAAGAAGTCCCTTAAACAATACCAATTAGCCTTTGGGACTCCGGAATAGGCTAATGTTCACCAAACTTACTAGACCTGAGAAGGGGACATTACACATTGAGAGTATGACACTTGACCTTCGGGCTAGAGACCTCATTATTTCAATGTTGCAGAATTACAAGCAGACTAAAGGGAGGCTTTTTCTTCAACACTAGCTATCTGATGGAGAACCACGCAATCACCAAGTAATAAAAAACTATGTATTTACTTGTAACTTACAAGTTACCAATTTACAATTATTAATTACTTAAAAACTTTCGAATATTTTGTTTGCAGAGTCGTGGTGGGAAGATTAGGGTGGAAATACCCAAATCTTCAAAAGCTAGCCCTCCGCACTTTATCTCAACCTTATAGCGCTTGTGGATGTGAATGCAACTGGAGTTTGTTTGACGTCATTCACACGAAGAAGTGCAACAAGTTGAGTCAACAACGCCTCAATGTGGTTTTTGTGCAATACAACCTTTGGTTTTGCACAAAAAAAGTGGAGAACACATCACAAGAGCCTATTGATCTAGATGAGTCAATCTCTATAGCGCTTTTGAATGTGAATGCAACTGGAGTTTGTTTGACGTCATTCACACGAAGAAGTGCAACAAGTTGAGTCAACAACGCCTCAATGTGGTTTTTGTGCAATACAACCTTTGGTTTTGCACAAAAAAAGTGGAAAACACATCACAGGAGCCTATTGATCTAGATGAGTCGATCCCTATGGTGATTGGATTGCACAAAACAAGGCCTCCATGTTCACAGCGGACGAGATTGTTGATTTCAAGAGACAAACTATGGAGAATGCAGTTGTAGTAGGAGAGATTGGATTGAATGACATTCTCGTAGATGTCGAAGATGAGGCAAAGGTGGAGCCATAGACGCAACGTTCTAGGCAAATCGAGGAGGGGTAGCTGAGTGGGAGGACTAGACTCTCTATCTCCCTTAGTTTTCACTAGAGCAGGGAAGAGAAAAGTGTAGATTCTTATATAAGTTCAATTTGTTGTTGACAATTCACAGTTGTATTCACACGAATCATGATTATGTGATTTTGTACTTTATTTGTATTCAAATCTAATAAAAAACACTTCCCCAACATTTTACAGACTCATTTGATACATTTTGCAACTGTAAATTCTATAAAATTTATGTTTTTTTAAATTTAAGTAATTTTTTAATTTGTCGAATAATGGCAAGTGGTTGTCAAACAATCACCAAAAAAAAATTTGGGAGCTAGGTGAGTACTCTTTGAGTACGAGTATATGAACTATGGTGCAAACACTATAATGAGTGGAGGATAGTAAACTCTAAAATGAGAGGGAAGCTAGTTGAAGCACTCAATGATGGTGTCATGTCCCCCTTTTTGACATGAGCACATTTGGAATCCTTAGCCTTAAATTGTTCCCAAAAGGCTAAGGGAAAATAAGAAATGAGAACGTAGGGGCCCACTTGAAGAGCAATTAATGAAAAATATATTTTATGAATTTTAATTTGCACTTGAGTTATGAAAAGTACCTTGTTATCATAATTTCACTTAAGTTAAGTCCTTTTTGGAGGGTCATGGACACCCATGGTCTAAAAGGGGAATTATAAGGATGCCCTTTTAATTTTTGAAAAGGAAATTTTTCCTCCTAATTTGGACACTCCTTTTGGAGCATTGGCTATAAAAAGAAAGTGAGAGTTCCATTTGAAGGTTATGCATTTTTATGATATTGAATCTTTGCTCAAGTATGTCAAGCTTGACCATAGCATTTTGAGAATGAAAACCCTCAAGGTATATCGATATGTGATGACAAAACCCTTCATATCTTCATTGTGAATAGCTCTACATCAAAGGCTGCAATTTATGCTCCATTATTTGTGATTGGAAAGTTGGTTGGTTTTTTGTGGCTATTTACAGATTATTGAGTCTTGGAGGAGTGGCAATTTGGCTCCTAAGATTGAAAACCTCTTTTGTGGGCTGCGCTACAAGGGAGAAACCCTCTCCTAAGGTTTGTGAATTTTTGTTGATTTATTTCAGCTAGGAAAACTAGAATTAGGAGATCATTTGAGACCTTTGAGTGGCCAAAGTGGTGCCCGAATTTATAATAATAATTATGATTATTATTATAATTTTTTGGTATTTGTCACATTTGTTGGAGGTCATTTGGTGATAGAATTGAATATTGTATATTATGATTTTATTGTAATTAATTCTACACTTGGGCGATTCACGTTGGAGAATTTTTATAGGGTTTGTAATTGTGTTTTTAGGCTCTAAATATTGGACAAATAATAATATAGTTATTTCTAAATTTTTGACAATTAATTTCAGTGTATTTGACATTGATTTGAGAGTGAAACAAAATCTAATTTTTTATTTAAATAATGTTGTAATATTCTGAATTTTAGTGACTTGGTATGGCTTGGATTTTGGTTTATTGGGAGCCTTATTCAATTATGAACTAATGTTGTTATGAATGCTGCATTTTATATAATTTTGTTTGCAATTGACAAGGTTTTAAGCGGGGTTGTTGTGTGGAAAAGGGCATTGAAGTTTAGCTTAGGTGGTGCTAGGGTTTGGAGGTTGAGACCTTTCTTCAGTTTCTTTCTTTTTGGTGATGAGAACCATTGGCGGCTAAATATCATAAGCTATTTATTTGTTAATTTTCACAATGGTTTGGAGTCTTCATTTTTAGTTTTGAGGCACATTTACAACAAGGGTTTGTTGGTTTATATTTAGAATTTTCAAATTTATTACAGATTTGATAGGGTTTGTTGAAAAACCTTTATTTTGTTGATTTGTCCCAAATTAAGGGCATTGCAGTGGTATCAGAGCCATATCATGACTAATTGTGAAGATTTTAAGAGGATTGTTATATGAGTGGTGACAAAGAGGTAAGGTATTACCTAAGAAACAATAAGAAAGGTTCAAGCAACCAACAAACAGAACAAATTCATGTGAGAGGTGACATAGATCCATTGGAAACAAAGAGAGAGAGAGAGAAGGTATAGAGAAGCAGAAGAGAGAGCTTTGAGGTATTTGCAGTCACAGGAGAAGATGACAACAGTGATGGAGAGGTTCTTTTGTGCTGAGTGAGATGAGTGGCTTTAAGCCCCTCAATGGAAATAGCAGTAACTCAGGAAACCGCTCTGACACACATACACCTCCCTTGGGGAATGGAGCACCTACACGTAGGCCCACCCAACCTACATTCATTCAGAGAGAAGAGCCCTTACCAGAAAGAGGATTTGCTTAACCCATTTGATGAGTTAGAGAAAGAGATGGAGTATTCTGCTACATCTGCTACAGTAAGGGGTGTTATGAATTTTTCTGAGTATTCAGCTTGGAAACAGGGAAGCAGTGAGCTCAGGATTGGTCAAAGATACAGGGGGGGCCAAAGAGATCTCCAACATGCGTTGGGGAAAGTATCTATTTCCACTTTTGATGGATCGTCGAGGAGTTTGGCGAGGGCATGGATTCAAAAGGTAGACACATTTACACTATGACCCATGGCAAAGGAGGCAATTCAGTTTGCCAATTTGCATCTGGATGGAGCAGCACAAGAGTGGTGGTATCATGGATTGATCACACAAGGGCATCAGCACATACATACCTGTGAGAAGTTTAGTAGGAAACTCTTAGAGAGGGTTTGATAGGGCAAATCCGAAACTCCATTTCTGCGATTTGGCTCAATTGAAGCAAAAGGCCTTCGTAGATGAATATGTTTCTGAGTTTCAACAAGTTTCGGTCATGGTGACCGACGTTTCGAATAAGAGTTTGGTGGTTTTGTTCGTAGAGGGCTTGGTTGAACATTTGTGAGGGTTGGTCAAAACATTTGACCCAACATTGAGAAATGCCATCCAAAAGACCTACAATTTGGAGTCTTCTACTCCTAGAGGCTGATTTCTACCTTTGGGGCAGCCAAAGGTTACCTCTTTACCACCTACAAGACAGCATAGAGGTGGCGGTTTGAAACAACCAAGGGGCAACTATACAGGGCCTCCGAGATCTAATCATGAGGAGCCACTGATTAGACCAAACCAACTAGGTTTGGGACAACAAAAAGAGCTATCAAGTAGTAGCTATGAGGCGAGGAATGAATTGAAGAGGAAGGGTCTTTGTTTCATTTGTAAGGACCCTTGGGAGAAGGCGCACCATTGTCGTGGCAAAGTACAAGTACATTGCATCGAGGTAAACCGATCACTATACTCATTGATAGTGAGCAACCCACAACTTCTTTGATGGAGGACTTGTAACATCATGTAGCCTACAACCCGTGGAGTTCAAAGAGTTTAGAGTCACTGTGGTGGATGGGTTCACCATCCCTTGTACTACCAAAATTCCAAAGTTGAATCTAGTTTTGGAAAGGCATATGGTAGCAGATGATTTCTATGTAGTAGGCATTGGGGAAACCAATGTGGCGCTTAACATACAATGGTTACATTCTCTTGGTGAGTATACACAAAACTATCAAACTATGGAATTGAAATTCAAGGTGGAAGGTAAGGAGATTATTCTACATGGCCTAAGTGATCAAAGACATCTCTACATGAGTTTGAAAGAAAAGGAAGGAATGAACAAGACGCTGCAAATTTCGATCATAGGCAGCCAATGGCGTCACGGAAAATTTGGTTTTCTACCCAATTGGTGAGTACGAATAATTATGAGTTTTATGGTACATGGATAGGAGAAGTGGGTAGAACACTTGATTTGCAAAAGTAGCCCCTAATTTGTTGTGGGCAGCACCCTATGCCAAGGTGTACGAGTGATTTTGGATGTATGGAATGAAGGCTTCACCCCCCTCTTGGATTGGGCATGAGCTCAAGTGGTGGACAGTAGAGAGAAAGGTACATTGTTGAATGATTTTTGGTCCCAAGATCACTCATAAAATTCTACATTTGTTTCAATACATGCACCACCTTAAACCTTCACAAAACTCAATTTTTTTGACATGCTACAGCCAAGGGTAAATTCTGAAAATACATATATAGGGTCTGATTTTTTCACTCAAAAAATTTTGAGTTAGAGAGACAATTCCAGCCCCCTATTGAAGTCAAAAAAATTGGAATTTGGAGCATATTATAGCCTAGAATTGAAGAGAGAAATACACAAACTAAGTCAGAATTTTCTCTCTCAGAAAATTGAGTTATGGATGCAGGTACAACAGCGACATGAGGGTGAAAAATCTGATTTTTTTTGTCATACTACAGCCCTTAGCCAATTCTGGAAATATGTATGATTGGGAACACTTCTTGCATAACAGAAGGTGGGAGAACACAAGTAACATACAACACTCTTTCATTGATGAAATGGAGCTTTGGTTAGATTCACATTGTGTTCCATATTTGTTCCATATTTGCTTGAGGGAGAACTAATGGGAGAACATGTGGTACACATAAGGAGGCCCATACAAGATGGTTTGCATCTCTACAACACCTCCTTCCAAGGTATGTTTCCAAAAAGGTCCATTGTCGTCCTTTTGTTGCGAGTTTGGAGGGGTTTACCATGGCATAGAGAAAATCCCAAGAAGTCGTTGAATGTTTGTCAAGATAGTATGCATACAATAAGGGGAATTCAAAATGATCCTTACATATGGGGCAACAAGGTGTCACCTTTTAGTTATATTTATTTTGGCAACTATTGGCCATCGAGCATCTTCTTTTAGGGCACTTCGATGTCTATTGGGGGTATATGCGAGGAGGACTTCCTCAAATTCAACTTGGTAGTGAATGGGTTGGCATTATGGGGATAAGAGAGACATTTAGAAGGCGGTAATAACACTTTCAGCGCTTGGAGGCAACCCCCAAAATATAGGTACAACAAGGTGAGATTTCAGTTAGAAGTTTTTCCTCTGAGGGAAGCAATGACAAGTGGGGTTTGCATTGTGAAAAATGTTGGGACAGCCCCGTGGCTCTTGCAATTGCTTGAAGACAAGCAATTTTGGGTAGGGAGGATTGTCATGTATCCTTTTTAACATGAGCACACATGGAATCCTTAGCCTTGAGTTGGTCCCAAAACGCTGTTGGCAATTTGAGCAAGGAGATAGTTGACAGTGTGAATATAATAATCCAGAAAACAGTTTGAGGACTGAAGAATTGTCATTCCTGTATAAGGCAGCATGGAATTGTCATTGATGTCAAAGGTTGATGTCAATGAAATTGAAAATGTTCATGCATTAATGCCAAAGGTTGAGTTGAGCAAACTTGTGGAGTAAATCAAATTTGTGAAGTGCTCTTACTTATAAAATAAGTAAAGCAGTCTCAAAACTCTGAACTAGTCTAATAAAGTTGGTCGGGTATGGAATGACTTTACTTCTTTCATGTTTATAAGTAAAGCAAAGTCGAAAACCCGAAGTGGTCTAGAGGAATTGTTCGGGGTTCTAAAGTGACTTTACTTGGTCGGGATTTTGGAACGACTTTACTTCTTTATGTTTTATAAGTCAAGCAATGTGAAGAACCCGAGTTGGTCTAAAAGGAGTTTATCGGGTTTCCAGGATAACTTTACTTCTTCCATTTTTATAAGCTAAGCAATGTGGGAAACCAGAAAGGGTCCAGCGAAGAGGTGATTGGGTATTTGCAAGCACGTTACTTCTTCAAGTTGATAAGTCAAGTAATGTCAAAAACCCGAAAGGGTCTAGAAGAGGCAATCAGGATTTCTAAGTGGCTTTACTTCTCTTACGTACATAAGTCAAGAAGGATGGAAAACCCGAAATAGTCTTGAAGAATTCCTTTGGAGGAATTCTTTCGGAAAAAGTGGCAAGGGCAATTCTTTCGAAAAAATTGTCAAGTCTTTTTTGGAAAATTGTCCCTTAACAAAAATCCGAAGGGTATCCTTTGAACGTTTCGAAGGACAAGTGGACCTTTTCGAAAAGTCCGAAGGGCATCTTTTGAACATTCTGAAGGGCAAGTGGACCTTTTCAAAAAGTCCGAAGGGTATCTTTTGAACATTCTGAAGGGCAAGTGGACCTTTTCAAAAAGTTCGAAGGGTATCTTTTAAACATTACAAAGGGTATGTGGACACTTGCAGAAAAGCCGAAGGGTAGATTGCAGAGAATCCAAAGGGTATGAGGACCGTTGGAAGATTTTCGAAGGACACTTCCGAATAGAAGCCAATGACAAATTCTTTCGGAGAAATTGGAGGACACTTCATGATGAAATGGACCCAAACAAAAAGTCTGCAAAAATTGTCCTGAAGACACAAAGGCCCGCAACAATTTGTATAAAAGAACCTTATGAAGGAATTAAAGCAAGGTTAAAAGACGAGCAAGTCTACAAGGATCAATGTTGCAAGGAGTGTTACAAGAATGCCGAAGAAAATAAGATCACGCCAACATGCCGAAGTTTAACGCACAATAGAAAGGGTTAAGATTGAGCATATCGAGGACAATCAAAAGGAACGAAAGCAAACCCATCATATAGAAAGCAGCGAGATGCGAAAAGGGAAGAAAAGAAGCTTGATGGTTAATGACAAAGCAAGAATTAAAATACATGTTGCTTTAAAAGATCAACGGCTCACGCTTGATCGATGCATTGGATTCAATGATGCGAAGCAAAGCCAGATTACCCTTCGGTGCATGCGCATTTGACAAGTGTCAAGAGGTCATAAGGAAAGATCCAACAAAGAAAAGAACGTGAACTTGGTGCGACAAAAAATATAAAAAGCCCACATTTAATGTGTTCTAGCTGTCTGTAAAAGAACAGCTAGAACTAGTGATGAACTCAATATATCTTCACGGAGCTCGAGATTAATCAATCTAATTGATCGAGGAAGTGCAATTAAGAATAGTAGAAGTGCAGATGCCAAAGATAGTAAAGACATTTGAACGTTGTTGTTTGAAGCATGAATCAAGACATGAAGTCAAAGTCACATTGAATGCAGATCAAAAACTTGAACCGGTTAAGCGCAATTGAAGTGTGAACACTTTACCGACAGAAAACCCTAAGATTCATTTGTCTATATATGCTACGAACAGAACATTTGAAAGTGTCTTTTGTTGCTGCAAAGATAATAATTAGAGTGTTAACTCAAAAATTGTCAAGTGAGGGCATATGCAAACAGCATAAAAAAGGCAAAGCGAATAAGGTGTGTCAAAACAAAAGATATCCAGACACAAAGAGAAAGAGGCAAATAAGACGAGAAAGCACAGTGTGAAGGTGCAGTTACAGACTAGACTTGTAACAGAGAAACTGAACAGGATTCATTTTGAATCTTTTTTGTATTCTGAAGTTGTAGCTTCATATCTCTGATAGGTGGGTGCCATTAAAAAAAAACATTGAATTGGTGTTCAGTTAGGAAGTTGGTGGTGCTTCCTTAGAGTGGATGCTCTTGAATATGACCAATGAGGTTTGTCTGTGAGACATCTTTTCTGTAAGGTTGGATTAGAATAGTAGTTTCTAGCAGCATTTCTCACCGTGGTTTTTCCCTTTGGGTTTTTACGTAAAAATATAGTCTTGAGTATTCATTTGTGTGTGTATGATCTCTACTTTTGTTCTTTACTTTGCATATACATTTTGTATCTTGTTTATAAGTTTTTAACAACTAGGCTTTAGTTCATCTACTGATTCACCCCCCCCTCAATAGATAGTGTCTTCAACAAAGGCTAAGGGAAAAAAAGAAATCGGAAGGTTGGGGGCCCACTTGAAGATCAATTAATGAAAAAGGTATGTTATGAATTCTAATTTGCACTTGAGTTATAAAAAGTACCTTGTTATTCTAATTTCACTTAAGTTAGGGCCTTTTTGAAGGGTCATGAGCACCCATGGTCTAAAAGGGGAATTATAAGGATGCCCTTTTAATTTTTGAAAATGAGACTTTCCCTCTTAATTTGGGTGTTCATTTTGAGACATTGGTTATAAAAAGAAAGTGAGGGATCCATTTGAAAGTTGTGCATTTTTATGATATTGAATCTTTGCTCAAGTATGTCAAGCTTGGACATAGCATTTTGAGGATGGAAACCCTCAACGTGTAACAAGGTGTGAAAATGAAGCCCTTCATATCTTCATTGTGAGTAGCTCTACATCAAGGGCTGCAATTTGTGCTTCATCATTCGTTATTGGAAAGGTGGTTGGTTTTTGGAAGCCATTTACATATCGTTGGGTCTTGGAGGAGTGGTGATTTGGGTCCTAGAGTTGAAGCCCCTTTTGTGGGTTGCGCTACAAGGGAGAAATTGTCTCCTATGGTTTGTGAATTTTTGTTGATTTATCCCAACTAGGGCGATTGGAATTGGGAGATCATTTGAGGCCTTTGAATGGCCAAATTAGTGCTTGAATTTATAATAATAATTCTATTAATTGTTATTATTATTTTATGGTATTTGTCACATTTGTTGGAGGTCATTTGGTGACCAAATTGAATATTATAAATTCTGATTTTATTGTAAATAATTCTACACTTGGGTGATTCACCTTGAAGAATTTATGTAGGGTTTGTAGGGTGTTTTTAGGCCTTAAATATGGGACATAATATAGTTATTTTTTATTTTTTTACAATTTATTTCAATGGATTTAGCATTGATTTAAGGATGAAACAAGACCCGATTTCTGATTTAATTAATGTTGTAATATTCTAAATTTTAGCGACTCGATATTGCTTGGATTTTAGCTTATTGGGAGCCTTATTCAATGATGAACTCATGTTATTTTGAATGCTCCATTTTATATAATTTTGTCTACAATTGACAAAGGTTTGAGCAAGGTTGGTGAATGGAAAAAGGCATTGAAATTTAGTTTGGGTGGCACTAGGGTTTGGAGGTTGAGACATTCTTTCTTCAATTTCTTCCTTCTTAGTGATAGAGCCATTGGCAACTAAAGATCATGAGCTTTTTATTTGTCAATTTTCACAGTGGTTTTGGGTCTTCATTTTCAGTTTCGAGGCATATTTACAATAGCAAGGATTTGTTAATTTATATTCAAAATTTTCAAATTTATTTCAGATTTGATAGGGTTTGTTGGAAAACCCTTATTTTGTTGATTTGTCCCAAATTGGGAACATTACAAATGAGTGGAGGCGAATAAACTCTATGAATGGGAATTTGGCGGCATTTGATAGTGGACATGAACCTGAGGCGGGTCTGAGAAATGACACCTAAGGTATGTAAAAAATAACTCCTAAGACAATTGAAAAATGACACATTTAATAGGCACTTGAGAAAAGTGGTAATTGTTAGGTCATTGGTAATTGGATATGCATCACTAGATATTTTTTGAGGCATTGATCATATTGCAAGGGAATGCTAGAACCATTGGGGACGAATAGTCCCATCCAAGGCAAAGCGGTCATTAATGGTGTACCTCCGAGCACTCAAATATGCCACAATAGATTTGGTGTGCAGTAAGGGCATGCAAATAGGGCACCATAGATATGGTTCGCGACAAATGTCCCAGAAGACCTGAAGATATGAGGACATCAAGCATCAGATATTCAGAAGAGCGACACAAGCAAACCCTTGAAGGGTATATCATGGCACAATATAGTTTTTTAGCCTTGATCACTCTAACAACAAAAATGTGAAGAATGAAACATTCAAGATAGGCCAACATACATTTCACACGAAAATCTCGTGGAAATCACAACTAAGTGAACCCGATATTCAGTACCACTTCCTAATTTTACCCAATGATAGCAACAACTAGTTACCAATTTACCTCGATGAGATGGAATGGCAACCATGAAGACACTTGGAAATATTTTTTGCATTGGCAATGGGGTTACACATTGATTTAGTTCATGTCTAGACTTAATCAAATTCGTTAAGCCCCATATTCTATCCAAGATCATATTATTGATGTAATGAATAAATCATTTAGATTGTATCTAATTTAGTCATTATGGGGGGGTGCGAGGGGACAGGAGTCAAGGGGAAGAAGGGTGTTTAGATATATTGAATACTATACAATAATGTTAGTATATTATTAGCTTATTGTTAACTAAGTATTAGCTAGTTTTTAGTTGTTAGGATATTCTAGGATTTGGTTACTCACGTGATCTAATAGTTTATTGTTTGTCTGATTATATATACATACCATTGTAATGTAATACATATGGCCCATAAGTTAATTTTATAGTTTGTTCTAAAAAGTACAGTGGGATCAAGGTGGACCAACTTGTAGCACTTTGTTAGAGATATAGTCATGCATTACCATACATACTACCACTTTTAGATCGTCATGACATCAACCTATCTTGTCCTCTTAGGTTCCTCTTCCCCCTTATGTCTCTCATTTTCCCTTTCCATGCCTTTATCTGACATGCACCGTACAATGCCTTTGATTTAGGTGTGAAAACGAAACCCTTCATATTTTCATTGTGAGTAGCTCTACATCAAAGACTGCAATTTGTGCTTCATCATTCATGATCGGAAAGGTGGTTGGTTTTTGGAACCTATTTATATATCATTGGGTATTAGAGGAGTGGCGATTTGGCTCCTAGGGTCGAATACCCCCTTTGTGAGCTACGCTACAAGGGAGAAATTCTCTCCAATGGTTTGCGGACTTTTGTTGATTTATCCCAGCTATGGCGACTGAAATTGGGAGATCATTTGAGACCTTTGAATGGCCAAATTAGTGCCCAAATTTATACTAATAATTCTGGTAATTGTTATTATTATTTTATGGTGTTTGTCACATTTCTTGGAGGTCATTTGGTGACCAAATTGAATATTATAAATTCTGATTTTATTATAATTAATTATGCACTTGGGTGATTCACCTAGAGGAATTTATGTAGGGTTTATAGGGTTTTTTAGACCCTAAATATTGGACAAATAGTAATATAATTATTTCTAATTTTTTTACAATTAATTTCAGTGGATTTGGCATTGATTTAAGGCTGAAACAAGGTTTGATTTCTGATTTAATTAATGCTGTAATATTTTGAATTTTACCGACTTGGTATTGCTTGGATTTTGGCTTATTGGGAGCCTTATTCAGTAATGAACTAACACCGTTTTGTATGCTCCATTTTATAAAATTTTGTTTGCAATTGACAAAGGTTTGAACAGGGTTGGTGCATGGAAAAGGGCATCAAAATTCAGCTTGGGTGGCACTAGGGTTTGGAGGTTGAGACCTTCAATTTCTTCCTTCTTGGTGATGAGAGCCATTGGCGGCTAAAGATCATAAGATATTTATTTGTTAATTTTCACAGTGATTTGGAGTCTTCATTTTCAGTTTTGAGGCACATCTACAGCAACAAAGATTTGCTAGTTTATATTTAGAATTTTCAATTTTATTTCAGATTTGATAGGGTTTGTTGAAAAACCCTTATTTTGTTGATTTGTTCCAAATTGTGAACATTATAGATGAGTGGAGGCAAATAAACTCTATGAATGGGAATTTGGTGGCATTCGATAGTGGACATGAACCCGAGACATGTCTAAGAAATGACACCTAAGGTGTGTAAAAAATAACATCTAAGCCACAATTGAGAAATGACACATTTAATAGGCACTTGAGAAAAGTGGTAATTGTTAGGTCATTGGTAATGGGACATCCATCACTAGATATTTTTTGAGGGATTGAACATATTGCAAGAAGGGAATGCTAGAACCATTGGGGATGAATAGTCCCATCTAGGGCAAAGCAGTCCTAAATGGTGTACCTCTGGGCACTCAAATATGCCACCATAGATTTGGTGTGCAGTAGGGGCATGCAGATAGGGCACCATAGTTATGGTGAACGACAAATGTCCCAAAAGACTTGAAGATATGAGAACATCAAGCATCAATTATTTAGAAGAGCGACACAAGCAAACCCTTGAAGGGTATATCATGGCACAATATAGTTTTTTAGTCTTGATCACTCTAACAACAAACATGTGAAGAATGAAACATTCAAGATTGGCAACATATATTTCACATGGAAATCACAACTAAGGGAACCCAATATTCAGCACCACTTCCTAATTTACCCAACAATAGCAACAACCAGTTATCAATGTACCTCGATGAGATGGAATGGCAACCATGGGGACACTTGGAAATATTTTTTGCATTGGCAACAGGGTTACACATTGATTTAGTTCATGTCGAGACTTAATCAGACTTGTTGAGCCCCATATTCTATCCAAGATTATATTATTGATGTGATGAATAAATCATTTAGATTGTATCTGATTTAGGGGGGTTGTTTAGATATATCTAAATATTAGCTAATTGTTAGTTGTTAAGATATTCTAGGATTTGGTTACTCACGTGATCTGATAGTGTATTGTTTGTCCGATTATATATACATAACATTGTAATGTAACACATATGGCCCATAAGTTAATTTTATAGTTCGTTCTAAAGAGTACAGTGGGATCGGGGTGGGCCAACTCGTGGCACTTTGTTAGAGATTTAGTCATACATTACCATACATACTACCACCTTTAGATCATCATGACATCAACCTATCTTGTCCTCCTAGGCTCCCCTTCCCCCTTATGTCCCTCTTTTTCCCTTTCCACGCCTTTATCCGGCATGCCACCTACAATGCCCTTGGTTTAGCCAACATCATGTTGGGCTGATGACATATTGTTTTCTGCTGGAAATACACCATCGGCTGGGTTGATGATTCCACCCTAATCAAAATTGAACTTTAGGGTTTGGATCCATATTTATAGGATTCTTGATTGACATTTCTCCAAGACAAGACATCAAATCCACTCTCCTTGCACTCACAAATCCACCTTAGAAAGAAGAAGAGGAATTAGGATTAAGGAGCTTACACTAAGGAAACACAAGTTAACACAAGGTATTTGAAAATATCAATGATAGGAGCTGAACCAACAAGGTATATCTAGAATTTAGAGTCCCCAACTTTGGTCTACTTATGTCTCCTTCTCTACACATTGACTTCACCAACAACAATCACTCACAAAGTTATACAAGTCAAGGGGAGACTAATGTCCCAACATGTCAACCCAAGGTGAGTCTCCTTAACTCTATGCTCTTTCTTTTGTACTTTAGTTGGTGTTATTAGATTGGATTGTTCCATGTCTTACATGTATAGATTAACATGTACTTGTTAATTCATTGCTATCTTTTACATGCTTATTATTCATAGCTCTTGCTTTTGCCTAGCAGCACCTTTGGATTGCATTGTCACCCTTAATTTAGTTATAGATCTTGCTTTAGCATCTAATAACACCATGATTACCTTTATATATCTTGCTTATGCCTAGTAGCAACCTGTTTGTTTTTGTCATAGCTCTTGCCACCCGTCTGATGACACCTTGGATCTAGTTAGACCCTTCACCTGTTATCTCTTTAGACATTGTGTGTAGACTCCCCTTTTAGATCCCTTACAAACTCATTTGCTCATGACCCTTGTCTATAACCTCGTATCACTTTGTGGACCAACGTCTTGTGTCTATGTTGAAATGAGAATAGTCTTCTACCTTTTCCTATCTTAGAGGATCGTTATATTAGAGACAATTTTAGGTTTACATATATTCTAGTGATCCCAACATGAATTGTACCCTACCGCTGGTTAGGTCATTTTCACGCGTTCTTGTTTTATCTTCAAATCTTCTCTCTTATCTATATACAATCTCTCATCCTTTTAGTCATGTCAACACTTGGGAGTTTTTATAGCAAATTTCAACCCATTTGGATTCTACATGCATTGCTATTTTATCCCTTCCATGCACACCATCCAAGGTAATGCCTCATGATGCAACTTTTCTCAATCTCAACCTGTACCAACCATTCAATGTAATATAGTTGAAATCACTTGATAAGATGAACAAGAAGATCCCCTCTTAATGCTCCTAGCACAACTCCTAGCCATAATTCTTCAATTATATAGCACCCAAGTGTTCATCAAAATGTTGGACCAAATGGCCATTATACAAGTTACAAATGACAACCAAGTTGAAAAAATGCAAACTCAGCTTTTGCAAATGGAAACTCAACCACAAGTAGTCATTTGGGGACCACTTAACAAACACCCTCTCCTCATTGATACTAATGGGAATCCTATCTCTCAACCTCCAATCCAAAACAAAATGCTTCAAACATTGCAAAATGAACCCTTAGCTCCTTACATTGCTTCCACTAGCATTAGAGATATTTATCCAACCATTACCTATGAAGGGTCCACTAACCCCAATTTTCATCTTAAATCTATAGGAAACATGTACAAAGAGTGAATCAAAACAAATAATTATGCACCTACAAAGATTCTAACAAAAACCTTAACTGGGGATGCGTTAAATTGGTGCAACCAACTTCTGTCAAACTCAATTGTCAAGCTAGAAGACTTAGTCAACACTTTATTAAAAGAACTTCCATGTCATGATCTTTTCTGAAAAAAGCCTAGGAAATTTCATCAATGCCAAACAACTAGCTCATGAGTTCTCCCATGATTTCATCGACAAATGGAAGTCCTACGCATAAAGCTGGTCATAATATGAATGAAGAAAGTCTCTGTCAATGCCTCGACCTCCTTCTTTGCGGTGCTCCCCCCTGAGAGTGCCACCAAGCGGCATCTAGACACTAGTGGGGCCCCTAGACCCCGTCTATCAGGACTCGAGGCACTACCCCCACGCCAAAGGCTTCAAGGATGACACTCGTCGAGGGGCCCCCAAGCGGACGATCAAGGCTCGCATCTCTCCCAGACACAGGCATTCCAGACTTTCCACAGCTCCAACTACCAAGCACCGGCATATCACCAGTTATTTTTAGTCGACCTTGGATACTAGGTGAGGGTGTTGGGGATGGGGCTCCTCCTCCGCCTCCCTCCTCTTTGGCACCTGTTGTCAACCTGGAGCTGCGTCCTGATTCGAAGACGTGCACGAAATGGCCAGTCCTCTATCCGACTGAAACAATGGGATCTTCTCACGAGGGTGGGTGCCTCAACGGTGAGAAGAACCTCCAGAGAAGGCTGGTTCCTGTATGATGTATCAATTAGGATCTCTACTCTATGCTGCGGACTACCGTGGAAAAGGGAGAAGGAAAACTTAAAGGGGAAATCCTACCTAAAGGGGGTGATACACCAGAATTTTTGATCCACTCAACTTGGAACCTTGAACACTGAACGAACAAGGGAAAAGAAAGACCTATGATTTCATTCAATCACTTATGCATAAGTATTTCATGGAGAGGTTCGATCCAATGGCCAAAACCTGAGGGAAAACGATGGAGAGAGGTCCGATACAAGACACTTTGTAGCCACCTAACATCCACTTACAGCTTTAGCAAAAGACATAAAGAACACTTTAACATGACCTGCACAAGGATAATCTAGCAACTAGGTATGAACCAAAATTTGAAAAGAGAGAGAAATCTACCACTTATGCAAATAGCTGAACGAAATATACACTATGCCAACGCTTGAAATCTGAAAGTACAGTCCTATTGATCGAAGAGGTTACACAACTCACCAATGGCAGAGTCTAGTCTAACCAAGAGAGATTGGATGATTTTTAAACAAGGCTGAAAGCCATTATATAGAGAATTACAAGAGGCCAAAGATTGGCGTTGAAAATTTGAAGAGAAGGATTCACTTCGATTAACTCAAGGCTTTACTTGGCCTTTCAATAAAATATGTTTTCTTTTGTGTCTTTGCATGAAGATTCTTCGTTTGAGGAAGTGAACTTATCTTTGTTATGAACCGCCCACCTCTCTTTGCATGGAAATCCACGCCAATGTTAATTTTAGAACTCTACGTGAGCTGCTTGATGCCGAATTGGAACGTTTGAAAGTTGAGTTAACCGTTTGGTAAGCTGAGTTGGACGAAGAGATCAGCTGAGTTGAACAAAGAGATCATTCTCCCTCGCATGGAAAGCTCCTAGTGAATGCGGCGTTTAACAATTAGTCAACTCTAAACCTGGAACAGTCAACTTGACATTCGAATTTGGAACTTCGGTTGGACTCTCGAATGCGTGAGATGATCTGGAGACGAGCGGGACTTCAATAACCAGTCAACTGAAGCTTTGACCGGTGTTCGAAAATAGCTCCTGCTTGCATGTATCCTGTCATATTCTGGTCTGCCTGTTTGTGTCTATTTCTAGCGGGATTCTATATTTAGATGTATTTTTATAATTATATTCGGTCTATATTTCCTCCATTGGGCCTTGCTTTCGGAATTCTGGCTTTCCCCGTTTTTCAACGATTACTTCCCGCGGTCAAAATTTGACGGCTAGCGGGACGTCACCCTTTGGCATTTTTTCCTTCGGGGTTTTCTTATTTCCTCTTTTGCACAGTCCAAAAACCACTACTTTTGGGTGTCTCGGCTTAATTCCTTCGGATTTTATTGAAGGGGCCTTGTCTGAATTTCTTCGGACTTTTTGTCCAAAGGAATTCCTTCGGACAAAAAGCCCGAAGGTTTCCTTTGCCTTTGTTATTTGCTCATTTTGCCAAGTCATTTTCCCGCGGACAAAATGTCCGCAAGAATTATCTTCCTTTACCTTCAGAATTCTTCTTCGACTGTTATTTCCTCAGGCTTTTTTCCGCGGCCCTTTCTCCGAATTCTTTCGGCCTTTTTGTCCGAAGGAATTCCTTTGGACAAAAAGTCCGAAGGAATTTGGAGAAATTACAAGCCCAAAGACAAGTCCGAAGACAAAAAGCCGACGGCAGAACACAAAGGCAAAGCAGAAGAAGAAATTACAAGCCCGAAGACAAGTCCGAAGACAAAAAGCCGACGGCAAAACACAAAGGCAAAGCAAAAGAAGGAAACCTTCGGGCTTTTCAAATGTGCCCTTCAAGAAATACACAGAGGTACTGTTGCCGACCAAGTGCCCTCCGCTAGGGCATTTAGCTCTCCCTCTGTGCCCTTTTCGAAAAAATTGTAGGGCACCTGAGCTTTTTGCAAAGGCTTTGAATTCGTCCCTATACCTTCCCGAAGGGTAGGTGCCCTTCGAGATTGTTAAAAATGACCCTTCCGAAGGGTCTTGGCTTTTCCTTTGATGACTTGGGTGGACTTTTGGATTTTTCTGAAGTATTCCTTCGAACAAAAGTCGAAGGAATTACTTCCTTTGCTTAATGGGCTCCCCTTCTATTGATTTGTTATTTCCTTGGCTGTGCCCTTGTTTCATGAACCATTCCTTCGGACAAAAGTCTGAAGGAATTCATCCTTTTGTAGCAAAGGACCCTTACCAAAAACAATATATTCTTTCTTCTTTGGCTAGAGACGTGATCTTTCTAAATGGCAAAAGACAATCCGACTTGTGGAAGAATTGTGTCAACAGCGCCCTCCACCTCTCCTTTACTCTCTTGGCCTCTCTGGCCCATGCTTCTTCTTCTTCTTCTCCTTCTTCTTCTTCTCCTTCTATCTTTCTCGCTATTGTTGTTTTTGGATGGCCTGTTTAGGTCTTCCTGCTGGGTCCTTTGGCTTTGTACGGTGCAGTCCCATTGACCTACCTTTGTGGTCATTTGTTGGACATTAATATAATTATCTTATCTTCAATATTTTGTCACTACTTTAAAACCACAGGTCCAATACAAAGTAAGCTACTTTTTTAATACATTGAAAGAAGCCTTCAATCAAGATAAAAGACAAGACCACCTTATGAAACAATTTGAGCCATCTCAAAAATCCAACAAGGAGTCTTTCAAAACAACAAAAAATGCTATTACCACTCAAGCATCTCAAGAGAAACCTTCCCAATCATCTAATATGGGGAATCCACTTCCCCCAAATAATCAAAGCCCATGCCACCCACCCTTGAGTCTCCAAGAGCTCAAGCAAATGATGGCAATGCCTCGACCTTCTAACATATACAATTGAAAGGCTTTGCCCCAAAGGTACAACCCCAACAAATTTTGTTAGTGGCACGGTAATTTGGGACATCTTATGAAAATTGTTGTGATCTCAAATCTTGCCCACAATGTCACGTTAGGTGAAAAATTCAACCATGATGCTATCACACAAACATTAACATGAATATATCTTAGCTTGCAATGGACAACAAGAATCCTATCATAAAACCTAGGAAAGCTTCTAAGGAAAAAAATTTACTCAAAGATACAACTACTATCACAACAAGTGCAACCTCCAATGAATCACCTATACAACCAACAAAATCTCAACCTAAAGAGAAATCTCCTCCTATCATAAAGGCTTCCAAAACCTATCTTGAATCTCAACCAAAATACCACTACATTACATATCAAAAGTCCAATCAATGGAATTTCTTAGAAAAACTCAACCCCATACCTTGTAAGATTTCCCTAATAGAACTTAAGAGAAAATCACCATAACATAGGAAACTTATCCTACAACAACTGCAAGCTATAGAAGAATCTCCATCAAACATTGAAAATGAACTTAGTCAACCTCCGCAAGGTCCAACATCCAATGAAATGCACACCATTGAAACCATCTCTCAGTCTAAATCAAACAACAAGCTCTCCATAGAGTTCCCCATGGATGATATGATTAACAAATGAAATCCTTTCCTAAACTGACAATCCTCCTCTCTTTATTAGTGTCATGATCAATGATACTCAAGTTAGGAGAGTGCTTGTAGGCAAAGGTTCTAGAAAAATGTTACTTGCCTATTGGTTATTAAGACCTTAGGATATTCTCAAAATGATCTCAAGAAAAAAAAGCTCAACTTTCATGAATATGACAAAAACAGTCAAAATCCGCTTCAATGTAGCTGACCTCATATAACCATAGGACCCAAAACAATACGAACCATGGTCATAGACCTTGAACCTCCACTTTCTTATAATCTCCTCTGAGGCCAAAAATGACTCGCCGCATAAGAACAATTACCTCTTCCGATAGCCAATTCCTGGAATCCATTCATTCACAACAACATTTGATATAAGCATGAAGCCGATCCTAACCCATGGGATATCCAACTTGCAAAACCTAGAAAAGAATGTAGAGACTAATTATTTTTATACATGAAGAAGGTAACATTACAAACAGTCCCTTAACAAACATGTTATGCTCTTTTCTCCCTCACAAGCACTCCTGAATCTATTCTATACAAGAGACTACATTCCCATCTGAATCCACCTCATTTATGCCTTCTACAAATGCCCCTTCAAAGACAAAACACTGTTCAGAACACTCAACAACTGACGGTTCATCATTTAGAGTCGTTACTTTGTTTTTGTAACTGAAAGCAACGCCACCACACCTTTTTTATGATAGTGTGTGGCCTAAACAAAGGAATGTTGCAATTTTTTTTTTAAACCCACGTCCTAGTTGTAGGGAATCATTTTGAGATGCCATACAGCTCTAGAACACCATAACTTTGCATACAGACTCGAAATGAGATGCCTTTTCTTCCAAGTGCATAACTTTTCAAGTGGAATCCAAATATGCAATGAAATTTTGATTTTGATGCATCTTTCATGCCCTTTTTGCCTTTTCCCCACAACCTATCCGTTTTGGGCCTTCAACAAACACAACAATTTCTCGGATTGTATCGATGGTTGAGAAACTCGATCAACTCACTTGGAACCATGTTGTTGTTTGAATGTGATTCTTTCTGATGTAGTTGATGCCATTGAAGTGTTGTCGTGTTGATGCTTCCTTTAGATCGCCTTCCACCATGCCAAAATCAAAAACATGCCAAATAGTCTATGCAAACACACGCCCCCATATTTCGGTTGATGCAATATTACTTGTGGACCCAGATGCTCATGTGTCATACAACCTGTTTGGTGAATATTTTGTCAGTCAGCAGTCTGATTGAGCAAAATAAGTCTTATCATACACAGCAAAGGAGATTGGTCGGCCCAGTGTGCAGGTTTACTGCATCAAAGGTGGACAAATCTCTCCTCTCATCAAGGAGAGGTTCCCTATAAATACGCAGGAGCTATATATACTATAAATATGCAAAAAATAACACTCAGGGGTAGGATATACATTCATCTCTCTTCTTTCAGAGATGATGTTAACCAACAAAAAAGAAAATCCTGGTGAAAACACTGAAGGCACTTCTCTTCTTTCAGAAGTGTTCTTACAGGGAACATCAAGAATTCTTTCAGGTAGTAACAAGAAACTAGTAACACAGAGGCAGTAACCAATAGGATGAAATATAACACAAAGTCTACACCTCAACTGCCCAAGGAGTGACACACAGGATAATGGGGGCACAAAGTCGTCCCAAAATCCTCAACAGAGAAAAAAAAAACACACACACACATTGAAAACAATTGTGAAAGCACAAAGTCTTTCCACAGTTGGCTTCAGGACACCTTCCTTATTACTTTCACTAATTCTGCTTGCCAAATTAAATAAACAAGAACACATTCAGAAGACAAACATAAGAATAATCTCCTAAAATGATACAAGCCAAAACAGCAAAGTCTGCAAACAACTTGCTTTCTCATTCAGATAAAATGAAATGAAATTACAATCTAAGCTCAAAGTCTCAGTATTCTCCTTTCAACTGGGTAGAGTTTCGCTCCTGTAAAAATGAAAAGTCTCCTTTACTAATGAGAGAAATTACAATCTTATAGCAACCACGCAAGGCTTGGCATTCTTTCCCATGGGACGGCCCATGCTGCAGTCAACGCCTTCAATGCGCCTTCAATTCTGTCTGGAGGGACCATGCTGGAAATAGTGCATTGCCATAACTATGGCGTGTCCATTCCTCTAATATGTCTCTTCTTAATATGGATTGTCTGGTCCTTTCCCTGATGTCTGCGCAGCTGTCCAATTTGTCTTTACTTCATGGAAGAAAAACAAGACGCGTCCTTAATTTGGTGCGCTCAGAAGTCTACTTGATCCATTGTTTCACCTACTGGAAATAACTCCCTTGAAGATATTTCTAATCTTTTGCATTGATCTTCTCTCCCCTGTAGCAATTTGAATCTTCGGGCTCTCTATTCAGTTAGTCGCTTGGTTCTTCCTTTAAGTTCCGCGCTCTATTTGAATTTCAATCGGATATTCCCTCATTTTAAATTTGACGTCCGCGGGACCGTCAATGGTCGTCAGCTGCTTGAACCATGTTGAACCTTGAACCTTTGAACCCGCTGAAAGTACATTGGTTCATCGGTTCATTCTGTCTCTTTTGTTCCATCGCTTCCTGGTTCAATTGCTTTCCCGCTCCTTGGTTGAACCATCTATTGAACCACCTGTTTGCTACTTTTTTCCTTGACTGAGGCCGCCTTTGAATCTTTGAACCCATGAACCATTAAACTTTGAACTCTTTCAGTTCAAGGTTCAATCGGTTCATTGGTTCATTCTTTGTCCCATTCAATCATTGCTTCCTTTATCTTTCTTTGTCTAAATCTTCGAAGGCTCTTGGGACGCCCCGAAGGGAAGGTGTCCCTTCGGGCTTTTAAAATGGTCCTTTCTTTTTCGTCAAGCACCCCCCCGCAAGGGTACCTACCCTTCGGGATTTTTCGGGCGGCCTTCGGGCTTAAAATTCCCCGACAAGTTCTTGCTTCTTCTACGGGCTTTTGGCTTTTGGGATTTTTTCGTCGGGCTTTTCCTTCGGACAAAAAGTTATTTGGTTCAATGGTTCAAACGATTCAATGGTTCAATCGGTTCATTCTTCGTTATTTGGCTAAGTCTTTTTAATCTTTTGCACCAAGCGCGTTGAACCAATTGATCGTTGAACCCGTTGAACCATTGAACCAAAATGGTTCAAGCTTCAACGGTTCAAGCCTTTGTTCATTGAAGCTTGCTGATGGACATTTTTGATTGAACCAAGTTATTGAAACAGTCCTGAAAAAGACTGTGTTGGAAACTTGTTCTTTTGATTGAACTTGATTGCAGAAGCCTTTGAACCCTTAACTGAAAAAGCTTGGAAAATGAGGAAATTGAATGCTCAGAACAAATTTTGAAAAGGGAAGAGACGATTTTGGTCTCGCGAACCAAAATAGTTCATAGGTTTTCCCAAAGATGCCACTCATTTTTGGGGACAACAGCTGTCTTTTTGGCGACTCCGCTGGGGAAGAGCGTGCAGTTTGAAGTCTCAAGCTTCAAGCTGAAGTAGATCCTGCTCTTTTCCATTTTTGTTCTGCAATCTGGCAACTCCACGTTATACCAGAAGCCAGAAATCTCGAGGTGTTGTTGACCCTGCTTTTGAGTTGGTACAGCAGAGTAATTTTGATTTATTTCCTCCACAACCTCACCTTCAACTTACTAGGAGTCTTCCTCCTAGCCCTACCAGGTCACCAACACAAGGCAGAGCTTCTTTTTCTGATGCTAACAGAGCTTTGCCTATCCATTCTCCACCTAGATTTGTGACCCCACTTTTACATAATCAAATCATGGCTCAAGGCCCCTGAGGTAACTCTTTTGGTCCACTGAATTTAAATCCACCTCTGCATGAGCTTCCACGTAGTTCAAAGAAGAATTTTTCCAAATTCTTTGGTGGCGGGAAAGTTCATCCTGATGAACACATTGCAGCTTTCAGCATAGCCTGTGGTGTAATAGGGGTGGAATTCGAGGACGTGGCAGTCAGGCTCTTCGTAGAAACACTACAAGGTGCTGCTGCAGACTGGTTCTACCATCTGCAAGCTAGGTCAGTAACTGACTAGGACACACTTAAAGCCAAGTTCAAAGCAAGGTTCAAACCTGCAGAAGATGCGCATGCCTTGCTGGCCCAACTCCAACAGATGAAGGAGCCCCATGAACCTATGAGGGACTTCATTGCTAGGTTCGACAAGCTGAGGCACAGGATTCCCATGATCGCCCAGCCGACACCTCAGAAACTCAAGTGTTTCTTCATCAACTCACAGCTGCCTGAAGTGAGTTTCTTGCTGAGACGGGCTAGACACATAGACCTTGCCGTTGCTCAGGACTTGGCTACTGAGGTAGAAGATGACCTTATCCTGGCAAGAAAGACAAAGAGAGACCCTAATAAAGGTAAATCCTCTTCATCTTCTGAATACTCACCTACAGTCACCACTGACCCAATGGTACAAAAGCTAGCAAATGAAGTGCTAGCACTCAAGAAGCAAATGGCGCAAGGGATGTCATCTGCTCCTGCATATAGAGATATGCCCAGGAGGACATTTCAAAATTAGGAGTACTAAGGCAATGCTGCCAGGAATCAAGGACAACAAAACGCCTTCCTCCTCCACAGAGGAACCTTGCCCTCAAAGCACCTCCAACCAATTCAGCAATTGGATATCTTGACGCTGAATCGGATTTCTCATTCCAGCCTGAGTACACCTGATTTTGAAATGTCCTCCTGGGCATATCTCTGTATGCAAGAGCAGATGACATCCCTTGCGTCATTTGCTTCATGAGTGCTAGCACTTCATTTGCTAGCTTTTGTACCATTGGGTCAGTGGTGACTGTAGGTGAGTATTCAGAAGATGAAGAGGATTTACCTTTATTAGGGTCTCTCTTTGTCTTTCTTGCCAGGATAAGGTCATCTTCTACCTCAGTAGCCAAGTCCTGAGCAACGGCAAGGTCTATGTGTCTAGCCCGTCTCAGCAAGAAACTCACTTCAGGCAGCTGTGAGTTGATGAAGAAACACTTGAGTTTCTGAGGTGTCGGCTGGGCGATCATGGGAATCCTGTGCCTCAGCTTGTCGAACCTAGCAATGAAGTCCCTCATAGGTTCATGGGGCTCCTTCATCTGTTGGAGTTGGGCCAACAAGGCATGCGCATCTTCTGCAGGTTTGAACCTTGCTTTGAACTTGGCTTTAAGTGTGTCCTAGTCAGTTACTGACCTAGCTTGCAGATGGTAGAACCAGTCTGCAGCAGCACCTTGTAGTGTTTCTACGAAGAGCCTGACTGCCACGTCCTCGAATTCCACCCCTATTACACCACAGGCTATGCTGAAAGCTGCAATGTGTTCATCAGGATGAATTTTTCCACCACCAAAGAATTTGGAAAAATTCTTCCTTGAACTGCGTGGAAGCTCATGCAGAGGTGGATTTAAATTCAATGGACTAAAAAAGTTATCCCAGGGGCCTTGAGCCATGATTTGATTATGTAAAAGTGGGATCACAAATCTAGGTGGAGAATGGATAGGCAAAGCTCTGCTAGCAGCAAAAAAAGAAGCTCTGCCTTGTGTTGGTGACCTGGTAGGGCTAGGAGGAAGACTCCTAGTTCGTTGAAGGTGAGGTTGTGGAGAAAATAAATCAAAATTACTCTGTTGCACCAACTCAAAAGCAGGGTCAACAACACCTCGAGATTTCTGGCTTCTGGTATAACGTGGAGTTGCCAAATTGCAGAACAAAAATGGAAAAGAGCAGGATCTACTTCAGCTTGAAGCTTGAGACTTCAAACTGCACGCTCTTCCCCAGCGGAGTCGCCAAAAAGACAGCTGTTGTCCCCAAAAATAAGTGGCATCTTTGGGACAACCTATGAACTATTTTGGTTTGCCAGACCAAAATCGTCTCTTCCCTTTTCAAAATTTGTTCTGAGCATTCAATTTCCTCATTTTCCAAGCTTTTTCAGTTAAGGGTTCAAAGGCTTCTGCAAGTGAGTTCAATCAAAAGAACAAATTTCCAACACTTAGTCTTTTTCAGGACTGTTTCAATGACTTGGTTCAATCAAAAATGTCCATCGGCAAGCTTCAAAGAACAAAGGCTTGAACCGTTGAACCTTGAACCATTTTGGTTCAATGGTTCAACGGGTTCAACGACCAATTGGTTCAACGCGCTTGGTGCAAAAGATTAAAAAGACTTAGCCAAATAACGAAGAATGAACCGATTGAACTATTGAACCGTTTAACCAAAGTTGGTTCAATCGGTTGGTTCAATCGGTAGGTTCAAGGGGCTCCCCAAAGCCAAAGGAACAAGTGCCCTTGCGGAGGTCAGTGAGCAAAAGCGGACAAAGTTGGAAATCCCTCGAGAAAATGACTAAGTAAAAAAGGCCGAAAGAATTCTTTCGGAAGTATTTTCTGCGGGAAAATGACTAAAGCAAAATTCCTTCGGACTTTTTGTTCGAAGGAATTCACTCGGTAGGAAAGCCCGAAGAAATTGAAAAGAACAAACGGCTAAGTAACGGAAACTTTCCTTCGGACTTTTTGTCCGAAGGAAAAGCCCGACGAAAAAAGCCCAAAAGCCAAAAGCCCGCAGAAGAAGCAAGAACCCGCCGGGGAATTTTAAGCCCGAAGGCCGCCCGAAAAATCCCGAAGGGTAGGTACCCTTGCGGGGGCGCGCTTGACGACAAAGAAAGGGCCATTTTAAAAGCCCGAAGGGACACCTTCCCTTCGGGGCATCCCAAGAGCCTTCGAAGACTTAGACAAAGAAAGATAAAGGAAGCAATGATTGAATGGGACAAAGAATGAACCAATGAACTGATTGAACCTTGAACCAAACGAGTTCAAAGTTCAATGGTTCATGGGTTCAAAGGTTCAAAGGCGACCTCAGTCAAGGAAAAAAGCAGCAAACAGGGGGTTCAACGGATGGTTCAACCAAGGAGTGGGAAAGCAATTGAACCAGGAAACGATGGAACAAAAGAGACAGAATGAACCGATGAACCAATGTACTTTCAGCAGGTTCAAAGATTCAAGGTTCAACATGGTTCAAGCAGCTAGCGACCATTGACGGTCCCGCGGACGTCAAATTTAAAGTGAGGGAATATCCGATTGAAATTCAAATAGAGCGCGGAACTTAAAAGAAGAACCAAGCGACTAACAGAAAAGAGAGCCCGAAGATTCAAATTGCTACAAGGGAGAGAAGATCAATGCAAAAGATCAGAAATATCTTCAAGGTTGTTATTTCCAGTAGGTGAAACAGTGGATCAAGTAGACTTCTGAGCGCACCAAATCAAGGACGCATCCTGTTTTTCTTCCATGAAGTAAAGACAAATTGGACAGCTGCGCAGACATCAAGGAAAGGACAGACAGTCCATATTAAGAAGAGACATATTAGAGGAATGGACACGCCATAGTTATGGCAATGCACTGTTTCCAGCATGGTCCCTCCAGACAGAACTGAAGGCGCATTGAAGGCGTTGACTGCAGCATGGGCCGTCCCATGGGAAAGAAAGCCAAGACTTGAGTGGTTGCTATAAGATTGTAATTTCTCTCATTAGTAAAGGAGACTTCATTTTTACAAGAGCGAAACTCTGCCCAATTGAAAGGAGAATACTGAGACTTTGAGCTCAGATTGTAATTTCATTTCATTTTCTCTGAATGAGAAAGCAAGTTGTTTGCAGACTTTGTGTTGTTTTGGCTTGTATCATTTTAGGAGATTATTATTATGTCTGTCTTTTGAATGTGTTCTTGTTTATTTAATTTGGCAAGCAGAATTAGTGAAAGTAATAAGGAAGGTGTCCTAAAGCCAACTGTGGAAAGACTTTGTGCTTTCACAATTGTTTTCAGTGTGTTTTTTTTTTCTCTGTTGAGGATTTTGGGACGACTTTGTGCCCCCATTATCCTGTGTGTCACTCCTTGGGCAGTTGAGGTGTAGACTTTGTGTTATACTTCATCCTGCTGGTTACTGCGCCCGTGTTACTAGTTTCTTGTTACTACCTGAAAGAATTCTTGATGTTCCCTGTAAGAACACTTTTGAAAGAAGAGAAGTGTCTTCAGTGTTTTCACCAAAATTTTCTCCTTTGTTGGTTAATATCATCTCTGAAAGAAGAGAGATGGATGATATATCCTACCCCTGAGTGTTATTTTTTGCATATTTATAGTATATATAGCTCCTGCGTATTTATAGGGAACCTCCCCTTGATGAGAGGAGAGATTTGTCCACCTCTGATGTAGTAACCCTGCACACTGAGCCGACCAATCTCCTTTGTTGTGGATGATAAGACCTATTTTGCTCAATCAGACTGTTGACTGACAAAATATTCACCCAACACAACCAAACTAAGAGTTTGTGACCATAGTGCTCACAAATGTGGGCTAGATGGTAGAAGCATCCTTTTGACTTGACATGTAAAGCCACAACATGCCCTTCCACCATGTGAGGTACCTCCAAACTTTTCCATCCAATCCCCTAGCTTTAATCAACTTTCTCTCCCCTTTGCCCATCACTTGGGCATAGTTCGTCAACCTCCACCAATATGCTCTTTCTATTTTTCTATCCTCTTGTGGGTTTCTTCCCACAACTATCCGTCCACCTCCACTAGGTGTCCACTATACCATGCACACGTAGTCCTTCCCTCCACAAGTACATCACATTCACTAACTCTTCCTCCTCAACTTTCTTGCTGAAGAATTCACCACACTCTTGGGTATCAACATGATTACCCATTACCTCCTCCATTGCCATCTCTAGGATAGCCTTCATTTCATCCTCTTCTGCTGTCCTCATTGCAAAATCAAACAACTCCACCACCTCTATTATAACAGCATTTTCCTCCATTATTTCTACCTTTTAGATGTCTTCAAAGAGTTCATCAATCTCCCTTTGAAATGCTGCCCCTTCCAACCTCTCTTCGTCTTCTTCTTCATCCACTGCAATCGCCTCTTCTACAGTTGCTTGGGCTGATAACACCACAGCTGCTCACTCTCTTCTTTCCCAACTCTTATGTGGGCTGCCCCCACACCTGCAAAAACTTGCAAATCTCCCACTAGTCCTTGTATGAACACAACCACCACTTCTACATCTTGCTGTTCACTCTCAAGGTAATCGTCAGATACTCACGAGGCAACTCTTTTCCCACATAGTACTCTTCCACCAACATCCCTTAATCATGTGCTTCTAAAGATGCTAGAAACATATCTTCCCTCTCTCCCTCGGCTGCTTTACTTTCCTTATCACCTGCAACAAAATCAGCATTAAGGGAATCAAACATCCCCTCAATCATTCTCATCTCCTCCTCCAGTCAGATATGGTCTTCTATCCCTCCGTTGTCAAACATGTTACCTTCACGAACCATCACTTCAGCTGCTACATCTACTCTCTCCACAACATATTCATCTTCCTCTAATGAAAGATATTTTTCCTCTCCCCCAATGCTTCCTCCCTGTCTACATCACATTAATCCACTTGCACCTCCTTTACCTCCACCTTCATGCCTTCCAAAAGACATACTTCTGCTGCTCCTTCTTCCATCAAAGCTTCTCCAATCAGCTCCAAGGTCCTCTTATTCCAAGAAACCTTCCTCCTCTTCATCTCTGCAACACATGGTGTCATCCATGCTCTCCTCCTCTCTTTCTCCTCCCTTGCAGTAGCAATATCTCCTCTCATGTTGTCTAGCATGACTTACACAATCATCAGCTCCATCTCAATCTCTGTTATGAGTGCTATGCAACCACCATTTCTCCCCCTTGCCTCAGCTCTCACTTGGGCTTGCATTACCCTCAGCACAATTTTCAACTCAGCCACTTGGGCTGCACACCTCCCATCCCTCTCTCTCACCTCCTTGTTCTCTACCCACCTACACAAGATGGACAACACCTCTACACACCCTCTACCCATTGTACACTCAACAATGGTTGTATCTGCAGTTCTCTACCCACCTAGATAAGATGAAGAACACTCAAACCTCTTTTACTCCACTCATATCCTTTAACCATTCTTTCCTAATGGAGGGCAAACACTCTCCCACCTATCCCAGAGCTGTTACCTTGCTCTAACACGGATTGATGCAATCATGGATAGGGGGTCCAATGAAGGACAACCTTTTCCTTGCAGCTATTACCCAACTCTCTTAATAGTAGACACAATCACATGTGCACTCAAATTGCACACAAAACTTTACACTTTATTCATTTTCTGATATTAGATTACATAACAATGCACATACTCACTTACTACATACATGAAGATGGTAACATTACAAACAGTCCTTCAATGGGCATGTTCTGCTCTCTGATCTCTCACAGGCAATCCTGAAGCTCTTCTCTACAAGAGACTGCCTTTCCCATCTGAAACCACATTATTTGTGCCATTTGGAGATGTCCCTTCAAAGACAAAACGCTTAACAACCTATAGTGCATCATTCTATGGCGTTACTTTGTTATTGTAATTGAAAGAGGCAACATCGCTCCATTTTATGATAACGCCACGGATCTTTTTGAAAATCTGCTTCTTAGCCACAAGGAATCATTTTGAGATGTCCTACAACTTCCAAAGACCATAAGATTTGAATAGGAACCTTAAATGTCATGCCCTTTTTTATTAAAGTGCATAACTTTTTGAGGGGAATCCAAATATGGGATCAAATTCTGGTTCTGACGTGTTCATGACCTTTTTGCCTATGCCCCACAACCTATTGGTTTTAGGCCTTCAATAGGTGCAGGCACTTCTCGGAACATACCAATGGTTGAGAAAACTCAACCAACTCACTTGGAACCATGTTGTTGCTTCAAACTGATGCCCTTTCACAATTTTATTGCTAGGATTAATGCCACAAACAATGAAATCAACAAGCTACCCCTTACACCATATCACTTTGAGAACGGTAATGTTATGCTAGCAAAGGACACCATTGACATCAATCTAGGAAAACTCAAAAAGTCTTGTCAAAATAGGGTCTTCTCTCATACTTGAAGAGCAAGACAATTATTGCACCTTATGATATTCAATGACATTTTTTGTTGGCAATATTATGGCAAGCCCAACATTGATACTAAAATCGTCATTCACACTATTATTTCTTATTCCAGAACAGTCCATGTCCGCAAAAAGCATTGTAAATGCTCGGAAGAGGCTTGTAGGCTTTGTCACAAAGAATTTACAATTGGACGCTAAGTTTAACAAGCCCATAGATTACTCCAAATGGATCTTCGACATAGTCCTTGTTCGCAAGAAAGTCACAATGGTCATTTACATATTCATTGATTTCCTAAACATTAACTTAGCATGTCCCAAAGACAGCTTTTGATTACCTTCCATTATGCTATTGTAGACTCTAAAATTGGCTATGAGATGTTATCCCTCGTGAATCAATAGATCATTTAAAACTAGTTATTTAAACCTTTTAGAGAAGATACAGATGCATATGCATATTATAGAAAAGATGCAGAGATCACACACACACACACAAAAACACATTACACCAGATTTATACGTGGAAAACCCAAAGGGAAAAACCACAGTGAAAATCGCTGCTAGAATCTACTGTTCTAATCCAGGCTCATAGTTAAACGCCTCACTGGCAAAACCACACTGGTTACAATATTTAAGAGCACCAACCCTAAGGATACACCAATCCCCTAACTGAGCACCAACTCAATTTGTCTGACGGCACCAACCAATCAGAACTATGGAGCTACAACTCCAGTATACAAAATAGATTCATAAAATGAATCCTATTCTATTCTCTGTTACAAATCTGGTCTGTAACTTCTCAATCTCTGCACATTCTCTGTGCGCCCTTTCTTCCTCTCTACCTCACTCTGTGTCTGGATATACCCTTTTAGACACACTTCAACTCTCTATCCCTCTAAATTTTACTTTGTGTCTGCATACATCTCCAATTGACACACTTCAAGTCGCTCTAGTAGCACCTTTTGCAATTGCAACAACATATGACAATGTTCTAGATGTATATATATAGACAATGAATCTAGGGTTTCATGTTTTCAATGTGTTCACACTTCGACTACACTCATTTATCCCCATTTTGGATTTTTCTCCATTATGACTTGACCTGTTGATTTCTCGCGTCTCGGTTCATGCCTTACGTCATAATGTTCGAGTCTCTTTTACTATCTATGGCAACTGTTGGATTCAAGTCATAAATGCGTAGCCTCCTTAAACGTAGATTGATTGGTTGGATCAATCATTTTCGAGCTCCGTGTAGACATTTCAAGTTCATCACTAATTCTGTCTGTTCCTCCACTTGACCGTTAGAACATATTAAATGCAGGCCTTTGATTTCTTTCTTCATGCCATCTCTAAGCTCATTTGCTCCGTCAAATCCTTGTATGCATTAGTTCAACTTTTGAAACACATCCGCCAATCTCTTTACCACAAGTTGTTGGATCTCCAAAATGGTATGTATTTTATCTCACTCTTTCATTAACCATCGAGCTCCTTTTTGCATCTCACTATCTCCTATATAATTGGGTCGCTTTCATTCCTTTCAATTTACTCGAACATGCTCGATCCATAATCTCCCACTGTGTTGATAATCATCGATCACCTTGTTCCACTGTGTCCTCGCGCTCCGTTGGATCTTTCTCATCCAGATTTCCACGTGTCATTCGATCTCTAAAGATGCATGATCTTTATATTGGCTTGGTCATTAAACTTCGACATGTTGACCTCATCTTGTTTTCTTCGGCGTCCATGTATTGCTTTCGCTCCTTTGATCTCTTCAGACTTGCTCGACCTTTAACTCGCCTTGATCCTTCGGCACTTGTGAAAATGCCCTATGAGACTCCACACTTATACTTCGGTAATATTGCGAGTGACCTATACTTCTTCCAAAATATCCTTCGAAAACTTTGTAAGTGTCCACTCCATCCGAAAGTATCCTTCCGGACCTTAGTTACGGGTCCTTCTACCTTAGAGAAATTCTCCGAAAGAATTCGTCAATGCCCTTCTTCCAAAAGTGTCCTTCGGGACTTCTACAAGTGACCTATTCGGAACTTTTGCTCGAGACATATCTTTGGAACTTGTGTAAACTTACCATTTGGAGCCTTTGTTTGGGTCACATGCCCTTCGGAGCTTTGGCAAAGTACCCTTTGGAACCTTTTGTTGTGGCATTTTCGTCTAAGGGGCTTTGGGACAATTTCCCTGAAAAATGCCAAGTGCCTTTTTCTTTCAACATTTTAGCAATGTACCTTTCGGGGCTTCTCAAAATGCCCTTCAAAAACTTTGCAGGATACCCTTCGAAACTTTTGTAAATGTACCCTTCAGAAACTTTGATCGAGTCACTTACCCTTCGGCTTTTTTTCAAAGCTCCTTTCGGAACTTTTGTTTGGGACCCATTTTCTTCGGGACTTTGTTGCGGACAAATTGTCCAACAAGGTCCTGACCATATTCCCGAAAGAATTCCCAAACTGCAAAATCGACTAAGTGTGGAAACAAAATATTTTTCCGACAGAATTCCAAAGCTTCGGAATAATTGTTGCGGGCTTTCTGTCTGAAGAGTCTTCAACAATTTTCCGAAAGAATTTCCTTTACCATCCTTTACCATTATTTCCAAAAGAATTGCCCGAGTCACTTCTTCCAAAATAATTCCCCAGACAAATGCAAAGGTGCAAAATCGACTAAGTATGGAAACTTAGTAGGCTTTTAGCTGAGGGACAACCTTATGCATTTGTAACATTTGCTCTACTCATCCTTAAGACATGAAACTTGGACCACCAAGACTAGGCACAAACCTGAGTAGCCTGGTGCGATTGTTTCCTCCAGATGCTAACATAAATGCAAATGCAATCACCAACAAACTGTGTACTCAGCCATATTCAACAAACTAGCAAAGGCATTCATATGATTGTTCTTGGAATTCAAGGTGCACATACAACTCCATGAGAACTGTACAACTGGTATGTTCAGCTCAACACCTTTGTCATTAATGCTTGATAGTACATTCTTCATTTGACATCAATGACAATATTTCAGACATCAATCTCCTTTTAGACAACATTTATTAATGATACTCAAATTGCCAACATCATTTACATATTCATTGATTTCCTAAACATTAACTTAGCAAGTCCCAAAAACAGCTTTGGATTACCTTCCATTATGCTATTGTAGACTCTAAAATTGGCTATGAGCTGTTATCCCTCGTGGACAATTTTTCCAAATATGATCAAATTTAAATTGCTCCTGAAGATGAACATAAGACGAAATTTACCTCTAAGTGGAGCAATGCTTGCAATATTACAACCATAGTTCAAAAATTCGTACTTGGCAAGCCAAAATTTTGACTCAAACTCAAGACTTGAGAGTTTCTTGGCAATTACTCGACAACTTTATCGCTACTTTAAAAAATAATAAATTCATAAACTAAACTTAAATAACATGTAAAACATTGTTAAATGACATGAGAAATGAATATAGCAAATGCCATAAGTATATTTTGTATTAATTTTTTACCATAAAATAGTACAAACTACAAAGTTAAAAACTACAATGCTCAAAGAGCCATATAAAATATCAAATATAAATATTACATTTCATCTCCAACGCTTAAATAAGCATGTTGCCACTATGTCATGGAAATGGAATGTAAAGCTTCCTCCTCTACAATGCCAACGTCATCAACAAAGATATCATCTGGATCCTCACCGACCCTTCATGATGCCTCTACTACCTCATATGCCTCTACTGCCCTTGATGTTATTGCTTCTTTTGCCTCCCTCTCCAAATCTACAATCTCCTCCATGGTAAACAAGGGCTCTACATCAACAATCTAGTTGGCATATGGATCGATCTCATCCAAGTCAAATTTTCTCTAGCCCCTGCACTTGTCTCACACGAAGATGAAGATTGTATTGCACAAAGACAAGGTCATTGAGGCGTGTTGCTAACCTATTGTGCTTATTTGTGTGAATAGCTTCAAACATGATCCAACTACGTTCACACCCAGAAGAACTACCCAGCTAACACAAAATGCAGATGGCTAACCTCTAAAGATTTGGTGTTTTTGCACCATAATCTTTTCACCACACATCTACAAATAAGAGATTTTAATTTTGTAAGTCAACTAGGCTTAAATAAATGAAAGAAGTCTACTACTAGTATCTATAGACTATGAGTAACGAGACTAGAAATAAAATACAAATGACTCAAATTTTGTTTACCTTGCTGAGAGGTATTTCTTCTTTTAACGCATAAAGCCGAAGCAAAGAGTCTCCCCATTGCATTCTTGTAAATCTGCAACTCCTCAATAATTGCATCTCTAGTCTCATCACTTAGGATCATCCTCTCTATGCATGTAGTAGGGACATCCATAACCTCCTCATCAGCCTTAAATGAATCGGAATTAAAAAACTTAAGATTCAAGTAGTAGGTCATTGCATGGGTGTGTCGGTGGAGTGTCTTGTTTCATCTTCGATCAATTATGCACCATATGGGTTCATATTTTCTTTGATTTTGCCCATAACATTTGGCTATGGCCTCCTTAGCGATGTCCAGGGCCTCATATAAACAATCCACTAGCATTCTTAGCATAGAAAGACACCAACTATCAATGACTCACAAACATTTGCGTAAAAGACGTTAGTGAGGTAACAATGTTCTGCAATGTGATGAAGTTTGTGGCAAATCATGTGACTCCCAATCGCACAAGCTTCATTCCATTGGTGTGCTCTATCAACAATTTTAGCATCCAAATGTGATTATCAATGAACTTGGTGATATTTCTTGCCTCTTCAACCACATTCTTCACCCATGAAATATTCCCTATGTTCTCGAGTGATCAATGCAATGGACTACACAAAGGGTCCAAAAAAAAGTAGGGTGCTTATAGCATCCCATTTCCTAGTGTCAAGATTTAGAGAACGTGTCAATGATTAGCGCCGCAAAGCATAATAAATAATGTTTGGTTTCTGTGTAATCAGGGATTGATATGCTTTATATGATTCAATTCATTGTTGTTATCATGCTTTGTTATTAAAATATGTGGAATAATTATTAGTATCTTGCTTTTACTATCATGTGATTTGGATATCATAACTTGGATAATTGTCGTATGTTCACTTCTCTGTGATGCAAATACAATTTTGGTGTGAAGGAGAACATCATCAGAGAGGAGAAGCTAGATTTGAACTATGGGCAGAAAGATAAAATCCTATGAATTGGTTCACAATCATTCTAGTTGCATGTTAGGCATAAACACCTTTTTTCCCCTGTTTGGCATAGGAAGTAACCATCTAGGGTAGGATGGTTTACTTGCTTGCTTAGTATTGCTTTGATCTTTTGGATTTGACAAACATAGACAATGCATTTACTCTAGGATTGCTAGCAGTCGTAACAATGGAATCGGATAGTGGGAGTACATGTTTTTTTTATGCATGCCTTGGATGCTTGTTGCATATGGTCATCGACAAGGGTTGTTATCTTCCGAGTGTGTCTTGCATGGCAAGACTTGCTCATAAAAGGTCATAGGGTCCAAGACCCAATAGACCTATAGTTTGTTCGATATCCTAGTAAACGTCAACGTAAGGTTTGCTACGGATTAGAGACTATAACAATCAACCTCCTAGTAAAAAGTGTTGTAGAAGCACATGCTTGAATATCCCATTTTGGGAAAACAATATTAAAAACCTTTTCTTAATAAATGAAATAGTGAAGTATGTTTGTTTCAAGGGCCATATCCCATTAAACAATGTGAAACAATGCACCAATAGAGATTGGTTTTCCTTCTTGTGGTAGCCATTGGGTTGCGTTTGAGTTTCGTACTGGGTAAGGTGTTTATAATCTTTTAACCCATAAATTATAATAAAGATGAAGTAACCCATATAGGTTTTTAAATGACTATCTAGAAGGTGTAATAAATGAATTTGGTTGAAATTTTTTTCCACATGGGAGCTTGAGGAGTTTTAAAGGAAACACAACTCTGTATTTAATGTTTTTACCCATAAACATTAAAGCTCACCCAAATGCGCCCTCCTTGGAAAGAAAATGTCATTTGACTGAATTAAATGTCGAGGGGTGAAGTTGTTTCAAATAAGATGCCTTGGTTTGATCAATGGGCGGAGGTTTTTGGAAAGAACAACACGCCATTGGCTGGAAAGCAAAGCATTTATAGAATGCCTTTGTTGGCCAAGGAGGGAGCAAGCAGATATGATGTCTGTATGGAGAAGCACGGCCTGGAGGAGAAGGACCATGTTGGGAAGAGAATACAACAGCAGAATAGCAGATATGATGGTTGTCTGATGGAGGAGAAGGAGCACGTTGGGGTTTTGCACATTTATAGCAGATTCTGATTTATGGACTCAATACTTGTACCTAAACAAGACCTCCAATCCGTCAGCATCAAGCCCTTTGAAACAGCAGGTGGAGCTAAAGCCAGTGCCAAAGTTCTTATAACATCTTGCATGCCGTGTCCATACCGGGGCATTCCATTGGAATTAATAGGTAACATTTTTGCAAAACTATATAAATCCAATCTGGTTTTGTTTTCTCATCAAATTATGAATCAGATGTAATTTATAAATGGAAATATTAAGAATATGAGGAGAGATATAAATAAAAGATAGTGAGTTGCTCTAAGGTTGTAAAGAATTGTTATTCTAAAATTGACTGAAAGAAAATCTGAGCGCTCCATATGGAATTCTAGATGTCTAAACAGGCCGCCAAATCTAAACCGTAATGCTGCACAGCTTTGAAGAAAACGCAAAAAACTTCAAATAAGAGGCCATATAATTAATTAGAGCATGACAAAATTTATTCTTCTATCTTCTCTGTTTTAATATAGAGCAGCTAATTATACATTAAAAAATAAAATTCAACATCCTGTATTATCCGTTTTAATCAATCAAAACAGGTTATACATACAGCAAACAAAATTTAATATCCTAAATTTTCTGTTTTAGTCCAGCACAGCTAGTCATACGGTTAGCAAAACAATCATGACTTATTTAATCTCCGTCTCAACAGCAAGCTCTTTAAAAGCGCCCTCCCTATTTTATACATAATTAGCTTTCCCTTTAACAGATCATACATCAAACCCAAGGGATCCCTGATCTGAGTTAAAATAATATGCCATGGAAGCATACAATTTGAGTACCGGCATTGGTCTGTACAACATGATTGATTATGTTTTTAGATTAGTAAAATGCATGTAGTAATGAAGCTTCTGAAATGAGCATGATGGAAAATTTATCCGTGCAAGCTTTTTTTTTTTTTTTGGTAAATCAAATTTACATTAAATCATTAACCTACTATCATTGGTCGTTATTTCGCCATATTTATTTGAACTCAATCAATAAGTCAAACAGTAACATCTATCAAATGATCAATGTGAGGACATTAGTTCATATGTGGCAATTTATATGAATGTTCTATGAGATTAATTAAAGTCCCACAAAATTTAGTTATGTTATTTTCCTTATATTATACATTTGGGACCTGACGAGTATTCTTTGATCTAACAGTGACTGTTATGTCAACCGGGTTCTTTCTAAGCGAACCCTTAAAACCTATGAGCTACCAAGTGATTAAGCTAGAATGCGTATGTAGAATACTCAATAACGTGATTAATCTAAACGTTGATTTTATTATCCTGATATTAGCCTATGCTTAAAGAATTAAGAGTTAGGCTATGTAATTAATATCAAACTAAAAGATGTTTCAAAAATTGATAAGGCTAGAATGCTTGAATGGAATCTTAGATACTTTCTAAAATATGCTATAAATTGGAAAGCACTAAACTTGTGTGGAGCTAGAGTTGTTTATAACTATCCTCCTTTGGTAAAGATCTAGACGCAAATGAAACTCCTGAGCAACTGAGGCACTTGTTGTAAACTATTAATAGCATACATGGTACCACTGCCATAACACTATTATCGTGTTGTATGTTGAGCCTTAAATCTAAGAATTTTTGAATGGAGAAATTAAGAGCTATTAAGTTAGCTAAATATTGAATGGATAGTATGTTCTACTTGTGATGTATCAAATCTATGAACAATAAAATCATTATTAGGACCATATTTATTGAGTACACTCATGGAAACCTTTCAAATGAATATTATCAAATCTTGTTTGTCAATCATCGTCAAGTAAGGGGTTAAAATTTCTTGCATAAGTGGGAAGTGACGCTTATGCATTACGTTACCAAACATGTACTATTCAATGATCATATCCATGCTAAGTCATGACTTGTTGACATTATGACAATGTACATATAAATCAGATTGTGGATTGGGTTTCAAACACACAACTAGTTTACACTTCTTGAAGGATATATCATTTGACTATGTGTTATTAATATAGTCTTGGATAAAATTGACTAGGAGACCTATTGCACCCAGGTATGTTTCATTCAAAAACATAGGTGTTTGATTTTATATGCTAATTGGTTCGAGATGTGATCTTTTTGTGTCACGATTTAGCTTAGCTGGTAAAACTTGGTTGGAGACCTCCCATTGATTGTATGGTTGATCCTTGCAAGAGTAACTTGTGACAACAATTTTTTTAAGCGACATGTGACACTTACAAATATGTTACCACTTGATCAAGGGACACTCTTTAATGTGTTTTCTTGGACTTGAGTTAGGGGAATCCATAAAATTGATTTGAGATAACCTAAAACCTTAGGTTAATTTGGATCATGGTTTTATGTCTTTACGATAATCATAAATATGGAAGATAAATAATTTGGACATTGATATTTTTACAATGGATTCTGAAGTTTGTTGGATGATAAGCTCTCATACAGAATGTTGAGACTCGGCAAACTATTATATCATGATTTTAGGATAATGAAACTCTTATTAATATTTAATATTTATTTTATGATAGATTTAAAAAATCGTTGGGATGACAATGGTAAAACTCTTATTAAAATTTAATATTAATTCTATGACAGATTTAATCGAATCCTCTTGTATAATGATTCCATCTTAACAATACCAAACTCATTGATAGTAGTCCAATATTTTTGATGTTAAAATACCTTTGGGATTCTGACACTTTGTGGTGAAACTTGGTATTCGTATTTTATTCTTGGGTTGTCGACACGCTTCATGCATATAGTGCATATAGACCCTTGTTTAGAATTAGCAATAAGGCCTAGAAAAGACGATTAATTTTTCAGAACTCCTTATGCTTGATAGGTTAGGAACCTATGAGAGGATTGACATTTTAAAGAATCGGGTTAGAGTTTCGGTTGGGTCATTACTTGTCTATAACTTCTAGAGTTGGAATGCATAGACCAAACCTATTTTGCTGAGCTATATGCCAAACCATTTCAATGCATATAGTAGTATGTCAAACCTATTCCTACAGTGTGGTGCAGTAGGCCAAACTATTTTACTGCGTGGAGAGGTATGTTAAACTACATCTACCTTTTGGAATTCTCTCTACCTGTTGATTGCCTGTATCTAGCATTACACCTTTGTGGAAGGGAAGGGCCACTCTCAATGGATGAAAGGAGTGTGAGGGATCTAAAAGGCTCTATGGTTGGAGGAAGAGCCCTCCAATGATGTTCTCTCTCTTTTGTCTTCTATTTGTTCTTCAACAACAATGATGGACTACAGATTTTTTAGAGGATTTCATTATGAAGACTTTCTCATATTATCGATTGCTGATTATATTGAATGTTATATTGTAATATGGAAAGATTGAAATTATGTATTAGCAATAATGCTGAAAATAATTGTAAGTTGTTATTTTTAGATTGTATTATATATTGGATCTAATCTATTAAACTCCCACAAGATGAAAGTTGATTTATCTGCTTAAATATTGTTGCATTGTACTTGCAAAGATGTATCCTTAATCGTTTCCTATGATGACTACTTTAATTACCAAAAATAAATGCAAAATTGTGTTATGAAGCTATCTTTAGCGGTATACTCCAAATGCATGTACATTTCATTATGCATGCTTTGATTTTAGTATTGAGTATGAATTATGCATTAAAGGTATAAACACAATTAATTTTAACATGATGAAAACTGAGTATGGTTATTTTGATAACTATTGCGTGATTGGAATTGCAAAGTTAGTTTGATTAGTTATCACATGTGATTTGTTTATGACAAACCTATTTACGTAACTGCTTAATAAGGAATGGGATTAGTAAGAAACCTTTTGGGGTGGTATATTAAAAGATTTTTTTTTTTTTTTTAAATCCATTACATTAAAATCTATTAATGTTAAAATTGGATTAAACCCAAGACAAATAAGCCAAATATACCCTAAAAATGGTAGGGGGTCCATATCTCATCAAAGACATCCTTGGACCAAGGGCTTATCAATTACAAACTTACAAATGAATATTGAAAGAGCCAACAAATGTTTAGTTACTGAAAAAGTATTACGCTTGAGGTTTTATTTCATGTTTTTCATCTATTTCCTTTATTACACTTTGTTAGACATGTAGCGTGATTTGAATTTCATGTTAGAACTATTTTTAGTAGCATTCTAAATTATTTCAAGTTTTACTACATCATGTGCATCTTGGCTGCTACCTCTTTCATGCACGCCTCTTGGCTTCCTCTTGATTTGCATCACCTCTAGGTTCCCTCTTGCTATACCTCGTCTCTTGGCTCTCTCCTATTTTATTATTCCTCTTGGCTCTCTCCCACCCTAGCATGCATCTAGGCTCTCAACTTGTATGTTGCATTGTAAGACCCTGGGGAATCAATCAGGGCTTCCTCACAAGCACCCACTAAAATATCCCTAAACGAATATTTTAAATAATTTCAGATTTACCGAAATCCCTTATAATAAACCCTTGCAATAGAAAATAGAATTCTGAAACTTAATTTAAAACCCTTGCAACTGAAAATGAAATGGTTGTATTTTACTGATAAAATCCTAGCAAAATTCTAAGTTTTAATAAATATTTTCAGCCATGAATAAATACTGTAAATAATAATTTTTGTGAATTTTTAACTAAGAAAATATTAGAATTTTTATTTATTTTCCCAACTGAAAAATTCAGAATCATTAATATTGACCTAAAAGCAACCCAAATGATGGCATCACCCTTCCAAAGTGTGACATCAGCCCGAGAGATTGTGACATCAACCCTCGGGATGATGTTCCAGCTACATCAAATGATGCCCTAACTACTGTAGATGATGCCCTAGTTGATATGGCTGACCCAAAAATATCCAATGCTTCACTAGTTGTGCTCAAAATGCAAAATCTGATGGTTGATGCCCAATTGCAGCCCTTGAATGGAAGCACCACAAAAGACTAGAGGATTTTCGTCCTCTAGCATGAATCCACCAGAGCATTTTCGTACTCTGATGTTGAAAGTTGAAGTGAACTGCTCAAAACTTAACAAGTTGAAAAAATGAGTGGCAAAATCGAATAATTTTCAAATAAGCCCAATGCCCTTCTTTTATAGACACTTTTGGAAAAATAAAATATTATTTTTTATTTTCTCCTTTTCCTCAAAATATAATTCAATGTGATAGGAACCTTTTAAAACAAGAGCCGCGTAGCGGCTAGTCCCTGTCTTTATATTGACAGTTGTTTTAGCTTAAGTTTGTATGTGAATTTGTAATTAATTACATTTAGATTTTAAGTATATAGATAGCCTTTATTGTGATGGATATTTAGCTGCCTAAGTTTATCAAACAAACAAATATATGAATAAAAAGAAAAAAGAACAAACAAACTGATGAATAATTGAAATAATTACATACATTTTAACAGCGTAAACATACTTTCGGCATATGTGTCTTTTCAGGGATTGGATATGGAGACTTTCAAGAACAGCGACAAAATTCAGCAGGAAATTTGGCAGTTGATGAGACATCATTCCTTTTGAGATTAGTATGCGACCAAAGCTAAACGATTTCCATTATAGTTTCTGCTTTTTGAGGATGTGTGACTCTAAACAATACAAAATGTATTCCTTGGAGATTATACAGAAAAACACATTGAAGTGACATGGTTAAAAAAATTACATGTTTCACCAAATATTTAGGTAGAATAGATCTGCCAAATGGTGAATTAATGGAGGTGTCGATTGGATACAAAGAATTAAAGCGATGTATAAAGTTTAAACAATTCAAAGCTATATTCAAATATGAAAATTAACTACCTCGAGAAGCAGATCCTATAAATGTATTTGAGGTTGTTGCCTTGGCTAAATCATTGAGCAGTTCACCCCTGCATGATATAAGAGGATTAAAACGATTTGCAGTCAAACAAAAATAAAAAACAGGATACTGTGGTGGTTACATGAGAAGCGATGTCATTGTCTGCGACTATTTTTGAGAGGCCAAAATCTGAAACTTTTGCCCATAAATTACCATCAACAAGGATGTTTGAGCTTTTCACATCTTTGTGGATGATTTTTGGTGTGCATATTTCATGTAGATATTCCAATCCTTCAAACAAATCAAGCGTTGCTAGCTACTTATCAAGAAGTTAAGGAACAGGTATTGTTTATTTTAAAATAGTCTGGATTGAGGTATACCTTTTGTTGCCTCTAGAGCAACTTGAAGTTTAATTTTCCAATCTAGTTTACAACATTCGGCCATAGAACCTTCAATATGACACAATGTGCTTAAGTCAAACTCTTCCTCTCAAACACATGCACCCACATTTAATTCTGAAAAAGTAATTAACTTGCCAAAAAGGTGGTCTGTGAGTGATCCTCTAGACATATGTTCGTAAACAAGCATAAGTTTTTTATGGTAATGATTATGATTTGAAACCAACGTATGAAAATCCCGCTCCTAGTGCATGAGGATATTTATGGCAATTACTGTGGAAATCCTGAATCAAGTTTTGATAAATTTAGCAGCTAGAGTCAATGAAGATCTGCTTTAAAAACCTGCCCATCAAAGAAACTGCGGTTAATGCTCCTTTTCTTCATATTTCTGCCCAATATAAAACCGCATGTAGTCATCAAACAAATATTGTAGATAAACAGTCGATTCATCACCGACATTGACATTAGCTTGAGCAGTAGTAAGTTGAGGTGTAGGGCTCACCACTACATCATACGACGGGTTATAAAATGATGTAACTGAGAAGAGATTGCCATACTCGATGGGCAAAATACGATGCCATACGCTTTTGTATCTTCCATTGCTCACTGCTTCCAACTGATCACCAGTATTGACAACTATTAAATACTGCAGAGGCTATACGTCAATCTAACTGCCATTATTAAGCACCTGAATCCCATGCACCTCGTCGTCTTGGTATAAAAGAATGAGGTCCCCTGTATCTATGTGCTCACAGATACTACTTATCAAGTCAGATCTAGTGCAGGGAGGATAATGGCTCAGCTTGGTGCCAAAGAATGGCTTATCTTCACCTGCAAATACTTTTTTATCTCTAGCCCCAAATTCAGGTTTATTATCTCCAGCAATTTTTCTATGAGTGCGAATATCTAGCTGCAGAATATGCGGCTTTATTATGAGGATTTCTTTGAAAAATATTTGTCATTCATTGATCAGTTGATCACTGCCACTTTTGTGCTCATGGGATCACCTCACGGAGCTCATATTTCTATTGTTATGGGTCAATAAGTGGCACACTAAGCAGAATTTTAGTAAATTTTGTTTCTTTTAATGATGATTTATTATTTATTGCATTGGGCTTAATAACATAAAACAAATAATAACGCATAGTATGGCGAAGAAATAGGTTTGAAACGATTTTTTAATTATAAAATTGATATCAATGGAATATTCTAGGAGAACATGTAAAAAAATATTCCTTAATATTTAGTGTTAAACTTTAGAATTAGTAAAATATTATATCTTTTGAAACGTTTTAATTGATCAGAATAAAAAAAGTATTTGTTGAAGTGATTTCTATAGGACCTTGTAGGGCAGGGACTAATAATATTACTTTGTAACCCATGCCTAGCGTCATTTAATAACATCACTTTAGGCCCCCTTTTAAAAACACTTTATTGGACTTGAACTTCTAATAATAAAATAATATTAAGTTGCCCCTTTAATAAAGTAAGTCATTGGAACAACTTAAAATATTATTTTTATGAACTAATGCCTTTACTTCCATTTGTTGGTGTCATGTGAGAAAGCAATTAGTGGAAAAAGAATGACTATGTGAAAGTGCCCTAAATAGAAGCATGAAGCTAGGTGTCGTGAATTTATTGGATTATATATTGTCTTCCTTTCACGAGTATTAATCGCAACCTTCTTAGACGCTATTCCTCCGTGCTTTTCTTTGTTAGTTCCTTTAGCGTTTTTTGGTTTTTACCCTTTTTTTGTTTGTTTTTGTCATAGTTACCATGTTCAAAAAGTTCGGATTGTTCAGAAGGGGGAAAAAGTTCTAAAGTTCGGGATTTTGCAAAAAGTTTGGTTCGGTAAGTTCAGTTCAATAAGAAAATTTTTAAAAATTATAAAAAATAAATATATCATACTTATTTCATATTTGTAAAGAAAATATCATTTACATATAAACATAAATGACACATAATAGCAAAATCCAATAGAGTGTCCTACCTTATTTCATATAAATAATAAATTCTATTTTATATAATATATGATAACATAAACTTTAAAGATATTACTAGAAACGATAAAATAGTTATTAAATTTTTATTTATAAAAGTAATATATTTTATAAATTATAAATTTAGAATGCAAATTAATTATAAATTTATAATTTATTGAAAATAAATAATTACAAATGTCAAATAGACAAACAAAACACTTTAGAGTCTTAATGATTTATTATTTTAATTAACATAAAAATAAACTAAATTATTAAATATAAGTAAATAATTTCACATTTAAAAAACCTAAATACTATATAATTATTAACTTATTAGTTATTACTATTACTATTAGTATTATTAAATGAATTATTAAACATTCAAAAAATAGAACTAAAAACAAAGTTTTAAAAAAAATTAAAACCTAAAAGCTAAAACTATAAGTCTATAAGAGTCGGGACTACTTACCATTGCCATTACACTCGACGCTGCAAGACTACAAGTGCAAACTGTCAGGCAAGAGCCCACATTGCTGCAGGGATTCCGCCGTTTAGAGTCTGGACTAAACTGCACTGCCTGTTCATTGGAAGTGTTTTCACATTGTTGTTTGGCGTAATCTGCCTTGGCCCTTGGTTCACGAAAACCCTAAATATCTTCCCTGATCGCCAAGGTCTGAAATGATATGACGCGTTCTGCCCTAGTTAACTATGTCACCGTACCATGAGTTCTGTAACTGGGAACTGCTGTGGTTTCAGACTGTTTGGCGTGTTGTTTCAGACTCCCAGCTCCAGTAAAAGGGTAAAGCAAAATGTAAAAGATTTTTACGGTTTTCATGGACTACAGGCTGCAACTCAACAGCGTTCGATTTCGCCATTGGGTTTTGATTTTCATTTTTACTGTTTTAAATGTTTTTTAATTTATTTTTTTAATACAGAAAATTAAAAAAACAAATATTTGAAAAAGATGCAAATTTCACCAAACAAGTTCTTTTTGCTTGAAAAATTCAGTTCGAACCGAATATGCACCATATGCAGACAAATATGGTAGCTATGGTTTTTGTTGTTTGTCCTATTTGGTGGGTCTCTCGTGGGCCCTTCAAGGCAAACGTGGGGTTGTTGGGAGCATCTCTTTATGTGGGTGGTCCTATTTGGACATGGCGCAGATGGGATAATCATATAAGATGTCTTTCAAAGATGCTCAGGCAACATGGGAACTAAACGATTTTCATCTGGAATTTATGACTAGTAAAGGAGAATCTTCCCGAACGTCCTTTGTTGTAGCGGTTCATAGGGATTCCCGCATAATTCGTGGAGATTCCAAATTATAGATGCATGGCTAAAATCTTCAAAAGCGACCTCTCCAGATGCCAAAAATTGACCCCAAGAAAAATGATAACGGATGTATGAAGGCAGCCGATGGTACACCAATAATACGACTTCAAAAAGTGGATGTTCAAAATGAAATTAATGTCCTCAAGAACGGAGTTTTGATTATTCGATTTTTGGGCTGTCGTCCTTCACTGGCAGCTTTGAAAGAATGGACTCAGGCTGCAATTCAACAGGGTTCAATTTCACCATTGGGTTTTGATTTTTATTTTTATTGTTTTAAATGTTTTTTAATTTATTTTTTTAATACAGAAAATTAAAAAAACAAATATTTGAAAAAGATGCAAATTTCACCAAACAAGTTCGTTTTGCTTGAAAAATTCTGTAGTCCATGAAATTCAAAGCTGCCAGTGAAGGACGAAAGCCCAGAAATCGAATAATCAAAACTCTGTTCTTGAGGACATTAATTTCATTTTGAACTTAAAAAAAATTGAGATAAAATTCGTGATTAAATTGGGCTAATAAAAATATACTTATTTTCTAAAATATACCAACCCACCATTAAAAAAAGATCACATTTTGTATAAATAAACATGTCAAATTAACTTTCAATAAAGTTATTAATGTTTTGTTCAAAATGATTTAATGATAATTTATTTTCCTAAATTCACATTGACTCAAAACAAAAGCATACAAGGAACATCAGACTCCGGTTTTTCATGTCATTTTCAAATAGAACAAAATCTGTCCAAAATTTCAGGGTCTAAAATTTATTTTAAATTGATTGAAATAAACAAACTATGAAAAGTTTGTTAGACACTGAATACTGAATTTAATTATGAATTTGAACGAATTTGAATAAATTTGAACGAATTTAATCACGAATTTGAACGAATTTCAAAGATTTTCTTGTTCGGCGAATTTCGAACTTCTACAATTAAATTCGGTGAATGCAATTATTATGGTTCAAACTGGAAATGGGTTAATGACATGGTGTAATAAAAGGCAAGGTCAAGATTGTATTTTGGAAAGATTGGATCGATTTATTTTATCTGAAAATTGGTGGGTAAGAGAATATATTCCTAAAGCTAATATTTTAAATAATATTGGTTCTGATCATTGGCCAATGTGTCTTAAGATGGGTAAATCAGTGCCTTGTCATGCTTCTTTCCGATTTCAATTTATGTGGCTTAGACATGAAAATATCGAAAACCTCATCAAACAATGGTGGTTAGAAGGAAAGCCAAGTTATGGGACTCAGATGTATTCCTTTACAAAACGAATGAATTATATAAAAGCCAAGTTGAAGAAATGGAACTGGAATGAGTTTGGAGATGTTAAAGGAAATAAAGCAACAGAGTATTCAACATTGGGAAGAGCTTCATGCAAATATTAGATCTTCGGGCAGCAATGAGGATCTTCTTAAGCAAGAACATCATTTGAAATCCAAGCTCCACGAAGGGGAAACACAAGAAGAGATTATGTGGCTACAAAAATCTAGAATCCAATGGTTAAAAGAGGGAGTTTAAAATTATGTTTTCTTTCATAAATCCTTGGTTGCTAGAAGGGCTCATAATCACATAGTATCCTTGAATAAGGAATATGGGAAAAAAGAATGGAAGGTATGCAGCAAATAGCAATGGAGTTTTTCTAGAAACTCTTTACTGCCCAACCTTGGATGAAAACGCTCAACAGCGAGTGCTAAAGACACTTCCCAAACTTATTTCTGATAGGGATAATGAGCAATTAACTAGCACAGTCACGGAAAAGGAATTGCAATGAGTAGTGTTTGAGATGAAGGGAAAACTCCAAGTCTTGATGGTTTTCCTATTGAATTTATCAAAAGTTGTGAGATATTATCAAAGGAGATCTTAAGGTCGTGGAAGAAGTGAGGGAAGCTAAAACAATGCTAAAGGAAATAAACAAAACCTTTATAGCTCTAATTCCCAAAGCTAGGGAAGGGAATGAAATATTTGGTTTTAGACCTATAGCATTGTGTAATGTTCTATTAAAAATAATCACAAAAGTTATGGCAAAAAGGCTGAATCCTTTGCTCCATAAGATTATTTCACCGGAACAAGGAGGTTTTGTTACAGGTATCAAATTCTTGATGATATAGTTTTAGCACAAGAAGCACTACATTCTATGGATGGTCAGACATCTCCCTCTATGTTGATCATACTTGATTTATCCAAGGCTTATGATCGAGTGGATTGGGACTTTTTATGTCGAATTTTGACTCGGTTTGGTTTTTTCACAGGATTGGATTGATTGGGTCAGAGCATGTCTATCATTAGTTTCCTTTTCTGTTTTGGTTAATGGCACTCCTTCCCAAATATTTTTGGCCTCTAGAGGGATTCGACAAGGGGATCCTTTATTCCCCTTCTTATTTATTATCCTGGCGAAATGCTTTGGTAGAGTGGTTACTAATGTTTGTCAGGAACACAAGATCAATGGCAATAAATTAGCTACAGGAGCTCGCCCTCTTACCTATTTACAATATGTGGACGACTCTACACTAGTGGGTAAAGCCACCTGGTTGGAAGCTCAACAGTTGCAAAAAATTCAACTGTTATCCAGAGCTATGGATCAGTTGATAAACAAAGATAAATCTAGCATCATATTTTTTCATTGTTCTAGTAGACAGGTGGAACAAATTACGAACATATTCCAATTTCAAAAAAGATCTATTCCTCTTAGATATTTGGGGCTACCTTTTGCAGCTAAACAGATCAAAGATTGGCAGTGGACTAGTACTAAAGTGGAAATGAAATTACAAAAGTGGACTAATAAATGGTTGTCGACAGGAAGAAGAATGGTTTTAGTCAACGCAGTCCTTCAAGCCTTGGTTATTTATGCTTCCTCTATTTTGAACATTCCTAGTAAAATTTTGAAGCAATTGGATTCTATTTGTCAAAAAATTCTTTGGAGTGGTTTGCAGTAGAAAAGAAAATGGTCTCTTATAAAGTGGGAAAGTATGTGCCTATCCAAAACAGGAGGCTTGGAATTTCATTCCTCTTTAAGCACCACAAGGCTTTGGCAGCCAAACTCTATTGGTGATTACTTATGCATCCAGATGATTTGTGGGCTATAAATATTCGAGCTAAATATGCAGAAAACAATCCTCCAAAGAGAATTATTAGATTATCTATTCCTATTAAATGATCACCTATTCTTGTTGTCCTTAAAGCAGGCAAAGACTTAATCAAAAAGAAATTGTTTTGGATTGTGAATGATGGCCAACAAGCCAACTTCTAGACTGATTCATGGGATGCTTACCCACCAATTATTTCTCGATACTAGAACTTAAGGCAATGATGGACCAGTTACATGAAAAGGGATGGATTAAGATTGCTCATTACTCTAGGGATACTAATCAGCCCTGGGAGATTAGAAAATGTTGGATTTCTCTTAATGAGTGGCCAATTCCAATACCAAAAGACCAAAGGTCATGGATTAGTAAGATGGCCAATGTTGAACCTCCCCTGGATACCTATTCAATCTTTAGAACAGATAAGTAGAGAATGGCAATGTCAATTGGCTAAAAGCCAAAATCTTCTTTCGGCTTTGTGGTCTGGCATTTCCCTTCTGCGATGGAATATTTGGAAAGAACGCAATCACAAGATATTCCGGCAGAAAAGTAGAGATATCAATTTGGTTTGGGAAATGGTCAAAATCAATATTGTTGAATCTATAAAGCATAAGATTTTTTTGCCACAACCTCTAACACCGGAATGGGAACACTTATGTAGCCAACTCCTAATGCAACCTTCTATCTCTTCAAGGAATGTTTTTAATCAGAAAACGAAAGTTCAACAGGAAAGTCATTGGACAACACCCCCTTATGGGTATGGGAAGCTAAACACGGATGGTGCTTCACAAGGAAATCCAGGACAAGCCAGTGTTGGAGGTATTGGTAGAATATCGGATAGATTTGTTGCCTTTATTTTTGTAAAAAAGTTAGGATACACTACCAATAATATGGTGGAATCAAAGCTATTTATAGAGGGATGCAAGAAGCTTTATAATTGGTTGGGAAAAATTGCAAATTGAATCAGACTCTAAGGGGATTGTGGGATTATTATCATAGCATGAGGGAGATCCTAGTAAAAATTGGCAAATAGCTCGAGAAATGGGGAAAATTCATACTTTGCAAGATAAGTTTTAGGAGACTTATTTTTGTCATGTTCCTAGAGCAAGTAATAAAGTGGCTGACAGTTTGGCTAACTGGGTGTTGGATAATCACAATATTCTTTGCTATGGTGTGTCTCCAATCTGGTGATCAAGCAAATTGCAAGAAGATTTGAAAAAGATTCTAGATCTGGATTTGCATCAATGAGTGATTATTGGTTATTCTTTATGTTCAATACCCGAGCTTGGACTATTAGTTTTCAAGCTTGGCATATTCGAATATGTACTCTTTGAATTTGTTTTAATATAATTTTTGGTTTTTTTTATTAAACATATACATATATATACACATACATACATACATATATTACTTTTATTGTTTTTTGGGCTTATTTGAAAAAAGGGACATGACACCCACCTCCTATGCTACCTACCCATTTAACGCCCACTCCAACCACCATGGCTTCCTATGCTACCTACTAATTCAGCTCCAACTCCCAATTGTGGTTAAGTGTTTCCTAGAAAGATAGGACAATTCTCAAGAGTGTCATTTTGTCTCCCAAAGTTAGTCATATTCCTTATAGCTAAAGTATTTTAGTGTATCTACATGTATCTCACTCACATTAACCTCTCTTGTGATAAAAGTCTCGAGTTTGTTTGTTATTGTATCATCCCTTTACACATTTTTGACTAGGGCAACCCAGTCATTCTAATATTTCTCCCTATTTATATCACACTCCTCATTGGCCACACCAAGGTCAAATTCAAGATCGCAATCTTATTAAGGTACAAGGTTAAGGAATACTAAATGTCTCATTCTCTAGGTTCTCCTCTATAGTGCCGAGGTGTCAATTATCTAAGTATTGGCATCTTAAAACCCTATCATTGGCCTTTTTAAATATGTATGGAAGAGGAAAATAGGAAGAAACAATTCAATATCCAAAATATCAACAGGCAAAAGCCAAATAGCGAAATTAAAATCAAGAGTCAAAAGGAAAAGTCTCAAAAGTCAATCACAAACAAAAAAGATAGGATCAAATCATTCGCAAGACTCCTATCCTAGTTGAAGCTCAAACTTTGTAGTTGGCGTCACAATAGAGTCGAAGCTCCATTGGAGTGCGATAGGACAATACACTGGGATAAGAGACCTCATATCTATCCTTTGTGCTGCATGTCTTTTCATGCAATTACCTAAGCCTCGTAGTTAAACAATGGCTCTAGTGACGTCCGAACAAACGGGGAACACATCATGGAAGGTAGGCACCTTTAAATTTTAATTTACAACCTTCATAAGATATATATTTATACTTCACTAGTTTTCCCAAACTAGGGCCTTACATAACATGGTTCCTAAACCTTTCGATGTTCGTCTAAGAAGGAAACATGCACCAATTGTTTCCTTCAACAGAGGACCTTGCATCTGATTCCCACTAGGAGATGATCGAGGATACAACATTCCAATAAACATTCAAACCCATGCGTTGAATAGAATAGTATTTGCAAGTCATTGTCAAGGGACAATTTCCATGCAAAGCGAAATGGAACTCCAAATAGAAGGTGGAGGACTTTCTTCATCTTCTCCATAACTAAGCTTTTGCAAACCAAAAGCCTTCCCACTAACAAGGTATGATCCCATTAGGATTAGTAAACTTTGGCCAAAAGTGTAGAAAAGGATTTGGCACATGTTCGGCCAAGTCTTGACAAAACCGACCAAGTAACAACAATAGTGACTGAAATGGAGACAAGTTTTCAAATGACTACTAATGCTCCAAAGAGAGTGGTGAAACCCAAGGTGTTCAAGGGGAAGTAAAAAAGTTGTGTCTTGATGATGTCAACATCCATTTTGAGTTAAGAAAGGCCCCCAAAACTTCAAACTGCATTTTGTGGATATTCTATCCAACATGTCAGAACTTGAGGAGGGAGCTGTACTGTCCCCAAATTATCTCTAAGACTTCGAAGGACCCTTAGTTCATGTTGGCTTCCATAACTAAGGGTGAAAGAAGAATAGGGAACTCATTACACCCCTTGTGAAAGAATGATTTAAAAAAAAGGTACTTTATGATTCTAATTTTAAGTTATGTTTTGGGGGAAAAAGTATTTTATGTTATTTCACTTAAAGTGGGGGAAATTATGAGTCTTAGCTTATTAAGACTTGAGTTGCTTTTTAAATTAACCCTCTCTTTCTCATGTGGAGTGTTACACTTGGAGATGGTTATTTAAGGAGCATGAGGGCTAAATTAAAGATCATGTGTGCATATGATATTTGGGAGAAAAGTCAAGTATGTCAAACTTGATTGTCTTCGGCATAGTTTCTTGGAGAATGTTACCCTCCAAGAGCTATGATGCTTTATAAAATGGTGTCTATTAACACCACCTATTGAAGGAAATCTTATTAATCTTTGAAGAATCAGTTGAGTTTTCTTATCTAAAATTGCAGCTGTAGCGAATTGTTTTGGAGGACAAGATCAAGCTAAATAGAAGGGATTGAAGTCTCCAAGGTTGGCAAATGAGAGTGGAGATCAAAGAAGGTTGTCTATACCTTGAGCGAACCACTTAAAGGCTGAAAAAGACTACATTTTGGAGGATTTCGTGGATACAAGACACTTTGCAACCACCTAACATCCACTTACAGCTTCAACAAAAGACATAAAGAACACTTTAACATGACCTGCATAAGGATAATCTAGCAACTAGGTATGAACCAAAATTCGGGAAGGGAGAGAAATCTACCACTTATGCAAATTGCTGAATGAAATATACACTATGCCGACACTTGAAATCTAAAAGTACAGTCCTATTGATCGAAGAGGTTACACAACTCACCAATGGCAAAGTCTGGTCTAACCAAGAGAGAGATTGGATAATTTTTTTAATCAACGTTGAAAGCCATTTTATAGAAAATTACAAGAGGCCGAAGATTGGCGTTGGAAATTTGAAGAGAAGGATTCACATAGGTTAACTCAACGCTGACTTGGCATTTCAAAAAAATATGTTTTCTTTTGTCTTTGCATGAAGCTTCTTGCACTTGAGGAAGTGAACTTGTCTTTGTTATGAACCGCTCACCTTTCTTTGCATGGAAATCCATGCCAATGTTAATTTTAAAACTCTACGTGAGTTGGTTGATGCCGAATTGGAACGTTGGAAAGGCTGAGTTGGCCGTTTGATAAGCTAAGTTGGACGAAGGGATCGGCTGAGTTCACTGTTTGGCACGCTGAGTTGGTCGAAGAGATCATTCTCCCTCACATGGAAAGCTCCTAGTGGATGCGGTGTTTAACAATTAATCAACTCTAATTCTGGAACAGTCAACTTGACATTCGAATTTGGAACTTCGGTTGACGCTAAGTTGGACCCTAAGATGCATGAGTTGCTCCGGAGTCGAGCAGGACTTCAATAACCAGTCAACTGAAGCTTTGATCGGTATTCGAAAATAACTCCCGCTTGCATGTATTTTACCCTGTTCTTGGTCTATTTCTGGCGGGATTCTATAGTTGGATGTATTTTTATAATTATATCATGTCTATATTTTCTCCATTGGGCTTTGCTTTCAAAATTCTAGCTTTACCCCTGTTTCAACAGTTACTTCCCGCCGTCAAAATTTGATGGCTAGCGGGACGTCACCTTTTGGCATTTATTCCTTCAGGATTCTCTTACTGGCAATTTCCTTCGGACTTCTCTTATTTCCTCTTTTGCACAGTCCAAAAACTATTACTTTTGGGTGTCTCGGCTTAATTCCTTCGGATTTTATTGAAGGGGCCTTGTCCAAATTCCTTCAGACAAAAAGCCTAAAGGATATCTTCCCCTTTTGCTTTCTCTTTGCCTTTGTTTGGTCTTCTTCCTGTGTTTTTTTTTTTTTCAGACTTTCAGCTTAAACCATTCCTTCGAACTTTGCTGTCTTCTGTGACTTTTTGAATTTCTTCGGACTTCTTGTCCGAAGGAATTCAGAGCGAAGGAATTATCTCTTCGCTTTTTTGCTTTCGTTCATTTTCCCGAAGCCCCTTTGGATTTTGCCATCGGCTTTTCTGCACGGGCATCTTGCTTGTTGCAACTCTGAATTCCTTCGGACTTTTTGTCCGAAGGAATTCCTTCGGACAAAAAGCCCGAAGGTTTCCTTTGCTTTTTCTCTTTGGCCAAAGAAATGTGCCTTTCGGGAAATACACAGAGGTACTGTCGCTGACCAAGTGCCCTCTGCAAGGGCTAGTAGCTCTCCCTCTACCATTTTCGGAAAAAGTGTAGGGCACACAGACTTTTCGCAAAGGTCCCGAATTCGTTCTTTGTACCTTCTCGAAGGGTAGGTGCCCTTCGAGATTGTTGAAAATGACCCTTCCGAAGGGTACCCTGCCCTTTGGGATTCTTGTAATGGACTCTTTCCTTCGGCCTCTTGGTTTTTCTTCAAAAAAATTGCAATTGGTCTCTTGGCCGATAAAATGACCCTTTGGCAAATTTGTGAACCCTTCAGCATCCTTATGATCCCTTGGGCTTTAAACAAGTGCCATTTCATTCAGACCAACAGGCCGAAGCAATTAAATCTTCAGTTAGTGACCCTTCGGACAAAAAGTCCAAAGGATTCAAACCCTTTAGAATTCGCCCCTTCAACTACTTGAGTAAATCCGTTCTTTCCTTTGGGGAAAAATTGTCAACATGAACGATTTAGGTGAAGGACTTGATTAATCTTGTGGAGCTGGAAATTAACCTTGCAAAGTGTGGATGTCATTGAGGGTTTTTGGCCTCATTGTGAAGAAGGATTTAGGATTGATAGCAACATCTGAACTCGCTGTACTTGCACCTTTCTTAACAGAATTTCTTCACTTATTTCCAGCTAGCTACACTCTCAATATAACCTACAACAAGGTACACAAGTTAGCTTTTCATTTGATTATGTATTTTTGCATTTGTGGAGCCATTTTGTGAGGGTTTGGGCAAGATCTCTTGGCTGGGTTTTTCTGAGTTTTTGGACAACAGCCAACTAATCTTCTTGTTGTGACTTAAGAGATTATTTGGGGTTCTTACAGTTGTATCAGAGCTATTTTTGGCTACTCTTGTGGGTGTTAGGGTTTGATTCTATAAGTGGTGCTAAGCAATTTTTGGTTTATTCAAAGAAAAATAAGGCTCCAAGGGTTGAGAGTTTAAAACTAGAACCAGCTATGGGTGACATGAATCACCCAGAGACAGATAGATAAAGGAAGGATAGAATGGAAGAGGAGAGAACACGAAGGTATGATCAAAATCAGGTAAGGATAACTTTAGTTTTGGAAGGTCTCCTATGCACTCTTGGTGATAAGAGTGATTAAAGGACATCTAATGGTGTTAATGGGGCTCCAGTTAGCAAGACAAGTATGGGAAATGTACCACCTTTTCTTAGGCCCACTTTTCCTACTTTCATTCAAAAAGAGGAAACCGTACATAGAAAGGAAGGATCATCTAATCCCAGTGAAGAGCTAAACAAAGAAATAAATGAGTATGCAGCCTTGGATGATGCAATAAGACAGGTTATGACCTTTTCTGAGTATTCAGCTTGGAAGTATTAGGTTGTGGAGCTAAAAGCTTCACTGTATGCAAACATAAAAGAGGTTGATGAGTGTAACAGTCACCGGCGTCGGTCAGGCCAACCGACGTCGGTTAAGGGTGGACAGGGAGCTGCCGACATCGGTCAGAGATCGACTGACATCGGTCAGAGATCGGCTGACGTCGATCATCTCCAGACAGATAGGGACCGACGTCGGTCCCCTGTGCGGTTACAGAACAGCTAGTTTCACGAACAATTTGTTAAACGAACCGGTTGTTTGCATGTAAAGACTAATTTTAGTCTTGGAGCTGTGTTTCTAATTATTGTAATTGGAAAGTCTAATTATTGTTTATATGGAATCTATTTAAGAGACCCATGGGCTGTATTGGAAAATTGTATAACCAGAAGGCTTCTGTAGAATCAGAAGGGTTCTATCCAAGGGAGAATCATAAGGACTTGGTGAGGCAAGGACAAGGGTTCTTCCAGGTGTAAGATCTCGATCGGCAAGTGTGCAAGGTTAGGTCGATCTGCAGTATAGCAAGATCAGGTGAGATCTACATAGGTAAGTAAGGTCGGTTGATCTAGAAGTGTGTGTGTGCAAAGTCAAAAGAGATCTGAGTGGCGGCAAGATCAAAGGAGATCTGCAACACAACAGGTAGCAAGATCAGGTGAGATCTACTTGGAGTACATTGCGTACTTGGTGGTACTGACAGTATTGTTACTGACTGGTGGAGGTGAACAACAACTCTGTGTTTGAGTTGTTTGTTGTGACCGTAATTGAGAGAGAGAACTCTTGAAAAGAATTATTGTATGCCCTAGAGGTGTGGGAGCCCTAGAGGTGTGAGAAGAAGAGTGTGGCATCTTCTTTATTGTAAATTTCTTCTGGAAAAGTATTAATACATTGAGTATTGTCTCTCATATTCTGTGTTATTTCTGATTTCTAGTTACTTATTATTCTGGTTAAATTCCGTGTTTAGTTGCTTATACAAAGGTAATCAAGTGTGCTCTTAATTCTGACAAGTGGTGTCAGAGCTTTGTGTGAGCCCAGGGTCCTAACAATTGGTATCAGAGCAGATTCATCAGAGCTTGGTTCACTAACACCTTGATTTTAGAGTGTGTTAAGTGTTTGTTGATTACAGGTCACTCACAAGGGTTTCTGTTTGAGTGGGAGTATAGCAATGGCGAAAGAAAATATGCTAAAAATAGAGAAATTCAATGGCAAGAATTATCAATTATGGAAGATGCAGATAGAAGATTATCTGTATCAGAATGATCTGTACTTACCGTTGGGTGGGAGTAAGCCCACATGTATGCAAAATGAAGAATGGAAGGTTCTTGACAGAAAGGCTCTAGGAGCTATAAGGCTGACCTTGGCAGCTTCTGTGTTTTCCAACTTATCTCAGGCAAAGACAACAGTAGAGTTAATAGAATCTTTGACAAATTTATATGAAAAACCCACAACTTCGAATAAAGTATTTCTTATGAAGCAATTATTTAATTTGCAAACGCTGGAAGGTGGATCGGTACATAGTCATCTTAGTGATTTCCATGGTTTGGTAAACCAGTTAAATTCAGTCAAAAGAGTTTTTGATGATGAAGTTAAGGCTCTCTTAATCTTATGCTCTTTACTTGAAAGTTGGCACAGTTCCGTAATGGCAGTTAGTAATACTGCGTCTGCTTCAAATATCTTGAAAGTTGATGATGTTGTTAGTGTAATCTTGAATGAAAAAATTCGCAGAAAAAGCACAAGAGAATCATCAGCTAATGTTTTAAGTGCTAAAAGCAGGAGAAAACAAAGAGAGAAGGTCGAGCAAGAGAAATCAAGGTCAAAAATAGGCAGTGGATCCAAATCCAAGTATGGCAGTATAATCTGCTTGAATTGTGGAAAGAAAGGACATGCATAGAAAGATTGTTGGTTGAAAGAAGATCAGCATAAAGAAGCAGATGTTGCAGGTATTGTTGCATAGAATGCTCTTACAATTTCTTTGGATAGTCAGGTAGAATCATGGGTTTTAGATTCTGATGCTTCTTTTCATGCAACCCCAAATAGAGAATTTTTTCATGATTATGTCCATGGAGACTTTGAAAAGATTTGTTTAAGGGATGGTAAGCCTTGTCAAATGGCTGGCAAAAAAAAAATGCAGCTGAAATTGCAGAATGACAACACATGGGTGTTGAAAAATGTCATGCATATACCCATATTGAAGAGGAATTTGATTTCTACAGAAAAGTTGGATGATGAGGGTTGCACAGTTACTCTCACAGCGGAATCTTGAAAAGTTTCTAAGGGTGCACTTGTATTAGCATGTGATAAGAAAGTAGGTACTCTTTATCTATCTACTTGTATTACTGATTCTCCTTCTGTTTTATCTACTTCAGATGTAGATGCAAAGATGTGGCTCTGTTGGCTTGGTCACATGAGTGAGAAGGGAATGGATGTTCTTCAGTCAAAAGGTATGTGTTCAGATTTGAAAAGCAGAGACTGAGATTTCTGTGAGCATGGTATCTTTGAAAAATAGGTGAAAGTGAGGTTTTTCACAACTGGGTCAACAAAGAAGAAGCACAGGTTAGAGCTTGTTCACACAGGTGTGTTGAGACCAGCTCAGGGAGCTTCTATTGGAAGATCATAGTGGTATGTTTCTGATGCTACAATAAAGGATTGGATTTATTGCATAAAGATAAAATTTGATGTTTTTGACATGTTTAACAACTGAAAAGCCTTGGTTTTCAAAGAGAAGGTGATGGACAGAGATCAGCTTAAGGGGCTACATAATTTTGAGCAGGGCAGTGTTGATTTGGACAAGGTTATGATCCAAAATAAGCTCGCGGGTAAAAAGTCATCAGTCACAGAAAAACACAATTACCGATGTCGGTCAAGAAAAATCGACGTCGGTCAGGTGGAACCGACGTCGAACAAGCAAGTACCGACGTCGGTCATGTGCAGACCAGAGTCGGTGGTGTTGGGCAGGTGGCGACCGACGTCGATCACGGAACAGGCGTCGGCGACTAGGTCGACACCAACGTCGGTCAGAGAACTGGCATCAGCGATCAGGGGGATTCGACATCGGTCGGATGCAGACCAGGGTCGACCAACAAACGGATTTTGGGCAGACAGCAAGCTGTCAAGGAGTCTCAAACGCCCATAAGGAGGACTGAAAGGGTAAGTAAGCCTCAAATTCATTATTTCCCTTCTTTATACTACTTGTTGCTCACTGATGGTCAAAAATCAAAAAGTTTTAAAGAGGCAAAGCAGGTAGAATCCAAAAAACAATGGGAGCATGACATTAATTCTTTGGAAGAGAACCAAACGGGAGATTTGGTAGAGTTGCCAGCCGGGATAAAAGCACTGAAAGACGAATGGATTCCATAGTTAAAAAAGAGAGAGAATGGACACATGAGACAGAAGGCCAGGTCATATGGTCTTAAGCAAGCTCCAGGGCAGTGGTACAGGTTTGACGGGGGTATGACAAAACATGACTTTAGTCAATGTCATTGTAACCATTGTGTTTGTTTTACCAAGTTGGATAATGGTCGCGACATTATCCTGTTACTGTATATGAATGATGTGCTTGTTGCAAGTTCATACATGCAGGGTTTTGCATAGCTAAGGGTAAAATTAGTTCAGTTGTGTGCCAAGAAGGATTTAGGAAGAGCGAAATTCTTTGACATGAGTATTCCTAGAGACAGAAAAGATCACAGGGTGATGTTGTCTCAAGATGATTGTGTGAATAAAGTAGTGGCGTGGTTCGTTATGCAGGATGCAGAATCGGTTAGCACTCCTATGGATGGACAGTTCACAGAACAGGGTCCCAATTCACATGATAAGGTTAAGTACATGTGTACTAGACCTGATTTTGCCCAAGCAGTGGGTGCTATCAGAAGTTTGTGGCCAATTCGAGAAAAAAACACTGAAATGCAGTTCAGTGGATTCTCAGGTATCTGAGAGGGACCAGCAGCAGGGATTCATGCTATGCAGGGTCAGGGACTTCTCTACATGGGTATGTAGATTCGGATGTGGCAGGTTACTTGGATGACAGGCGTAGCACCACAGGATGTGTGGTGGTTGGTCTTCAAGATTGAGCTTGAAGAGGGATACAAGCCAGAAAATAAATTAGACGATGTACAGGTACAGGTACAGGTGCAGCTGTTTATCTCCAAGTGGGAGATTGTTAGGTTGTGGAGCTAAAAGCTTCACTGTATGCAAACATGGAGGAGGTTGCTGAGTGTCACAGTCACCGGCGTCGATCAGGGCAACCGACGTCGGTCAGGGGTGGACAGGACGATGCCGACATCGGTCAGAGATCGGCGGACGTCAGTCATTTCCAAACAGACAGGGACCGACGTTGGTCGCCTGTGCGGTTCCAAAACTGCTAGTTTCACGAACAGTTTGTTAAACGAACCGGTTGTTTGTATGTAAAGACTAATTTTAGTCTTGGAGTTGTGTTTTTAATTATTGTAATTGGAAAGTCTAATTATTGTTTGTATAGGATCTATTTAAGAGACCTATGGGCTGTATTGTAAGATTGTAGAACCAGAAGGCTTCTGTAAAATCAGAAGGGTTCTATCCAAGGGAGAATCATATAACTTGGTGAGGCAAAGACAAGGGTTCTTCCGAGTGTGTAACATCTCTGTCGGCAAGTGTGCAAAGCCAAGTTGATCTGCGGTATAGCAAGATCAGGGGAGATCTACATGGATAAATAAGGTCGGTTGATCTGCATGTTTGTGTGTGTGTGCAAGGTCAAAAGAGATCTGCGTGGCGACAAGATCAAAGGAGATCTGCAACACAACAGATAGCAAGATCATGTGAGATCTACTTGGAGTACGTTGCATACTTGGTGGTACTGATAGTATTGTTACTGACTAGTGGAGGTGAACAACAACTCTGTGTTTGAGTTGTTTGTTGTGACCGTAATTGAGAGAGAGAACTCTTGAAAAGAATTATTGTATGCCCTAGAGGTGTGGGAGCCCTAGAGGTGTGGGAAGAAGAGTGTGGCATCTTCTTTATTGTAAATTTTTTCTAGAAGAGTATTAATACATTGGGTATTGTCTCTCATATTCTGTGTTATTTCTGATTTCTAGTTACTTATCATTCTGGTTAAATTCCGTGTTTAGTTGCTTATACAAAGGTAATCAAGTGTGTTCTTAATTCTGACAAGTGGTGTCAGAGCTTTGTGTGAGCTCAGGGTCCTAACAGTTGGTATCATCGCAGGTTCATCAGAGCTTGGTTCACTAACACCTTGATTTCAAAGTGTGTTAAGTGTTTGTTGATTACAGGTCACTCACAAGAGTTTCTGTTTGAGTGGGAGTATAGCAATGGCGAAAGAAAGTATGCTAAGAATAGAGAAATTCAATGGCAAGAATTATCAATTATGGAAGATGCAGATAGAAAATTATCTGTATTAGAAAGATCTGTACTTATCGTTGGGTGAGAGTAAGCCCACATGTATGCAAGATGAAGAATGAAAGGTTCTTGACAGAAAGGCTCTAGGAGCTATAAGACTGACCTTGGCAGCTTCTGTGTTTTCCAACTTATCTCAGGCAAGGACAACAGTAGAGTTAATAAAATCTTTGGCAAATTTATATGAAAAACCCTCAGCTTCGAATAAGGTATTTCTTATGAAGCAATTATTTAATTTGCAAATGCTGGACAGTGGATCGGTACATAGACATCTTAGTGATTTCCATGGTTTGATAAACCAGTTAAATTCAGTCAAAAGTGTTTTTGATGATGAAGTTAAGGCTCTCTTAATCTTATGCTCTTTACATGAAAGCTGGCACAGTTTGGTAATGGCAGTTAGTAATACTGCGTCTGCTTCAAATATCTTGAAAGTTGATGATGTTGTTAGTGTAATCTTGAATGAAAAAATTCGCTGAAAAAGCACAGAAAAATCATCAGCTAATGCTTTAAGTGTTAAAAGCAAGAAAAAGCAAAGAGAGAAAGTCGAGCAAGAGAAATCAAGGTCAAAAATAGGCAGTGGATCCAAATCCAGGTATGGCAGTATAATCTGCTTGAATTGTGGAAAGAAAAGACATGCAAAGAAAGATTGTTGATTGAAAGAAGATCAACGTAAAGAAGCAGATGTTGCAGGTATTGTTGCATAGAATGCTCTTACAATTTCTTTGGATAGTCAGGTAGAATCTTGGGTTTTAGATTCTGGTGCTTCTTTTCATGCAACCCCAAATAGAGAATTTTTTTATGATTATGTCCATGGAGACTTTGGAAAGATTTGTTTAGGGGATGGTAAGCCTTGTCAAATGGCTGGCAAAAGAAAAGTGCAGCTGAAATTGCAGAATGGCAACACATGGGTGTTGAAAGATGTCATGCATATATCCATCTTGAAGAGGAATTTGATTTCTACAGAAAAGTTGGATGATGCGGGTTGCACAGTTACTCTCACAGCGGAATCTTGAAAAGTTTCTAAGGGTGCACTTGTATTAGCATGTGGTAAGAAAGTAGGTACTCTTTATCTATCTACTTGTATTACTGATTCTCCTTCTGTTTTATCTACTTCAGATGTAGATGCAAAGATGTGGCTCTGTTGGCTTGGTCACATGAGTGAGAAGGGAATGGATGTTCTTCAGTCAAAAGATATGTGTTCAGATTTGAAAAGCAGAGACCGAGATTTCTGTGAGCATGGTATCTTTGGAAAACAGGTGAAAGTGAGGTTTTTCACAACTGGGTCAACAAAGAAGAAGCACAGGTTGGAGCTTGTTCACACAGGTGTGTGAAAACTAGCTCAGAAAGCTTCTATTGGAAGATCACAGTGGTATGTTTCTGATGCTACAAAAAAGGATTGGGTTTATTGCATAAAGAGAAAATCTGATGTTTTTGACATGTTTAACAACTGAAAAGCCTTGGTTTTCAATGAGAAGGTGATGGACAGAGATCCGCTTAAGGGGCTACATAATTCTGAGCAGGTCAGTGTTGATTTGGACAAGGTTATGATCCAAAATAAGCTCGCGGGTAAAAAGTCATCAGTCACAGGAAAACACAGTTACCGACGTCGGTTAGGTGGAACTGACATCGAACAAGCAAGTACCAACGTCGGTCATGTGCAGACCAGAGTCGGTGGTGTCGAGCAGGTGGCGACCGACGTCGGTAAGGGAACCGGCGTCAGCGACTAGGTGGACACCAACGTCGGTCAGGGAACCAACGTCAGCGATTAGGTGGATTCGACATCGCTCAGATGCAGACCAGGGTCAACCAAGAAACGGATTTTGGGCGGACAGCAAGCTGTCAGAGTCTCAAACGCCCATAAGGAGGACTGAAAGGGTAAGCCTCAAATTCATTATTTCCCTTCTTTATACTACTTGTTGCTCACTGATGGTCAAAAACCAGAAAGTTTTAAAGAGGCAACGCAGGTAGAATCCAAGAAACAGTGGGAGCATAACATGAATTCTTTGGAAGAGAACCAAACGGGAGATTTGGTAGAGTTGCCAGCCGGAATAGAAGCACTGAAAGACGAATGGATTCCTTAGTTAAAAAAGAGAGAGAATGGACACGTGAGACAGAAGGGCAGGTCATATGGTCTTAAGCAAGCTCCAAGGCAGTGGTACAGGTTTGACAGGTGTATGACAAAGCATGGCTTTAGTCAATGTCATTGTAACCATTGTTTGTTTTACCAAGTTGGATAATGGTCGCGACATTATCCTGTTACTGTATATGGATGATGTGCTTGTTGCAGGTTCATACATGCAGGGTTTTGCTTAGCTAAGGATAAAATTAGTTCAGTGGTGTGCCAAGAAGGATTTAGGAGGAGCGAAATTCTTTGACATGAGTATTCCTAGAGACAAAAAAGATCACAGGTTGATGTTGTCTCAAGATGATTGTGTGAATAAGGTAGTGGCGTGGTTCGTTATGCAAGATGCAGAATCGGTTAGCACTCCTATGGATGGACAGTTCACAGAACAGGGTCCCAATTCACATGATGAGGTTAAGTACATTTGTACTAAACCTGATTTTGCCCAAGCAGTGGGTGCTATCAGAAGTTTTTGGCCAATTCGAAAAAAAAGCACTGAAAAGCAGTTCAGTGGATTCTCAGGTATCTGAGAGGGGACAGCAGCAGGGATTCATGCTATGCAGGATCAGGGACTTCTCTACATGGGTATGTAAATTCGGATGTGGAAGGTTACTTGGATGACAGGCGTAGCACCACAAGATGTGTGGTGGTTGGTCGTCAAGATTGAGCTTGAAGAGGGATACAAGCCAGAAAATAAATTAGACGATATACAGGTACAGGTACAGGTGCAGCTGTTTATCTCCAAGTGGGAGATTGTTAAGTTGTGGAGCTAAAAGTTTCACTGTATGCAAACATGGAGGTTGTTGTATCAGTCACCGGCGTCGGTCACGCCAACTGACGTCGGTCAGGAGTGGACAGGAAACTGCCGACATCGGTCAGAGATCGGCCGACGTCGGTCATCTCCAAACAAACAGGGACCGACGTTGGTCGCCTGTGCGGTTCCAGAACTGCTAGTTTCACGAACAGTTTGTTAAACGAACCAGTTGTTTGCATGTAAAAACTAATTTTAGTCTTGGAGTTGTGTTTTTAATTATTGTAATTGGAAAGTCTAATTATTGTTTGTATGGGATCTATTTAAGAGACCCATGGGCTGTATTGTAAGATTGTAGAACCAGAAGGCTTCTGTAAAATCAGAAGGGTTCTATCCAAGGGAGAATCATATAGACTTGGTGAGGCAAGGACAAAGGTTCTTTCGAGTGTGTAAGATCTCGGTCGGCAGGTGTGCAAGGCCAAGTTGATCTGCGGTATAGCAAGATCAGGGGAGATCTATATGGGTAAGTAAGGTCGGTTGATCTGCAGGTTTGTGTGTGTGTGCAAGGTCAAAGGAGATCTGCGTGACAGCAAGATCAAAGGAGATCTGCAACACAACAGGTAGCAAGATCATGTGAGATCTACTTGGAGTACGTTGCATACTTGGTGGTACTGATAGTATTGTTACTGACTGGTGGAGGTGAACAACTCTGTGTTTGAGTTGTTTGTTGTAACCGTAATTGAGAGAGAGAACTCTTGAAAAGAATTATTGTATGCCCTAGAGGTGTGGGAGCCCTAGAGGTGTGGGAAGAAGAGTGTGGCATCTTCTTTATTGTAAATTTCTTCTGGAAGAATATTAATACAATTGGGTATTGTCTCTCATATTTTGTGTTATTTCTGATTTCTAGTTACTTATCATTCTGGTTAAATTCCGTGTTTAGTTGCTTATACAAAGGTAATCAAGTGTGCTCTTAATTCTGATAAGTGGTGTCAAAGCTTTGTGTGAGCCCAGGGTCCTAACAGGGAGAGGGGATACAATGGTCCCAAGATTGGACAAAGATTCAGAGGCACTCAAGGGGATCTCCAACATGCTTTGGGGAAGATATTTCTTTCTACTTTTGATGGGTCACATAGGGGTTCAGCAAGAGCTTGGATCCAGAAGGTAGACACCTTCTTTTCCCTTCGCCCTATGGCAGACGATGAGGCCATTCAATTCGTGACATTACATCTAGAGGGGCAGCCCACGATTGGTGGTACCACGGATTGGTGACACAGGGGCATCAGCATATCCATTCATATGAAGAGTTCAGTAAAAATTTGATAGAGAGATTTGATAGAGCAGATCCCGAACTTCACTTTCAAGACTTAGCTCAATTAAGGCAAAAGGCCTCAGTTGATGAGTATGTTTCAGAGTTTCAGAGACTTGCAATCATGGTTACAGACATTTCAGATAGAAGACTTGTGGTTTTATTCACTGAGGGCTTGATTGAATCTTTGAGGGGATTGGTTAAGGCATTTGATCCTCCATCATTCAAAAAGCCTATCTAAAAAGCCTATGACTTTGAGTTATCTACATCTAGAAGAAAGTTTTCACCCTTGGGGCAGCCAAAGGGGCAGTTTGTGCCATTTTCCGGACAGCCTAGAGGTGGCGGTTTTGGGCAGCCTAAGAGCCAATATACAGGGCCTCCTAAGACCAATCTTGAGAGACCTTTGACTAAACCAAATCCTTTAGATTTGGGGCAGCCAAGGAGTCTACCTCAAAGTAGTTTTGAGGAGAGAAATGAATTAAGAAAGGACCTTGTTATGTTTGCAAGAATCCTTGGGTAAGAGGCCACAATTGTCGTGGCAAGGGACAAATTCATTACATAGAAATAATTTCGAAAGAAGAGGATGAGGAAGAAGTTGGTGGGACAGCCACCTATGAGAAGGAAGTTGTTGAGATTGAAGGGGAAGAAGAACTAAGCAGCACCTTGGCATCACTTTCAGGTACTTCGAGATCTATCCCTTTAGAGTGAAGGGATCTTTGAAGGGCAAGTCAATTACCATACTCATTGATAGTGGGGCAACTCACAACTTTATTGATAGAGGGCTTGCGAATTCTTTGGGTCTAAAACCCATTGAGTTCAAGGGGTTTAGAGTCACAGTGGCAGATGGATTTACAATTCCTTGCACTACCAAGGTTCCAAAGCTTTGCATCAATTTGAAAGGACACATAGTAGAAGATGATTTTTAAGTAGTTGGCATTGGGGACACCAATGTGGTCCTTGGCATCTAATGGCTACATTCCTTTGGTGAGTATACACAGAATTACCTATCTATGGAATTAAAATTCAAAATAGGGAATAATGAGGTTTTCTTACATGGTTTAAGTGAAAAAGAGACACCACTCTCATCAAATCATATGACGAATGGATGCCTTATAAGCATGAGATAAGTTGGGAAAGAAGACAAGGATAGGGCTGTTCCTAGACACTATGGGCAGCCATCCACTTGCCATAAAGAAGAGTTAAGACTGCAAGATATAAACACAAGTGGTTCTGATTTTTGTTTATCAATTAATGATTGGGTAGATGAATTTGATTATTTACTAAGGCAGCCCTAAAATCATTGTCAAAGACACTTCATTCCTAAATGCCCAGGCAACATGAGGACTGATTATCGCTTACAAGATTCTGAGTTGAAGGAAAAAGTACAGCGATATGCCAAAGATTGGAATTCTGATTTGTATGACATGAAATTTTCTAGTTTCCTATGGACAGTACAGCCCTACAATCAGGATATTAATTCTGATTTCTCATGAGAAAATTCTGAATCTTATGAGGAGCAGCCATCTAACAGAGGTAAAAATACTGAAAATTATTGGACTCAAAATTTGTAATGACCCCTTCTAGAATCTGATCTCCTAATGACCGTTGGCCTATTCTCGGAAATCCGTAGGCTACTCGGAAAGTGCAATTGAGGGTTTCCTATTTTTTAGGATGACTTTGATCAGAGTTGTGATGGCTAATTCCTTCTGGGTTTTTCAAGAGCTTCGCAGAGGTATGTTCGTTTCAGTTTTCTGAGCATTCTCAAGAATTTACTATTTTTAGTAAATTCTATTTTTGGCAGCTAGCAGGATTGTCGAAGGAGTTAACTTCCCCTTTTTAGTTGATTCATTCAGTTTTGGGCTTCAGATTTCAGTCTTGGCGAAATAAGTGAATTTCACTTATTATAAAATAAAATAAAAAAAAAACGTTATATTTTAACGTTGACCTTGGCCTAGACTTGATAACTTAATGTTATTTTAAAAGAGGGGGACTTGAAGGGGGGGGCGCCACATTGCATGGAAAGGGGGCGCCACTCTTAAGGAAAAGCTTCTAGAAGATGCCAATTGAAGCCTATAAAAGAAGGCATTGGGCTACCATTTGGGTATCTTGGTTTTAATGCATTGTTATGCTGCAGCTTTGGCTCTGGAACTGCTTCGGGGAATGAAGGCCTCCTAGCAAAGGCATCTCTTCATGCTTGAAAGACAGCATCTAGCGGTGAATTAGTTATTGATATTTGTATTTGCTTACGTATTGCTTCAGTTATTTCATTGTCAGTTCTTTGATAATATTAGAGTTCCAGATATTGTAGTTCTGTATGAGATAAACCTAGGGTTTTCATTTATAAAGAAAAAAATACAAAAAAATTAGTTCTGGGTATCAACCCATTGTTTTAGTTTGGCTTAGGCGCCCCTCTTCTCAAATTTTCAGAATTAATAAAGCTTGCATTCATTTCCTAGAGCAAATCGCCCTTCTCCCACTTGGACGCCCCTCTGGGGTTTGCATTGGTTTTCGTGTAACTCATTTGGATGCAGATTTCACCAGTTTATGGATGCTAACTTGGGCGCCCCATCCAGGAAGAGTATTCGCAACAAAAATCAAGAAGATTGGTTAAGTTTTGCCAGAGTTATGAATATCTGAAGAAATTAATAAGGGCTGGTTTTTTCTTCTTTCTAAAGGCAAATTTCAATTAATTTTGTAACTGACAGTAGTACTGGCAGCCTTCTCTATTAGTTCAATTTTCTTTAAAGTATTGTAGTAGATTTCAGCTCCGCCTTATGGTAGCTACTAGCTCTATTGGGTTAGCAAGCACATTCTTGGTGTAGAGCATCCGCCCTATGGTAGCTACTTACCCTTTTGGGTAAGCAAGCACATGCTGGGTGTGGAGTAGTTTCATTTCAGTATTTCCATTAAAGCATTGTTGTTAAGCTCACTCCGTCATATGGTAGCCCCTTACGGGTAGCACATACTTGACGTAGAGTTCTTTATTGTAATTACTCCGTCTTATGGTCGCCCCTACTCCGCCATGGATTGGGTAGCACATACTGGACGTTGAGTTCATTTCCTGCATCCTAGTGGCAAAGTATTTCAGTTTATTTGAGATTAACTTTAATCTGGACGGAACTTGCTTGTAATGTTGTAATCCAAATATTAAAAGTTGAAAAAATTTGGCTCGGGATACTTCAAAATTCCACATTCACATGGAAGGTACAGCTGCGTCATAAAGATATGAATTATGAATTTTTTGACTACTTCCAGCCTATGTTAAATTATGAGAATATTAGTTTTGAAGGACATAGCATCAAAGGGGATTTGGAGAATGTACGTGATGAAGTAATGCTCTTCTCAATGATCATAAAAAAGGAAAATGTGACAGTAAACAGCCTGTTGTATTGTGAAAATCTAATTTTGTACGACAGTCCTAACTTCTTTGCAAATCTGGGATCATGGGATGATTTTTGGAGGAATATGAAGCGGAAATAATCACTTAGGGGCAGCCTAATGTGGAAAATATTGAAGATATGGGGGAAAGGCATTACTAAACTTCCGTATTTCAGCTCACCTAAATACACATTCAGACTTGCAAAGACAGGTACAGCCCTTGGGAATGTAAATTCAGTGAGTTTAGAGCATAAGGACCTTCATGACACATGGCATGGGTCTTTGAAAAAGACATGGAGTCAAACGAAAGCATTTCCTTTTTGGGAAACAGTCCCAAGGAATAAATATGCAATAGAAGAAGTTGGAGCAGCCCCATGGTTGCTACAGTTGCTTGAGTACAAGTAATTTTGGGCAAGGAGGGTTGTAATGTCCCCAAATTATCTCTAAGACTTCAAAGGACTTGTTGACCAAATTTGACCCCAAGTCAAATTTGGGTCAACCCCTACTATTTTAAACTTTTAAAAAGGTTCCCATGTGTCTTATAGGGTGTCATGTTGGTGTATTGTCTTACTCATCCTCTCCCTAGTCCTCATCAAAGTCCACCCTCTATGTACTAGCCTAGTCAACTAAAGTCAAAAGTTGGTCAACCTTGGTCAAAAGGTCAAATTGTGTTGAAAGTGTCTTAAGGTGGTCCTTAATATGTTTTAATATGTTTACAGGTCATAAAATTGGTTATAGATTATGTCTCATGTGGAAAAAGGGACCTTTTGGTCATATTTTAGCCCATTTAATGACTTGTATGGATTTTCATGCAAGCAAATTTGACACCAAGGTGAGTTTCAATGTGGATCATGTCAGGCACAGTTATTTGTCAGACAAGAAGCATTTATGTTCAGTGGATGGCAGTCTTCCCTCAAAAATAAAATCTTCTGGGCACTTGTACGGACTTCTCAAGTCCATTTCAAATCCTTCGAGATTCTCTTACTGGCAATTTCCTTCGGACTTCTCTTATTTCCTCTTTTGCATAGTCCAAAAACTATTACTTTTGGGTGTCTCGACTTAATTCCTTCGGATTTTATTGACGGGGCCTTGTCCGAATTCCTTCGGGCTTTTTGTCAGAAGGAATTCCTTCAGACAAAAACCCTGAAGGATATCTTCCCCTTTTGCTTTCTCTTTGCCTTTGTTTGGTCTTCTCCCTGTGTTTTTTTTTTTTTTGGACTTTCAGCGTAAACCATTCCTTCGGACTTTGCTGTCCTCTGCGACTTTCCGAATTTCTTTGGACTTTTTGTCCAAAGGAATTATCTCTTCGCTTTTTTGCTTTCATTCATTTTCCTGAAGCCCCTTTGGATTTTGCCATCGGCTTTTCTGCACGGGCATTTTGCTTATTGCAACTCCGAATTCCTTTGGACTTTTTGTCCGAAGGAATTCCTTCAGACAAAAAGCCCGAAGGTTTCCTTTGCTTTTTCTCTTTGGCCAAAGAAATGTGCCTTTCGGGAAATACACAGAGGTACTGTCGCCGACCAAGTGCCCTCTGCAAGGGCTAGTAGCTCTCCCTCTGCCATTTTCGGAAAAATTGTAGGCCACTCGGACTTTTTGCAAAGGGCCTGAATTTGTTCTTTGTACCTTCCCAAAGGGTAGGTGCCCTTCGAGATTGTTGAAAATGACCCTTCCGAAGGGTACCCTGCCCTTCGGGATTCTTGTAATGGACTCTTTCCTTCGGCCTCTTGGTTTTTCTTCGGAAAAATTGCAATTGGTCTCTTGGCCGATAAAATGACCCTTTGGCAAATTTGTGAACCCTTCAGCATCCTTATGATCCCTTGGGCTTTAAACAAGTGCCATTTCATTTAGACCAACAGGCCGAAGCAATTGAATCTTCAGCTAGTGACCCTTCGGACAAAAAGTCCGAAGGATTCAGACCCTTTAGAATTCGCCCCTTCAACTACTTGAATAAATCCGTTCTTTCCTTTGGGAAAAAATTGTCAACAGGAACGATTTAGGTGAAGGATTTGATTAATCTTGTGGAGCTGGAAATTAACCTTGCAAAGTGTGGATGTCATTGAGGGTTTTTGGCCTCATTGTGAAGAAGGATTTAGGACTGATTGCAAGATCTGAACCTGCTATACCTGCGCCTCTGTTAACAGAATTTCTTCACTTATTTCCAGCTAGCTATACTCACAGTATAACCTACAACAAGGTATACAAGTTAGTTTTTCATTTGATTAAGTATTTTTGCATTTGTGGAGCCGTTTTGTGAGGGTTTGGGCAAGATCTCTTCGCTGGGTTTTTCTGAGTTTTTGGCCAGCAGCCAGCTAATCTTCTTGTTGTGACTTAAGAGCTTATTTGGGGTTCTTACAGGAGCTAAAGCAGTGCATGTGGTTCGAGGTGAATCCAAACAACTCAATACTTATGGAAGGACCTTCATGGAAAGCGAATCACCATCACTACTTGTTCATGTGCAAGAGGTTCTTTAGGCAACTTCTTGTATTGAAGGAGTCTGAGCGAGGTTTGAGCAAGGTAGATTAGAGGGGTTATGTTTCCATGCACCAAAGAAATCTACCCCCTAAGAATTCTCACTACATAAATCTTTGTGTCCCAAGTGTGTTCGTTTTTGTAGTTCCTTTTGCATCTAATTCCTATTTCTTTTGATGCATATGAGGATGTCAATTGGTCACTTACACTTAACTTTCCAATAATGTAAATGTTGTTTTCAATAGCGCAGAAATCCAACAAATCATCATTGTTACCATGTGTGTTGTGAGTTGGATCAGCTGTAAATTGTGCAATAACAGATCAAATTTATTTACTCATTCTACGAGCAACTTAGCCCCATATTTCCAGTCAAATTTGTTTCATTTTGTTTATAATGCTTACACGAATCTATACATTGACACATATATTAAACCATTTTGCTGTTGTAGCCTTGTTTAAAAATGCTATGTGAACCAAAGTCGTGGATACATGCCTTGCTGAAAAGGAAAAGCCGTTGATAGTAGGAAGAAAAGTCCATAAAAATCAATGTTACGCGGAGACCTAAGTTATTGGTTAGTTTTAAGTTTGGGATGGGTTCAAAGAACCGGGTTTGCCAGTACAGAGAATTTTTTTTCCTGGGGTTCGTCCATGCAAAAAATATATAAAAAATTTAAAAATATAGAAATTCTAGCCTAATAAATAGGAAATTAGTGACATTGTCCCACATTGTAAATAAAATAAGATTATAAAATAGTATCCTTTCCAATTAAATTTATTATTCAACTACAACCACCACCACAACTACTCATTTTATTAAAGCCCAAGCTCATATGTGAGGTAGTTCAATACTTGAACGGAAAAAAATAAAAACCCAAATAAAAAATCACACGAAATAGTTCAATACAATAGAATTAATTCCAAAAACAATATTTTAACGGAAAAACTCAAACCCAAAAATAATAGTTAAAAAAAAAAATCTCTTTCATAATGGTCTATATTTTTCATTTTATTTTTTGATTAAATGCTTAAGCATTACAATGAGACACTAAATTAATGGTCTATATTTTAATAAGGACACATTTGCATTTGCAGTTGGAGAATTGAGAATGAAGGAGACAACACGTGAACGGAAAATTCCAACTTCCCACTCCTGCATTTGCAAAGGATTTCAAAACCAAAAAGCTCATCAAAGAGACCAACCTAAAAGCATAGTCACCGCATTCGAATTCGTGTTCGAATTCGCCGAGGAAAAAATTCAAAACTAAAAAATTTGAAATAAAATTCGTAATTAAATACGGCTAATAGAAATATACTTGTTTTCTAAAATATAAAGTTATAAATTATAAATTATAAAATATAATTATAAATATATTATATATAATATTTTTATATTCTATATTATAAACTATAAAAATAACCATATTCTATGTTCTAATAACTATAAATATATGTTAATGTATATGTTTTAAAAAAAAACATACAATGTACAGTCAATGTTTTCTAGTCTAAAAAATTTATACATGTACAAAATTAATATAATAATCTATACCATTGCTTAGCTTCTAGCTTATAATATTCTAAAATTTAATTGAAACAATTCGCGCCCCCGATAATATATATAACTTTTTATGTATTAAGCTAACAATGTAATTTAAAACTTTGGGTGGTCATGTGGAATCGTGGATGCACAGGAAATGATTGTCACAGTTCGTGTGGACGCATGGGCACTCAGACGCAGGTTGTGGATGAATGGGCACTCAGACGCAGGTTGTGGACGCATGGGCACTCAGACGCAGGTTGTGGATGAATGGGCACTCAGACGCAGGTTGTGGGCGCATGGGCACTCAGACGCAAGTTGTGGATGAATGGGCACTCAGACGCAGGTTGTGGATGAATGGGCACTCAGACGCAGGTTGTGGACGCATGGGCACTCAGACGCAGGTTGTGGATGAATGGGCACTCAAACGCAGGTTGTGGATGAATGGGCACTCAAACGCAGGTTGTGGATGCATGGGCACTCAGACAAAGGTCGTGGACCACACACTCATGAAAAACACAAGAAACTTAGGACAATCACTGTAGTCGTGGACCCGTCTAGGGTTTTGCCATCACGTAGCAAAGAAACACCATTCGCAGAGTCTTCATCGACGGAAAACAACAGACAACAAGATGAAAAATCAACCCTAGAATTCATGAATCTCAACTGAAACGAATTATAGACGAATTTGAACGAATTTAATGGTGTTTATAGAAATTCAAAGAATTTTGAATTTCTGCAATAAAAACAACGAATGCAATGACACTGCCTGGGAGAGACACAACATTGAGAGGAGAGATATAGGACCCCAATGATCAGAGAAGAGAGCCACCAGGTGAGTGCAGCCCCAAAATGAACCCAGACCTACATTACCGATTTGTGGGTTTTCCATGAAGCATCCCTCGCAGTTGATAAGCTTGGGGAATTCACGGAGCACCTAGCTCACCCTTTCACTGATCTCAAACCACTGCTCTTTTTTGTAGGCCGAACCACAAAGGAACTCGTCATGATAAAAAATTTAAAAAAAACATTTTTTATCCTTTTTATTGTTTTTGACTGCAAATTCTGCACGGGTTCACTGAGGGTTCGTCTTGGGGCACCCGAGTTCTTTTGGCAGAAGAACCCGGGCAAATCTGGGTGCCCCAAGACAAAACCTGGGCATTTTTAACAACGAATCGAAATAGCACTAGAACTCGGTGCCAACCAAACCCTAGTCCGCTGCAAAAACTCACGAACCAGTAACGTAGGCAGGAATAGGTCCCCTATATTTAGGTGACATCTCAAACATTTTGGGCACTTTGGGACTTGAAGGGACATCCCCAATGTTTTTTAAATTTTTAAACTTTTGTTGTTTTTAATTTATGATGCTTTTACTTTAAAACAAAAAACCCCACCCCAAATAAAGAAGTTATCATCACCCTAGAAAACGTTAAATAAAATTTTCAACAACAAAATTTCTTTGAATAAAGTTAAAATATTTAAATATTAAATTTTATATATTATTTGCATAGGTGTCCCTCTGTCATCCCCAAAATTTAGCAGTTTTCTTGCCATCATAGAAACCCCATCCTCACATCCTCACGTCCCCAAGAGCTAGTTGACTATGATAAGAATATTGTTTTGAGTAAAAATAAAATAAGCGTGTCATTTTTATATTTGACAAACTGCAAGGAACTTGAATGTAGAAATTTTGATGTTGTAGTTTATTTGGGTGTTCAATTCATTTACTCTATCAGGGGCTTCCCTGGTTGTCCAAGTCAGTTCTAGACTTCTTACTACTAGGCACAAACATAGAATAATCCCATAGCGCTCAACATTTGTCACTCGGTTGCACCAACTTCAATTCACATAAGGCGCAACCCTTATGCGCTCACCCAAAGTGCAACAAAGAAAGAACCGGGGCTCGCATTGGGCTAGTTGTGCCATGGTCCAACCCATTCTTCATAGGACTTGGTCATTGCAACAATGGTGTTGGTAGGTTCATTGGTGCACGCTATTATAGGTGGAGTCTGATGGTTGGTAGGCGCAAAGCCTATTTGGGAAACTCATTTTGGTCCTAGGGGTGCAAGCTTATATTTGGTGGTTCTATTGTCTCAAGGACGTAGGCCTTGGTCTCACTGGGCTTAGCACCATTCAGCGCTTTGATGGGTCAAGGGAATTGATTTATATCATGGGTTCATGATTAGGCTAGCACTCTTGGCAAGGGTATCAAAGCTTGGGTAAATGACTTCTCCTATACTTAGGCTAATTCGCAAGTTATGCCAACGTCATCATTTGCACAGGGACGCCATTAACGGGCTGCACCGAAAGCTTGCTAGAACTTAACATTCATCTATTAAAACTAACCATTCTAACTATTGCAAACATTGCGTAATCAATTCACAATCAAAGAACATAACCATAGCCACATAACCCAGATCGATACTCATTTAGGTTGGAACACCATTCTTCATTAAACAAGGTTCAAATAAACAGAGTACATATCAATGGAAACAGAACACATGCTCATCTAAAACTACTAATGACCCATAAGCTCACAAGCAAGCTTGGGCACTACAATGTGGATCCTCAAAGGCATCCAGACTAAAACTTATGTGAATGGCATCCATAACATGATATCCAGAGCTAATTCTACAGAGCTTTGCTACTCCAATTCGCATCCCCTACTAGCTGGATTTAGCTTGGATTTATAGCACTTAGGAGCATCTTCGTGCCAGGGTGGAGGGTGCACGTCGGGAGCTGAGTTGGAGCCTTGGTTGATCATTCCACCAGCTCCATCACCTTGCACCTTTTGCACTGTAATCGCCACGTGCAACTTTCTCAAGAAGATGTCCTTAATCGGGTGTCAAGTAACCCCCTGCTAGTTGGCGCTAGGTATGCGATGATTCCTCCAGCTGGCGCAAAAGATGCCAAAACAGCTATCATACAAAATGATTGCCTTGCATCAAGATGTCTACTGAGGTGGCATGGATCCATACTTCGACGAAAAAAGGGCCCAACATTATCCCATACAAAATTGCTAATCCGCCTTCAGACTAGTCTTTCAATGCTTTTGGCGCACAGAACTCGAGCGCGCTCTCCTTCAGCTCGACGTTGAAGTCCTCAAAGCCCTTGATAGCGAGCTTGAGTTCTTCAACAGTGTTGTCTATCTCCGTGGAGGCGACGTTGAGCATGAGCACATTCGTCTTCTCCAATTCCTTTCGGAAGGCTTCGAGGTTTGCTTTAGCTTTTGCCACTCCTTTGTCTAGGATTTCTCCTTGTTCGCAAGCCTTGGTCTACAAGGCACATAAGAGTGCTTCCAGGGTTTGTTCCTGGTCTTTGATCTGGGTGCTTAAGGCATTGACCTCCCCCATTATTTGGTTGCACTCCGACCTGCTTGCATTGTATACATGCGCCATCAACGCCTCCTCCTCCCCCTTATTTGCTTGAGTCGTGCGTCTATGATTGACGCCTGGTTGGAGAAGCTTCAGAAGATGGCGTCGGCGGTATTTGTGCCCTCTTGAAGTTGTGTGAAGAGAGGTCTTCCACCTCTTTGAGCTTTGCAGCTAGCTCCATTTTTAACGCAATGCATAGGTCCTCTTCCTCTTCAACTAGCTTTGTCTTCAACCTTGGGAGCATCTACTCCACTAGCACGCATACCTTGTCAACCTCTGAAAGGTTCGAAGTGTCAACGTCGTCCAAGAGGGATAGCTCGACTGCCTCGGCGCGCTCAGCTAGTTGATGCAACTTAAACTTCATGGCCTTTGCTTCCTCTTCTGCATCCAGCGCAATCTTCTTCCATTTTGAAGCCCTAACATCATTGACAATGTTCTTCCACGCAACTATGGAGGCCATCCGGATCAGTGTGTTTGCCGACTTGACTGGGTTCATTGCACAAGGAATTATGAGAAGGCTATCATGCCCTTCTTCCGGTTTATCTATGCCCAATATGGCCTTCTACAGCACCTCAAAATGAGACTCATCCATATACTTGTCAAAAGCAAACGACAGTTGTTGACATGTCCTAGTTGTGGCAGCTCCGAGGGGCATGTAATCAAACATGTAGAAATCTTCGTCGGTCCACCCCGTCTGCACCTTTTCTCTAAAGCTTGGTTCCGCGCTGTCTTCTTTTGTGACGACCATCTCTGTCTATTCTTCTTCCTCTTCATCGACGCTACCGCTCTCTTCGACGTTAATTTTCCTCAACCTCCACCTTCGCAATCTCCTCCTGGGTCATGCCCTTTTTCTTCATGGCATGCCTTCTCTTCTCTAGTGTCAGTACCATCTCTATCTCTTCCTCACTATGGCCCATTTTCTTCCAAAAGCTTCACTTTTCCTCCTTAGTTCACAGAGGCTATGTGGAGGGCTCTTTTGATGAGGTGTTGGACTCTTCTCCTATTTCTTCTTGGATGATGTAAACTCTTGTCCCTACTTCTTCCTCTTCCTCCATCTATTCACACGCCTTTTCCGCTTCCATTTCCTCGCACGCCTCTTGCGCCTCCATCTCCGCCAAGGTTATTGGGGGCATTGCAATGGGGCCCTTGGACTTCTTCTTCTCCTTGCTGGAAAACGTGATTCCATGCACAAAGGTCACGCACTTTTTCTTTTGGGCAGAAGGAGTTGCTTCATCGCTGGAGTATTTTTAACCCGAGGCGTTCTTGGATTTCTTCCAGTGTTTCTCCCCACTTTTTCTAGGGGGACTTCTACCCTACTGGTGTCGACTTCCCTTTGTCGTCGATCTAGAGGGGGAGATCATCGTCTTTCTCGGGGGGCGTGCCCTTCTTTCTCAACTTCATCTCATAATACAGCATGTGGATGTGCCCGAGTATTACTTCCTTCTGGAGGGGATGGACGTCAGTGTGATCTGAGTCATCTTCCTCATCTTTGGTAGTTTTTCCTCCTTGGCGCACGTATTGGCATCACAACTTGCTTCTTTCCAAATCAACGACCTTCACTGAGATGTCCAGTTGTTGCGCGTTGGGGATTCTCCTTAGCGCATCCCTGAAGTACTTAGCAAAAAACACGTAAGGGAGCTTCAGCCAGTCTAATTGATTGCTATCTGTGACCGCCAATTGCACTACACAGAAGCTTTGCATAATGGCGAAGGTCGTCATTCCAAATATGTTATGAGGGAGCTCCTCAAAGATGCGCTATTCCATCCCGAACACCTCAATGTACTGTATGCACCACCCCATCACTCGGTCTTGTACTTCTAGGAGAATGTGGGGGGGCAGGGGAAGTTCTGGTACTTCTGCGTCAGGGAGTCCTTGTGCACCGAGAAGGCCCAAAGGTTGTCCTCGTTGCCATCAGGCACGTCGATCTCCTCCATCACAATTAAAATCAACATTGACCCCCACCAGAAGGTCTGTTGTGTCGTGTGACACTCAAGCACGTTTTTCACCATTTCTTCTGTAATGAACTTTGATATGTTGAACTTGATCCCCTGCGCCATGTGGTGGGCTATGCATAGGTAGGCCTTGGTGATGTCTATACATCGTTTGTGGGGGCAAAGTTTTGAACTTACGAGGCACGTCGCCACCCTCGTGCCGAGGTCCTTGATATCTTTTATGGGGAACGCGAACCCTCCCTTGTACCTGTTGACAAATCTTCCACAAGTCAGATTTTCTCTTGCCATTTGGAAAGTTCTTGTCTCTAGCCAAGGAAGGAAGAATACATTGTTTTCCTTGGTAAGGGGCCTTTGCTACAACAGGAAAATTCCGAGGGAATGGTTCATCAAAAAAGGTTTGGCTAAAGACAGGTCTTTAGAGCGGTCCTCCGGACAAAAGCCTGAAGGAGAAAACAAAGGGGAGCCTAAAAGCAAAAGGAACTAATTCCTTCGGACTTTTGTCCGAAGGAATACTTCGGAGAAACCAATAGTCCATTCAAACAAGCAAGGGAAAGGAAGTACCCTTCGGAAGGATCGTTTTCAACATTCCCGAAGGGCACCTACTCTTCGGGAAGGCACAAGGCCAAATTCAGAACCTTAGCAAAAAGCCCGAGTGCCCTACAATTTTTCCGAAGGGCACAAAGGGAGAGCTAAATGCCCTTGCGGAGGGCACTTGGTCGGCGGAAGGGACCATGGCAAATTTCCCGAAGGGCACTTTTCAAAGGCCGAAGGGCACATTCGGAGGAAAAGGCAAGGGAAGATATCCTTCGGACTTTTTGTCCGAAGGAATTTGGAAGACACAAGGAGGGACCAAAAGAAGAAAAAGAACAAAGACAATGAATTCTTTCGGACTTTTGTCTGAAGGAATTCCTTCGGATAAAAAGTCCGAAGAAATTCGGACTAAGGACTGTAGAAAAGCCGACGGAAGAAATCCCGAAGAAATTCGAAAAAATTGCAAAAAACAAAGGCAAAGGCAAAGGCAAGAAGAAGAGAACTTCGGACAAATAGTCCGAAGAAATTCGGAGAAAGGGCCGCGAGAAAAACCAGAAGAAATGCGAAGCCAATAAAGCCGAGTGAAAGAGAAGTCTGAAGGAAATTGCCAAGCAGAGAATTCCAAAGAAAATAAGAAGACTAAGGGTGACGTCCCGCAAGACGTCAAATTTTGACTGCGGGAAGTAACCGTTGGAACAGAGGTAATGCCAAAATTTTGAAAGACAAGGCCAAACGGGTAAAAATATAGACAAATACATTCGAATATAAAATCTCGCCAGAAATAGACACGAACAGGCAAACCAAAATAGGACAGAGTACATGCAAGCAGGAGCTATTTTCGAACATCGGTCAAATCTTCAGTTGATTGATTATTAAAGACATGCTCATCCCCGGTTCAACTCGCGCATCTGAGAATCAACCTAAGTTCTAAATTCGAATGTCGAGTTGACCGTCCCAGAGTTAGAGTTGACTAATTGTTAAACGCCGCATCCACTAGGGGCTTTCCATGCGAAGGAGCATGATCTCTTCGTCCAACTCAGCATGATCTCTTCATTTAACTCAGCTTTCAAATGCTACAACTCGACATCAAGCAACTCACGAAGTTCTAAAATTGACATTTGCGTGGATTTCCATGCAAAGAGAGGTGGGCAGTTCATAACAAAGACAAGTTCACTTCATCAAACGAAGAAGCTTCATGCAAGGACAAAAAAGAAAATATATTTTATTGAAAGGCCAAGTAAAGCCTTGAGTTAACCAAAGTGAATCATTTTCTTCAAATTTTCAACGCCAATCTTTGGTCTCTTGTAATTTTCTATATAATGGCTTTCAGCCTTGATTAAAACCATCCAATCTCTCTCTTGGTTAGACCAGACTTTGCCATTGGTGAGTTGTGTAACCTCTTCAATCAATAAAAAGACTGTACTTTCAGATTTCAAGTGTTGGCATAGTGTATATTTCTTCAACAATTTGCATAAGTGGTAGATTTCTCTCCCTTCCCAAATTCTGATTCATACCTAGTTCCTAGATTATCCTTGTGCAGGTCATATTCAGTGTTCTTTATTGTCTTTTGCTGAAGCTGAGTGGATGTTAGGTGGCCACAAAGTGTCTTTTATCAGACCTCTCTCCATCGTTTTCCCTCAGGTTTTAGTCATTGGATCGAACCTCTCCATGAAATATTATGCATAAGTGATTGATTGAAGTCTAAGGTCTTCCTTTTCCCTTGATTGTTCAATGTTCAAGGTTCTAAGTTGAGTGGATCAAAATTCTGGTGTATCACCCCTCTTTAGGTAGGATTTCCCCCTTAAGTTTTCCTTCTCCTTTTTCCACAGTAGTCCGCAGCATAGAGTAGAGATCCTAATTGATACATCATACAGGAACCAGCCTTCTCTGGAGGTTCTTCTCACCGTTGAGGCACCCACCCTCGTGAGAAGATCCCATTGTTTCAACCGGATAGAAGACCGGCCATTTCGTGCACGTCTTCGATTCAAGGCACAACTCCAGGTTGATAACAGTTTTTGGCACGCCCGATGGAACCTATTTTAGCTGGTCTTGATGAAATTGCAGTTGTAGCAGTGTTCTTCAAGAAGTATTTGGTGATTCCAAGCTCAAGCAATTGCTTCTAACAGTTCAGGGACAGCTTCCATGTATGTCTATTTCTATTGTATTATCATGAATGAATTATGATGGCTGTGTATGAAGAGAATTCCTATGCTATATTTCCTTATCAGCCTAATGATGGATCATACCAGCCTGGTCATGATACCTATGAGCCTCTTTATGAGTCTAATCAGCCTTATCAAGAGTATTATCAAAGCTCTGTTGAGCCTTATCAAGTTTCTCATAATCAGCCTTATCAAGAGCATGAATCTTACCTTCCTGGTAAGCCATATCAGTCTCAGGATCAGATTTCATCTTTCCCATATGGCTATGATGTTGCATATGAGCAGTATTGTCTTCAAGAAAAAATGAATAAAATAGAGCTCAGAATACTAGCTTATGCAAGAAAGGTTTGTTCTAACTCTCAGTATGAGGAACTGAATGGTCTATTTCGAAATGTGTCCAATGATCCAGAAGAGATAAAGGGACTATGTATTCTTGTATTGGAAAAGATAGAGGCTTGGGAAAGGCAGAAAAACGAGTTAAACCAATTGTCTACAAAAGGCTATTGTGCTTCTTATTCTCATGAAGTTCTTAACCATGCCCAGTGTGTGCCAAGGGAGCTTCCTAGTGGGATTCAAGAGCCTATTCAAGAGCATATCCAAGAGCCTATTCAAGTGACTATTTATGAGACTAAACCTTCCTATAATCCCCTTTCCTCACCAATCATGCCTCAAGCTCAGGGTGTACAGGAAGACAGGCAGGTTCCAGATTTTGATGAGGTAATGGCCAAGTGGAAGGAACAAAATACAAAGGTCTTTAAGAGTTTCTCTTTCCCTCCCCTCCAAAACTCCCTAGATAATTCCATTGCCCTCAAGATTCCAAGATCTGATCATGATCAACCTCCCATGCTTCATTTTCCCTCTCAAACAAATGAATTTCATCACCCTCCCACCATCCCCCTTCCTCAGGAGGATCCTGGTCTTTGGAGTATTGAGAAAGAGGTTGCAGCTACAGGTCAAGTTCTTGCAATGTGTAGAGGATGCTTCAGAAGTGTATGAGGAAGAATTTCCTATTGATACTTCTCTTGAGGTTGTAATTGAGCATCCAGTTATAGCTGAGAGTGGGAAGACTAATCTTGATATAGAGGCGCTGATACAGATTGAAGTTATAAATGAGTTACAGGTATCTCTTATTGAGAAGGATCCAAATAGTGTTACAGCAGATTCAGTTCAAATAGATCAAAATGAGAAACAAAAAGATGATTGGCCGTTGTACCTTGAATCTCTACAAGAGATCGAAGAGCTTTGTATGGATATGATGGCTATTAAAGAGCATGTTTATGAGAAATTTGATCAAGAATAACCTATTCAAGATCCCAGTACAGATTGGGCTGCCTACTCAAAGCTCCTTGAAGAACTGGATGAACTTGCAACAGTCAATAAGAAGGATGTAGTCACTCAAAAACCATGCATAGATGAAGTATCATTTGACAAGGTGGTAGATGATAAGCAATCTGAAAAAGATCAAGAGGTACTTGATGAGTTTGTCCTTATTACTGTTGATGACCCATTCGAGAAGTGCTAATACAGTTCGTGGACAAGGAAAATGCTTCATCAAAGGTTGACTGATAAACACCCTGCCTTGCAACTAGTACCATCTCTTGGAAGGAGTGAGTTCAACAATTTCCCATTTGATCCAAGCGGATCATGCTTTATCATGGTTAGCTAGGTTCTTTAGTTGATTTTGCTTTCCTCCAAGTGTTGTTCAAGCACAGTAGTTTGCTTCAGTTTTTGTTCCAATAAGTGCTTCTTTGCACATTTGTTTCTTAGTTAGTTTTCTACTTTCGTGTGTTTCCATTCTTATTTTGAAGGAGGTTGCTACAGCCATGATCAGAGCAGATTTTCAATCAGAAATCAGGTTCACCATGTGGGAATTCGAGTAGCGTCTATACATGGTCTGAGTTCTCAAGCATAGCAGGCATGCTCCCCAGTTGAGTCGCCAGAATGTTGACAAATCTTCCACAAGTCAGATTTTCTCTTGCCATTTGGAAAGTTCTCGTCTCTAGCCAAGGAAGGAAGAATACATTGTTTTCCTTGGTAAGGGGCCTTTGCTACAACAAGAAAATTCTGAGGGGATGGTTCATCAAAAAAGGTTTGGCTAAAGACAGGGCTTCGGAGAGGTCCTTCGAACAAAAGCCCGAAGGAAATAACAAAGGGGAGCCTAAAAGCAAAAGGAACTAATTCCTTCGGACTTTTGTCCGAAGGAATACTTCGGAGAAACCAAAAGTCCATTCAAACAAGCAAGGCAAAGGAAGTACCCTTCGGAAGGATTGTTTTCAACATTTCCGAAGGCCACCTACCCTTCGGGAAGGCACAGGACCAAATTCAAAACCTTAGCAAAAAGCCCAGGTACCCTACAATTTTTTCGAAGGGCACAAAGGGAGAGCTAAATTCCCTTGCGAAGGGCACTTGGTCGGCGGAAGGGACCATGGCAAATTTCCCGAAGGGCACATTCGGAGGAAAAGGCAAGGGAAGATATCCTTCGGACTTTTTGTCCGAAGGAATTCGGAAGACACAAGGAGGGGCCAAAAGAAGAAAAAGAACAAAGACAATGAATTCTTTCAGACTTTTGTCCGAATGAATTCCTTCTGACAAAAAGTCCGAAGAAATTCGGACTAAGGACCATAGAAAAGCCGACGGAAGAAATCCCGAAGAAATTTGAAAAAATTGCAAAAAACAAAGGCAAAGGCAGGAAGAAGAGAACTTCGGACTTTTTGTCCAAAGGAATTCCTTCGGACAAATAGTCCAAAGAAATTCGGAGAAAGGGCCGCGGGAAAAACCCGAAGAAATGCGAAGCCAATAAAGCCGAGTGAAAGAGAAGTCCCAAGGAAATTGCCAAGCAGAGAATTCTGAAGGAAATAAGAAGACTAAGGGTGACATCCCACAAGACGTCAAATTTTGACCACGAGAAGTAACCGTTGGAACAGAGGTAATGCCAGAATTCCGGAAGAAAAGGCCAAACGGGTAAAAATATAGACAAATACATCCGAATATAGAATCCCACAAGAAATAGACACGAACAAGCAGACCAGAATAGGACATAATACATGCAAGCAGGAGCTATTTTCAAACATCGATCAAAGCTTCAGTTGACTGATTATTAAAGACATGCTCATCCCCGATTCAACTCGCGCATCCGAGAATCAACCTAAGTTCTAAATTCGAATGTCGAGTTGACCATTCCAGAGTTAGAGTTGACTAATTGTTAAACGCCGCATCCACTAAGGGCTTTCCATGCGAAGGAGCATGATCTCTTCGTCCAACTCAGCATGATCTCTTCGTTTAACTCAGCTTTCAAACACTACAACTCGGCATCAAGCAGCTCACGAAGAAGTTCTAAAATTGACATTTGCATGGATTTCCATGCAAAGAGAGGTGGGCGGTTCATAACAAAGACAAGTTCACTTCATCAAACGAAGAAGCTTCATGCAAGGATAAAAAGGAAAATATATTTTATTGAAAGGCCAAGTAAAGCCTTGAGTTAACCAAAGTGAATCCTTCTCTTCAAATTTTCAGCGCCAATCTTTGGCCTCTTGTAATTTTCTATATAATGGCTTTCAGCCTTGATTAAAACCATCCAATCTCTCTCTTAGTTAGACCAGACTCTGCCATTGGTGAGTTGTGTAACCTCTTCAATCAATAAGACTGTACTTTCAGATTTCAAGTGTTGGCATAGTGTATATTTCTTCAGCAATTTGCATAAGTGGTAGATTTCTCCCTTCTCAAATTCTGATTCATACCTAGTTGCTAGATTATCCTTGTCCAGGTCATGTTCAGTGTTCTTTATTGTCTTTTGTTGACGTTGTGAGTGGATGTTAGGTGGCCGCAAAGTGTTTTTTATCAGACCTCTCTCCATCGTTTTTCCCTCAGGTTTTAGTCATTGGATCGAACCTCTCCATGAAATATTATGCATAAGTGATTGATTGAAGTCTAAGGTCTTCCTTTTCCCTTGATTGTTCAATGTTCAAGGTTCTAAATTGAGTGGATCAAAATTCTGGTGTATCACCCCCCTTTAGGTAGGATTTCCCCTTTAAGTTTTCCTTCTCCCTTTTCCACGGTAGTCCGTAGCATAGAGTAGAGATCCTAATTGATACATCATACAGGAACTAGCCTTCTATGGAGGTTCTTCTCACCGTTGAGGCACCCACCCTTGTGAGAAGATCCCATTGTTTCAGCCGGATAGAAGATTAGCCATTTCATGCACGTCTTCGATTCAAGGCGCAGCTCCAGGTTGACAACAGTACCCAAGGAGTTTCGCAACCCTTTCAACTTCCGCGTCATCCGCCATCATCCGATGGATGTCTTCGTCAGAGTTTGGGACCCTGATGATTCTGCCAATTAGGCTTGCTGACAACCAGATGCGCCTCCATGCAAATTAGAAGCGGTCTCCATGGACGTGCGAAACGAAGAACTGCACGATTTCCTCCGACTTCCCAAAACACAGCAACTCATAGAGTAAGTTGCGTCGGTGGTTGCGAGTCTGCTCGAATGGAGACATTAAAAAATGTCACGCCTGCTTATATCTTGGCCCCCGTATCAATCACCCAATCTTGCGCTAGATCATGCGCATTGCTTGAGGTGCAATGGTTGTATTCTTTTAGTCAGCAAGTGTGCGCGAAAGATGCTCAGTTCTCTCCTACCAAGACTTCCAAGGGAAACTGCATTTCCCGGTATGACATCTTTGCAAGCGCCTCAAGCTCAACTGCTACAATGCTAACCCCTTCCACTAGCTGCGCTTCTTCTTTGTTGCATCTATCTCTTCTATCATTCACGCCCGTTTGGCATCCTTCTGCGCCTACAGTGGACTAGAACTCATACGTTTCTTCTCCATCCTGAACAGGCTAGTGTTGAAGCGCGTTCTATTTAGCTTGCCAAAGTTGGCGCTCCTCACAGTCATGGGGTCTGCAACTGTGACTTCGGCTCTCGAGCTTCGCTTGCCATTAATGGCGACCTCGACGTCACTCAAGTTTTTTGTTGTCTAGTTTTTGCACAATTCGTGCCCCCCACTTCTCTATGCCAATCTTAAAAGGAACACAATTCCTCTCTGTTCAATCGTCCTCTTTCTTCATTTGTGGGTGCTCAAGGTTTCACTGCGATAGTATTTTCTTGCTTTGGCTCTTGTTCGGCTCTGGTTTTGTGCTCTACGTTTTGGATGCAAATTAACTTGAGGTTGGTAACCTAAACCAGTCGGCCTATCATTGCTTTTTTGTTGTCTGGTTTTTGCACAATTTGTGCCCCCCACTTCTCTACGCCAATCTTAAAAGGAACGCAATTCCTCTCTCTGTTCAATTGTCCTCTTTCTACATCTGTGGGTGCTCAAAGTTTCACTGCGATAGCATTTTCTTACTTTGGCTCTGGTTCGGCTCTGGTTCTGTGCTCTACATTTTGGATGCAAATTAACTTGAGGTTTGTAACCTAAACCAGTCAGCCTGTCATTGCTTTATACCCCTAATTCAGCTACCCTCTTAACTGAAGGTGATTAATGGCGTGGCAGTGCCTAGATTTTTTGGAATTCGCTAAAACCCATGAAATCCATGAAAATCCGCCACCACATCAGCATTTAATGTGGATCTTTGTGCCTCCATCACCTCGTTAAATTCTCCAAACGGTATTTTCGGTGAAGTGACGTGTAGTTCAAACGATCACTTACCGCCTAACTTTGGGTGGATGCCAGCTTGTCTTAACGATCTTTCTCCTGCACTTTGTTCACTCGACACGACCTTCGCCTTTCTTATGGCAACCTAGGCGCAATGCCTCACATGCGTGCAATTCAACCTCCATGGTTCCATCTTCTCTTCCTGTTGCACTTTCATTTCAAGCGTGTTTTCCTGTCTTGGTCGATTTCTCTGCGTTTTTGTCTCTTGCCTTGGCCTGTCCTACCCCATACAAATCCCTTGCGTTGGTCCTCCATACTTCATTTTCCATGTGTCTTGTGCACTTAGCATCCTGTGCACCTCTCTTTCATCGTATAAGCACTTAGCAACCTGTGTGCCTCTTCTTCGTCACTTGGTACTCATATCTTCAAAGTCTGGCGAGTTCCATGCACCTAAAAACTTAGGTGTCCGACCTTAGGTTGATAAGAAAGCAACCTCGATCAACTCGTCCGACTGGGATTATACATGGAAGTGCCAGAATAGCTCTCCTGTGGGCCTAAAAGTGCCTCACTTCTTGAATCCTGCGCATGAGAATCTTATGCACCTATTTTTTGAAAGTTTGGCCTCAAGCGCTTTAGAAAGCGTATGTGCTTGACTCACCCGTCTGAATTTATGCATGGAAGCGCCAGAAGATTTTACCAATGGGCCTCAAAGCACCTCTTATTCACTCATTGTCACAACGAAAAAAAAAAACAAACATAACTGTTTGGCTTGCGCCTAACTTTATTCTGGTCAGCACAATACAACCGACTTGTGACCGGGAAGTCAGTGTTTGATGGCGCAAGCGCCATCCTTTTACCTATAAGTCTTCAATCGGTTGCCGTTGAAATGACCAGGGAGCATCTCTCTTGACAACGTGCATAGCTTGCATGCACCAATCTCCAATATGTTGTGGATGACACATGGACCCATCCATCTTATCTGCAGCATGCCCAGGTGCTTAAGGTACTCAGAATCATAGTGCATGACCAAAGCTCCTTCAACCAGTACCTTGCAATTAATATGCTTGTCATGCCAGAGCTTCTAGCACGCTTCTCTATTTGTTGGCTCCATCTTGCTTGGGAGCGCATCTCATTCAAGCGCTCCAAGTCCTCCAGCCCTGCACTCAATGATCCTTGGTCATCCAATCGACCAATATGCGCAATGTGCAATGATGGCACCATGAACTCAATTGGTAGAACTGCCTCAGCGCCAAACACCAGTTGGAATGGTGTAGCTTTGTTCAAGTGTTGCATCTTGGAACAAACTTGGCCACCACAAGCTTGATTGTAACACTTTGTGCACTGTTGCATCTCCAGCGCAATGGCCTCCTGCTATCCCCCCATGAACCTCTTGCAAAATGGAGTCCCTTTCGTGTTCTAAGACACATCGGCATAGGACTTCATCTCGGCCTAGTTTGTACAGTTCCCCGTTGATTAATTGCAAAGGGACGGCATGACCTATGAGTTGTTTCTTCTCTTTGGTTGTCATAGTCTGGGGCGCAAATCCAGACGTTAGAAAAGCGGCTATTTTTGTCAAGTCCTCAGCGATGTGTTGCACTCTATAGAGTTGTGGATCTGTCATGTCAGCCTCAATAGGCGTTGTTGCATCGTCGGAGCCGATGCAGGACAAATGGTCTGGGCCCAAGTTCTATTTTCCAAGCTTGACAACAACTAAAAACTGGAATTCTTGATACAAAACTATCCATCTACAACTATGCCCGTGGAGAATGGGCTTGTTTACGAGGTACTTAAGCACCTCGTGGTTTGTGAAGAAGATGAATGGGGTCGCCAACAAGTATTGCCTAAATTTTTGCAGGGCGTAGACCATGGCTAGTGCCTCACGCTCGATTGTTGTATAGTTCTGCTTTGCTTGGGTCAATTTCCTACTTGTAAAGGATATGGGCTGATCCATTTTGCCTTCATCGGTCTGTTCCAGAATGGCGCCAATTGCAGACCCAGATGCGTCGACATGGACGTGGAAAGGTGTCATCCAATCGGGAAATTATAAAATAGGCGCGCTAGCTAATTTAAGCTTCAGAGTTTCAAAGCCATCCTCTTGCATTGTGCCCCAATAAAATGGGTTGTCCTTGCAAAGAGCTCCTCTGATGGAGCCGCAATCTTTGCATAGCTCCTTATAAATTTCATATAGTAGCCGCAATGGCCAAGAAAGGTGCGATCGTCTTTCTGCATTGAAGGTGTCTGGAGCTGAATGATTATTGCAATCTTCACGGGATCGACGAGCAAACCATATTTACAGACGATATGCCCGAGCAATGTTCTAAAGGGTGTCGCGAAGACGCGCTCCTTCAAGTTCAAGGATAATTTTAGTTGTCTTCACCTTTCAAACATCGGGCGCAGGTTATCATAATGGTCCCTGATGAGCCCATACACAGTCTAGTCATCAAGGTACACTTGGAGGAACTTGTGGATGAAGTCCTTGAATGCAATGATCACCACTCTGGAGAACACGGCTGGTGCGTTCTTGAGTCCAAAGGGCATCACGTTATAAGCGAAACAACCCCATTCAATCCCAAAGGTTGTCTTGGGATTGTCCTCCTCTTCAATTTGAACTTGATGGTATCCAGAGAACCCATCAGTAAAGGTGTAGATCTCACAGCCTGTGACACCATCCAAGACTTCATCGATGAACGGAGTCGGGAAGGGGTTAGTGACACAGACAGCGTTCAACATTCTATAATCGATGCAAATGCAAATGCGCCCATCCTTCTTGATGCTAATCACCATGGGGCTCACCCATTCGAATTCTTGCATAGGGTAAATGACACCTACGCTTAGCATGCCATCAATCTCCGTCTTGACCTTAGCGCGGAAATTGGGGTTCATTCTGTAAGGGCGCTTCTTGACAGGTCTTGCGCCGTCCACCAGCTTTATACTCATTTTCCCAAGGGATGCGTGGTTGCCCTTCATGTCTCGATAATTTCGAGGGAACAAGTCTTGGAACTCCTTTAGGAGATCCACAATTCGCGCCAGCCCTGCATCAAACCAATATGCGCCAAGAGTAGTCATCTTTGGCTCCCTTTCTGTGTTGATGTCTACCTTGGTGGTCGTGAGTGGTGCATGCTAGGGCTCATTCCTCGCCTGATGCAAGTCCTCGACTTGTCAAATTCCCTCGGTTGTCTCTGTGCAAAGATGAGTCGAGTCTTCTTCGTCGGGGGCGCTATCCTCTATTTGGCACACTAGTTTCTTCTTGCATGTCAAGGTCATCTAGTTGAGTTCCTTCCATGTTTCATCTTCTTCGCTTGAGTCACTATTGAGCGCCTGCTCCTCAAAGAAAGTCGGGAGCACTAGTCCTTTCTCCCTGAACATATCTCTTATGTGCTCCTCTAAGATGGCAGTGTCTTCAAACACTGCCCTGCGGATTACTTGTAGCAGCTCGATCAATTCCAAGTTCTATGAAGAAAAGGAGAAGGTCCTCATTGCTTTTCCCAAATCTGGTGCATATTGTTGCCTTTACTTCTTGCCAAGTTGGCAAGCTAGGCCAACGAGTGGCAGTGCTCCTTAAATTATACACCAGTGCGCCCATTCTGTCTATCTCCTTTGGGACGCATGATTCTAAGTTGCGGACATACTCTTCCACAGGATCGCTTCCTCCATATCTTGGGAGTGCCGCAAGTTTGCCTTTACTCAGGCGAAACACTCTCTTACCCTTCTTGGCACAAGGGACCCATTTCTTAGGAGTGCGATCAATCTAGACCTAGCTAGTCCTCATAGGTTTCGGCGCCTTCACACACACTAAGCGACACCTCCGACCAGTGGTTTCGTAAGCTTCTTCAACCCATTGGTCGCAAGCAACGTCGGTGGTGTCCGAAGCTGACTATCGGTCTTCCCAATAAATCACTCCTTGGACATTGGGGTTGAGAGTCTCAATGCCTTGTGTCGTGATGTTATATATATGGTTGATCTCATCCTCAAGATCAACACTCTCTACATAGGGGGGCCCTTGGTCGCTTGAGAGGGGGATCACTACCCTCTCCTTGCCGTTTTCAAAAGTCATGTAGTGCCTCTTGAAGCGCATGTCTGCATTATTTGTGCAACAGCATGGCCTTCCCAAGAGCGCAGCGTAATTATCTTGCTTTGCCAACTCAATTACCTCGAAGTCAACGCGGAACTCAACGTCCATGATATCTACAATGGCACTCTTCAAAATTTCGATGGGTTGCACTCTAGTCTTGTTAGCCATGAAAAGCACAAGGGAAAGGCCTCAAGGCTCGCCTACCCATCTTTTCCCATGTGTTTTTGGTCAAAATATTGACCTCAATGCTAATGTCCACAAAGACCTTACATACCGACCAACCATCAATAGTGGCATTCACGAGGATTTCTTGATCATACTCCGCATTTTGTGTATGCCTTACTTTTTGCGCCCTTTCTATGTGGGATGCGGCAACTTCAACTAGCTTTTGCCCTACATGCTCCAAGAGCAAGTTTTTCAACAGCGGCAACATTCCTTCCGTTTGCAGGAGGCGTAGGATCTCTGTTAGCTCTTGTGTTTCAACCTCCTGGCTATCTTGCTTCTTGCGCGAGGCGACAACCTACGCTTCTAGGTCTCGCACCAGTTGAAGTTCTCCTTGCAGGTTTTGAATGATGCTCATGGCCTGCTACAAAACGTCTTTCTAGCATGCAGGGTCAGGGTAAGGCGTAGCCTTGGGTTCCGATTGCGTGATGTGCTCAGTGCAACTGGGTTCCCCATAATCCAAGCACAACTCTGGTGATGGCGCAATTCACTGCTAAGTGGTGAACCCATTGCGAGTAGTTGCCTACACTTTGATTGGCTCTGTGTGGGTTGATTACGCCTTCGAAGTCCACTTCTCCACTTTTGGCTCATGCCTGATCATCCCTGTGCTCTTATCTGCACCAAGCCGTCATTGGATCAGCTTCTTGTACAAGTCGGGGCATTCCTCGACCTTGTGTCTTCCTCGACAATACCCACATGTTGGATGTGTAGGGCAGTCGCGCTAATAGTTCTCGATTGAGCCACACTTGTAACATGATCGCAGTGGGAATATTCCTCCATCGCATCCTCCACCTTGCCCTCTAGCACCTCTTTGCATCCCATAGCCAACATTATGTTGGCCATAGCCCTCATTTCCTTAGGTTGCCTGCCCTGCAATTGTTGCAGTGACCTGTTGTGCACCTCTATCCATGTTTTTCGCGCATCTCATCGATCACACAGTAATCAGCTATGGTATGAGTTTAGGTGTCGCACAACCGACAATAGATGGTTGTGTTAACCTGATTGGCACGTTGCAACAAAAGGCAGTTGTGAACGTCATGTGCCTCCTGACAAACCTCACAGCTTAGAAGTAATGTGCACACATTCCTTCAAGGGTAGTTGTTCCTGTTATGACCTTTCGTCTTGTAGTCGGTGCCCCATAATCCACTTCGAGCGTCTTGCGACGAACTAGCGGTCAGCTTCTGTAGTTGGGAGGCCATAGATGCAATATAAGCCTCCATGAATGGGTTGATTCCCGTATCATTGCTCCCGACTGCTTCAGCTCTGAGCACGGCTTCAAGCGCTTCACGAGGGGCCGTGAATGTTTTCATGGACAAATTTCTTCTAAATGGCACTAGCAATCCTCCAACAAACCATTGTGCATGTTGGGACGGGTGAATGTCATAAGGAAGCTTGGAAAGAAGAGTTTTGAACCTAGCATCATACAGGCACACTCTATCCGTTAGTCCTTGGTTAATTTACTTGAGCACAGCGATGCTCTGTTGTTCAAACTCGAGTATATTGAATTCCTTCAAGAATGCTTCCTTCCAAGTATCTTAGTCAATCATAGCCTGGTTAGGATCAAATTTCCTATACCAGGTATGAGCACGATCAAGCAAAGTTGTCGTGAACTATGTTGCCTTGCGCTCCGACTGGGTTATACCCTGAGCACGCCATTGTAGTTCACATTTTAGCACATGCTCTGCGGCATTTTCCACGCCGCGATATTCTGGTGGGTGCATGGCCACCTCGTAGTATATTTGTTGTGGGGGGGCTCTGGGATCTAAGGCGCTTGCCCCCTAGTACATGTCCTGGCGGTGATCCTCCAAACTCCCGATCACTGGGTTGGACATCAACCCTGTTGTTACTGGTGGCATCCTTGAATTCGATGGCACGGTGCTACTCACTTGGGGCATTGGGCCACTCCCTATGGGCTGTTGCCCAGTTTGTGCAACTGACATGGGCAGAACTGGAATTCTTGCACTCACGATTTGTGTTGTCGAGCTAATGCCCAAAGGTCTAGAGGTATCCTCACTTCACTCCTCGTAAGGAACAACTTATTCAATCACAAAATTATACTCTAAGCCTGCAAACCGTTCAAAGTTAATGTTGACAACAGGGTCAATTATCACTCTTCTTTCTTCCTGGGGGGATCCAGCGCATGAGCTTGCGCCTCAGGTTCAAAGCGGGTAGGCACATCCAGTGCATCTTCAATGGTCAAATTTTGTAGGAACCCAGAGCATTCTACACCTATCAACTGTTGAGCTCGATATGTGGCTTCATTGTTTCTGTCCTCTTGGCGTTGTTGCAATTCAAGAGATCCTTCCCCATGCCCTCCCCACTCACTATTGGTCCTCTCGACACATCCAAGTTCCAGACCTTCTATCAGCCTGCGCCTTCTCTTGTTATAATTCTATCACCTGAGCTCTCGATTGTCAATCTGCTCATTCCCTTCCATTGTGCTTCACCTACACATCCCCTTCTTCCTCGTTATGTTGCTCATACACGAAAGGACTTTAGCTTTCCATTCTCACGGTTTCAAAGCCGTAATCCACCATCAATTTCTTAAGCTCTGTGCCAAACTCTTTCACAAACATGCCTCTAAGCTTACGCAAGAATTGATACTCTGCTTCCTCAGGGCAGGAGTATGTCGATACTACGAACTCAAGCACGTAATTGTTCGGCGCTCCTTGCCACCATTTGTCTACAGCTCTAGTCCAAGTGGCATCAAGGTTCTCAAGCTTCTCTAAGCGCTCCTTCGTCCACTAAAGGCGTTGTCCATAGCTTCGTCTTCTGTGGGTTGCATAAGCAGCCAACCATTGGTACACATGCTCAGGTAGTTCGCAAAAGAAGACCTCATACAGAGCATCATACAAGTTGTTCTAGACCCACTTCCTCGGCTTCTGTCCTTTACAAGATGGATGCTTTAGCGCAAAATGGTCTTCCACCTATTGCAGCTAGCACTCGATGTTCTCGAGGGAGGGTCGGAGCATTGTTCTGTCGCACCATTACAACAACAAAATTCAACATGAGTCCCAGCAACGGAACCAAAATGTTGTAGTTTATTTGGGTGTTCAATTCATTTACTCTGTCAAGCGCTTACCTGGTTGTCCAAGTCAATTCTAGACTTCTTACTACTAGGCGCAAACATAGAATAACCCCGAAGCATTCAACATTTGTCACGTTGTTGCGCCGGCTTCAATTCACATAAGGTGCAAGCATTATGCACTCACCCAAAGCGTAGTAGAGAAAGAACCGGGGCTCGCGTTGGGCTAGTTGTGCCATGGTGCAAATCTTTCTTCATAGGACCTAGTCATTGCAACAACAGTGTTGGCAAGTTCATTGGCGCAAGCCATTCTAGGTGGAGTCTGATGGTTTGTAGGCGCAAAGCCTATTTGGGGAACTCGTTCTGGTCCTAGGGGCGAAAGCTTATATTTGGTGGTTCAATTGTCTCAAGGGCGCAGGCCTTGGTCTCACTGGGCTTAGCGCCATTCGATGCTTTGATGGGCCAAGGGAATTGATTTATATCATGGGTTCATGCGTAGGCTAGCGCTCTTGGAAAGGGTATCAAAGCTTGGGCACATGACTTCTCCTATACTTAGGCTAATTCGCAAGTTATGCCAACATCATCATTTGCACAAGGACGCCATTAACAGGCTGAACCGAAAGCTTGCTAGAACTTAGCATTCATTTATTAAAACTAACCATTATAACTATTGCAAACATTGTGTAATCAATTCCCAATCAAAGAACATAACCATAACCACATAAGCCAGATCAATACTCATTTAGGTTGCAACGCCATTCTTCATTAAACAAGGTTCAAATAAACAAAGTACATATCAATAGAAACAAAGCACATGTTCATCTAAAACTACGAACGACCCAAAGGCTCAAAGGCAAGCTTGGGCACTACAATGTGGATCCTCGAAACACATCTAGACTAAAACTTATGCAAATGGCATCCATAACATGATATCTAGAGCTAATTTTGTAGAGCTTCGCTACTTCGATTCGCGTCACCTACTAACTGGATTGAGCTCAGCTTTATAGCACTTAGGAGCATCTTCGTGCCAAGGTGGAAGGTGCACACTAGGTGCTGAGTTGGAGCCTTGGTTGATCATTCCGCCAGCTCCATCACCTCGCACCCTTTGCGCTGCAGTCACCATGTGCAACTTTCTCAAGAAGATGCCCTTAAAAACCGGGCGCCAAATAACCACCTGCCAGCTAGTGTCAGGTCTGTGATGATTCCTCCAGCTGGCGCAAAAGATGCCAAAACAGCAATCATACCAAATGATTGCCTCGTGCCGAGATGTTTGCTGAGGAGGCGTGGATCCATACTTGGACGAAAAAGGGGCCCAACATCTGGGCAACCCATATCACAAAAGGAAACTATGATAGCCTTGTGAGTTTAAAATATTTAAACCAACGGGATAAATCATAACCACCAAGAGTATACCAAATCTAAACTAACAAAAGAACTCATAAACATCAAAAAATTAAAAGGAAACAATCTTTTGCCTATGTCCTACCTTCGAAAGAAACATATTCCAATCAATATCATTTTGAATCTTATTATATTTTCAATAAAAAACTTACACTAAAAATTCCAAATCAAAAAAAAGGGAATGGAGTATAAAGCCATGTAAAATCATTGAAAGTCACAGCACTACAATTCTAGATAGAAATCAATTGCACATCTCATGGATGAAAAAATATCTAATGTTACTAGAGTTCACTTTGCATTTGAAGTCAAACCTCTAGAAACAAAAATGGACAAGAATAAACCAAGGAACAAAAATTACATCAACTTCAAATCCTGTCAAAATAGTGCTCAATGTACCTAGAGGGTCAATCTATAACCACCTAAGTGATTTTGAAATAGTAATGGGTGTAATTATGCTTTCAAGTTGCAATTGGTGTGCTTTGAGAGTCAATCCATGATCACTCCATAAATTCCAAATTCTGTCAAAATCAATTAGTGAAGATTATAATATAATCAAATGGGTTGTAGTCCAACAGTGTAGATGATGGTAAAAGTGCAGTGTAACACCATCCACCAAGGTACAAATCCCACTGGATACTAAAAAGGGTTAAGGCTAGGTTCAAGTCTTAGGAGAATTTGACACAATGGATACACCTCAGTGCTTGGCACTAAACAGAATAAGTTTGATTTATTCATGCAATGATACCAGTGGATGCAAATGTTACTCCGAAGGATCTGGATGTTTCCCCCCTCAATCATATATATATATATATAAAATACCAATCAAGAACTGAAAAAACAAGTAATTCTAGTAGAACTATTCTAACAAGAGGCATAGAACTCACTATGAGGGTCACGTCCCCCTAAATGACAATCATGTTTAAGAGTATTTTAGCAATCTTTCACTCAAAATAATCAAAGACAGTAGCATAAGCCACCTACGTCTAACGAAATGGTTTCATAATGAAACATATTACACCATGAACAAGATAATATCATTCACACTCCATTAAATACACCATACAGAATTAAAGCTACATGGCATCAAATAAAAACATCTCACAATAAAATAAATGAAAGTCAGTTTAACAAAAGAGAGGAAACATTTTACCGCAACTACTTGGGAAATCCTTCTAGGCCCCCCTATCTTGTGTCTTTGCTTCAAGCCAAGAACAAATCCAAAGACTTCAGTAGAATTCATGAATGGAAAGACCTGCGTAAAAGCCAGCAAATAAGTAGGAAACTAGCCAAACAAGTTCTATTAACATCTAATTTGGCATAGTTCAAAGTTCAAACACGTACCTTCTCAATAGTTTTATCATCCAGCCTATTACAAGTCAAAACATTTGCATCTGGGCCATCTCCCTCAAAAACAAACCTTGCCTCATTCCAACAAGAATGTTAGCAGTTAAAAAATATGTTGCATGTAAGAATTTGTAGTTGATAAGCTAAGTTTAACAACTATTATATACCTAGAAAAAATAATTTCGTAAGAAGACATTTTCCAAAGATGTTTGCAAAAACTCTTCTGGAAGACATTTTGCAGTTTATCTATATAAGCTTTGGCAAACGATTAGATGTGGCCAAAGTACTTATAAGATCAGAGTGCAGTTGATTTACCTCTGATATAGAATATCGTTGTAAGCAAGCTCAATAAAATGATCCCCAGGCTTACTTTTTATGTCCTTGACATTCCAAATCTGCAAAAACAGATAGAGTAGGAAGTTAACAAGGCTTGCAAATTTGAATGGTTTATGCCCAACATGGATACCGACAAACCAATAGCAGTTGTTTGGAAGCTCAAATACACAATTCAAAATCTAATAGTGAGGTCTTTCAGATCATAAAATTTTACAAGCCTTGAATAATAAAAATCCGATAGTTAAGGAAATAGCATACCAGAATTCATAACAATGTAAAAATGACTTACTTGGATGTCCTTAAGAATAAGTGTAGCAATTGATTGCCTTTCAACATGGCTTTTTAGCAACTTTATAACCTCCTTGTTTGTTTCACCTTTAAGTTTCAGAAATCCACAGTAAAAATTGCATGTATCTCTGATTTTGTTGCCAAGAACCTCAAGCTCCTGCTTCATAACTATAACGTTCTCACATGCTTTCTGTAGCTCAACCCCATTATATCTTTCTTAGTGTATTAAATCTAGCCATAACAAATATTGTCATTAATTGAATAAGATCAAGATGCCCCACAATAAAAACTACAAACAATATTTTGGCCAAAATCAACAAATTGCGATCAATAAACTGTAAATACTAATTTCACAAGAATACTGCAATCAAATTAAATCACTAACAGTCAAAAACAGATAAATATCATAATAACATTTTTTTATGAAGACAAAAATGAATTATGCTTTACATAGAACTATCCCTTTTCAAAGAGGTTATAATCAAAAATCATATTTATTAAATTTAAGATATGCCATCCACCAACAAAACATCGAAATAAAGTACCGTCCATCAGAATTCAATTGCAACAACCAGAAAAAAGAGCAATGCCTTACGAGCAAAACCAATATACCATACCTTCAAACTATAAAGGACAATTAATTTGTCTTAAATTTATGTTTATGGTTAAGGATAAATTTTTCCCAAAGATAGATATTAGTGCCCATTGATAGCTATATGGGTGGGACTTGAAAACAATAAACATGTGACATATATTTTTGTATTAGGTAGTTGAAGGCTTTCACGAGCAATTTTAATTATTGTTGAAAGAGTACCTTGAGCACCTCCATCAAAAACGTAAAATACCGATAGTAAAATAAACAGATTCAAAAGTAAACTATTGCGCAACAGCGACATCAGATACAATATAAAATGAGCACATATGTATGTGAGCCTGCACATGTAAGCTGCAGCATCAACGAGGGACCGTTTCAACAATCCATCCACTCCAGTTCCTGGATATGTATAATACAAGCACTATGGTTATCAGGGTAGCTCATTTACCATATCTTCTTTTGACAAGTCTCTCCTCCAGTTTTTGCTCTTCTTCATACAACAATTTACTCACCTCTTCTCAAAGAGCTTATCTACAGAGCTATTTTCATGCAATGGAATAAAGTTATTAAACTATCTCTTATTGATTTTGTGTCTCTCCATTTACTATGCACTTTCACACAAGCCTATGTTACTCTTTCCTTCCATCTTATTACATAGGAGAAATCTCATTCACTATATTGTCCCAGATATATTTCCTTGGATCAAGATCACAAAACCATTTCCCCATGTTGTTTCTTAATAAGATTCTAATTTTAATAGCATACAAGATCATAAAGAATTACATATGCCTTCACATGTTTGCATTAGGACGTCTTGAGCAAATGATACGAGGAATTGGCCTTGGATTTTGTTAGATACTTAAATTTTCTAACACACTTTGAGGTCAAATATTTCCACCGTCCACTGTTTTAAAAGAAAAAGATTGTTTGAAAAAACATATTATAGCCCTAACATCAATATTAAATATTAATCCTTCCTAAATTAGGGACTTAGAGCCCAATAACAAGAATGGTTGTATGATCAAAACAAACGCATGTCCGCACAAACACCTCCCGAGATATGCTGTAAACCTAACTCAAATTTCTTGTGCAACCCATTATAAAAATGGTCAAGGTTATATAGTCCTAGAACAATTTCCAATAACGTGAATCAACCCACTAGAAGACATTAACACAAACATGTTGCCATCCCTTTACAAATATGAAATTTGATGCAAGAGAATTTTTCACCCTAGAACCTTTGTTGCCAATACCCCAACCGCAAGCACCTATGTTTTGACTGACAAAATTAAAAAATCAACTATCAAAGAGTTGATTAAGTGATAAAAACCAAATCCTCAAGGGCTTAAATTCATTAATTATGTTCATGATATAAGGGTATAGATATTTGTAAATATGTAAACTCCAGACTAAGATTCTCTCCTTAGTTGAATGGGAAATCTTGTATTATGCCACATGGAACACCGATATAACAATAGGCAAAACAGCCTATCTGAATCCATCATGGGCATTAGCATTCACAATGATCACATATTTGTTCAAATACTAAGTAAATAATTAGTCGAAATTACCCTCCAAAATAGAGGACATTTTGTCATGGATTTCACAAGAATTACTGCTATTGTTGCAAGTATTGTATTTGACTGTAATACCCAACTAATGGAGGCCCCTTGAGATACCGACATGTGGTATTCCTTCAGAATATTACTTTAGCACCCAATGCATTATCGTGTTGTGGTATCTTTGGGATCCGTGTTGATATTTGAACAAATTGGCCCATATGAGACTGTGTGAAGGATCTTTGGGATGTGTGCACATGTAGGCCCAAATCAACTTTGTGTTAAGGTTTGGAAAATATCATTTGTATATACTTGGGGTGTATACCTAATTTCAGAATCAGTTTGTTTGAAAAATATTCTTGATGGCAAGTTTCTTTGGGTACCTATTGGTACTAGCATATCTTGGTGTTCTCTTGTGATCTTTCTTTGCCTAAGTGGATCTTGTCAGTTCAATAATGGAACAAGTTCTGATAACGCAAATTCTCAAGAAGCCTTGGTTTTGTGGAACTATTGGACCACACTTAATATCCTAGCTTCCAATTTATAATGCTTCGACTTTTACTTTAACTTCCAATTACCAAACATTATGCCACAATGTTTGGCATGGACCTTTTAGGATAAATCAAGAGTGGTAGTCTAAGAGTACAAGGGCAATGCTTCGAGAGAGGCTTTTGACAACATTTTTACATTTAAGGCTATTATTTGAGCAGCCTCATTAATGGATTTCGAATCTTTTGTTTCTGTGTACACTTTGGGCATTTAACTCTATTTTGAAACATTTGGTTTTCCACATGCTATATGATATTAGTATTTCCAACTTTTCCACTCTTGCCATCCTAAGGCTCATTGAGACAGTTGCTAGACAAATCAGACTTCTCGTGGACTCTTTAACCTTGTAAAGAGCACCATTTGAGTCAAAAAGATATTTTTTGTTGATGATGTAAGCCTCCTTTCACTCTCCTAAGAGTTTATGGAGAGGTCCAAGTGACTTGAATTGATTACTGGTATACATCCTCCTCCTCTAAGAGCTCTGTTGATCACCTTCTATGAGGGAAGGCAAGGAAGGACATCTAAGGAGTAAATTGATCTTAAACTAGTGACAACATCAATGCCCAATGGCACCCAAAGAGGCAAAACTATTTAAAGAACATTTTGCCAAATATGGGTACCTCTCATGACTTGATTCTGAATCGCTCATCCATTTCTATCAATGTAGAATGTAAAGTGGAGAAGGGCCTACCAAAAAACTAGGCTTGGACAATGCATTGAGGAATCACTTGTTTGCAACAAATATACACTGAAGCAGGATAGTTTGAACGCTCTAAATACAAACCCATTTGATAGAACCCAAACTAGGGTCCCACAACTTCAACACATCAATAATAGTCAGTTCATCAAGCACGTTAAAGAGGCACATCTTTGAAGGGATATCTTGGAAATGTATTTGAAAGCATTAGTGCTTCAAGACAAAAAGTGAGGCATATCACCTTTAAATACACAACATAAAGGCAAGCTTCAGATTTAAATATGGGTTAGTAAACTGAACTACTAAGTATAATTTGTTGCGAATACCCTAGGCCCACTTCTGTAGAAGAGTTGACATCTTGAAAGAACATCCTTGGAGGCATTGAAGACCATGAACCCAGTTATACTAAAGTTGAAACAAGTTGACGAAGCTTGCAAAAGGAATCAAGGGCAGTTATTCAACATAATAGAGTCGGATTAGATAGGATAATAAAGTAGGTACAACCATATGAAGTGGTAGAAGTGGTGGTATTTCTGCATTCTAATATTTTAAAAGTAGATCTTTTTATGATGTAAACAAATCCTCGCGATTCTAGATTTGCATCTAACATGTTTTTCTAGCATGGTATCATTGCAATAATTGATCAAGCATGTAAAACTGTTTTCGTGATTTCAATATAAATTTCTTTTTGAATTTTGTGTGCAAAATACAGAGGAAAGATTGAAATCCATTCGATCGTTGCAAAATATGACACCACGTGCTCCATGCTGATAATTTCATCATGGAAATGAAGAGATAATGCTAGCGACTCAAGAGTGGAGACTCTTATTGAGGTGAAAAACTTGGTTGACAATTATATCTAGACGTGCAGTGGTATAAATCCCATGCTACTGCATAAGAAAGATATTGTTTTCATATTTAGGGCATGCTATTCTTGTTAGATTTTAACATGAAACATTTTTTGGTCTCCATGTTCACTGCAACAATTTAAACTTTAGTTTAGAGTGTTGATCGATGGATCTGATCAGATGAGACATTAATACAGCTGTAAAACGTTTTTTCAAGCAATTCTGAAATCATTTTTGGGTAATATAGCCACTTTTTCACAAGTTCTATGTCAACATGAACCCTTATCGACACAGGTGGATTACATGCAGCCCAAATAAAATGTGCTTATTAGCCCGGAAATGTTGTGGGAAGCATGTGAGAATAGTTTTATTTTAGTGGACATGACAATAAGTAAAAAAACAAAACAAATATCTGTCAAAATTTATGTTATAAGGTGAACCTGATTCTCTTTCTTTAACAAACAAAACAAAGTTTAGGCTGATTTCTTGAAAGGGCACATGCAGATTGGTTAAACCCTTAATTTCAATTTCATTTGGTGCATGCTCTTTTTACTCTTCTCAAGTAGCCCACAATTCTACATATTGGCCTTTTGTAAAAGTTAATAGTTGAACAAACATATTAAGGATGCTTAATCCTATTTTCTCTCAAGTCCTAGATAGGATGACCAAGTATTTGTATTTGGCATTAATAATTGTTGAGTTCAAGTATAACTAGCAACCTATTCATAAAAAAGAGAAAAAAGAAAATTCTTAGAAGTATATTGTCCTCCACCTATATGAATGAAGTTTAGTTTGATGTGGTGGTTAAATCCTACGATACCAATTTGCCCCCATGATTCAGATTCAATTCATACTAGGTATGGATACGGGTCAGATTCAATTATGGGTTTGTCCTAGATACGGGTTCAATTGCTGAAGAACTCAGGCAAACACCCAAGAAAAACCCTGTTTTTAACAAAAATTTTAATTTAACATAAAGTAATGAAAAAACTCACTCCAAACCCTAAAACATAACATAAAACAACACAGAATAAAAGAGCAAAACACAAAACAAAACACTATGCGACAGTTGAAACTTCATCAAGCAACATTGTTGTCATTTTCCTACATTAGCACGAGGGTCCATTCGTGCCAAGGTGATTGACAAGCTTCAAAGGAGGATGATTATTGGATTGAAAACTTCTAACTTTTATTTTTATTTCCAATTTGTTTTCAATCTTCACACCCTTTCTTGTTTTCCTTTTTATTATTTATTTAATAAGTTTTCAAGTACATATAGGCTATGCCCTCGGGTTTGCGTTTTTCTCATAAACTTAATATTATGTTAGTTTTTAAATTTGCAGCAATAACGATGGCAGCAAGTTCTATTATTTCTGTATACAAGCCATAAAGATTGCATTTGAGTGGCCTATTAAATAGCTAATGAACCTCCTACAAGCTAGGAAGGGATCGCTTTCACCACAATATCCTACATACAGCAATATGCTAACCTCGGCATGATAAGATCAATGCCTCTAATAATCCTAACAACTAGCCTAGGATAATTATCTATTCATGTAACACATATTGTTAGTGTTATTACACATTTTATAGCTAAATATTCTAATACCCTCCCTTAATGACTAAACCAAATGTTTTGGTCACTATTACAATATTATGATAAGCCCAGATATGAACTTAACCAGAGTGTAGTCCTGTTGCCACTACAGCACGTCTCCAAATGTCACAGCATATGGGTAATTAGCTCCTACAACCACCAAGTATGAAATGGTGTTAAATATTGAGTTCATTGTATTATTTGTTGCACCTTGAAGTGTTGTCTTGTCTTGAATGTTTCACTTTTCACCTGTGTTGTCTTGTCTTGTCCAACAAAAACTATAATATTTATGAAGACTAAACAACATGGTATATATCCTAAAGGATATTACTGCATCGAGCTTCTTAACATCTGACCCTATTGCTCTCCATTGTTGAAGAATTTTGGGACACCTATTGTGCACAACACTCGTGTCCTATCCGCATGCCCCTACCACTTACACCACCCTTCATGGAAGCCTTCCATTATGGTTTTACTTTGGTCTTATTAATTGTGCTAGGCTTCAATACCTATGAAACAACAATAAGAGAAAAAATCACCTACTCATCACCTTGCATCCGTTGTCTTCTTGACCTTTTAGATTGCCCTTCCATTGACTTAAGCAATTCATCTTTTCGAACATATTTCATTGTGGTATAGTACCACTTTGACCTCTTGTGTTGGTTTTCCTGATCAGGCTGTCCAGCCTGAGAACTACTCTATTCACCCCTATATCCCTCCCTATAACTTGAATCCTCTAGTGCTTCCAACTTTGAACCATGTTCAATTTTAGCACACTTGTTCCATAAATATTATCATCAAGAATCAATACAATTCTCTTAGTAGATTTACCATTAAAAAAAAAGAATGGTGATTTCTCATCTACAACAACATCCCTACTTACCACAATTTTGTTTGTAGAAACATCAAGTAATGTGTATGCCTTAGCCTGTTCACTATAGCCAACAAACCAAATACACATTGTTCAATACATCAAGTGTTTTTCTTGACCATGCTTCTTCAAGAGTAACATTCTACAAGGCTTTAGTAGGAATTTTATTGAAAATTTAAACATTTGTATTTATAGTTTTTGCATAGTACCGAAAAGGTACATTCCGGCATTGAATCATACACCATGCCATCTCCATAATTTTCATGTTCCTCGTCCCTATGACTCCATATTGTTGAGTAGTATGCTACCTGTGTATACTTTTGCAAGCCTTTATTAGGACTTCTATTGAAAATGTAAACAGTGGTATTCATAGTTTATGTCCAATATCGAAAAGGGATGTTCCGGCATTGTATCATACACCATGCCATCTCCATAACTTTCATGTTCATCCTTTCGGTGACTCCATTTTGTTTAGTATACTACCTATGTATACCTTCTTTCCTTCGGAATTCTTTGAATTGTTTTGAAACAAACTCGCCTCCATTATCTGATATGAGAGTTTTTGCTTGTTTCTTTACTATAGCTTTCCACGCATCAAACTTAGACAAACAATCTAACTTTCTATTTAGAAAATAAACACAAATTTTTCTAGAAAAGTCATCAACTATCAACAAAAAATATTGAGCTCTAGATATTTTAGGTGTCTTCATTCAACCATGCAAAACCGCACGAACCAAGTCCAATGCCCTTTTCGCTCGCCATGCCTTACCAGTATCAAACGTATGTTGAATCTATTTGCTCATCTAACACCCTATACATATATTTTGACTCTCTTGAATAGTTGGAAGCCATTCACCATGGTAGTTTTACTTAATATATGCAAACACTGATAATTGAGGTGACCACAACTCTCATGCCAAAGTACACTAATACTCCCTACCACTACTAGTGCATTTTTTTATTTTTTTTGGGGGGGGACACGTTTTCACCAATTTCTACAACAATCACTTTCTTATCTTAAAAACTAATTACCATACATGTTTCCTTGAAACTTTACACAAAGATTAGGATTTGCAGTGATTTCACTAATAGATAGTGGGTTTTTGTTCATGTCAGGTACGTATCATACATTCTTAAGAGTATAACTAAGAGCGTTATTCAATGTAACTAGAACATCCCCCTCTAACATAGTGAATCCAACCACCACCCAAGGAAACATATTCATTAATACTACCATCTTCAATGAAAATAGCATACCATGTAGTGTCGATATGCCCCTAAATCAAATTACCATGTTTTTGACTCCACAGACTGGTTCTAAGATGCCACAAATGCTCAATCACTTGTTGCCCCTTGTTCATCTTCTTCAACAACAGTTGCATATCATGTCTGCTTCCAACCATTTGCAAGGTCATATTGTTTCTTCCGACAATCCCTCTTGAAATGCCCTAGCTTCTTACAATGATGGAATTTCCACTGTGACTTATTACCGCTTTTGAAATCCTCGTCACTTGACAACATTGTATTGTCTTCCCCTGTCCTTGAACTTACATTCATTAGATGCATTTTCTATAGAACATGATGTTGTTGCTTCAAATCAATCTTGCTTTCTTTCCTTCCGCAATAGAAGTCCAGTCATTTGCTCAAATTTGAGCTCTTGGGTCTCTGTAATCAATTACAAGGACTCAACAAAACCATCAAACAATGGTGGTGAATTCTACAACACCAAAACAACTAGATATTGCTCAACGATAGGTTTTTCAACTATTTCAGTTTATCACTTATGTCCAACTGCAACAAAAACTCAGAAACAAAATCACCCTCCTACATTTTAGAGAAAAACAACAAAATTTTCAAATAGAATACCCTTCTAGCTTCCGAACCCTAGTATTTAGCAGTCAAAACTTTCCACAAATTAGCCGCTATATTTGCATTTCTAATTTTTGGAATCAATTCATCAACAACAAAAAGTTTTAGCAACATTAATGCCTCCTTATGTCTTTTATCATAGTCATCAGCATCATTAACAAGTCTTGTTTTTTTGCCAGTACAATTTAGTTAATGTTTCTATACTCATATATCGTAAGTATCTTATGACTTCACAAACTGAAGTTTACTCTGGTCAATTTCTATGAATTAAGCAACATGTGTTGTAAACTATCCATTTTCCCATTTATTTCACTAAAACAAGTGTTCCAAGAAAATTACGAGGCTTTTACACATTCTTTTTTCATGTGGTTTATCTCCTTGAACTCGACAATGCTGCTAGTTTTCAGCTTCTGATCGTTCACCATTTGTGAGACATTGAATAAATTTGTGCTCCCAGGTACTTTTAAGGCAAAAAAATAAAATTTAATAAAGTTTAATAGAGATAATACATAAAATTTAGTAAATTGTAAAATAACATTTTAACTTGTTTGCCCTAAACGCATATTTTTAGAACTTTAACTTAAAAATATATAAAAAACTTTTACATGGAGCTCCCACTGGCATAATTGCGTCCTATGGCTGAACAACTCTCCTAGTCCATACAAAAGCGCATTCCTTCTCTTTTGCATATCACATGCAAAAACTTTCAAGGAGCAAAGAATTTCATACTCCTTGCGCCATGCTCCCAAGCGCTTCTCTCCTTATACATGAAGCCTCCACTCCACTTTTAATGGTTCGCCATGCTTTGATTTGGTGTTACAGACCTTCACGCTCCTTCTAGATGACAACGCACAAGATTTCCAAGTCCTTCGTCTCACGGGCTGCTTCACCTCTTCTAGCACCTTCTTACATTTCTAACTGTGTCTATGAGTAGCAACAAAACAAACAACTGGATTGTGCAATATTAAAACCAGTGCCCAATAGGGATAAGCATCACTAAAAACAGTTACCAACATCAAAATAAATATAGAATGGCGACCATGCAAATTCCACTCTTTTTTGCACCTTTCTTTCCTAGACACTCCCTAAATGGCTCCTTTCTTTAGCATACACACTTTTAGTAGCATACAAGAAGATTATTGGTTGCTTCACAGACTACCACATCCTCAGCATGCTTCTATCAACATAAAACCACCATTATGGGTTCCGCCCAGCTTCTACAGGTGCACTCAGCTTTGAATATGGTCTTCAAACCATTAAATAATGTCCCAAATATCAGACAAAAATGTAAATATCATCTAAAACAATAATGGCACTTATACTAAAAGGCTTCAACTATAGCTTTCTTCTTTTGCTAACATGTTCCTCTCAACTGCAAGTTTACAAATGAAACATTTTTCCAAACAATTAATAGGTTACATTTAATGCACAATTGGAGCTCTGATACCATATTACTTATTTATGCAAGCCATAAAGATTACATTGAGTGGTCTATTAAATAGCTAGTGAACGTCCTACAAACTAGGAAGGAATCTCTATCACCAGAATATCCTATATATAACAATATGCCAACCATGGCATGATAACATCAATGCCTCTAATAATGCTAACAATTAGCCTAACAACTAGCCTAGGATGCTTATCTATTCATATAACGCACAATGTTACTTTATTGAACATTATACTAGCTAAATACTATATGGCCCTGCGACAAGTATAGGGGACTCTTCTAAATTGTCATTCATAACTGCTCTTAGAGGAGAACCTTGACCCTAGATGCGAGGTCGAAATATCCAAAAATGGCCTCTAAAGATGCCCAAAATTGATCCTAGGAAAAATGAAAATGGATGTATGAAAGCAACAAATGGTTCGCCAGTGGTAAGACTTCAGAAAACTTATGTGCAAGATGGAATTGATGAACTTGGGAGTAGGGGATTGATTGTTCATGTTCTTGGATTCCGTCCTTTGTTGGCTGCTTTCAAAGACTGGACCAGAAAATTATGGCATACTAAAGGTGAGTTTTCGATCTATGTCTACCCTAATGGATACTTTCTGATTTTCTTTGCCTCGGCAAAAGAAAGGGAATTCATCTTTCAAAGCGGGCCATGGTTTTTTGAACAAGAGGGTCTTTTTATGAAACCCTGGCACCCGAGGTTTAAGGCGGATGAAGAACTTCCCTCTGTAGCTCCCATTTGGGTGCAGTTGTTTGGCTCTGTGCAAAATACTAGAATAACAATGTCTTCATTGCAATTGGGAATACTCTTGGCACTTACATGATGACAGTTGATTCTTCAATATAGCTAGAACAAATGATCTATGATCGTATTTGTGTGTTGATGGATCTTACTAAACCCTTGCCAACCAAAATTTATCTAGCCGTGGATGAGGATCATTGGGATCAGGTGGTGGATTATGAAAACATCCCCTTCTGATGTCGTATTTGCCATGAATATGGCCATCTGGTGAAAGATTGTGCACTTAAGTGTAATAACCACCCTAGAATTTTTTATTTTTTTTTTAATTAACTAAAGCAACAATTACAAACATCCACTTATTCAGTGGAAAAGCAACAAGCACATCCGCTTATTCAGCAGGAAAGCCAAAACAACTACGCACTTCCACTTGTTTAGTGGGAAAGCTAAAACAAAACAAGGCACATCCACCTGTTCAGCAAGAAGCCTAAAACACAAAGCAAGGCACATCCACTTTTTCAACGAGAAGCCCGAATAACAAAGCAAGGCACATCCACTTTTCAACAGAAAGCCTATTACAATGAAAACCACTTATTTAGTGGGAGGAGAAAACATGTAAACAAGAGCAATTACAACTAATATTTTTAATTTTTCAATCTGAGCATTGCTGCAACACAAAAATGTGAAAATAACATAGCAATTTTACTTCAAAACAATCACCAAGTATATCACACTAAAGAATCAAAGGCATTGATGAAGATAGGAGTTCACTGAGGTTTGATCAAACACTAATTTCCTAAATTTTCACAAACCTTTTGTAAAAACCACATAGACCAAAGAATCCCTTCACCTATGAGAGGTTTGTAGGTGGAGGCCAATCTAATATTGCCTTGATCTGTAAAAAGTGAAATTTATTTGTTTTTGTGTTTTTGAGGTACTTTTACGAAAACTAGTTAATTAAATTCTCATAAATTATAAAGAATTTTTTTGCAAAAAACTGATAGCATTGTCTAGTTTTATGGTAGAACCAATGTGCAAATTGAATTTTTGTAAAATTCGTTATGCTTTTTTATATTTAATTGTTTTAGTAAAAAATTAAGTAAAAATAGCTAGTTTACAACACCTCTTATTGCTAGATTCACAAAAACTGATAGACAAAAACTTTAATTTATGGAGTCATAAAATACAATCTGTGAATATTGAAATCTTGATCAAATTGTACTTGCCAAGGAGAATAGAACAATTAATACACTTGATGACTATGATAAACGTCATAGAGAAGCCTTAATGTTGTTATAACTTTCAGTAGTTGATAATTTGATACCAAAAGTTAGAAATGTGACTATTACATCAGATTGTGAAAGTATCTTAGAACAAAATGTTATGCTAACTGAGTATTATATTTAAATAATTTGCTATTTTCCACTAAGATGCAATATAGTGGGTCTAATTATGAGTTTTTATTGCAATTGAAAGATATCAGTGATCAGTTAAAAACAATGAAAAACCTTGTGAATGAGCAAGACTTAATTGCTTTTGTCACGTAGAAATAACCACCATCATATGATTCTTTTGTGGAGTCATTGTATATAATTGCAAAAATACAAACACTGGATTTTGAGAAGTGGTCAACACTTCTCATGCAAAAGGAAAGAAGAGATAAACACTCAATTGCTTCAACATCAGATTCTATAGAATGTGCGTTCATGGCACATTCAAAGAGCAAAGATAAACAGCGGAGTGCTAGTAGTTCTTTAGAAGAATCCTCTAACAGCAATGTAAGTACTTATAAATCTAAATGGAAATGTTTTTATTGTAAGAAACCTGGTCATTTGAAGAAAGATTGTCGTAAACGACAATATTATTTGGCAAATAATAAAACGAAGTCACAATCTACAAAAGTAGCTGAAGAAGATGAACAAAGTTCAGTAGTTGTGTTTGTATTTGTGATGGCATAGAATCATTAGGTGTATCAAGACACTACACAATGTCATAAAGACTGGTATGTAAACTTTGTAGAAAATGATAGTTGCAATGAATCAGTGTCCTTAGGTAATTGTTGGTTCACTATGTGAAAAGGTAAGCAGAAATTTGTATTTCATAAAATTCTATTACTTAAACTTTTCAAGATGTTTTGTTTGTCCTTGACATGAACAAAAATCTTCATTCTATAAGTGAAATAACGATGAATCCTAACATTTGTGTGGAGTTTAAACGAAATAGATGCATGCTTAGTAATCTTCATACAAATAAAGTCATTGCTACTAATATTGGTAACAAAGAATTGTATAAGTTGATCGATCCCAAAATAGCAGAAGAACATGCACTAACAACATTTGAAAGCACTCGTAAATTATGGCATAAGAGATATGGTCACCTCGGTTATGAACATTTTCATACATTAATTCAGACCAACATGGTGAATGGGATGTTTTCTTTTCAAAATAATAAAAATGTATCTCCAAGATGTCAAATAGAAAAGCAATTTTTACATTCATTTGACATTGGTACGGAACAAAGAGCTAAGAATGCATTGGATTTGGTACATGTGGATTTGCATAGTCCAAGGTGGCCATGTTCGATTTTTGGAGCTTTGTATTACTTGTTGCTTAAAGATGAATTTTCTACAAAAATGTGGGTTTGTTATCTACATAGAAAGTAGGAATGTTTCTCTAACTTTGTTGCTTGGAAAGCTATGGTAGAGAAACAGGGAGAAAAATATGTAAAAATTCTTAGATCAATTTATGGGGATGAGTTTGTCTCTGACAAATTCATAGAATTCTGCAAGAAAGAACGTATACACAAGCAATATTCTACACAACAAAATTAAGTCATGGCAAGGCAGAACAAGGTAGTGATGGAGATGGCACGATGTATGGTGGATAGCCAAAATGTACCACATCAATACTAGGCAGATGTTGTGAATACAACTATGTACACTCTCAACAGAAGTCTCACACAAACCTTTGCAAAATGTAACACCAAAAGAAGCACGGTCAAGAAAAACACTGAACGTATGTAATTTTCGTGTTTTTGGATCTACTGCTTCTATATTGGGCAAAGTATCCATGTTTGTTGGTTATTGTGAGCAAACAGATGCATACAGAATACTAAATGTGTCTACATACAGAATTATGGTTAGTAAAGATGTTGATGTAGATAAGAAAGTACCATTCTTTTCTAATAATGGTCAATCTACTAATAGTAATGTATTCCTACATGATGTTTCTGGAGCAAGTTTTGGTACTAAATTTGAACAGGGTTCAAAAATGAAAAAACCAGAAGTGTCGAGTTCTAGTGTTGAAAAGAGGGTTTCTCACTCTTCACAATCAAATGAAGAAGACCAAGACAAAAGACCTAAGTGGTACCATAACACGATGAAAGATGTAAGGAAATATGAATTGCCTTATTTGTTGGAAAGGCAATCTACAAAGTATAGAACACAGAATGTGCAAGGTGAAGATTAGGTAAATTTTTCTCTTACTATTGTTTCACAGGTATTAAAACCATGCACAAGTTCAAAGACCAAAGTCAAACCAAAATGGAAGTTTTCCATGAAGGTTGGTGAAAGAGGAAGGAGCATACAGAAAAAGCATGTGTTGTGAACCATAAATGTCCCAAATTTTGGAAAGTAGTATGCATTGGATTTTCAACAGCTCAACGTATAAATATCCCTTAAGGGATATGTTATGATGTTAAGTCTTGATGTATATTCTAAACTTTTCGTTGGAATTGATCGCTCTGGCAAGCAAGTAAAGCATGTCACACTCAAGACGTGACAACATTCAAAGAACATCAGAATCCAGTGAACCCAGTATTCAAACACCATTCCTACTCTACTTGGCAGTTGCAACAACTCATTACCTATGTACTCCGATAAGATGGATTGGCAACAATAAGGCCATTTGGATGCTTTGTTGCAATGGTGGTAGAACTACCTTTTGGTTAAGTTCATGTACAGACTTAATCATATTATTGTAATAATGCATAAAACATGTTGTTTAGTCTTTTAGGGAGGGTTTTAGAATAATTCTATATTGTTGCATATTGTTCTAATAGTTGTTATAGTTTGTTAATATTAAAAACAAACTATTATGTTGTTATACGAGTCAAGTTATTTTTTGCTTCCCGTTGCTTTATTGTTTTGCCTTCCTCCTCGATTATAGTTGTTATAGGCCTATTTCACTCAAGAAACCAAACTTAGCTACTATGGAGAAAATCAACCGAGTAGGAGTAAAAACTAACTTTGCAATAAGAGAAGAAACCATCTCCTCATATAATCCCTCTTTTTGGAAAAAGCCTTTCGCAACAAGATGATCCTTGCACTTGTCCAAAGTAAAAAAATTGTCCACTCATTTGCATCTGATGGGTTGTTTGATCGGTTGTTCAAGTACCATACAAAGGTCAGAAGCGAGAGCAAAATGACCGTGACCTACTAAAGTAACAATGTTTCCAATCCTTTGAACCAATGCCTATGATTGAGGCATATTAACTTCCTGCACAACTACCCATGCATTTGATTGAGATTAAGGAATTGCATCCTCCTGCACATCTTATAGTGGATATTCCCCCCACTAGTGCATGTAAGTTGATTGGAGCAGGGTCAAAAGCCTATGAGAAATTTCATCCTTCAACGCTTCCTATATGGTGAAATTTCCCTCCACACGTGCATGTGTGTTGATTGTAGTAGAGTCAACGAGCTTATACAATCCACTTTGCCCAATACCCAAGGAAATTACGTAGCCATGTTTGACATTAGACGCAATACACTTCTTCCCAGATAAACTTACAAAAATGTTGGGATTTTTTTGTTAAATGAATAGACGAGATTTTTATTTAGGCTAGGAACATACATGACATTCCTCACTATGATTGCTTTTGCATTATTCAATACTATGTGAACATCTCTTATCCCCTCTACTGCAAGTAATTCCCCATCAACGAATAAAACAAAATCAAATTTTTTTGTTCATGCAATAAATGTGACATATCAGTCCTTATGACGCATGAAATATCTGGATGCACAGGAATCAATGAACCAACCATTGGTAGCACAATCATTCAAATATGATGCCACGAGGGCATACTCTTCTTTATAATCTCATCCTTCGTCAATCGTTACCACATTTGTTGTTTTATTGCTTTGTTGGGAAAGTGCATATCATCGCTTTCAGCAATCTTTTTGAGATGCCCAACCTTATAACAATAAAATCACTTTACCTAATACTTTGAAAATGAATCAACAGGGATACATTTTCACTTCTCTTTTGACTAAGCAGCAAATGCACTCTTTGTTTGTCCAACATTAAACTCAATTTATGCATCTCTGCGTTGTTTTTGCATCAAATAGGAACTACCCTGATCAATGTCATGTTTTGGCTTTCAACCATCAAGTGTAGAGCCTCCACTAAAGATTCATAGGAAGATGTTAAATTGTTCATAACCAACACCACCATATCATCATCATCCACCTTTTTATTAATGGCTCTTAACTGATCTCAAAGATATTTTATCCAAATAAGGTGTTCTAACAGAGACTCGTTCTTCGACATATTAGTGAAAAATAGCAGATTTTTCAAGTACAAAACCCGACTTTTCTTCAAAGTTTGATACTTAATTTTCAATCCAATCCCCAACGCACTTGCTACAATGCCATTTAGAACATCAGGTATCAATGCATCTTACAAAGATAACTTTAACAACAAAACGGCCTCATTATGATGTTTTTCATAATCTACAAAGTTTGTGTTAGTGTTTGCTTCATTGTCGAGAGATTTTATCACCATCACGATATTCCACAATTGTTCAAATCTTATGACTCCAAACATTATAATTAAGGATAGTTAACTTCTACACTTCTAGAAAAAACAAAATTTGACTATTGGTCATTTTATACAAATTTTTTTACATTGAACAAAAAAAGTACAATTTTGCCCTAAAATTTAATGCAACGAAAAAAATATAGTTTGCTAACCCAAAAATAAATCAATGGGAAAAGTACAATTGTCTGACCTAAAAATTAATGTAATAGGGGTATATAGAGTTATAATCTAAAGTTTCTCAAAAATACTGACAATCTGGGAGCACAAACTTGTACTTACAATCTAGGTCATTTCCTTTCTAGCTTTCTACAAATTTCATGCAGGTTTCGTGTGCCCTACTTGACTCTACTCTAATATGATCATTCACTACCATTCAAAAGAAACCCTAACATGTAGTCATTTTGTCTATCTCGTCATATTTCCTTCTCCCGTTCACTGTCGTTCAAGGGAAACCCTAACCCATAGTCCTTTCAATTTGTCCCATCATATTTCCTTCTCTCCAAAAACGCGATTCATGCAAAGATTTGTTGTATATTGTCATACAATCGAGCTAGGGCACATAAAACATGCAAAAAACTAGAAAGGAAAATGACCCGATTTGCAAGTACAATTTTTTGCTTTCAGATTGTCAGTAATTTTGAGCAAATTCATAATATAATGTCTTTATCCCTCTTACATAATTTCCAAGCCAGTAAACCATATTATTTTGTTGCATTGATTTTCAAGTTAGTGGTGTACTTTTTTTGTTTAAAGTTAAAAAATTGTATATAAAATGGCCAACATTCAAAATATGGTTCAGCGAAAAACACAAAAATTAACAGGCCATAATAATAAAGCTTGGAGTCATAATTTGAACAATTGTGGAATATCGTGATTGTGATAAAATGATTATTGGCACTGAAGTAAAACCTGTTACGAATTTTATGGATTATGACAAATGTCATAACGAGACCTTGATGTTGTTGAAGTTATTTGTGTCAGATGACATGATTCGTGAGGTCTGGAATACCACTGAGGCAAGTGCAATGTTGAACCAATTTGAAGAATAAATATCAAACTTCGAAAAAAAATTAGGTTTTGTGCCTAAAGAGTCTACTATTTTTCACAAAGTTGTCTAACGATAACTCTCTTTCAAAACTTCTTCGAATAAAAGATATTCGAGACCAACTAGGAGCCATTAACAAAAAGGTCAATGATGATGACATAGTGTCTCTTGTTCTAAACAACTTGATGCCTCCATATGAATCTTTCGTGGAGGCCTTACACTTAATGGCCGAAACCCAGAACCTAACATTTGATCGGGTTGGTTATTATTTGATGCAATAGCAATGCAAATAGACACAAAATGAGCCCAATGTAGGACAATCAGAGAGTGCACTTGTTGCTCAGTTGAAAGGAAAATGGAAACGTATCCATGTTGATTCATCTTCTAAATACCAAGTAAAGTGTTTTTACTATCATAAGGTTGGACATTTCAAAAAAGATTACCCAAAACGTCAATATGCACTTTATTAACAAAGCAATCAAACAACAAATGTGGCAACAATTGATGAAGAACGGGATTTTGAAGAAGAGTATGCCCTTGTGGCATTATACTCGAACATTAGTACTACAAATTGTTAGTCCATTGATTCCAACGCATACCAACATTTCACATGTCGTAAGGACTGGTATGTCAAATTTACTATAATAAAATATTTTTCTAATTTAGTTCTATTAGCTAATGGTCAAACATATGTAGTAGAGGGGATGGAAATATTTGCATAGTATTGAATAATGCTAAAAAAATCAAAGGATTGCTAGGTATGTTCCTAGCATGTATAATAATCTCTTATATATTAGTCAATTAACAAAAAATCCCAACATTGGCAACATTTCTCTGGGAAACGATGTATTGTGTCTGATGTCAAATAAGACAAAGTGGTTGCCCTAAGCATTGATCAAGATGGCTTATATAGGCTCGTTGACCCTACCAAGGACAACGTAAATGCATGTCTGGAGGGAGACTTCGTCATACAGGGCGTGTTGGAGGATGAAATTCCTCATAGGCTTGTTAACCCTGCTTGGTGCAGTCATAGTAAGGGTTCCCAATAAGGGACGTCGAACCATGCAACTTACTGTTAAGCACGGGATATACTGAGAGGGGGGGTGAATCAATATATCATATTTTTTACTTAATCAAATTCCACTTAACCATACATTCAAGATATGCAATAAAACTGAAACAATAAACACCACACAAAATAGAGAGAGACACCAAATTTAATGTAGAAACTCAATGTGGAAAAAACCACAGAGAACAATCTCAAGTATATGAATGAGCACCAACTCAAACTACAATATTCGCAAGCACCAACTTGCAGGAGCACCAACCCTTTTGTTGAGCACCAACACAACGATTCGTGAGCACCAACCCCTTTGCTGAGCACCAACACAACTATTCGTGAGCACCAACCCCTATTGTGTATACCACACAACTATCTCTCAATGTTGCTTTCTCAAAAAATGATAACACATTACAATATCTCTTTTTTTTCTTTCATTTGCTCTTCTAAGATAGATATGAAAATTACAAATCATGCTCTCTTCCACAATACAAAATGGTTTCCCAAGCCTCCTTTTATAGCTTTCCAAATGACCTTTGGCATTCACCCTTGCATGACCCTTTAAATTCTTTCTTTGTCTTTACCTAGTGACACTTCAAATTCCTCAAAGTGACCCTTCATGGAGAAATGCTTCATTTTCTTCTTTTGTCTTTAGTGATGACTCTTCAGATTCCTCAAGGTGACCATGGAGAAATGCGTCATTTTCCTCTTTTGTCTTTAGTGATGACTCTTTGACTTCTTCATGGGCCCTCTTTTGTCTTTATGCAACCAAAAATATATTCGTTAATATTTAATTAATATTAACACACTTTTAGCCAAGATATAAACATTAAAACACCTTTAGACATTAAATGTTAATTTGAGATCAATGACAATATTTCCAACAATCTCCCCCTTTGTTTTTGATGGCAACCTGAAACTATCACCAATTCTGAAAACCTGTACTGCACATGCCAACTTGAAATTGAGACCTGTAAACTGAACCAACTGAAAATATACAGTAACTCCCCCTTACTGTAGCATCCTATTTTCTGAACATGTTCATGTACATGTTCCCTGTACCTATTTTTGCACTTGCTCTCTGTACCTGTTCTTGTACCTGTAACTTACACTTATCTCCCCCTCAACTGATATACAAATTAATCTATCAACTCATCTTCTTGTCATGCAACGTAGCCAAGACCCAACAACACCCACCATGCTTCAATTTTTCTTTAAAATGTCTTCTTGAAGCCTAGAAGAGACACCCCACACAAAAAGTCCTAGAACATAATCTCAGGAGATTCCCACATCTCCTTTGTTACTTTCTTGATCTTGTGTCTTTCTCTTTGAATCGGTTTAAGCATGTCTAACTTATTCGACTTACTAACCTCAACATTCATGATGTTGTTCATCTTCTCAACTCTTGCAACTTTCTTATCTTGACAATGCTCATGTTCAAATGTAACAAAAAATTCTTCACAGTCATTCCTATCTGATTCTTTATCCACTATAGCAAATAATTTATTCTCACTCTTAAACTCAACCTGATCAACATTTACTGTCTGAGCTCTCCAAACCTGAATTTGGCTCTTCTCATATCTTCTAGGGGCTCTATATCCTTTGACATACCTTGAAGATCTCTTTACTCTATTTGGACATAATTTAGCAATATGGCTAGCCTTATGACAACAAAAGCAAACAACATTTCTCATAAATTTTGCTTGAATGTGACTGAGATCTCCCTTTGACTGATTGGCCATGAAAAGAATTTGAAACACTGAAAGCAGTGGGTTGCCTGATTGGCTTCATCAATTTGCCTTTAGAACTTGCATCCTTCTTACCTTGGACTGATATTTCATGATCTTTCTCAATTTGGATTATGAGTCTCTCATGCTTATCCTTCAATTATTTCTTTTGACTCCTTTTCATTTTTCTCGATCTGAAGCTTCAATCTTTGATTCTTCTTCTCAAGAGCTTTTAACTCTTTTAAGGCACAAATAAGTTCTTCTAGATTCACTTTGGTTTCTTCATGTTCTTCTTGATTATCTGTATTTTTGCTTATAGAGGCATCTTCATGTATGGCCATGAATAAAATCTCTTCTTATGAATCACTGACTCCACTATCTTCGGCTGAGCTAGAATTTTTAGAATATAAACTCTTCTTCTCGAATCCCTTCTTGAATTTTCTTTTGAAATTCTTCTTGTATGTAGACTTTCCTTCTTCATTGTCACCATTACCCTTATCTAGGCATTTAGCTACAAAATGTCCAATCTCTCCACAATTAAATCATTTGAAAGGCAATTTTTCTTGATATTTACTTGTGCCCTTTTTCGACTTATGAATGAAAAGAGCTCCATTATCATCTTCATCATCGCTAGAGCTGTCAATTGATTCTTGAATCTTAGCCTTGTCTTTCTTTGATGTCTTGAAAGCAGCTTCCCTCTTTGAGGGTTTTTCTTGTTCAGTTCGCATCTCATATGCTGTGAGAATACCATGTAGTTCATCCATCTTAAGCTTGGCTAGATCCTTCATCTCCTCGATTGCCGAAACCTTTGCATCATATCTCATTGGTAGGGATCTCAAAACTTTTTGCACCACAATTAATTCTTCTAGATTTTCTCCAAAGCCTCGAATATGATTAACTATTTGATCAACCCGCAAAAGATAACTTGCTATATTTTTTTTCTTCCATCTTCAAACTCTCGAACTGTCTTCTGAAAGTTTGAAGCTTAACCCATTGAACTTTTCCATCATCTTTGTAAATATTCTCAAGCTTTACCCAAGTCTCATGAGTAGATTTACATTGCATAACTTTAACAAATTTTGATTCACATAAACCACATAAAATAGCATTTAAAACTTTAACATTATTTTCACTTGCCTTTTTTTTGCCTTAGTGGTCACCAGTGTCTATGTCTCTTTGTATTTCTCCAAAACTGCTTGCCAAATGTCGAATCCAAGAGACATCAAATACGTCTTCATCCTTATGCTCCATAAAGCATAATTTGTCCCATCAAACAAAGGTGCCTTATTTGTAGAAAAACATTCACGTGATCCAGCCATCGTGCTTTCCTTGATCTACTTTCAAGCTGTTAAACTCTTTCCAAACGAACCTGCTCTGATACCAATTGTTAAGCACGAGATATACTGAGAGAGGGGGTGAATCAGTATATCATATTTTTTACTTAATCAAATTTCACTTAACCATACATTCAAGATATGCAATAAAACTTAAACAGTAAACACCACACAAGATAGAGAGACACCAGATTTAACGTGGAAACCCAACGTGAAAAAAACTACGGAGAACAATCTCAAGTATATGAATGAGCACCAACTCAAACTACAATATTCGCAAGCACCAACTTGCAGGAGCACCAACCCTTTTGCTGAGCACCAACACAACTATTCGTGAGCACCAACCCATAAGAGCACCAACCCCAATTGTGTATTCCACACAACTATCTCTCAATGTTGTTTTCTCAACAAATGATAGCACATTACAATATCTCTTTCTTTTCTCTCCTTTGCTCTTCTAAACTAGATATGAGAATTACAAATCATGCTCTCTTCCACAATACAAAATGGCTTCCCAAGCCTCCTTTTATAGTTTTTCAAATGACCTTTGGCATTCACCCTTGCATGACCCTTTGAATTCTTTCTTTGTCTTTACCTAGTGACTCTTTGAATTCCTGAAGGTGACCATGGAAAAATGCGTCCCATTCCTCTTTTGTCTTTACCCCGTGACTCTTTGACTTCTATACTAACCCCAGAAACAATTTGGAAGGGTGTTTTGCCCAATGTTCTTGTTTAGAGGATTATTGTACATGAACTATGCTTACACCAATATCATAGCCCATTGCATTGGTTTATCTCCCACTAGACATCTCAACAAATTTACAAGGCTTCGGTTGACAACCTCGGTTTGCCCATTGGTCTGCAAATGGTATAAGGAACTAAAGTTCGGCTTCGTTCCCAACTTCTTCCACAATATGTGCCAAAAATGACCTGCAAACTTTGTGTCTCTATCCGACATGATGTTAAACGGCAATCCATGCAGTCATACTACCTCTTTGAAGAATAGATTGGCAATGTTTGTCACAATGTTGGTCTTCTTACAAGCACTTAAATGTGCCATCTTCATGAATAGATCCACAACAACGAATATGGATTCGTTGCCTATTGTGCTCTCGGTAATCCAAGTACAAAATCCATGTTGATATCCTCCCATAGTCTATCCAGAATGGCTAAGGGTTGGTACAACCCAGTGTTCTGACGTCTCCCTTTTGCCAATTGGCAAACTCGACACACTTGCACATATATGCATCCATATTTAGCCAATAATAACTCTTAGCCAATAACGCAAACATCTTGTTGCTATCAAAGTGCCCTACTAATCCTCCATTGTGTTTCTCCTTGATTAAATTCTCGCCATTGACCCCCTGGGTATGCACAATTGTGCTCCTCTGAAAAGCATCCCTTCTTAGACCAAATAGTCTAGCCACAGTATTCAATTCATGTTTGTTGGATCCACGCATGCTCTCCACACATTGTGAAAATCTTCTTCTTCCAAATGTAGCTCCATCATTGAGTCAAACCCCAACATCCCAACTCTCATTTCTTTCATTACTAGCGCTCTCCTACTTAGTGCATATGCAACCTTGTTCAATTTTTCGCTCATATGCTTGAACACAAACATATAGCTCTGTAGATACTCTACCCACTTCATGTGTCTTTGGTTCAATTTTCCCTGGCTACTGATAAACTGTAGCACTTGATAGTCTACGTACAACACAAATTCCTTTGGCAAGAGATAATGCCTCCACTTCTTCAATGCTTGCACAATTGCTTAGAATTCTTGATCATAGACCAAATATTTGCGCTTCATATCATTTAGCTTCTCATTGTAGTAGGTTATAGGTCTTCCTTCTTGGCTCAATGCTATGCCACTCGTGTCGCAATCCACTTGGAATACCTTTTTGAAATTCGGCAACGCCAAAACCAAGTGTTCAATCACCTTCCTTTTCAATTGTTGGAAACTGGGATCAGCCTCATGTGTCCATTCAAATGCCTTGTGATCTCCTCACATCATTTATGTGATCGCTATGCATGTCCTGTTGAAGTTTCTAATGAACTTCGTAGAGAAGCTCACAATATCATGAAAACTTTGCGCTTCAAATGCAATTCTCAGCAATGGCCACTCCACTATCGCTCGTACTTTCTCAAGGTCCATTTTCAGCCCTTCTCGGGATTTTAAAAACCCAAATATACCAAATCTTCCTTCATAAAGTTGCACTTCTTCACATTGATCCACAACTTCTCTTGGTGCAACTTCTGAACACATTCCACATATGCGCCACATGCTCTTCTCTTGTCCTACTAAATATCAAAATGTCATCCAAATACACAATGACATACTTGTCTAGGAATGGATTCAACATTTCATTCATTAGCCTCGCGAACATACTTAGCACGTTTGTCAAACCAAACGGCATAATTAGTCACTCATATTGCCCTTCCTTTGTCTTAAATGTTTTCTTCCATTCATCTCCTTCGTGGATGCGGATCTCATGATACCCACTCTTTAGATCAACATTGTTGAAGTACTTCGCGCCATTCAAACAATCCATCCATGGCAATGGAAACCTATAATTGATTGTGATCTTGTTAATGGCTCATGAATCTATCTATGCACATGCACCATTCTCTTTCCTGCTTGGGTGCTAGTACTCCGGGTACTATGAACGGACTCAATCTTTCCCTTATCAATCCTTTCTCTATAAATTTGTGCACTTGTCTCTACACTTCCTCATTCTCCTCCACTGTCATCCGATAAGCAGCCTTGTTTGGAAAACTCGCACCTAGGATTAGATCCATCTAATGATTGATGCTTCTTATTGGCAATAGTTTTTATGGCAAATCACTTAATACAATGTCGGCAAACTCGTCTAACAAATTTTTCACTTCACACAGAAGTGTCTCTTCATTTCTCATGTTGGCATTTGTGCCTTCCTCTTGCGCCAATTTCAAGATGAGCACGGAACATGCCTCCTTCCCTACCTCTCTCAAGAACTCTTTCCCTGAGACTATCAACACTGTTGCACAAACATTGTTGCACCCTCTTCTTTCCTCATCCTTCAGAGAACTTAGAGTAAATTTTCTCCCATCCTTCTCTAATCGGTTAGTGTTCCCCCGTTAATAATGAATTGTGTTGCAATCAAATTGCCAAGGTCTCCCCAAAAGTATATGGCATACATCGGCATCACATCGCACCACACCTTGTATTGGTACATGCCTAACGAAAATTTCACCCAACATCGTTTATTGCCCAACACCTGTTGTGTAATGTCCCCTTCTAGTTAGACATTGTATTTTCAACATGATTAGCCTATCAATGGCCCTCGTAGGCTAATACAGCATGGTTTAAGGGTCCTCTTTGCAATTACCCAAATGGCAGTTGGTTTCTTTGGGGAAGTTTCAACATATTTTGGAGGTTTTCTAATGATTTATTAGAATGTTTCTATTTTTAGAAACCTTATGTTACAAGATGATGTTATATTTGTACTTTATGATATAATTCATTATTTTATATTAATGTGCAAATATAATATATTACAAAGAAAAAATAATAATAAAATATTATGATGTTTCTAGAAGCTTCCCAAATGAAAGAAAAAAAAAAGTATAAAGGGAGGTGTGGGCTGCCATTATGAATTATCCCGATTTGATGTTGTCTTTGTTGTGGTATGCTGGTGGAGCCTAAAATTTTCTACAGTGAATCAATTTGTCTTTGGGAACAATAACTCCCATTGATAGCATAACTGAAGGAGTGAACTATCTCTTGAAGGGTTGCATTTTGGAGGTGATATTTCAGTCATCTCAATTGGAGAAAAATTTGTGGCCATTGGTCAATTTTGGAGAAATTGATTTGGCGAATTTGTGGAGGTTGCATAGCTATCTTTTGGTGTTGGTTTCTATATAGCCTAGCATCGATTTTCCTTGGTTAAGAGAGCAGATTGCATTGTAGAGAAATCTGATATAAAAATCAAATATTCACAATCAAGGACGCCATTAGGAGGGACGTTTTTGCTTGTGGGGGTTCCATTTTGCATCGATTCTCTGCTTGGCTTGGTGCGCCCACTTCCTTGGAGCATGAAGATGATATTAGATGCTTGAGGCAGCGCATATTCATTGCATATTATTTTAAATTTGAGATCAAACCAGAACACGAGCAACTGGCTTGGAAAATTCAATTTGGCTTGGGAGATCATCATTTCGCTGAAAAATTGCTTGCTCCATCTATTCTCAAGGGTGCCTCAATCCCACAAGGGTTCATTGCATACAATTCATCCTTTAGTATAGTTTATATTTGCAGCTGTAAGTGTGCGTCCTTCATACCAGCATACCATATAATTGTAATTCTTGTTTATGCCAAGAGTCTTGGCTAGTCTAGTGGAGCATTGTATCAAATCATCAATACAAATAAGAATCACAAGTTGCTGGTCATTTATAGTTATCTTTTGAGCATTTGAATTGAGATGTAGGTTGCATGCCAACTGTTCGACTAAATGTCCATTGGCTGTAAGTGATTAGTTTGCGTTGTGAATTCATCTAATTGCATAAAAAAAAAAAAAAAAAGAAGTCATTCTTGCATCTAGAACTTAGCATTGTCATTCTTGCATTGTTCTATAAACACTTGAAGCTTTAATCCATCTTCATTCAAACAAATCATTAAAACTGTGACAAAAACCAGCAAGAAGCACTTTGCTTACAAAGTGTTTGAAAAAATTACAAGGCAGCAAATTGAGACAAGGGCAGATTGAGCAAGGATTGTTACATGTTGACTCTTATGCAACCATGACACCCAATAGGGGTTTGGGTGTGTCACCTTCTTCAAACCCAAATTCCCTACCATTTCACACAAGACCAAGTTGTCTATGTTGTTGCCATCCACTACAATTGCCTCCCGACTTACGATCCAGAAAAGACTCCTCCTTTGTGTTGGTTTCTTGTCATCCCGAGGCAATTGCAAAAAAACTCTTCTCAACATTAGTGCTTCCCTACATTTAGGTTCTTCTTATTGCTCAACCAATCTAACCAACTCCTCATCTTCACGTACAACTGCATCTATACTCCAACTTCCTTCGCTTAGTGCCTAGAGGCATTCATAGGCTCTATGTCTGGGTTGTCCACATCTGAAACACACATTACATAAAATAAAAAATTTAAAAACATTAAAAAGTACTTGTTAAATTATAAGTATTAAATATTAATATTAAAAACAAAAATTATTAAAACAAATTCCCAAGGCTAAAAGTAAATACTAATTAATTAAAAAATTATAAATACTAAACTTAAAACTAAAGTTACTTGACAATGTGGGCATTGCCATTCGCAACAATGCCCGCCTAAAAAAAAGGCGTTTAACAATAAGCTTTAATGTTGTAAACATAAATTTCATATCTTATTTGAATTTTTGCCCTTCAGATTTTCAATCACAATCCAGCAACAGCAACAACAAACTCTTCAAAAATGCAAAAGGGTTATAAAAAAATCATTTAGGGTACAGGTCTTCTTGTAGCAAGAAACACCCAAGAGACATGGGAAGTCTCTAGTGGACGTCTCTAGGTAAGGAAGACACATCCCAATACCCACGTCTCCCATACCCAAGACATGTTCCAAGGGGTGGCAAACGCATCTCTCTACAAGTATGGTTTTACTTAACCATAGAAAGCCATCAATTATCTTAATATGTGATGCACCAATAAGCAGTTAGCTAAAGAAGTAATTTTCTTTGTACCTCACTATTTACAAATTAGATAAGTATATCAGAGAACCTCCAGCTCAAACACATCTCAGCCGAGTTATCCCCCGCATTAATCTTGATCAGATTTGCACGGTTTCAATTCAAGGCAGATCAATACAGTGAACAAATGTAAAGGCAAATCGGTACAATGAGCAGATCTGATCAGGACCTCGGTGGTGGTTGTTTGAAAGAAAAGAGTCCCGAAAATAGATAAGACAAAAAAAACAAGTCTGAATTTTTTTCGCTTATTATCCCAAATTGATTTTCTCTTTGTGCTAATAATTTTGGTATAATTCCCTAGAAAGCAAAAATATTAAAAAAAAATGTGAAAAAAAAAAACCCGGGTGGCCAAAATGCATGACCAACTCTCTCAAGATCTTTCCTTGGAGAAGTTAGATGAGGAACTCAAGACAATGTAGATAATGCAACCACTATATTCCAACAATTGTCCAACCTAGACAAGCTAGATCTAATTGATGACTTGGACAGCACACTGATTGGATTGAATGCCAAGTATAATACCATTAGCCAAAACAGGGTGAAGAGTTCTAATAGTGGGCATCACTCTCACAATAGCCCACCGCAATTTAGGTTATTGCACCGTACACATAGGCTGGATTTTCCAAAATTCATCAAACAATGACCATGCCAGTGAGTTGTATAAGGCATATCAATTTTTTGTCTGTCAAAATCCCACATTTTTAAAACTTTTGATAGCTTTATTCATCTTGGAACAAGAAGCTATTCATGTATCATTGATTAGAAATGACATATGTAACACTCACATGGAAGGAGTTCAATAAACACCATTTGGCTCTAAGTCATATGAGGAGTTCATTGGAGCACGATGGTGTTGGGCTGCGTATTTATCCTCGACTAGTTTAGACAAATCGACCGCTTTCATCAAATTAGCGGGTTTGAACATCATGACCTTGACACAAATGTCGTCCTTCAATCCCCTGATGAAGCAACTTTTGCATTCATTTAGGCCTTTTGTTTGATTAGCTAGTTTTTCAAATTGGGTTTGGTCATAACAGACATAGCGAGTTTGTCTTATAAGCCACCAGTACCAAAAACCCCTCAAACGTTTTGACCCACACCAAACAAGGGCACTCAACCACCTCCAATCAAGCACTTGACGAATGAGGAGTGGTCGCTCACAGAGCAAAAGGACCATGCTACAACCGTGATGACAAATATGGCCCAGGTCATAAATGTATAATACAGAAAATATATCTCTTGGACGTTGAGGCACCATGCTAAAACCAGAAGAGAATGGTCCAAGAGAGGACGCTTCCCCCAAAATTTCAATGCATGTTTTAGTAGGGAACACAACTCCTCAAACTATGAAGGTATTGGGGTAATTGAAGGGGCATTGCCTAACTATCCACACTAACTCTGGCAGCACTCAAACTTCATTGACCCTCAGGTGGCCAAGCAGGTAGCTTGTTATGTGTGTCCATGCAACAATTTTGAGTTGATGGTAGCTAATGGAGGAACATTGACCTGCAAATGAAAATGTCAATATGTCCAAGTTTCCACAGGTGATTACAATCTCAAATCTAACATGTTCAGCTTGTCGTTACAACGAAATGTTTGTGTCAATTTGGATTTGTAAACCCCTGCAACACAAGAATTAGAGGTAGGCCTTAAATGGTCTCCTTGTGCTTGCACCAAGTGGTATCAGAGCAAGGTAGTGCCCCTGCGGTTGTTTGTATGATAACTCCTCAATGTGTGTTGTAGGTTGTGAGAGAGGTCTACATAGAACTTGCAAGTTGTTGAAAAGTTTACATAGGTGGTTGCAGGTTTGTGAACTCCTACAAGATTGTGAATGAATTTGTGAGAAGCTTAATTTGGAGTCTATTGCAGATTATGAAAGAGAAGTCTACTTATTTGTGGTAAGAGATGACACGTAAGAGAAGGGCATGTGAGATGTGTGAGTTGACAGAGATATTGAAAGTGTTCCAGATAAGACTGAAAAAGACTGCACAAAGTGATGATGGTGCAACTGTGTGTGATGGTGATGAGGAAGAGTTGATGGTGGGGTAGTTGTCCCTACAAATGCGGATAGATGCTTTGGATAGAGTCCAAACAAGCGGAGAAAAGATGCCAACGGACAAAAGAGACCAGCTAAGGTTGTGGTGGTGAAAAGAGGTAAACCTTTGAATGATGTTTTTCAATTTTGTGGAAATGAAAACTCAAAACAGCTCATAACTTGGATAGTTGAGCTACAAATGTGTTTTGAGCATACAAACATTGTTGACCCTATGACGGTGAAGGTTGCGTGCAAGTAGTTGAGTGGAGTTGCAACAATCTATTAGAAGGATCTCCAAGTGAGGAGACAAAAGAAAGGTAAACGGAAGGTTTGTGTGTGGGAGCATATGATTTCTAAGTTGTTCGGTCAATTTGTGCACCCAAAAATGCAGTCAGGATGGTTAAGGAAGCTTCATGTGAAGAAGCTTGAGAATGTTGGTGAGAAGCATATTGCCAAGAGAGGCAATACAGATGAGGAGCAATGATGTGAACAGTCAAAGACTACTTTGAGAAGTAGCATGGATGTGCATAGGTGCATGAAAGAGCAAGTTGTTGTGGAGGACAACACGGAGGTGAGGCTTCTATATGTAGAGCCTAATTCTGATTTTCAAAACAGTAGTGTCTATGAGAGCTGTGAGCAGCCCATAGGTGAAGACATCCTCATGGAGGAGGATATAGAGGTAATACATTGTTCCCCAGAAAATGGAGACCCATTGTGTGATGATGGGCAAACGGTTGTGAAGTCCCATGAGTGGGCAAATTTTGTTTTTTCTTTTGTTCGTGATGGCAAAGAGATTGTCAACTTTCTTTTGAATGATAGTAGAGTTGAGGACAACCAAGGCAAGACATATGTTTCTATGAATGAACCAATTGAGTTGAAGGAAGATTGCAACCATGTAGAGTTGTGGGTGAGTGACAATTGCAGCCAAGAAGAGTTGCAAGTTTCTTTGAAAGAAGCATTGGATGTGGATGTTGTGCAAGCTAGTGCACACAAGGAGATTATTGGGAAGGTTCAAACATGTCAAGAAGCTGAAAACAGAGGTATGAATGAGTTGAAAACATGGGCCACTGCCAACCCATAGGGAGATTGAAAGGCATGAGCAGCCTGCTAGCAATGAAGAGGAGTTGGACAACATGTTCTTGGGACATGATGGAATGGTGAATGAGGTGATTGAGGGAAATATTGTTTCCCCTAACGAGTTTGTGCAATGTGCAAGTCCAACTATGGAGAAAGTAACGAAGAAGAGGACTAAGTGTGGTGCAATCCAACATGTTCATTGATATGAGAAGCGGAGTGAAGAAATTGACCAAGTGACTGATATGGCAGCAGTGATTGAGCAGCTGTTTGGTGATGATATTCCAGCCATGGGTGAGTGTCTTCAAGTTGATATGGAGCCAAGAGAGGGTGATAGAGCATTGGAACAAGTTGGCTCTAAAGGAGATATGCAGGTGGAGGCTCATTTGCAGCAGTGTGTGGAAAGAGAGATGTCCCAAGAACAACTAAATATTGTCCTATAAAGTGGGCAGAATGATGGTGAAAGATTTGAGAAGCCTAAGCTTGATGTAGAGCAAGCTTGTAGCGGGATGATGGATGAAGTGGAGCTGTTGAGTTTGAAATCAGCTCAAGTATGTGATGTTGCAAGTATAGAGAGTGAGTCGCTTGAGCTCACCAAATGGAAGGAGTTGCTAATGTGTATGGCAGCCCAAGCATGTGTAGGTTCTTAATTTGCAGCTAAGATGGAGAGATTGCTTGCTATAGCAATGCGGAAAGCAAAGGATGTGAAGGTAAATACTATCCTTGAAGAGATTTTAGATGCCATTGGTTATCATTTAGATGCCCAAGTGTATGTTGATTCAGTTGTGATGAGATTGGGAGTGTAAGACGAAATTGCAGCCATGAGAAAGCAGCTGCAAACATGAATATGTGAGGTTGTGAGTGATCCAACAACTGGTTGGACAAGGAGTGAATAAAGCCAAGTGGGCTTTAGGTGGTGGTGGACAGGTGAGAGTGGGTTTCAACCCACATGGGAGTTGAATGATAGATGGTTAGGCCTTTAGCGGAGGAGGAAGGATGATGGTGGGTCGAAGCCCACAAAGGAGAGAGAGTATGGTGAGTGGTCAAATCCCACAAGGAGTGAAAGAAAGAGCAAAAATGTGAAGAGAAGAGAAGGAAAACCAGCATGTAGGAGCTAGAAATGTCGCGGGAAAAAGATGAACAAATAACTGATTTACTTGGTAGGTTGGAAGGGGATGAGAGTAGTTTGGCCACTTGTCTCGTCCACGTGAGCAAGTGCTCACATTTTTGAACCTCAGGTGTCTGATGCAAGAGCATCCAGGATCCTAACCAATCTTGCATCACCAAAAAAACAGTTAGTTTGCTTGTCGTTGTTTACTTTGCTTTCGTCTTGGTTTGGTGTGGTTTGTTGGAGGAAAATTCCTTGGTTTCCGTACCGGATCATTCTTGTACTTCGTGTGATGTGTTGGTGGAGTCATCTTGTTCTTCATCATCAACCTCACAGAATGGCCAATTGCCTTGGTGTCTTGAAGATCAAATACTTCATCTTATGATATAGACAAACTTGCAATTGTTATTGGGTTCTCCAACACCGATTTGGTCTTGAAAGTTGTTTTGCATTCGGTGCTTGTTAATCGAGATTATAAAGACCGATTAGGTCTTGGCTTACACCTTACCTTCGTTCCTTTGCCATTCGGGTTATATTTCCTGAAATGAATTAAGTCTTGCATTGTGTTGGCTTTGGGCTTTGATATGCGGAGTTCTAATGTCGATTAGCTCGTGGTTCTTTCCTAATGTAACTCCTTTGTTTTACAGAGATCAAAACCCGCATGGATCTATGTTGATTTTCGTGAAGCGTTACAATGGTAATTGGGATTGCAAAGCCCAAATGGATCCTTGGCAAAGCTTGCGTCTTAGCCAATGGTTTTTGAAATTTCATCCCCAATCAAGTTTGGAGCTTGGCAAGTTTTTTTAAATAGTTGTTCACGGAAAACAAGACCCATACAGGTCTTAAATGTATTAAAGCTTTCAGACAATGAAAGTTGGAGTCTCATCCCCGAACAGGACTTGGAATGAGGTCTATAAGCTTTGTAGTGTCTCCCAACCTTTGTTGTGTAGGACTTGAATCCCAAATGGAACTATTGTTGAATCTTGGCAAAGCCCACAGTCTTGAGCAAAGTTTAGAGCCTGGTTAGTTCGGGAGAAGACTGTTGTAATCTTTGACAGTGTTGTTCGACACACAGATCCGATTGGGTCTTTGATTGTTCGAATTGGTTTTGGTGCCATTGGAAGACCCGCCAAGATCTAGATAATGTTTAAAGAACATTAAGAAGTCCAATAGAGTCTGTATAGACCAGAAGGATTCCAAAAACTCGAATAGGGTCTAGTATATCCAAATAGTGTTTCATCTCTTTTAATCTTTACCTTCAGAACCCGACTAGAACTAGTTGTACATGTGAAAACAGGTTTCGTCTTTTCTTTAGAGCCATTTTGAATATGAAAACACCTAGATGAGAAACTTCAGGGGGGAGGCAAAGGGACATTGGGTGAAGGCCATGGGCCATCTATACTTGTCTTTATAGGCAAATTGAATTCATTTTCGAGGGGGGCTGCTGGGAAATAGACCAGAATTTTAAAGTTCGGTATTTTTGCTTGGTCTAACTAATGTGTGACTACCAATTTGAAAGCAAAAATTCTGCATAGGAAGAGAGGTATAGCATTTGTTTTCTCCATGTATTTTGTAATTGAATAAACCCGATTGTGGCAAAATTCTGAATTGTAATCTGCTGTATAAATTTGATTTCTATTGTATGTACGTCAACTGTTTGACGAAATGCATGTGTGTCAATTTGGATTTGTGAACCCCTGCAACACGGGATTTAGAGGCAGGCCTTAAATGGTCTCCCTCTCCTTGTGATTGCACCAAAGACCTTCCAAGGCAAGGAACTATTCAAGTTGTATACAACCAAGTTAAACTATTGTGTAAATTTGACTAAGATTAGAGCATGCAGAAATAAATATCTATTGCATGCATATAAAAGCCTTAGATTTCTCTAACTTGTCCTTACATTGGCTATTGCAAGTGTTCCTACACCCAAGTTGTTGTTTGGGGTGGGTAGGACCAAGATTTATCCACTGATGGATGAACTTATCTTGGCCAGTCTAGGCATGGTTAGTTGTCAAAAATCTTTAGAAATATAATGATTCTCTGAACAAGATTTTATAACAGTAATGTTGTGGCCAACACACCCCCTTTTCTTCGAAAAGGACTACCCCTCTAAAAATATCATGCACCAGAGCTTCAGGGTCCAGTCCTTTGTTCTCGTCGCCAATGCCTGCTCAAATCTTCGGAATATGCACCGGCTTGATTTTCCCAAGCAATGACAAGCTTCTTTTATTTCTCTTCAATACTAAGGAGTGTTTGTTCTTTTTATAAATCATGGCACTAACGTTGCACGTTGATTTTTGCTTGAATCTCTTGGAGTCTAGTTCTTTCGCGAAGCAACAACCCCATTGCCCACCGTGGTAAATCGATATCTTCGTATTTGACAAGTTTTAATGGATCGCATTCCTTTTATTTTTCTTACTTTATTGTTTTGTGAATTTCGCAGAGCCCAGCCGAATGGGAAGGCACCATGTCGCTAAGTGTCACAGTGGCCAGTCACCCAAACCTGTTAGAGATGTCAGAGCCCGGCTGCATGGGAAGGCATCGCGTCACCAAGTGTCAGAGCGGCCAATCGCCCAGACCTATCAGAGATGTTAGAACTCGGCTGAATAAGAAGGCACCACGTTGTTGAATGTCATAACGGCCAATCCCCCGGACCTGTCAGAGCCCAAGAGAGCCCAACCGAATGGGAAGGTGCCACGTCACAATGAGTCAGAGCAGCGAGTCCCCTGAACCTGTCAGATATGTCAAAACCCGAGAGAGCCTAGCCAAATGGGAAGGCACCTCACCACTGAGTGTCAAAGCAACTAGTCCCTGAACCTGTCAGAGCCCAGGAGAGCCTAACCAAATGGGAAGGCGCAACATCACCGAATGTTAGAGTGACAAGCCCCTCGGACCTGTTAGAGATGTCAGGTCCTAAGAGAGCCCGATCAAATGGGAAGGCGCCATGTCAGCCAATATGCAAATGAGCTTGCAGCCACCTAAGGCCCCAGGAAGATCCAAATAAAAAACGAATAAAACTAAAAATTCAATCAAGATGTGCCACATGTCCCTAAGTGACACATCACCCGACCTAGGAGAAAGACATGGAGTACGGAGTCATGCCTAGGTGTCGACCGTTAATGGGAAGACCAATGAGCTGACGACATGTGTCAAAAAGTAAGAGTTCGCTGAGAAGCCTCCAAGAGATGTGACCACATGCCTACCACGCGTTGGGCATTAACAGAATGGGAAGTCGGACCCGATTTGGAAGTTTTAAAACATCCCATCGCCACTGCTATATCGCACTGGCAGCAGAGGATCATGGGTTCCAAATTCAATTTTGGATTTAGAAATAAAGGGAAAAAATCCAACCACCAACTCAAATTCAAATTCGTCGCAAGTGAGCCACCAAACACCATTAATACAAGGGGATGTATGCATGCACTTATAAAGGCCTAAGATGCAATGTCCCACCCTAAATGGAACAATCTCTATTCCATTTTTGCTCGATTAATTTCAGTTTGACCGATAGAACATTTTGTCAAACACGTATCATAGCAAGGCATATAATGCAATAGTGATCAAATTAAAAAAACACAAGGGTCTATTATTCTGCTCTTCCACTTTTCCCTTCAGCATTAGGGTCTGATATAAATTATGGTGACTTAGACATACATCACAAATTCATACATACTTAGTTCGAGCAGTAGTTATTGAACAGATTTAAACATTACACTCAGAAATGGATTACAATGATAGGAAGTGTATATAGAAAATGTTTTGAGCATTAACAACCTTCAGATTTCATTATAACAACAATTTTAGATCCTCAGTTTGCAGTTATTACATCATTGTTTTGAGTTACAGTCTGAACAGCAACTATATAAGGTTCTAAATTCACCATATAAGATTAGCAACAGTAAAATAGAGAGAGAAACAGCTACTTTCAGACCTAGATATGATTTCTGAGCAACTACTATGGCTGTTGATGAAAGTCAGGCTCATGTATGAAGTCAAAACAGCAGATAGAAGCTGGAAATACATGCACAGTCAGCCCAGAACTGGTAAATCATGTCCAGACCAACATATACGCCCTCTACAATGACTGCAACTCCTTTGTAAAAGCATGAAATCATGCCCAGCACCTCTGAAAATGCCTAGCACTCAGATAAAAATGTTGCAGCAGTTATGGTGATGGAAATATGGGAAGTTTCACCCCTTTTAAATGCTCTAGAACTCCTTGTCAAAGCCCCATGGTTCACTATGAATAGTAACTCGAACCCTAGTATAGATTGTTGATACTAAAATGAATCGCCTCTATTATTCATTTCAGCTGCTAATGAATAAACTCCAAATGTTGCAGCAGTATGGTCCAGATACTAATATCAAAGGAAGGCAGAAGTATTGCAATGTCTTCAAACTCAACCGTTGCATAAACTGGAATCAAATTGTTTCTATTCAAATTTGGTCTCTACACAGAAGTAATTAAATCGTCAAACCCTTGCCTGCCAATGATGAACAATATGTGCACAATATTCTGATAAATCCTTCAAAACCCTGAATAAGAAATCTTCCTGAATTCAATGAAGCACAAGCACAATTCCTGCAATGGAATTGTCTGCAAGTTGTTCTTCCTCAGAGGCTACGTCCTCAAAAAGCTTGAGATTTTCAGACTCTCCAGTCTTCAGCAAAGCCCTTGCCAAATTCTTCTTCTTCAACCATGAATGAATGAAAACGAGATTTAAATGCCCTTTTATAATATTCAATTTGCATTTGACTTCATCTCATTTAATTTACTTTAATTTCATTTACTTTTCCCTCATTTTTGGTGCACAACCTTAAAATATAAAGTATACTTTATTATACACTTATATCTCCCCTTTAAAATAACACTTTAACACTTATTATAAAATATACTTTTAAAAGCACTTAAATCCCCCTTTTAAAATAAGTCCACTTAATTCATTAATGATATGCACTTAATAATTAATTATTATTAAAATATAACTTTAATAATAATTATAATATTATAACTCCATCATTAATCATCGTAAATCAATTTTGACTTCACTAGGAGGTAGCCCACTACATTCACTGCTAACCAAGGTGCCTTACTATAAATAGTAAGGTTGGACTCTATCATCCAATTGACTTACTATAAATAGTAAGGATAAACAAATGAAGCTAGAAACCCCTGAATAACATCGCCTCTGAACAAGCTAAAGATCTAGAGATGAAAACACTGCCAACTGCACACTGAAAAACTAGCTAACTCCAACACTAGGCCCTCTAATCACCTTGATTAGCCTAAGAGGACCCAATGATAGGCTAAACCACCCAACTTCTGATGCTCGCTCAAAAGGGGACATTACATAAGAGAAGCTTGCTAACGGTTACCATTGTTGCCTTAGAAAAAATCTCTAACTCCTTGCTTTCAAATTTTTTGAGAGTTGTTGTAACGCTTGCCTTCTGCACTCAAAGCTTCCTAAATTGCCCCTCCATCCTACTCCAATGGCTACTTCATAATCGAATCCAAAGGCCGAGCCCAAGTACCAGGACACTACCTTCCCTGCTGGTTTCACTAAGTACAAGCACTACAAAGATATATTCAAAGCAATTGAGCAAGTCCCCAAGGATTCTATCGAGGATAGTGACCAAGCCGAATATAAAGACGCCCTTGGGTTATATAAGAAGTGCAGACTCCATAGAGTTACGACCAAACTAGAGGCGTTTCCCTACGCCAACCTATTGGGCAACATCCTCCACAAGGCCATCCACATGCAAGATGAGGCCAATGACTGGGTATGCTCACCCAACTCTTGGCACCAGATTGCCAACATATCTAGGAACGCCTTCAAGGCATACTACTCCCACCCGAACTTTGCATTCTCCTATGATGCAACGGCAGTGTCGGTCTGGATGAGCACCTACTAGATCTATGATGTATTCCACGACTGGGCTGAGAACCCCAACTCCAAGTGGGTCAACAAAGAGAAAATCAATGCTTACACAATTCGCACCTTCCAAGAGAAGGTTTGAGTAGGCATGATCCTACTGAACCGGCTATTCGAAGACCCAGATGGCCAACACATGAGCGAGTTGTGGGTGCCTTTCCTAAACATAATCCTGACATGCTCAGACGTCCCGGACATAGGAGGATTGATCAACTTCAAGTTGGTCCGTGCCATCACAGACACCTGAGCCGAAGGTGACTTTTACATGATGAGCTACCAACTAGACGCAATCTACAGGACACTCTCGTTCAAGCCTTCGACCTTTCGTGCATGGATTCTCGGGGGTTTAGCAATCCACATGGTCTTCTATAAACTGTATGGCCACCAATTCCACTAGCACGTTCAGGCCGTTTGCGAGTACTTCTATCCGATGGTATACTAGGCCATCATTGAAGCTCTTATGCCCTAGCTCTCAAAGGCAATCCGAGACTCTATCACAGCTACCAAGGACCACTGACTGTACAAGGACGACACGATGATCCGAATCACGAGCTTTCTCAAGGACCCCCTCCGCCTACCATATTATATCCCTAATCGCCTAGTAGAACAAGAGATTGCCTATCAACTGGTGGACGACATCTTCAAGTTCTGCATATAGCATCAGCACAAGGCATGCTCGCAACTCCCAATCACCATATGGCACCACGTATACAAGACCTTCAACGACACCTCCTACACCCCCGCAACCCAAGGGATGGTCTCAAGGTCACAAACGTTGCAGATGGATGTCTAGGACGACCCGAACATACAGTGGAGTTTCGATCGAGCCTCCGAGAGTATGAAGAGAATGCTTATGCAAAAGTTTATCCGGGAGGGGGACCCAGTGATATGGCAAACCCATCAAGATTTGTTTTCCCTCACCAAAGTGAGAAAATCCACCGAGGAGGAGAGGATGGTCAAGGACCCATTGTCCGTCCTCCGAGCTACCCATGATATGTCTGAGAAGCTCCTCGAGGACATGTAGAGCCAAGCCCGAACTCTCGAAGCCCAAATAAAGACTACATCCCCAATCAAACTAATTAGGCAGGTCAAGGACACCCTCCTACTTTTCTCAATCTTTGGGAAAGTAATGGAGACTTTGGCTAAGACCGGTGTGCTTATCCAGCGGACTCGAGCCTATATGGAGAGGATCACAGAAATCAATGAGAAATGCCGGAAGCTACAGGTAGTGGTCAACAATGGAATGTTTCCAAAGCTCAAACCGATGCCAATCTCAAACTTGGAATTGTAACAAACTTATGCGAGGAGCATGAGAGCTGCAATGGAGGAATGGTTGGCCTTGGCTCGCACTGCAACAAGACCCATGGAAGAGGGCAAGAAAAAGATACAAACCTACTTCAAAGAGGTCAATATCTCCATGTTATTACAACTAGATGACACCTTGCTCGACCAAGGGGAATTCAGGGTCCACCTAGGTCAATTCGACCAAGTTACGAGGGAGAAAATGGCCAAAGCAAACCAAGAAGGGGCCTGGGCGGTGCTGGGCCTATCAACTCAATCCACGACAAGCGTCCACCAAGTCTCCAGAGTCTAAGCATCAATGGAAGCCCCCTTCCAGACAACCCAGAGACTAGCAGCTCAAGCCGAGGTAATCTTCAAGGAGCCCCCAATGAACTTGGCCAAGCTGAACAAGGAGTTTAAACCTTGTGGCAATCGCATTGGAAGCTAGGAGCACCCAATCAAAGCAATTAGGAGTCAATCCCTCTCAACCACCTCCTCATGTCAACTAGTGGTCCCCCACAGATTTGTTGCAGGTTTGTCGGGATTGTTTTGTTCAAATTTTGAAATATGGTTATAACTGTAATGAGTGGCCATCATGGCCCAAGAAAGGATCCTCATGCTTTTTGGAGGTGAGCCCCAATCCCTATCTATTTAAAGGAGAATCGTATTGTATTATAAGGTCGACCAAAAGTGCTCAAAAGTGTTGTCGAATTATTGCCAGGATTTCACTTACGTTTCCTTCATAACTCTAGATTGTAAACTCGGCTCAAATCGATTATTGTAACTGCATTTTAATCTTTTAATGAATGCAATCTTTGTTTTCTGCAAGAAGGTCTCTTTGGTGTTTCAATTTTCTCTCATCTTCATGTTTGAATGATCATCAATGCTAGGTTAATTGGAATAATACTTTGTAGATTTATGTATGTTGGGGTTATGATGTGCTTAGCTATTATAATCATTGTGAGTTCTTTCGTTTCCCCTTTGGTAGTGCTGTTAATTTGCGTGCCAAGCTGCAAATTCTCGTGTGGCATTTATGTGTTTTCGACAATAAACCCCTAGTACTCATAGTTAGTGAGAACTCACATTGAAGGCATACTCTCGGTTTCCCCAGACTGGTCCCATTGTATGTTCTTGGAGGTAGAACTCTAGTGAAACTCGGTCTACAGTGGTATAATTGTGGCAGAGTCACTTGGTTTAATGACCAGTGCAATGAGTTCATTTTAGACCTGGGGGATTCCCTTTTCTGCCTTGCCCTTCCTTCTCTTTTGTGTTTGTTTAGTGGAATTGAAATACCCTTTCCCCTTTTATTTAGCAGGAATAAACCCAACATTCATATTTTATAACAATCTTTAACATGTGTGCAAGAACATTGGATTGAACCTTCGGTGGTGATAGTGCATCTCTTGGAGACTATTCACACAGACTTCGTTTGTGCAGTCCAATACCCGCAGCCGTGCCCTGGGCTGATCCCAGATCAGTCCTAAAACGGAGGACGAAAATCCGTAGTTGTCCCCACCTTCCCCTTTTCAAAGAATGTCCAATCTTATGGGCATGTCATGTGGAGCAGCAGATTGGAGCGAATAATGAGTACATTCTCCAATTCAAGATGTATATGATGTACTTGTGTATATGCAGTTGTTTGTAAAACATGGAAATCCTCCAGTGGTCATTAATCTATGATATTGTATTGTGTTATATTAGAGGAACATCATAGCAGACTGTAAAAAGATATTGTTTATAGCACAGTTGATTTGTATGCTTTATTATCTGTAGGAATAAGACTTGATCTTAATGGTAGCTGTATTTGATTTATAAGTGAGTGTGATTGATAGTTGCTGAGTTGTTTAGTTGATTAGAATGACTTGTTGTAAGGATCTGATGTTACTATATAAAGGTTTATACTGGGTACTGGTCCATGATTAAGTTCTATATATGTATGATGTTTCCAGTTGGGATCGTACTGCATCATATCAAGAAAACAAAACCGCAGACATTTAAGAGATGTTTGCATACAGTTTTGTTAACTTGTGCTGCTTTGCTCTCTTGTCAGATAAATAACATGTGAACTTAATGGTTTTTGTATTTGATTTATCAATAAGGATGACTTCAAGATATTTAGCAGGAATTAAGTTGCTAAGTTGACAATGGACGAATGGCTGAGTTCGTTTTCATGGAGCATTCTTGTACTTTGATTAAGGGTAGATGTTTTGATGTATTGGAACGAGTATTCAAGAGTTATTTGAGGTTTGGAACTATGTTGATGCAGAACTCAGACTATCTTTTGGTTTTTGGTTATTGGTTGAGTTATGATTTGACCAAGCTTTACTGCACTTGGTTGTTGTTATGGCAAATGGCTCAATTCATTTGTATGGTTATGTATAATGCATCTGTAACTAATCAAATGCATACAAGCTGTAAAACTACGGGAATTAGCCATTTTACAGTCCAAAAAATTTCAAGTTACTGTTTATGAAAGTTACTTTCTGATTGCTTCTAGGTATCCAGGGTGTTAAGAGCAATATGTCTTTGATGACTTTACATGGTCATTGTTGAGTCATGCAAACCCTTGGTAAGTTTCAGTCATTTTCTTTGAACCTTTTTTGTGCTAGAATTCATTAAATGATGAATTGAACGCTTATGTTTTGGTCAAAAAGATACAACCCTATCTAGGTATGGACCCTGATATTTTGGAAACTGGGCTTATAAGCCTTGAGTACCATATCTTACTATTATAGAACAATTGAAGCGGCATTCAGTTTTATAATCTGGGTATTGATTTCTTTATTGATTGTTTACACTGGCACAAACCAAAATTTTGAATAGATTATAAGTTGATTAGATTAAAATTGCATACATTTGTCAGACTCCGCTTTTGAACATCGTAGAGGACTTATAAGTCCATCATCTAGATTGTTCTGTGAAAGAGGAATGACAATTATTTGACAGTATTTGATGTGAAAGGAATTCTGGGCTAGTATAAGTAGTCTTGAATTTGAATAAAGAGTTTTCATGAGTATAAAAAGGGTCATATTGTTGACTCGAACTTAATAACAATGAAGTCTATTGTAAGGACTATTCTCATCTTGACTTTTATGTGTTGTACTGGTTCTGCTTGGATCTGACTGATATATATATATATATATATGAATTCTAATAAATGTATACCATGTGCAAAAAATACCGAGCATTTAAAAATGTAACTGCTCACAATTAATCATAATTGAGTCAAGTAGATAAGATACAAAGTTGTGGAATAAATAACAGGACAAGCCATAACAATTGCAATAAAGTTATTTGACAGGCCTTCCATTTATAAGATAAGTGGATTTGTTGAAGATTATGTGAATTCCTTGACAGTATAGTCATTTAGGTTGTACATATAAGTAGGACCTAGCTATTAATCAGTTGTATCTGAAACTTGAGGATACCATACTCCGTTCTTATAAGCGATACCATAAGGCCTAAGCACAAAGTATGAACTTCATAGATACCACAGTACACAGAACTATAAGACTAAGTTTCTATCCAGTTGATTAAGGTTTAGTCCAGGGTAAAACATCACATGCTGACGCTCTAAAAAAATAATAAATGTTTTATCTAATTGGATTGGCCACTGCACAATTGGGTAGGCTTGAAAGACAAGAAAACAGGTAACTTTAAGAAGATATTCTATTCACAAGTATGCTGACTTATTGACTTGACAAAGAACTTAGAGTGGTTTTGCAGCAGATGTTTCAATTCCAAGCAATTAGTTAGTGGATACTACACACACGCTCTAAGGCCCTACTGTATAGGGTGCATTCCCTTTATATATTGCTTTGTTGTTATCATTGTATCATTGAGGGTTTGAGCTCATTGCTCGTGTTATCACATGTTAGATTTGCATTATATTATATTCATATTGTATAGCTCGTATGGGAATCAGAGAGTCATAAATATTGCATCCTTAATTTTACTCATTTACTTTCAGAAAAAAATTAGAAAAATAAAAAATAGAGTTATTGCTTTGTTACATTGCATGCCATTATTTTGATTTATTGTTGCAATCAGCATTCCGTGGTATATATATTATGCTTGGTTGGACCTCCACCCTTCCAAACCTTAGATATGCCATTTATTTCTGGTTTTGGCTTTACCCTAAGTTAATTTAGTCATCCTCAGGTCTTTTTTGTTGTGTGGGCACATATGGATTTTTATCCAACGCATGGGGGAGAACCCTTGTTTGGATTATCACTTGTTTTACCTCACCTTCTTAGCTATATCCAGTCGTTCAGTTTTTACCATTACATAAACCAAAAGAAAATGGTTAGGGTTTAATCACTTCAAAATAACCCCATAATAAATGTGCACACATTATTTACTTTGTAAAATAATGAGTAAATGTTTTTTGCAACATCACCAAAAAATGACAAGCAAAATGACATGTTTGAAGTAAGATCACTTTTACAAAATGATCCAGCAACAACTGAAGACTTCAAGACAAGATGAAAACTATTATACAAACCTAGCCATATTGAGGCCGAGTCAAAATTCAAATTTGATGTAAATTTGTTCCCAATTAGTCTCTTCTTAGACCAGACCAGTGCTATGAGTCATGTATTGATGAGTTGTCAGTAGACAGAAGGGAGGAACTAATGCTAACTCCATATCTTAGTCATTATTAAATCGTCAATGGCCATTGGCATGGTTGCAATGTCGTAAGTCATGAGTGAAGATGGGTTGAATCCCCAAAATTATCATTAAAGAAAGGTGTTAGAATGTTAATGATAATTTGATGAAGTGACAAGAATTCCAAGTGGGACTAGAAAGAGATTTATGCATTTAACAAAGATAAACCCATTCCCCCTTAACAGGAAAATCTAAAAAAATGAAAAATTGAGAAATTTAAAAATTAAAAAAAAAAGAATTCCAAGTGGGACTAGAAAGAGATGTATGCATTCAACAAAGATAAACCCATTCCCCATTAACAGGAATATCTAAAAAATTTAAAATTTTAAAATAAAAAAAAAACACTATCATATATAGCGTTTTCATAAAGGGGCTTGGAGGCATATTGATATAGGAGTGGGAACTTCTCTAGTCCCATTGACCTACACTTTTGGTCGTTCATGGATATTGATATAATTTATTTCTTTCTACTTCCCTTACAATAGCAGGTTGGCTTTACACATCTTCTAGATTAAGAAATTCAAGACTGCTATATTGTCCAACAGTCTATTTCTCCTTTAACAATTTTTTGTGTGTCTAGGACCAAACTTATACTTGCATGTTTTCTTCAACTTTCAACTGATGATGGAAACCAAATTATCATATCCCTTCTTCGTATACTTGTGATTTCCTCCACCTCAAAATATCATTGTGGTTTCCTCCGGCTCAAAATATCATTGTTATTCCAGTCCTCCTTCACAAAAGTCTTCACTTCCATTGCAACACCAGCAACATTTTATTATATCCTCTCCCACACAATTTGCATGTCTCTCATATCCCTCTTTCCTAACACTCAATTAACATACTCATGACAATTAATAGTCACAATGCTATTCCCAGTAAACGAAATATAAATAGAGACCATGGAACTGCAAGAAATGTTACCCATCGTGTCCTCCCAAGTACGCTCCCCTTTCTCTCCCAACATGGTTGATACTAATAGCTTTGAGAGTCGACAAACACAGAACATGCTAACACTTGAAGACAATCACACTCAAGCTCTAGAAGCAACCCAAGTGCAGCTTGATTCTAAGGCATTAATAGAGTTTTGTATGTTCGGCAATCAGCCTTTTTGACCTGTTTATTCCAAGTGCATACAATAGGTTGATTGAAATATAAAACCCGGGTTCTACTATATATTCACCCTCTCCACCAATTCCTATGCAAGGATTTGTTCACCCCCTCTCTCATGCTGCAGCTCCATTCAGACCATGGGATTGAAGCCTCCCCGTCCATTCAAATTCCTCCCACCCAAGGCTTGGAAAGCCCCTTCCAACCCCTCAAGATTGAGGAAGAGTGCCACATAACAACAGCCTATCGAAATTTGAGGAGCTAAACCTAATTACTCATGTTGTCCTTCAGGGTCCCTCTGCAAATGCAGCCACCTCTCAGACCGTTAAGCAGGCTTGTACTTAATTGTAGCACATTTTCCTTCAAATTTTGACTGCAATTGATAAAATCACTTTTAATTCATCAGACACCAACACCCTAATCATCACTATGAAGGTTTCCATGGGTGATCAAGGGCAAGATTTTATGTAAAGAAAAGCCTACCGCTCAACCAAGTGAGAGTTCTTTGCCTGCTGCTGCTCCACCAAGCCCTATCTTAGTTCGGGACAACTCCCCTCCACCACACACTAACCAAACCAGTTGACCTTTGCCTTCCTCTTTCACATCCTCCAATCAGCACAAGGACATCACACAATGTGCTACGTGAGTGATTTCTAATCAAGGACCTGCCAAGATACCAGCCCTTATCTCTCACTTGGCTCAGGCTATGGCTAATACAGATTAGATATGTGTATTTTCTATCATATTCATAGTATTCTGTGTTATAGTTTCGACTGTCATGTAAAAGCTGACAATGTCTAGTATGTCAACTAACTAGTACAAATATGTCAAATACATCTATCTAAAATATGTCGAGAGAGATTAATTTCAAGGTTTTTATCTTGGATTTTTCACATACGACATTGATTAATAACTCCAATATATTCTTCACCAATTTCCTACTGATTGGTGTCAAATGGCATCAATCTAGCTGCACCACTATGTCAGGGTCGAAAAACTCTTTCTAAGAAAAATAATGGACTTCAAACTCCACCGTATGTGCTTCAAACTCCATTTTATGGCCAAGATATTACAATTTTTTGATTGACTTCAGTAAGCAAAAATTAAAACTTCTAAACGAGGGTCAAATGGACATCGCATTTAAGGTTGTAATTACCCAATGACAGTCAAATGAATGTCATATTTAAGGTCAGAAATAATTGTGAACATCTCACTACATTACACTCCTCACTGCCACTGTAGGGTGTCTATCGACATAATAATAACCGCCTTGGGTGGTGTGTATACAGTCTTGTTTGCATCTTTTTCAGTAGTATTTTCAGCCTAGCCAGACCAATTTTGAAGCTAAATGAGCATTGTACCTCACTTCTTTTATATATATACATATATATAAGGGAGCCATCCCCCTCTTGTGATATGAGCTTTGCAGCATTTAATAATGAAGACTTCAGAGTTTATTGTTAGATGCACATAGGGCACCCAAATATATGATGTGTTGTGTGTTGAACTATTCTATTGTCTCCTCTATTTTTGCTAACATATTTCCTACGTATGCATTATTCTTGTAGTTCAACATCCAAAATGAGGTCTTCGACTCTACAACATTTGATATAGAGTAGACCTTTATAAAATTATTTTATAATGTCATAAAGTCTTAACACAACACACATTAGAACTAAATATATAAAATCTGATTTATATTAAAAAATTGGTTTTGTACAACCATATTTTAACGTTGCCAACTTTATTTTCCAAACTAGTAAAGATTTTTCATTACATAATTGAGACTAACCTATTATATCTCAAATTTACATAGCATGTAATTCACTATTCAAATAGACCAAATAAAATCACTAAACTCAAGCTTTCCTAACCATTAAATTCAGCAAATTTAAATCTGTGGCATATAAATATCATCGAATCCAATGACAAAGGTGTTGATCACTTGCAATGCTACTTATACTAAGGTATTACAACATAGATCAATGGATTATTGTGTTGATCAAATGATAAATGTATCAACCAAATATTCTATTGTTAAATGACTCAATTATCTATTTTTTAAGTAGAACTATGGCTACACTGAACATTTTGACTATTCTTATTAGTTGACTATGAGATACTCTTGGAAAATAGTTGACTATATAAAAGTTGTTATGGTATGTTGACCATTTTGATTGTCATTACTATTGTTGACTATGATAATTGTATTGAGAAATAGTTGTCTACACAAAAGGAGAATTATGGCTCATAAAGTTGTTTTGCATTTCGATGGGAAAATATCAGTTGAGATAGCTCATAGTAGTCATGGTAACTTATGGGGATAACTTATGGCTCAAACAAGGTTGAAACTTGCTTGTGGGGCATTGAATCAGCTAAGGCTCAATCGAGATTTCTTGTTGAGCATTGACTTGGTCAATGCATAATCGACGCTACCTATTGGCCACTAATTTTGTTAAAGCTCAAACAAGGTTGTCCATGGGCCATCAATATAGTTAATGGCTCAATTGAGGTTGCTTTTGGCCCATAAATATGGTCAAGGCTAAATTGAGGCTGTTCTTTCCTTATTAATATTGTTAAATCTCAATCGTCATTGCTCACAAGTCATTGATTGGGTTAGGATTAATAGAGGTAGCTTGTAGACTATTGATCTTTGGTTTAGTCCTATTTAAGAGAACTTGTGGGGCAAGTGAAATCCTCAAGATAGCTCAATAAATATTAATATGCACCTCGGTGTGAGCCAAGTATTAGGATCAAAGACGAATGTCACAGTCCATGCCCATCTTTCTAAATCTGGTTTGATGGTGACTTTCTTCCATTCTAGACCTATTGTGTCTTTAATTACTAAACTATGTACATTTTGTGCAAGTAGTAGCATAGGCAAGATTGCCATGTATTTTGTTGTACTGTGCAAGCATCCTGATGGGATAATCCATAACAGATATACATAGTAGGCTGCAAGACTATTGCATCTTATCTCTAGAGTTAATTATTCATCGAAAACTAAGTTTTTGGCTCTGGTACAGGTACCGGTAGCAGAACGGGTGTTGGTATGCTGGTATGGCAATTGCTCACCCCAAGTTCAGTATGGCTGGGTACCATCATACAAAAAGTACATAAAATATAGAAATTCTAGCCGAGTATGCAAAACTAACCACACAATATGCATAGAGTAAACAAAATAACCACAAAACACTGCTGATTATTTCAATGCCAAATGTCATGATAAATTCTAATAGATAAATATTCTATGGTCAAATTTAGAACTACATGTACATAGTGCAAATGTAAACTCAATATAAATCATCATATTGCTCTTCATCGAGAGCATCAACATCATCATGTGGTTCATTAGAACCAAAATCAATAGCAATCAAAATAAGTCAAAATTAAAAATTATCAATTAATAGGATAAATCACCATATTGATTTTTAGGGTTTCTTTTCAATTTTTAGGGTTTTTTAGTTTTTTATATTTTATTTGAATGAAAAAAACAGTTAATTTTTTTTTAAACAAAGGATGTTTTTTGGGCAGTTTTCCCTATGGGTATGGCCCAGGTTTGGCCCTTCGGGACATATCCAAGCATACCCTAGCAGGTCAAGACATATTAGGGCCAAACCTGCAGACATATCGGACCAAGATCACGACCCAGTATGTTTCGCACCAGGACCAATTCCCTATTACCAGCAAACCTGGAATCTTAGGTCTAGAACAACAGTGCAATCATTCTTCTTGGTGTGCACTATAAATGGAAGCCAAATTACCTTCTTACACTCTTGCCCTAGCATAAATTTTCAGTACTAAAGAAATTAAAGAAACCAAATTTAAATTTTGTTAAAAATCTAATTTTTTTTGACAAAACAAATAGCAAAAGACATTGATCACCTGGTTCTCTCCTTCAATCTTACGCAATTCTCCTTGCATAAGCATCTTCTTATTTGAAACTTTTTCAACCTGCCAAAGAACCTCAAAAATTGCAATCTTACCATTGCTTTAATTACACAGTTTGGACAAACCGTCATTTACAAACATCAGTTTATGAATTATCCTAACAAAATAAGAAAAGAATAAAAACCCAAAAGAAAGCTTAAATATTAAGCAAAATGCAAGTTGAGATGTAGGAAGATCTTAAATAAAAAACAATAAGCCTGTGAACATTTTAGTTTGCTAAAAATGCAACTAAAACAGTTCGATTCACCCAATATATTCATACTTACTTGTGTTTACAGGGAAAGAAAGATTTATTAAAATATATCATTCAATACAAAAATATAAAAAAATCCATTTTCTGCTACGTTTAGAACTGGCTCAAAACTTACCTGTGACCAATGACTTTGAAACAACATAAAACGTTTACTCCCATTTTTTGCATTCTAAAATAACATAGAATGAAACAAGGGCAAAAATCCTACGAGCGATACTCTTCCTTGAGTCAACACTTCTGGAACCAGCATAGCAGGATATACAAAATGATTAAGAATATACTTAAAAAGAAATTATGGTGTGTTTAATTTTTAGTAGAAATAAGCAATAGAACTACTTGGGAAATTCAAGATGGAAAATTATAAGCCAATTGACCTCAAGTGATTGTGTTCCGCAGGTTGGTGAATCACTTTAAATAAAATTGGCAGGCAGCATAATATAGCTTTTTTCAAATAGGCCTATCATTTCTGTTGTTGTTAGCTATATCAACAAATCTCTCAGTAAGCCCAACTCTGATCATTGGAGGACTACAAAGAGGATCTTGAGGTATGCCAAAGGCACATTGGATTACAAAATTTGATATGGCATTTCTGATGATTTTCAGCTAGTTGGTTACACATTCATATAGAGGCAATATATTGTGTAAGCTAGAAGCAACAGACCATTGTTTTATCTCAAAAGCAACAGATTATTGCTTTATCTCAAAAGCAGCAGCATTCAAGGCTGTTGTTTCAGCCATATATGATCCAGTTTGGCTGAGGATCTTGACTGGTTTATGCAATTACATCATGAGCAGCTTGCAGGCGTATTTCGTAATAATCAGGGTGTGCTCAAGCTAGTCAAAAAACCACGTTTCCATGCACATAGAAGTTTGTGTCCATTTGTGGGCTAAGAAATATGTTATTGAGCTGATATATTGTCCAACTTAGGAGAAAGAAGTAGATACATTTATAAAACCTCTATGTATTAAAAAGTTTATCACTTTTCATAATTTCATATATGACCATTAAAGAAGTGTATTAGAATGGTTAATATAATGGTCATAAATGTAAGTCATGTGTATTTTAAAGTACATTGACATTCGACATAAATGCACAATATTCAAACATATCCTTGTACTCTAAAAAATTAGTAATGAGAGAGGGTTCAATTTTTGATCTTATTGATAAAATTACAGCAAGTATTATCTCTCCAATTTTTGAGATTGAATGTTTGATTCTCTCTCAATACCAGCATATATAAATATAATCGATTATATGAATCAGGGCTAGCTGCACATAGTGCATCAGATTTGAAACCAAATGGATTATTCATAAAATCAACGGCTATCCTAGTCTACTAATGTATGAGCCGTGACGATTACATAAAAAGAAACATTGGAAGCTTGCATACTTGCATACCGAAAAGGTCATGTTGACACAAAATTGCAAGAACCAAAAATTAGGGGAAACATATAAAAAAAATCAGGAAATGAGCATACAATGTTGTATGGCTTTCAAGATCTAATACCTGTTTCCCAATTTCAGCTTCCAGGGAACGGACATAAGCCTCTTTTTGTTCTCTGCTTGTGGCTGTGTTAGCAGGTCCACCAAAACGACCTTTCTTCTGTAAGTAAAGTGATTTCAGTTTGTCTGATTCCTGGCTTCCAGAATGCAATTCTTGGACCTTCTTCTGCAAAGGAAAAATGAAATGTAAGAAATATAGAATTTGCAAACACCATTGAATTTCTTTAACATAAACAGTTTAAAGCCAAAAATATGCAATGTTACCATCAGTTCATGTTTTTTTGCTTGCAGCAATAGCAATTTAGACTTCTCATACGCAACCACTTGCTGCAACCACTTTACCAACCCCACACTACTATACAATAAAACAACACATATCAAATTTAACAGTAACGTGCTCAGAAAATAAAAATAAATTTTACAGTCAATCTGTAAGCAAACTTGAAGCAGAGATAAATTTTCTAATCCCTAATAAGAACTGGAAACAAGAGAAAAATATGTATCCACCTTTGCCGCTTTGTAATAAATTTGTTTTCCATCTGTGGGCACTTCTTTACATCCAATGCCTGCCAAAGTATCAAGATCGAATGTGGAATATCATTTTTCCTACCTTTCGATGGGCATGCCCTGAATGTCCTTTGAAAAGAGTTGTTTGTTTGTAAGAGTTTCACAGAATAATGCCGGTATCAAGTAGCTAATTACCTGAAATTGCTGATTGTTTGAAATTTTCATCGTATCCATTTCTTCCCTAATCCATTTCAGTTTACCTTGCAAAAGGCCAAGCTATAAACACAGCTTCATTAGAACACAATAAAATCTTTAATAAGATGTCTCAATATAAATTAAAACACACTAGTCCAATGATTTGCCTGGCTTTGAAAGAGTTTAAATTAACATCAACTCATAACAGTAACCACAGGAAGTACAACTCTCCAGACAGTGGAACAAGTAGTTCCTATAGCAGTCCCCAATCTATATAATTATAACAGATGCTAAGAATGGCCTAGTCAGCAACCTTGTAAAAAGGAATTTGGAAGAGCCATTAATGCTTGTCCCAAAACCATTACTGGCTTATACACTAATAAAGTTAAACATACAAGAATGTTCATAGGATAGCGTCCCAAAAATATTATCGAATACAAATTGGAAATTATGGCTATAGATTTATGGGTAGCAAATAATATAGTTATGAGAAAACCAGAATCCTTTTTCATGTTATACTTGAGGTTGTTAGGAAGGAGTGCTTACTTGTGGTTGTGACAAGAATAGAAATTTCAACCATTCTTTCAGTGTTGTAGGCTTGGAAATCAAAGGTATATGCAATTCTTCACCTCCTTGACAAAACTTGTCAGATACCTGCAATATCACTCAAAGCATTTGAATGGGATAGAACTAAGAGGCTTGATGAATTAACACGTACAATAAAGACGGATCTTAATGTATTGACGTACATTAATCATCTTTTCCGCCTCCACTGCCATAATGTCCCCTGTAGGTTCAATTCTAGCAACAAAAGGTTTTTTGCTCGAATGCATTCTTCCTTCCAAGCTTTCTAAACAAAATTTGCCACTAAGAACACTTTCTGCAGGCTTGATTCTACAACTCAAACTGCTATTTGCATGATCTTTTAGCAAACTGCCTTGCTCTTGCACATCCATCACTTGACTTTTTCGCTTCTTTCCAGGATATCTCTCATCGTCACGTGCTTGTGTGGACAAGGTTTTTTCTGAAACATAAGGAGAATCAAATGTTTTAAGACCACTGTCACCCCTGGCATCCTGTAGCATCATTGATCCCTGGGAAATAAATCCACTTGTAGAATTTGGAAGTTGGTTCTCCTCCAAATTTTGCCAGTGCAATTTGTTTTGTCGAGTTGAGTTACATTCATTTTCTGAGTAGGGCAAGGAAACATTTCCATGATTGCTTTGTGTCCTGATCTCTCGGGCTAACAGGCAATAAGCTTCCTGCATTGTACATTCCTTAAAATTAATTATTGCAACAGTTCTTTTGAATTCATGGCTTCTTGTTTTTTGATTGTGCATCCAAAAACTACACACAGATGAATAGTGCAAAATGTTGCATTGTTCAAAACATTATCTGGAAGATGAATCCTCAATTTGGACCTAGAATTTTTTATCACAAATTCAGGAACCAACCTATCAGATTTCTTTGTTGCCCATTCTTTGCACGCTAATAATTAAAAGTTGTGACTCACTTTGACATACCTAGTAAGTCTATACTTTTGAACAACATGAACAAATTTCTGATATAAAAGATAAATTGTTGAAATTGAAAACAGTGGGCTTTTTTATTTGGTACTATAATTAAATGGAAATCTAGATAAGAAAACCATAATAAAAAAATTCATATATGGAGCCAATGAGTTGTGGGTGAGTTGGTCAAGTGGCTTGGTTGTTTCAAGCCCCACCCAGGTTCAAATCTCAAGAAAGGCATATGAGGCCAGTTGTGGCCGTTGGTTGTATTATCGGGGTCATTAATGGCCATTGGTTATTCTCAAGGCCAGTAGTGGCCATTGTTGGAAATAGTTTGTATACATCTGGTAATATCTGGTATACAGGTGGTATTCAGCTGGTTAATAAATCACATGGGGATATGGGCCTCCGATTGTGTCCCAAACCGGTCCACGCTCCGGTCAAAAGACATTACCTAGACAAAAAAAATCATATATGGAAGAATTTGTTTTACCTCGCTATTCTTTGATTTTGTGTTTGAATAAATTGTATTTAGTTTCATTAGACCTGATTGCTTGCAGACAGAGTCATCGACATTTTTAAGAATGAAGCCAGCATCTGCCTGCAAAAAACTGTTAGCATTTCTCGGTGTTAAATAGGCAGGTGCCTGTTGAACAAAAGATTCTTCCTGACTCTGCCCTTGAATGTTGCCCTTTGAATGTGAAATACTAGAAAAGTCATTGTTTAGCGAACTTGTGTTTGGTGCACAGATATCTCTTATATTTGTAGTTAGCTTGTGCTCACCAGAAACATGAGTTACATTGTGTGCATCTCGCACAGGCTCTTGAAAAGAATTCTGTACATCATGCTGCTGACTTCTGCGATACAAATTCAAATGCTCTGTGCTTTTAACATGTGATTGACTACAATTACCATCCCCACAACTGACCAAGTTAACAGGTGTGTTAAAGACATTGCTTGAGGTGCCACAGCCTTTTGCCTCATTACAAATTGCAGACGAGAAATTGGACTTTCTCACATTAGTTAAACTGTCAGGATCATCCAAAGAACTTAAAGGTGTCATCTCACGCATAGGCTGCACTGAAGATAACAAATCTCTCTCTGAATTACCAACAAAAACGTGATGTTTATTGCCAAATAATGAAGCATCTTTATGAACTTGAGACAAATTCTGCTTCAGATCATAAAGCTCGCATTCAGTTGTGCTTTTCATATCACAAGAAATCAACTGTGTAGGAAACCTAAGATGGGGAGTCAAACCTGTTATATCATTCAAAGGAGTGTTAATATGTATGCTATTTTGATTCTTTGATAATTTTTTCTTCTGTGAACTGTTTTTGGACTGATCAATTCCTGACACTGAGATATTGGATTCAACGATATGACTGCTAGGCACCAAGTTCACTTCCAATCTATTGCCTGAAGATTCCTTTGGAGTAGATGCATCATTGTTAGGAATACCATGGCCTTCTTTTGAATCCATGGACCTGAAAAGTGATTTAGTAACAGATCCAGAGGATGATGAAAATATTTGAATGTCCATTGACCTGCTATCTTCTAGATTTTCATCAGGAGTGAATTGGTATTTATGCGCATTTTCTAACCCTGTTAGCTTCTTCAATGGCGTCACTGAACTGTCAGAGATTGTGTTGCACTTCAAGTGAGATAGCTCCGACCTAGTGATAGAATGCTTCATCTTTGGCTGTGAGGGAGCAGAACAAGAGACCTCAAGTTGTGCTGAATCAACATATTTGCAAACCTGCTGGGTATCTCCAGTTGAAACAGGAAAAACATTAAAGTCCTTAACAGACACTATGCCACTCCTTTCTGCTGTTCCATCTGGCTCAGCAAAACATTTAACAGACCCTTCAGGATGCACATTCTCTGACGAGGCACATGTGCCAACCAAAGCAACATCATCGATGGAGCTGAAGGATTCATGTTGGTTTTTCTTTCTAGGAGTTGTAATCTTAAATTCAACTGGTTTCGAAACTGATCCAGCTTCTTTGAAATTTTCAATCAGCTGATCCTCTGATAACTTGGACTTCCCATAAATATTGAAACCTTCACTAGAGATAAAAAATTGTTGTTGTTTCTGCTGCTGATGTTCCTCCTTAGGGTTCAAATGTGTTGTGTAATTTGATAGAGTAAACTCATTTATTTTATGCAATTCAAAAAGAGATTGGCTCATTTTTACATCTGGCACAAATTTGGCATCTCCTTTGTCCTTCACTGCTACAATCCCCATAGAATGATCAGTTTCTATTTTTTGTGTCAATTTAGTTAAATCATTCTGTTCAGTTGTTGAGATTGGAATTGTAGACCTCTCCCTTTCCATATTTGCAGGATTTTGGAGATCCATTTCCCAATCTGACTTCAACTTCAGTTTTTGTTCGAGCTCGTCATTCCCAATATAACTCACACCAGATGGATGATCACACATTGTAAAATGGGCATCCTTGTTGTGCTTAATGGCCATGATCTCTAATGACTGCTTCAATTCTGCATCTGATGCCAATTTTGCATCAATGTGTTGCTTTGTTGCCATGACCTCAATCACAGAGGTTTCGACTTCCACAACAGGATCTTTCATTTCCATGTCTTGTGCCAAGTTTGATGAGATCCTTTGCTGTTCCTCTCGACAGTGCTCCCCCTCAAATTTACAAGAAAATTTGTCCAACATTGTCACAGTTTTAGTGGCAGACAGATTATTTTCTAAATTCAGAGTCAACTTTGTGCCATTCCTCTGCTTAAATGCCATGATGCAGTTGGGAGACCTTTCTGATTCTAAAATATCAACATCATTTGGTTTGTCATCCGGTTTCAAATTCAAGAATCTCTCTTGTTGTTCCTCGTGCTGCCCACCCTTAAAATTTGACAGAGATGGCAGGGGATGCTTTATTTGTACAATCTCAAGAATAGAAAAGTCAATTTCTGCATCTGTATTTAAATTTGTACAGTTAGTTGCTGTGCCATCAGTGGCAGATACTTCTTCTATAACAGCAGTATCTTTTTGCACCAAATCTGATCTAGGGTTCAGCAACAATTTTCTTTGCTGTTTCTGCTGCTCATCAAAATGAGAAAGAGATAAATCATATGCTGGTTTCGTTCTATTATCTTCATAACAGTTATTTGCTTCAATCACATTGATAGATGAGTTAATTTCTACATCTTGATTTGCTTCAGTTGTAGTGCGATGCTTAGTTCCAACAATCTCAGTGGCTGACATCTCAAAATCCATGTTGATGCGATTTGGTCCCATGTCCCGTATGAGGTCCACCGGCATTTTTCTTTGATATTGCTGCTGCTGCTCTTCACATTTTTGAAGATGTGCATCATCTGATAGTCTTAAATTGCTATCTTTTTCACAGTTAGTTGCCAGAATCTCAACCATAGACTGGCTACTTTCTACATCTGGAGTAGATTCAATAGCATTATTCTCAGTTACCATGACATCAATGTTAGATGTCTTAACTTTCACATCACTTTGATTCTCTAATCCTATCTCCTGCCTCAGATTCAATGGCGTCATTTGTTTTTGTTTTTCTTGACTCTGGTCCCTCTCAAAATTAGAAAGAGATGTGCCATTTCCAGTTGTCAATATACTGCCTGTTTTACACTCTTCTGTGGCAACCTCAATCATTGATTGGTTTCCTTCTACAGTAGTGGCATATCTAGGGTCATTACAGTGCTTACTTGTCATGATCTCAATAGTAGACCCCAGTATTTCTAAATCAACAGATTTATTTGGTTCCAATCGCACTTCTGTATCTGACAACCTTCTTGTTTGTTTTTGTTGCTGCTCTGCCTCAAATTTGATTGAAGAAAATTTGTCTCCTTCCATCAATTTGGTGTCCTTATTGTGTTTAATACCTACAGTCTCAATGATAGACTGCTTAATTTCGACATCCAATGTCACTTTAGTGTCCTTGCTGTGCTCAGTCGCAAAGATATCAATACAGCACCTATCCACTTCTTCATCTACAAGATTTTTTGGTTCAACTTTTGATTGTGGACTCAACAACCTCGCTGGTCGCTGTTGCTGCTGCTGATTTTCCCCATCAAAATCAAAAATAGATGAGTCTATTTCTGTTCTCAATTCAGTGTTCTTGTTGTGCATGGTTGAAATCTTCTCAATTGTAAACTGGTTTCTTTCTTGGTATGGTGTCAAATTGGCATCATCCTGTTTCATAGTTGCTATGGATTCAGTACCAGACATCTTCACTTCTTCGCCAGCAGAATCTTTTAATATCATCACCTGTCCTGTCTTCCTTGATGCTGACTCTGGTTGAGAGCATGAAGAGCCAAAATGCTCCTCTCCTTGATTAAGCTCTTTAAAAGAGCTATCAGTCTGAATCTGTGATAATTTTTCAGCTAGCAATGAGTCGAAATCAGCAGGCATACTTGCAAAATCATAATCAATTTGCTTTTCCTCGGTTAAACTCATATCATTCATTCCTTCACAATTGTCCAAGGTTTTATCATCCGAAACAACCTGCCATGTAACTGGTTTCTTAGGCTGGGTAAGGACCATGGCATTTTCTGCGGAAGGTCGCCCAATCTGTTCTACCAGTGTTTGGAAGTCTTCCGTTGCAAGTGTCCTCCCTTCAGTTTCCAGCACAGGAGTTTTGACTCCTTTAGAAGGATTACTATGTTGCTTATCAGGGCCCATAAGTTTACCAAACTGTAATGAAAATGTTGTGCAGTCCAATGTAATGTCATCTGCATTTGGAGAGCAGCCACTCATTCCAGGGGCAATGTGCCATAAGGAAACTGGCCCAAAGAATTCCCTATCTGCATTTTAGAAAGCCCATCGATGCTTGTTAAACAGAAGTTTCAACAAATTCAAATTCATGAAATATTATTACAGTCATACCACAGAAAATGTTTACAAAAAAATATAACCCAAAGAGCACAAGAACTTGGATATCAAATTATTTACAAAAGTCATGTGTTAATGATTCTAAAAAGACTAAAATCTAGAGAGAAATGGCACAAATGATCTGCCATCCAACCAACACCTAAGAACCAAGTCAGAAGGTGATGCAATAGACAGTCCAAGAAGCTGATAACAGATAGAATATAACAGATGAGTGCATGATAATTTGTATAGACAAATTCAAAATGGATAAGCATTAGGAAATTCATAAATAGGATAATCCTTGTCAAGTTTAGAGAGAGAAATTGTCTAATGTAATCTTCCAATGCGCACATTCCTTTATCAGCTGATTCTGACATGACTGGTGTCTCATATATTAATCATGTCCTTCCTTGCATTTTGTATGGTTGTTGGATGATGTAGCAGCACTGAGATTTATTCTTCAACTTCAATATCTAATAATAGTTATTCATTTGTGAATCCTTGTATAAATGCACTGCAATACTGTGCAATATACATGTTTGCATGATCATATTAGCAAATTAAAAGTCTGCAATAACCAGCCCGTTTGGATAATCCTGTCTTTAATAATTTATATCCATTTACAGACCTATATGTACTCTAATGTATTCATGTGGCAACAATAGCAAATTCCACATCAAATGCAGGCATACCTTAAGACTTAATGAATCTACCTGGCTTGGTCACAGAGTTAAATTACTAATACAATAACTAAAACATAATATTGAATCTTCCTGAAGAGAAGAACCCTTCAACACTGAATTAAGTTGAGTCTGTCCGGCATTTTAAATTAAATATACAAATTGATCAACTTTAACATGACAGAAAATAATAATGGAATAATTACATTAAAAACAGGCAAAATGATGCATTGAATTGTCCTGTTTATAGCAACACCTATGAGTGGATGCAACAAACGAACCTACAATATCATTTTGTCCTCCACAACTTAGGATGTGATCCATAGCATGCATTACACATTTCCAAAATATTTACAATTTATGTATTGGGTGAATTTTCCCTAATAGGAATTGTTTTAGCAATGCATTCAAAATAAATGTTCTTTTTGGAAAACTATCATGATATGAATCTGAAAGTACAGAAAATTCCTAAACACATAACAGACCACAAATCAATAAATATTTTATCTTACTTCTGAAGGTGAATTATTTATTTTGCCTGTGCAATATGAGAAAAAATAGATTCTATTAAATGTTCATTGTTTTCACCTTTACTGAATTAGATGGAAATTAAAAGATAAATTAACACTCAAGTTTTGAATATCCATAGAAATAACTTCCATCAAATTAAGCAATCAGCTAGCAGAACTTTATAGGGTTGCATATGTACGGATTTCTAGAGATCTCCTTGCATCCAATTCCTGGGGATGTATTCTATGCAAGTTTGGTGCATTGCTTAAGACAAGACATTGTACAAATACGTAGCTGGTAAACCAAGTTATTTCCCATTATTCTGCTCCTTGTGAAGTATCTGGTTGTTAACCTCTTGATATTATACAGTGCATGGTATCTAGTCTGGTTTGGCCTGTTGCAACAATTTTGAGTGCTCATTCCAATTATATCTTAATATGGTGTGATTTAATCCATTCTCGAGATTTATTTTTGGTGAAATCTTATGTATGATATATTTTAATTCCATTCCGCTATGCTTCTGATATTACATAGTACATGGTATCTTGTCTGGTTTGGCCTGCTACACTAATTTTGAGTATTAATTTGAGTTATATGTGGTTATGGTGTACTGCATTCAGTCCTCAAGATAACTTTGTTATAAAATTGTGTAATTTAGATGAGATATAATTTAATTCAATTCTACTGGTTAGTGAAAGTAGACAGTCTTGGAGATTTGCTGTGTACTTTGTATAAATATGATATAATTATATATTTTTACTTATCAAAAATAAATATGGTGACATATCTAAGCCCCAAATGTAAAGCCAAAAAAAAATTAAATGGCATCTGAAACTGACCTTCACCAGGTGTCCCCTTATCGGACACACTGCTTGGAGTACCTGCTTCAGGAACAGAATCCTCAAAATCTTTCTTCTGTAAAGTAAATGTTGGTGTTAATTGAAGACGCTGACCAGTATCTTTGTCCCATATATCCTTTGGATGAGGCCCTGGAGATCCACTGCATGGGGTTGCAACCATGTTGTCTCCAGCATTGGGCTTATCATCTGTGGGTGTTTCAAAGTCTTCATCTCTATCAAAAACATGAACGGATGTGATATCTGCAAAGCTCACCCTTCTGGTCTTCTTCTTTATGCGAACACATGTCTCTTCGTCAAGTTCAGCTGACAAAATTTCCTCACTCTTCTTGGAAACATTCTCAGTTTCATTCTCATTTGACTCCATGGCAACCAAATCAAAAGAATTCAGAGCCTTTAAACCCTATAGGCCAAACAAAAATCTTCAGACCAGCAAAAATTCAATCAAAACACTTCAAAATTAAGATACTGAAAATAGCATTATTCATAGAATTCAAATCATGCACAACCTGGGAACCATTCATGCTATTAAAATCCTTCCATCCTTTCCAACCTAATCCACAAACACTATAGATTCTTTTATTTTTTTAAACTAATAAATCCCCACGCTAGTAACCAAACCCTGATATTTTTTTGGATATCCCTGTGGTGATGAGAGTCTATCAATCTATCAGAAAACCAATAGTGATATTGAAATCCCCAAGTCTGAAATACACCGAACAGCATTGCTGAAATACGTAAACCCTTTATAAAGCCAATCCGTGGAACTAAAAATCCTTACACCCTTGCAGATCAAATCAATGTTCTCAAACCCTTACAAAACTAATGAAATTTGTGAATATCTATCAACTCTTTCATATTATTCAAGCCAGTTCAAATCCTCCAAGACTAGTGAAAACAAGTACTGCAATTTATCAAAAAATGATAAAACTTCCCAAATTTTAAAATGCATCAAATTTTCTGAACACAACACTAGTATTGAAATCTTCAAAACCTCTGAAACCCAAAAGCATTACTAAAATCCTTGAGCCCTCAAATATAATCAGTGGAATTGAAATCATCTGACCCTTAAAATACTTTAAACCTTTCGAAGAGCCAAACAAAGATCTCAGAACCTTAAAAACCAGTCAACTTTCCATCCAAATACTTCAACCCTTTCAAATTATTCACAGTATTCCAATTTATCGGACCCTTGTGAAAGCCAATGCTGTAATTTTATTTATTTTTAATTGACAGAACTTTTTTCCAAGTTTCAAATCCATCAGCCTTTCTGAATGCCAAAGTAGTATTGAAATCCTTAAACCCAATCACGTTACCGAAATCCTCAAAACCTCACAAAGCCAATCAGTGGAATTAAAATCAGTTAGCCCTTGAAATGCTGAAACCCTTAAAAACTGTTGGAGAAAATAAGCCACACCCAAACCATAACAAGAAGCCTGCCAAAAACCTCCGGTCACAAACGGGCCAGTAGCTCAGTGATAGAGCACATGGGCATACAAGTGGGGAGTCCTAAGTTTGAGTCCTAACTGGTCCATGTAAAATTAACAAACAACAGTCAAATTTCTCAAACCCTTCTAAAAATCAATCAATTTGTGTCCACATCATTCAGCCCGTTCAAATTATTTAACAAAATTCGAATTCCCGAACGCTAGTGAAACCCCAGTTCTGAAATTCGTGATAAAAATGATATACTTCATCAAATTTGAAGAGAAGTGATTAAAAACATACCTCTTAAACTAGTGATTTGAATCCGCCGCATGAAAACATTCGATTGAGGATATCGAGATAAAAATTAGAGGAGTTTTGGAGGCAGATAAGCATATCTTTCCGCGGGTTTCGAATGTAAGTGCAGAGTGCGGGAAAAATTTGAACGTTTGCATTTTTTTAAACATAATTAAATAGCCGGAAATTTAGGTTTTTTAAATCGCTTCGTAATAATATTGAACAAAAATTTAATAGTAATAATATGAATTTTTTATATGTTTTGTCGAAAAAAAGGTTGTGAAGACTAACAAAGACCGTGTAATCGTTAGTCGCTCTCTTTAGTAATAGTATTATTGTGGATTTATGATGATATTTGAAGCTATTTTCAGTTGTACAATAAGGAAGTTCACAAAGCAGTTACTAGATAAATCGAAAGAAAGTGGCGGTGCTTTATTGACAAATGGAGAAGCTTTTGTCGTTGAAAGAAGTTCGCTCAATCCGCAACGAAAAGCTATAGTTGCAAAGACCAAACTTTTTAGTGATGGTCAACGTGGGAGTTGAGGAGGTCCGACTATGTGTGAGAGCTTTTGTATTGTAAATTGCTTAAAGTCCAGTTTGCATATAAATTTGCAATGTGAGTTGAGTGAAGCAGTAAATGATACGCAAGAATTAGTCTTGCTTTACACTCAAATGTTTTTAGACACCGGACCCCATGCATCAAAATTAATTTTGATGATGTAGGTGTTGTGACTGCTGTAAACACCTAAAACTGGGCACAACTAGCCTTCAACCAGACTTCATATCGATTCCTACCAACCATTGCAAATTAAGTCTATGAATCACTAAACATCCCAAATTCGCTTTTGCATCAGTCGTCAAAGCTCAAAATCACATTGAGGCATCCTTAATTGGGGTATCATATCATATGCAATCATAAGCTTTCACAAATTCATCCTTAAGCATCATGCGGCATCACAATAGTCAATTTGGCCTATGGACCTATTAAACGGGGCACATGAACAAATATCAAATCTTGAAAGAGCTAAATGACTAATCATAATTAATTAATAAGCTAAACCAAATTAAATGTCTAGTTGAGTTATCCATGTGCAATTAATGAAGAACCAAAAAAAGAAATTCAAAAATTCAAATATCCTAGCCTTTCATCATGACTTTTGTGAGTTATCAAGCTCTTTGGAAATATCCTAAAATATCTCATTTTGGAGACCCATGCCTATTCATTGCAAATTATGATTAATTGACAACTATTAACTCTATTGGGGTTAGTCTTGACTCACTTAGATTAGGTTTGAACTCGTTTCATATTTAAACTCCACCTTAACTCACCTTAGGTTGGGGTTAAATCTATTTTCTATAAATACAATGCCTTGCTTATTGAATTCTAAGTTATTTTGGTGTAAAGTTATCATGCACAGATGACTTCAAAGTTTTGAGAAGAGTAGAGTTATATTGCAAAAATGCCTAGAAAATAGTGTTATAATGTCAAAATCTTGAGCCAAGCTACATCAAGCCACAACACAAGCCATGGTGCCAAGGAGAGAAGGAGCTACACACCTACATTTGCTAGACTCTTTTAAGCACGAGTCGAGCAAGCCACTCAACAATGCATTTGAAGCTCCTAAGGAAGGTAAAGGATTCATTGTCTTTTGCATTTTACTTGTGCTTTCATATGTCTTTTGTTAACTAAGCTCGCCCCTGAGATCTAGGCTTGGAGTGTAAGTGTTAGTATGTTTACTAAAGTTTTTGTTACTTGAACTAACATTTTACTAACCTCCCTTCTTGGATTCCTATGATGACAAATGGCATGCTCGGTGGGACATGCACCCCACGAAGTTGCTCCTAAAGCCTTTAAGATCATTCTACTAATGATTTTCATGTAAAAATTTGAGCTTACTGACCAAAATAGGTGAAAATTGGAGGCTAAGGGACGTTTTTCTATCAGTGACGAGGTTGCCTTCTGTAATTACAGTTTTGCTCTCTAGAGTCATGATATTACAATAAAATCGCAACTCACGCAGTCATTGTTTTGCCTCTATTTTTATGGGTTTGTGTTTAATTATAACTATTTATGCTAACATTTTTATGTCTATAGGACTTTTTGTGATATTGCAATATCGTGACTCTGGCAGTCATGATATCGCAATACCATGATTTTGTGAATCACGATATCACCTAAACCATCAGAGATTTTGCCTCTGACCGCTAGCGATTAGGCTAACCATTCCAAGTCAAGTTGTAATATCGTAACTCCTATCATATCAATATTGCCATGTTTTTTATGATTTTATAACTAGAGTAGCGATTTTGTATTTTATACTCTGTATTCTTACAAGTTGCATTTTTGCACTTACTGTTGCGATTTTGCAAGTTTGCAGTTTCACTCTATGTTTTACGGTTTTGCACTATGTAAACCTGAGAGCAACATTTAACAAGGGTTTTGTTCATTCAAGAAAGTGCTTCAATACAGGCAAAAACACTCTAAAAATTACAACACCTAAGCAAAAAAGAGGCATAAATATGAAAGTGGTTAAACAGTCTTGAAACATTTCATTTGGTGCCTAAAAGGAGTCTAGTTATTTTTATGTTTAGTTGGTTTGTGAATGTTTTTACAAGTTTTAAACTAAGGTTAAGGAGCCAAATTTCATAAACACCTCATTTTGGTGCATTAAAAATGAACTTGAATCGCTTAGTTACATGCTTTTGAGAACGTTCATTTTATGTCTTGTTTGTTTGGAGTTGTTTATTTTTGCAAACCGATTGATGGTGTATGTTGTGGATGACGAAAATCACTCTTTATTTGCATTTGTGTCTTGTCCAAAGGCATAAAAATAACACCGTTAAGGCTCTCCTTAAATCTGTATGGTTTGGGTGATCTAAATGCGACCTTAAAGTCTTTTTGCTTGTCATTTATTTTGATGTAATTTAGCTTGTGAGCGAGAGCTCATAGCCCCTCACAAGTTCTTTAGGGTTGCATTGACCTAGGGTTTCATCTCCTAGCATTGTACCAACCCTGATCCATGGTGAGGTATATAAATCAAGGCACGAATACTGTGATTGCTAGGAGGCTGAGCAACTAGCCTCTCCAATCGTAATGAAAACCTGAGTTAAGTCTGGCTCACTAGGGGATTCCACTAAGAAGTACATGGATGGAATCACTATGCAAAGGAATAGACTCTTGCCTAGTAAGTTAGCTGGTACGAACTCAATTGGTGTGATTGCATCTCTAGTGTTAACCATACTTGGGACCTATTAACTATTTTGACTTCAATTCAAAATAAGTCAACTCCTTGTAGTTCAAAGCTTATATAGGGGTCTATTAGGGTCTTATAGAGCGTGTCATGACCCTAGTGATGTAATTCAATGTGTCATTGTGTTGGTCATGGTCACTTTTATTCCTTAGTCTATGTCATGTCAGGGGTCATATTTAGGCCTTTTAATGAGGTTTGTATGGTTTACCATGTAATACAAGTTTTTCAAACTATTTCTTAGCATTCCCCATGTTAGTTTATTATCAGACATTTTAGTCTCTAACAAAAAAATATAGGAGTAAAATCAGAATAAGAAGATCAGTGGTAGTTTGGACAGTTTTAGTTGGTTGTACAGCTTCTATAGAATTTGTGACATGTTTGGAAGGCCTTGCAACGACCCTTTAGCTCCCTTGAGCTCACTTTGAAACTTGGCCAACTTTAAAACACTTGAAAATGGCTTAAAATTGTTTCACTTCTCCTTTGTTCCACTAGGCAGGTAGAAGTATGACCAATAGAGGACGAGTCAAGTCAAATTTACTTGGTGGTAGATAGTACTCTTAGTCTACTTTTATTTCATGGCAAGAGTTCAAGGAATGATGAGTTATGTTCTATGAACCATTGTTTAGAAGTTGACTACCTCTTTCTGCATGCTTATCCCCATACCCTGTAGGTTTTCTCTTTGTTTGAGTTGGTCTATATAACCCAAGTGTTGTATATGGTTTCAGTGAGTGTGGACATTCTTCTCTAATGGTTTCCAGACCTGGTTACATGTGTGAAGGTGAATTGATGAACCAAACATCTCAAGTTGCTAGTTGAGATCACCAATGGAGTTGCAGGCATGTTTCATCAACTGTAGATGTTTTCCTTTCTTGTAGTGGTTTCAAGAAAAAGTGTATTGATGTTTCATGCTCCTCAGGGTCATTGTGATCATCTTTCTTTTGGAGTTTTAGTATCAAAAACTAACATGTCAATGAAAATCACATACATATGTCGCACAATCAACTTGCTTCATGCTTGCCACTTACAGTCAGGTGAAAGAAAGTTTTGACCAACCTTTTGAAGATATGAACATGTTCTTAAAGTGTTGAATTGATTTTGGGAGGGAAATAATAAATTCAAACCTTCGAAAAGGTTATAAGTTGACTTGGAGAAGTAATCCAACACATATGGCCTTGTATATTGTAAACATCCACCTAAAGGCAAATAAAAGGACCGTTGCACAGTCATGGTGATGTGATGAAGAGGTATAAAAGTGGTGAGAGGTTACCTAAGGTGTTGATAGTCAAGTTTGAACCATGCAAATGGTTTGAGATTGGTTGAAACAACCAATTCATCATGCACATAGTCTTGTATCATCCCTTCACAGTTCCATATATTGTTAATGTGCATCTACAGTTGGTTCACAAAGGAGTGAGCATTGGAGATTAAGTGTTTGAAGCTTATTTGAACCTTCCTTAAGGTCTTGAAGCATTGAGAATGTCATAAAAATCATGATGGAGTCTATAAAGTGGCAAACAGTATTGAAACCATGTTCTTACTTTGATGAGTGACTTAAGGTACAAGTTACCTTAAAGTCTCTAAAATAGGGTTTTCACCTTTCTTTCAATCCTTCCATAGTGAAATACATGAGGTCTTAACAGGTCTAAATGTTTCCATCATGGAGATCTATCATAGAGGCAATTATTTGACAAGAGAGTTTGGTTGTTTGGTCATGTGATCAAGATATAGAAAGGCATCCATCTTGTGCATTCCTTCATTATAGGTCTTCAATATTATCTATAGTATCCAGGAGCCTAAATGACCCTATAATGCTACAAGGAGGCCTAATATAAGCATAATCATGCAAACAACTACTTTAAAATGGAAACGGTACTAGTGACCCAAAATCATTGGAGGGAGTTGAAGCACAAAGTTGTGACTCAGACCAACACCTATAGGGGCCCCTTTTGGTCCAAGAATATAATATACTTAGAGGGGTATAATAGTATAGGGAATAATCCCACATACATTAGAATATGGAGTGGGGTAGGTAAGAAATAGTATAAGTATAGGGGCATATGGTGTTACAGGGTATTGAAGAGTATTTGTAATTGAGCTTGGCTCAAAGGAGGTAGCCCCCTCGAAGTGGCCCACGATTTGAAGTCGTTCCTTCCACAAAAGGAACATGGATTTAATATACCCAATATTTGTCTACAGGATTCTTAACATTGGTATCAGAGTACTTTCTTGGGCAATTTTTTTTTCATTGTAGTGAAATTAGAGAGACAATTTTCCACAATTTGCATACATCTATAATATTTTAGTTTGCAGTATTGTTAGTTGTGAAGATCATCAATATTGTAGTGAATCTTTGTGTCAAAATACAACACCAAAACCATGATTACATCACATCTATTTTGTATATCTTTGCTCGGGGAGATACTTTGCAATAATTTTGTCTATTGTAAATGTAGTCAGGTAGTCATAGTTATAACAATCATGGATGCTTGTAGTACCCAACCATATAGTATACGAGGGTTTCATCCACATCGGCTCTAGAAGCATGATGAACATGTTCTTCACAACTTGATCTATATTCTTGGTAGATCGGTTTTACTAAGCTCTCTTTCACATCACAACAGCATATGATTTCCCATCTTTAACATGGTGTATATGAGTTTGAGTTAATATTTTCGTTGATCTCCATGTTACTTGGCTCAACCACATACTCCTCGATGACCCTACTTTCTCTGCTTTATAAATCTATGACTTAACATTTGGTCTCTCACCTCAGCATCATCAATGCTCAGCTCAGTTGCACTCAACGTTTACATTGGCCATTTGGGTGGCCTTGGTCTTATCAAAACCTAAGTTCACATTTGCCTCAAATCCAACTCCATGCATAGATCTCCCTTGGGATCGGTCTTCATGGAACTATCCCTTAGCATCTCAGACCTACAAATCCACCATTGGCATCAACAACTCTATCTATCTTTGGTTTTATTGGATCTCCATTCTACACCCTACCTCCTTAATGCCACAACCTCCATCGATCAAAATTTTGAGACCGGCTACCTTCTATGATTGATATGTTTGAATTTTCCCTGCATAATTCCACTACGGCCCCTCCATAACAAGCACCTCAACTCAACCATGATCTGGTTCAAATTGGTGATGGGTTTTCTCTCTCAAAGTGAATGTGCCTAAGACAACAGATTTGACTCTACCACGGCTCACCCCCTGCTACTTTGCTAAGACCATTGTTCATTTTCACCATGGTTTTTGTCAACTTCATTTGTGGTGTTATGTTTATTAAGTGGTTGGTCTTTGGTATTTAGGGTTTCGGTTACTATTTCCATCATTTGGTCTTATTGTGATTAAATTTCGTGATCTTTTCTTAAGTGGTGTATGTGGCAATTTTGTTAAGTGTCATCATGATAATGCTAGGGTATAGTTTTTATAATTGTTAGTTTCAAGCCAACATTGTTTTGACGTTAAGTTATTGATCTACATGTCATTACTTTTAGACTTTTAGTTCATAATTATCTTGTCATTATTTTTTAATAGACTATGTTGTTTTATGTATTAATGGTTTTAATTATCTAGAGTCCAAAGACATTTATAGTGGTGTCTTTAGGATATAGTTTCATCTTTAATTTTTAATTTCATTTATTATCAATCGTGTGTATTTATTAGTGAGCCTTCAATCGTGTGTCAGTTAACTAGTATGAAAAACAAACAAACAATTGATTATTTTATAATGGACATATTTTTGGTTAAAGCCGACATCTTCTCTTGTCAATATTTTTAATTTTTGGTTTTCATGGGGACTCCTAATTTATCTTGAGGTAATTTTATTTTAGAATTGACTCAACTTCATCAAATGGGGACCATCTGATAATATCAAGCAACATTTGAAGCACTTGCCAACCGGACTATAGGCTTCTCCGATGCCTTCTTCCCATATTGCTTCATCAATGGTCTTAATGATACAATTCGACATGAGGTTGAAATGGTAAGTCCTCACACAATGATGGAAGTTATGGGCTTATACAAGCTTGATGAATACCAGATCAACTAGAAACATCTCCAAACAATGCCCCCTTAAATGGCAAAAGCACTAAAAGTGCCTGAGCATTCCTCCAACGAGTCCATTCAGGTAACCATTATGCTCAAGCATACCCCAAATGAGCCCAAGCTGACAATCACAAATCCCAAGTAGGTAATCAAGGCTCCACTTCCCTCAGGAAATAATTCTAAGGGGGATGGCATGTACCCTTAATTGGTTCACAATGATAACTATTTTGAGCACCCCTGTTCTAGATTTGAAGTGATCATTTCCAAGCTTCAACTTTCATTGTTCAACTCTCACTACAAGATTTCAGTTGTGGTTATTCTACTCATCCATATTTATGCACATCCACCTTCTATTTCAATGCTTAGGTTTGCCTTATTATTGTACATGCTCCTATCACAACATAGACAAAAGAAGTGGAAGCAAAAACGAACACATGGCAGAGCTTCCATCTGGTCTTCAACCTATTTTTGGTATGGCTTTCATTTGGTCCTCCTATTTTTTATCATGTTTATAAGGTGAAACATATTTAAGGGGGATATAATGTAATGTACCTAGAGGGGTATAATAGTATATGGAATAATCCTACGTACATTAGAATATGGAGTGGGGTAGGTAAGAAATAGTATAAGTGTAGGGGCATATGGTGTTATAGGGTATCGAAGAGTATTTTTAATTGAGTTTGGCTCAAAGTAGGTAGCCTCCTTGAATTTGCCCATGATTTGGAGTTGTTCTTTCCATAAAATTAACATGGATTTAATATAACCAATATTTGTTTACGAGATTCTTAACAAAGAATGATCATCTACAGTTGATTGTAGGGTGACAATGCAAGCTGAACACAATAGTTTATGTATTGGTCTAACTTAAGGCATGGTATGGACAAGTCCAACTATGATATAAGCCTAAAATACTTCAAGGAGGTCTTAGAACAATGACATAAGGTCTAATATTTCAATATACACCTATAGGCATGTCATTTTTTGAGCAAATAACACAGTCACACAGCTTGCTAACTAGGCCTAACCAAGTGGAAGGTATACAATGAGGAATTTGGCTGAGGTTGGGATGATGAACATGTTTTAAGTGCCTCCAAAATAGTGATGTTCATCACATTAAATTCTGAGATTAAGGAAACAAGATAAAATTGAATCTCAAGAGTACAATCTACAGTTATAACTCAAACTCAGTGCACAGTCCTAATAACTTGAAAGTATGTCTTAGAAATTTGGGGTGTTAGTGGCCTTTCAAAGGTATTAAACTTTGTAATTTATTAAAAAATACCCCCATAACCTACTTTATCTTCTCATACCTTCACATTGATTGAGACAATAGGGGAGATGCCCTTTATTCTGTTTCAGACAGAGGGCACTTCCAGACATACATGACTGCAGGTCAGGTGACTAAAGGGTAATAAGATGTGTTGAGAGATAATAGAACACTTAAGAAAGGTTTAGGGAGTTGTAATCATGGACAAATAGGACTAGGTCCTCATGACATTGAGAAACTAAATAGGATGGCCTAGACATGCAAAAATACAGTCAGGCCTACTAGGCCTAATGCCTAATGGGGTCTTAATAGCACTTCTAGGGCCAAGTAAACATTATAAGGAATTAGAGGACCTTTATGGGGAGTTTTTAGGTGATTTAGAGACTTTAATTTGCATAGAAAATCATGAGAAAGTCATTTTATGGCTTAAGAACAACTCAGGGTACACAGAATGCAGGGAAGGTCTAGAGAGGCCATATTTGGAAACTCATATCTATAAAAATTATTAACATGGAGGTCCAAGGGGTTGATAGATGTTGAAGAGGGTCCTAAACATGATTCTAGTGGAGTTTTTCTAAGGTTTAAATGTCAGGATTGTATGAACAATCCTTAAGAGTCAAAATTACTCAAAACCTTCCAAAACCCTTGCTCATGACCTGATGGGAAAGAAGTATCAAGAAATGAAATAAAGAGGGATATGTTGATAATAAAAGTAATTTTTATTTTTAGATAACTCCCTCAATATTTTTCCCATCCCATTGGCTTGTACCCTGTTTATATGATTAGGGTGTAGAACATGTTTTCTTGATAGATTTTGATGTTTTACAGGTTCAAAAGAGAGTTGAAGGATGATGATCACTTTGGGACATAAAGTGGGACCTAATATAACCCCTCATGTTCATTTATTATTTTAGGTAAACACACAAACACATATACTAGCTCCTTTGCTTTAGGGAGTCCAAACTGGAATAGTGAATGAAAGGTGATCACCGAGTAAGAAGGTGATAATTCTAATTGGGAAGCCTTTTAAGGTTTGCCTAGTGGATTTAGGGATAATAAGACTCTTTATAGTTGTAATATCACCCATTGCATGGATTTTATTGGAGAACTGAAGGTCACTCGAATGAAAAGTGTGAGGAATGAGTGAAGAAGGATGATGGTGACTACAGGTAGTGAGAACACTTGTCCAAAAAGATACCAGTGGTTAGGGACACATCCAATGCATATTGGAGCTTGTTCTTAAACCTACATCACATTTCACACATGGAATCTCTCCCTAGTCTGCTTTGGAGTGCTCAAGGAAGGCCAAATGATGAAGTCAGTTTCTAAGAAGGTGGTTAAAGGGTCCTACGCCAATTTTTAGGAGTTTTCATGCCTTAGAGAGACATTTGTCCAAAGAGACCTTTCATGGTCTATTTCATACTCTAATCCTATACAAAATAATTTATTATCATGCCTTTATAAGTGGAATTATGACCCTTGAGCTCCACTTCTCTCTCTCCTCTCTCACATTTTATAAATACTAGCTATTTTGGCTCTTGTTTTCTAATTCCACACCATATATGGTGAAGCCCTACTGGTTTGATTTTGTACTTTGCCTTTGAATAATACATGTAATTTGGTTTTGAGTTCATAAACATCTTGTTTAAGTGTGTGAAGTGATGTATGTTGAGGTCTAGTGATAAGATTTTATCCTTGCTTCTCTTTATACTTTCATGTTTAGTGCAAGAAGCTCTCATTCTAATAGGTCTTATAGAGTGTAACTAGTGTGTGTTGGTGCATTTATTTGCTTTATTGCATTTACTTGTATTTATTATTTATTATTTTGGTGCACTAATTACTTATTGTAATTAATTTATTATGTTTATTAATAATTTGCGTCAGATAGGATAAGCTTTCTTAGATAGTAGTTAACATAGACACTTATCTTGTTATAGTGGAGTTCCACTCCACTATGCAGGGTAAGATAGGATAAGATTGCTTAACTAGTAGTCAATTTGTGTTGATCATTTACATAAGTTGGACACTTATCTTGTTAGTGTGGAGTTGCACTCCACTATTCATGTAGTCATATATCAGTTGAACTACACATGTTGTGTGAGTTCCTTGATCTTTATCATGCATGCCTTGCTCTATTTAAGCAATGGTTATTTGTGTATTCTACATCAAATTAATATTGAATTATCAGAGTAATTCATCATATTTGAGTTATTTATTTATTTCAATTATTATCTTGGATATACAGTTATTATTTATTACTATTACTGTTTTGTCTCTTATTTATGATTTCTATTAGATTCATTAGATCCTGTAGCTAATTTTAACATGGTACTAGAGCTATCTTGAATCTATAGATTGCTAAATATTCAAGAGAAAAATACCTAGATATAGGATCAATTTTTTGATTTTGTATACAAACATAAATTAGAGCTTTGTGAAGAATTTTTGAGCTCACCATTGAGTTTAGAGTGCCCGAGATAGTCAAAATAGTCTACAATTTTGTCCAAATTGGGCACAAAAGGCAAAATTGGCAAGGGTTTGATCTAGAAGCACCACGCCGAAATCCAACGAGCACCTGAAAATTAAAGCATTTCTAAGCAAAACGGACCTCATGGTTGCATTCATAAGACATCAAAACTTATAGATACATATAAAATTTATCCAATTTGGACATAGTCACCTCGAAAGGTAATTTTTTTTGCTCCTAGGTACGACCGTATGGACTATGCAGACTCAATTTTTTTTAATTTTTGGCAGGCCTCACGGATCAGTAGGCAGATTTGAAAGGGTAAGTTTAGGGGCCCACCATTAGAACACTGGGAGGTATTTTTGAGTGATTTTTTTTGAAATAGCTTAACATTTCATGCTCTTCATTGCTGTGCTTTCAATTTTTTCTGAATTTTTCTAGAATTCAGATTTTTCTACAACAGCTCTTGCCCATCCTCATTTTTGTAATTTCAGAGGCTCATAACTTTCACATATGACCTCATATTGAGGTCCCATTTTTTTTTAAAGTTAATATTTTTTTGAACACAACACATTGGTGTAAAAAAAATTGTAATAAAGTGCATATTTTTTGTACTTTTAGACTAGAGGGCCCAATTGAGCTTTTCGTAAACTGGAAAAATTCTAATCCAACCTTGTGATTGCACTCAATTATAAAGTGCCAAAAAAGTACTTGTTGGGTGGGACAAAACTAAATAGTTTAGGGGGGTTTTGTGGTGTTTTTTGTACTTTGATTTCTACTTTGTGATGGTTTATTTCCAAAGGCATCATGGGGAATCCTAAGTTCTCACTATTAACAAGATATAATTATAACACATGGAAATAGAATGCTTGGAGCATTAATGATGTTAGGATTTATGCCTTACATAACAAGTCTTCTTAATCCACCTACTGATGGAAAAAAGTTACAACACTTTCTCTTTGAAACTGCTAAGGTAATTGGATGCATTCGGTCTTTCATGTCTTTAGATTTGAATTTCCATCTTGACAAATGTATAGATCTAAAAGAGGATTGGGATAAATTAACATCATTATTTGGCAAAATAGATGAGGTTCATGGTTACCAAATTGACAACGAACTCATTAGTTTGGATCTTTGAAATTATGCTACAATACAAGACTACATCACTAAAGTCATAGATCTTAGAGCATAACTTTCTGAATGTAAAATTGATAAAAAGATATTCAATTGATTTTTAGTGCCTTACACAAATTAGGTCCTGAATATTCATCCTTTGTCTCTATCTTTCAGACTCATAGGCTCACATTGGGCACATCATATCAAATGCCAACCTTTGAGGTATTCTCTAAGATTTTAATGGCTGAAGAAGAAAAGTTAATAGCTATGGGTCTAATCAAGTCATCCAAATCTCAAGCTCCAATTATAAGTCAACCTCAGCATAAGCAATTTTCAACATCAACATCCAATACAGGTTCAATTAAAAAGAGCAAAATAATCAGAATAAGTCACAAAAATATAAGAATAAAGGGCATCAATCTTCCTCACAAGGAGATTATAAATCCACTAATAAGAAAGGAGATTCACAAAAAAGGACTAGTACTCTTTGCCCTTATTGCAAAAAGGGGTTTCATAGTGAACAAGATTATTGGAAGAAAGAGATTGATGAACTTAAGGGTCTTGTCAAAAATAATAACATCAATCAATCAAAGGATTATTCCACTCCTTCAAATTAAGGGAAAAGGAAATCTATGGCACTAGTTGCATTGGCAAATTCTCCAAAGTCATGGGTAATTGACTTAGGGGTTTTGCACCATATAGGTTTTGTTCAAGAATAATTTTTTGGATTAGAACCAAGTTCCTTGCCTCATATTCTCATAGGTGATGATTCTAAGGTAGATGTTATAGGAAAAGGTACAATGATGTTGATAATGGTGTATTTGAGGATGTCCTCTATGTGCCAGAGTTATCAACTAGCCTTCTCTTTGTCTACCAAATCACTCACTTTGATACTAGTAGGAATGTTGAGTTCACACTCGATTCTGTATTAATCAAAAAATTGGAGGATAATGCCTTAGTTGCAGTGGGAAATTTTGACAATAATACTTGACTTTATTCATTCTCCCACTTTGTGTCTAGTCTTCCTCTATAATTGTGGCATGAGCGGTTTGGTCATCTAAACTACCACTGTTTACAACAACTTAGTCAACATGATATGGTTATAAGACTTCCACAGATTCAGTTTTTAGGGGGTGTATGTCATGGTTGTGCCTTAGGCAAACATCTAGAGGATAATTTTGATAAAGGGAAGGCTTGAAGGGATACACAAGTCCTCAAACTTGTTCATAGTGATTTAACGAGTCCATTACCTACTTTGTCTTTTAGTAAAACTCACTATGTTCTCATATTTATTGATGACTATTCTAGATATACTTGGGTTTATTTTTTGAAACTCAAGAGTGAAATATTTGATATATATTTAGAGTTCAAAGCTATAGTTAAAAAAATAATCTGGGAAGTATGTCAAGATCCTCCGCACAGATAATGGGAGGGAATATGTGAACAATAAGTTTGAATAATTTTATGCTCTTGAAAGAATTGATCTTCAGCATTCAATTGCACACACACCTCAACATAATGGTGCAGTAGAGAGGAAGAACATATTCTTAAAAGAGATGGCAAGTTATATGATTCATGTAAAATCAATAGTACTTGAGTACTGGGCAAAAGCAATTAATTATGCTGCATATATACAAAATAGAGTTTCTCATAAAGCTTTAAAGGGGATAACACGTCTTGAATCTTGGTGCAATAGGAAGCCAAATGTGCATCATTTTAGAGTCTTTAGTAGTCCATCATGGGCTGACATACCTTCAGACAAGCGTTGTGCTTTGGAACAACAAAGCCAAACTTTCATATTTGTGGGATATCTTGATGGTGTTAAGGGATATGAGCTCATTGATCCATATTCACATGATCTTATTATAATGAGAAGTGTTTACTTTGAAGAAAGTCCTTCAGACTTGTCTTATAACATTTCTTATTCTTCTTGCTTAGAAGAATCAGATAGTAGTGATGATGATAATTTTGTTTCATTTACTCACAAGGATGATGAGTTAATACCTCCCTAGCAGGGTTTAGTGGGTCATGTTCCTCCTCCTCCTCCTCCTCCTCCTCCTCATCCTCACCTATTGATGCCTTTGTAGGTTAGATAGACTTTGGTGAATACAAAACCTGTTATTAGGGATCCATCAGATAGAAGGAGAACATAGTCATAGCATGATCTTCCACATTCCTACATTGCCACAGCTTCCAATCCATAGTCTTTTCAAGAAGCCATAGGGATAGTTAAGTGAGATTCAACAATGGAAGAAGAGTATGACTCATTGATTAGAGAACCAAACACATAGAGATCCATATGCACTTTATTAGGGCTTTGATTTAGGTGGAGATCATTGATCTTCAATATTGTCCTACGAAGGAGCAGATTGTAGATATTTTCACCAAATTTTTCACTGAGAGTAAGTATCTTCACTTATCTCTTTTGGGGGTGCGAGACATCATTTCTTTAGGGGACATCATTTATTCAGTGGACATCAATTATTTAGAGGGGGTCTCCTAGACCTTCATTTTGAGGAGTTTTTTTTCCTTCAGGTTTTCTCCTTTCCTCATCTATTTGTACAGAGTGCCTAATATGGCTACACATTATTGGGACTCTTATATACATAGCCCTACCTAAGTTTCGCTTATGGGGGGGGGGGTTGGTGCATTTATTTGCTTTATTGCATTTACTTGTATTTATTATTTATTATTTTGGTGCACTAATTAATTATTTTAATTAGTTTATTATGTTTATTAATAATTTGCACTAGATAAGATAAACTTGCTTAGCTAGTAGTTAACTTAGACACTTATCTTGTTATAGTAGAGTTCCACTCCACTATTCAGGGTAAGATAGGATAAGATTGCTTAACTAGTAGTCAACTTGTGTTGATCATTTACACAAGTTAGACACCTATCTTGTTAGTGTAGAGTTGCACTCCACTATTCATGTAGTCAGATATCAGTTGAACTACACGTGTTGTGTAAGTTCCCTAATCTTTATCATGCACACCTTGATCTATATAAATAATGGATATTTGTGTATTCTACATCAGATTAATATTTAATTATCATATTAATTCATCATATTTGAGTTATTTATTCATTTCATTTATTATTTTATATATATAGTTATTGTTTATTACTATTACTGTTTTATCTCATGTTTATGCTTTCTATTAGATTAATTAGATCCTGTAGCTAATTATAATAGTGTGTTTGGCTTCCTTTAAATTTTCAAGTAGCTTGAGTGTCTGAAAATGACCTCTAGCCCACTTACCTTGAGTTGTCTCATGCATATCACCTCCATATTGAAATAATAATGCTAGAGTATTCTAAGACTTTGAAGCTAGTGTTGTAGGTCATTTTTCTTAGTACAAGAGTATAATAACATAGTGGAGATACTTATGGTGTATCACCCCCTTATAATAGTTTACTTTCATGCATATTTATACCCCTTTTCACACAAGTAATTAGTTAGTGTAGGTGATAAGTGCTTAAAGGCAAATCTAGGGAGTTAGCCCTTAAACCTAGAGGTATACCTCTACTATAGGCAACCCATAGGCCTAAAGGTATTCCAATGTTTCCAAAATATTAGAGTAGGCTTGAACAACCTTCTATAGGGTGTGATATTTGGTGCCAACAGGACCATCTAGACATATGAAACCTATAGTTCCATATCATTGTACAATCTCTTGAGAGAAGAGGGGTGTAAAAACCCTACTTATTCATGCACTTTTATTTTTAGATTAACACTTAAAATCCTCTCATGAGCATTTATATAGATGAAATTCAATATTATTATGTAACCTTGTTTGTTTTAGGATCTAGAATGTTTACACTTAGGTGTTTGTGTCATTTTATCCTTTATTGCATGGTTTTTTTAGTTTAACTATCTATTTTGTTTGTTATGCCATGTCAACCCGAGTATTATCTTGTAGATCATTTTGTTTATTGAGGAGGCATTACATTATTCATTTGACACCATAATTTTACCTCAATCTTTTTGAAAAATCTATGTGTGGATCACTTGATTGGAAAAAGGTAACGTTACATTGCCCAATCCATTTCAAGTTTTGTACCTTGGAGTCTTGAAACATACCATTGATTATATCTTTCGAGCATGATAACATCATTACATTGCTTAAATCATTTCATAGACTTGTTTACCTTGTGTCCAAATTTCACTCTTGAAACCAATCCATGTGTGCTCTTTAGATCTTTGTCTAGTGTTGTTATGCCATTCACCTTTGTTCAGCTTGTTATTTGATTAAAGAAGCCTAGTTTCCTAAGTTGAGTTTTCAATTAACCTTGCCAAGTTCAAATCCAAACATTGATTGATTTCGATTTATGCCTTGTGTAATTTAGGCCTAGACACTAATCTTTCTCTTTTGGGTTGTGTAACTTAGTTTAATTCTTTACCTGATTTGAACAACTATTGTTTGTGCCTAGTTTTGGGAGAAATAACCTATCTTCCTCATGCCTTTTATTTCATGCCTTATGCCAATTGACCAAGTTCATGTCTAAATTCAAATGCCATGTTTGTGCCAAAGTGTTTCAGATTTTTTAGATTAAATCATTATTTTGTTTAAAGTCTAAACTTTGTGTTTATTTTGCCAAAAGTCCTAGCACATGCCTATTTTGAGCTTAGCTTTTGATGCCATGTTTAGCCAGAAGACCTAAAAACTTTTTATTCTCCTAGATTAGACTTTTTTGGAACACTTTGAACCTAGATTTTGACATTTTGATTTTAGTTCATCCACTTGACCCTTTTGTGTGTGAGACATTTAAGGTTGGGTATTTGGCATTAGGATGTTTTATAGTAAGTTTTTGCATAGACCCTTTTTAAAGATACAACTCCATCCTCTGACCAAGTTAAACCAAGTTTGAACTATTTACCATTTATACATTGCTTTTAAGAGTTTATATAACTCTCAATCCTTTTTTCATGAGGCATTCACCATTGATTTGAATATGTCTCATTATACTTGTAGTGGAGTCATGTACAATCCGAGATATGGTAATGTGGTTGCACAAGAAAACTTTGTTCAAGACCCCTATGGTGATGATGTAGTGTGTGAGATGGATGATTATCCACCTTATAACAATCAATCAAGGGAACAAAGCCAAGATCCTTTAGCTCACTATTTGGTCAACATGCCTCCATACTTGGAGTAGGACCAAAAAAAATGATGCAATACCTAGCTAGTGTACCTTTGGTTGTAGAACAAACTCAAAATCAACTGTACTATGTTACAATGCCATCAGGCTATGACCCTTAGCTATTTGATAATCACTTGCTTGTGAATAAGGACAAAGTCTTAATTAGAGCCATGGGGGTAGGGGCTAAGTTTCCAATAGACTTCCCCCATAAAAACTTACCAAGTCTAGTTCGAGTGCATCACAATATACCTTATAATCAAACCAATGAACATGCCTCTTCTAGAAATCCTCAAACTCTAGTGTTGATGTTGTATCAAGACCCTCGTATGATTATCATAGTAAAAGGTCTAATGAAGGATCATTTCATACAAATAAAGACAACATACCAGACCTATTTGAACTTAGTGCATAACTTTAACAACATGACCATGTCGAACACTGCTCTTATCGAGTTAGCTCCTTCAATAGGAGTCTTAATTGAATTATTAAGCCAAGAAAATCATGGTATATAACCATTCATGAAAAACACTTCGATTGGAGACATGTTCAATACCCTAACCATCGAAGAAGTGTCTTCTACTTCTACACAGAATAATGAGCCTAATAGAGTGGATAATACACAAGTATTGTCTAATCCATACCAAAGTGGTGTAAATGTACAAATAACTAGTCTAAAACAACATGTGCCTTTAGTTAACACCATGAGTGGTTTTCAAACATAGGGGGTAGGAACTTCTACGTCCCACCCATAATAAACTACCTCTAATCCTTAACCAATTTCATCAAGCACATAACCACAAGGATTAAGTAGTCAAGTGACAACTAGTGTTGTGCCTCGATAAAATGTGATGAATATTACTCCACTATAATAGGTGATGACTAGCATTCCACAACCACAAGTGTAATCCAACATACTAAGTAGTAGAGGAAAAACATTCTACCACCTCAACAAGGGGCAACCAATGTTCCACTTTGTTAGGTAGTGATGAACGTACCTCTTCAATCATAGACTAATATACCATTACAATAACAAATGATGTCTAATCAATAAGGTACATCTATTGGTCAACGATAAATGTCAAACATCTACAAGTGTTTAATTCATAATAGGGGCTCATTCAACCAAGGGGTTCTACCATTCCACAAGTGTCAATCAAGCAATAATTGCCTTTCATGCCAAACATGCCGCAAACTCAATGATAGGGCCTTGGTTCACAAGTTTTCCTTATTCAGCCAGGTTTGACTAGTCGGCAATAAGTCCCTAATCAACATCAACAGGCACAATACTTCACCCTTAGCCATATCCTTTTGTATCAGCCATAATTCCCCCAAAACTAGGTATATATACCCAATCCTAACTAGAATATCACACCACAATGCATGCAATTCCAATAATTGCATCCTAATATGTGTATGCATATTCTTGGTCAATTCCCTAACTAAATAAACCTTCCACAACAAAACATGCCTCTATTATACCTTGGTCAAAGTAATCCAGTTTTGACCACCCAACCTTCATCTTAGGGGTTTCCTCGTAGAAGAGTTGCAACAAATGAAGGATGCAATTGCCACCATCTAAGCCAAAAATAGACCAAGAAGTTTAAGTTGGATGATGTGTGTTCCTACCCCTTCAACATGGAGTATTTGAAAATACCATTTCCTCCAGGGTATGAACCACTAAAATTTGACAAATACAAGGGTAAAGGAGACCCAAAGGCCCATTTAATAGAATTATTTATTATCTGCCAGCTAGCGACCTACAATAACATATACCTCCTACTGTTATTTCCTTAGAGTCTAACAATACAAGCCTTGGAATGGTTCTTAAAATTAATTAAAAACTCAATATCTGATTTTGATTGTCTTTCAAATAATTTTGTGCAACATTTCTCCTACAATCTCAAACATGAGATTTCATTGGTAGATTTGATGCAAGCTAAACAAAAGGGCAAAAAAAATCTCATGAGTTATCTGCAATGATGGAGAGCACTTGCTAGCCACTTTACTCATAATTTACTAGACAAGCAATTAGCCACTATGTTTACCAAAAAATTGTATAGCGATATATCTTACCATTTAGAGCTGTAGTGTGTACACACTTTTAAGGAAATCATTGACAAAGGTTTGTTAATCTAAAGAGACCTTATTAAAAAAAAAATCATCAAGACAATATCATCAAATCAAAACTAGAATCAAAACCAAAACAATGGTCAAAATTAAAACCAAGTCAAAGCACAAGCATTGAAACCAACACAGGCTAACAATTATGACAAATCCAAGTCATTTAATTACAATAATAATGTTGTTGGAAATGGAGTAACTTAGTCACAAAATGTCCAAATGGTGTAAACATTATTTTCTCAACTGATACCATATATGTAAATTATTACTAACCAACAACCTATTCAACAAGCACAACCTTCACAACGGCCTAGACCAACATAAGAAATGCAGTAACCTTTGCCTTTGCAAACCCCTCCTCCAAAGAGAATTATGCCTACTCATCACATCTTTAATGACCTTAGAGAACCCATTGAAGCCATGTTTTGCAAGTTAGTCACCACTAATCGATTAGTTGGATTATTCTGAAGGATTATCCTGAGGGCATTCCTTATCCAGATTGGTATAGGCAAAATGAATTTTGTGAGTACCATGGAATTAATGGACATAATTTGCATCATTATGTGTAAATTAAACATATTATTCAAAATATGTTGGAAAATGGAGAGATAACATTGGATGATGGAGCTTCCACATCTAATAGAACATCAATATCTATCAAAACCCCTTTTCGAAACATAACAACTAATAGCAGTAGCAAAAGACATAATAATAATAATAATAATAATATCAACAATCGAGACAACCAACAAAACTAGCAGCAACAATAACATCAAATGAATGCAAAAAACCAAGGCTAGAACGATGACAATAACTTACAGACATATCACACAGTTGCACATGAGTATAACAAGGTTGCAGGCCATATTGTAAGAGGATGCATTTTCAGCATTTCCATCAATCCAAGACCAAGTGCTAATCAAACAAGACTATTGATAATCAATCCCATCCAACCAACCTATGTCAGTGATCCTTCCTTGACCTGGGACTACATATAAATGTACCAACAAGTAGGGATTACTACTTTTGAACCTCATACTGATAACTCATCATTGACCCATGACCATGCACAAGTGCATCAGCAATCCTAACTTATCCTATATGGTCCCCCTCCACCATCATTTGCTAGTAATAATGGTCTTGTATCTAGTCCCAATTGTGCAATCACAACTCAACAGTCAAAATATTATCATCCCAAGCCCACAACCATCTACCATTTCACCTATCCAACCCACCATTCTATCTAGGAACAAGCCATTTATCGCTATCCAGGACAAGATGTTTGATATTGTGGAAGAATTGCAAAAAACACTTGCATGAATCTCCATTTTAGATTTGTTGTGTACGTTAACCATGCACAAGAACATCTTGACAAATTTACTTAGATAATCACAAGTTTCCAATGACATATCCCCAAACAAATTTTTAGCTTTCATTGGACATCTAGCTCTAAGCCAACAATTAACCTTCATCCAAAGTGATATGTCATCCCTTAGCCTTCTTCATAACAATCCATTATACATTGAAGTTGTCATAACATAGCATGAATTTAAGCGTGTCCTCATAGATAATGGATCAGGTCTAAATATTATGTCTCTAAAGCTTATCAAGCTTCTCTAATACATAACCATCAATCTCCAGCTAGAAACAATCACCATCACCATCGAAGCCCATGACAATGAAGAATGAGAATCACATGGTACCATTAGCTTACCAATTATCATTGGGAATTTAAGCCATGATACCTTATGCCATGTGTTGGACCTTGAATTATCATATAAATTACTCTTAGGTAGGCCTTGGATACATGAGATTCATACAATCCCTTCTACATTGCACTAGTGTATCAAGTTCTCCCATTTAGGTATGGAGGTCACTATTCATGGAGATTCACAAGCATACAAGCATTGTAAACATTTAGAAGTTGAGTGCAAAAGTTATAACTACCATTTTGGTTTGAATCTAATTGCTAAGAAGGAAAAAGGGAATAAAATTCTTGTTGATTTGGCAAAGGCTAATTGCATTGACCAATACCCTTGATTTATATTCTCACATGCCACCTCTTGAGATGTGCAATCATTTTACCTTCATGACTAATGGCCCAGGAGAATAATTGACCTATGATATGTTCCACATTTCCAAGCTTCCACAAAACCCCAAGTCCTCTAGAAGAGCTAAGGCCAAACCACCTTGCATAGAATGACAATGAAAGGGAAAAGGTGAAATGCATAATCCAACACCTCTCATTTTCACATCAACCACTAGCCAAAAATAGGACCCACTTGCAGATGATGAATCATGGTTATATAATGATAAACTAGTTGACTGTTACCAAAATTCTAAATACCATATACCTAATAGGATCATAGAAAATCATGCCTATCAATGAGGAGGTCTTGGCCCAAATTGGCAAGGAACACTTGAGCCTATTTTTACCACTTGGTAAAAATGAACATATGGTCTTGGATTTAAACTACCTAGGGGTGACCCCACGTATCTTATTAGTGTTCCATCACCAATAACTAGTGATGATGATGTCGACAATGAAGTAGAGTGTGATCATAGCCCTTATAAAGGCTTGAACAATACTGATTTATTTGACACTCATGCCATTTGTAACCTTAGACTAGTTATTCACCATAATCTGCTTCCATTATATCACCCTCCACTTATAAACTAGGACCAACAAGAATCCATAGTACCTGTAGATGAGTTTAAGAATGATGAGGCATTTTGTGATTTTTTAGGCTTAAGAGGCAATGTTCTATTGGGAGAACACAAATAAGGGTTCTCAATTAAACTAAGTTTTGTAGCCTTTTTTAGAGAACATGTGAATACCCTTATCCATAAAAAATTAAATAAAACATTGAGGTCCCAAAGTGAAAACTTTCTTGATGTGCTTTTGGACCAAGGTAAAAGTAAAGAGAAAGGCCCGTCTAATGGTGAAAACCTATTTCAGGTGCCATTAGATGGGGGTGTTAAACCTTCCTCAAACATAACTCAGGAGAACACTAATGATAAACTTTCCTATGGGTCTAACTTCAATTTTGAAGAATAGCAGGATTTTGATCAAATTATCCAAGAGTTTCCAATAGTGTTTATCACATGGCCATCCCTACCATTGGGAGATTTTGATTCATCTTTCCTAGGAGAACTTGAAGAGCCAGTCCAAAAAGAGGACTCTACCATTATAGGCCAATTTAAATCTTTTTTGACCATTCTGGAAGATGGTTCAACTCTTCTTGTGGAGGACACTACGGAGGTCAACATCGGGACTCCAAATTATCCAAGATGGATCAAATTAGGAACATCTCTCATTGAGGAGGAACATGACATGTTTATAGCTCTTTTAAGGGAATTTATTTATATATTTGTCTGGGCCTACTTAGATATGCCAGGTTTAGACCCTACCTTAGTTGTACACCACCTTGTGGTACATCTTGATGCTAAACCTGTGAAGCAAAAATTGTACATGATGCATTATCACATTGTTGTATTAGTAAAGAAAGAGTTAGAAAAACTCTTGCAAGTGAGATGTATTAGATCAATTGATTATTCAAAGTGGATCTCTAATGTTGTGTTAGCTAGTAAGAAGCTATAATGAATCAAAATCTACGCTTATTTCAAAGATATAAACAAGGCATACCCCAAGGATGACTTTCCTGTACCAAACATTGACATGATTATTAACTCCACAGTGGTGTATGAAATGCTTTCACTAATGGATGGATTCTTAGGATACAACCAAATTTGAATTACACCAAACAACCAACATAAAATAGTGTTCACCATTATGTGGGGAATATTCTATTATTAGGTTATGCCATTTGGTCTCAAAAACACTGGGGCCACATACCAAAGAGCCACAACCACCATATTTCATGATATGATGTATGACATTGCTGAAGATGATGTCGATGACATATTGTAAAAATCAATGACTAGGGCTAATCATCTAGTAGCACTACGGAGGATATTTGAGAGACAATGTGAGTACAAGGTCAGACTCAATCTTAAGAAATGTGTTTTTGGAGTTACTTTAGGCAAATTTCTAGGCTTTATTATGTTTCACAGAGGCATTTGAGTCGATCCAACCAAAGTAAATCCCATTATAGAGGTGTCACCATTGACCAATTGGAAGTAGCTCTATAGTTTGCAGGGCAAGATTCAACCCATCAGATGTTTCATATATATTATAACTAGGATTAGGAGGAATAATAATCAAAATATATTCAATGTAAATCTGAATATTTTATTTTTCTAAAAGAGTAAGCTTAAAAAACTTATGAGAGAAAAAGTTGGTTAAAGAAAACCAACTCACAGGTATAACCAACCTGTCAACCAATAATAAACAAAACCTTTGGATAAATAATCCAACAAACTCCCCCTTGATCCAAAGGGATATAAAATAAGAAATATTTAGAGTAGTGACTTTAAAGTCATCAAAGTAACTCTGTCGCAACTGCAAGTGGTGTACTGTATCTTTGGCATTGACTAAAAATTGATGTTGTTCCATAAATAATCCCACCCATATGAGTTTGTCAAAAATGGTTGATGAACAAGATCAAAGCCTACTCATCCTCGGTGATCATCGTATTATATTGTAATGGAACATAATCAAGCATGTCTAACTACATCGATCCATATAAGGTCCCACACATAAATGCATCCAAGTGACAAAACCCATACTATGTATGGCACATCTCTGTGATATTCAACAAATGTTGATGACCTTCACTAACACTGAAGGTACTATTAACCCCTGTCAACTTATACTATCATTGATAATTGATCTAAGACCAAAAAATGCAATATCTTCTCCCTCTTTCAAGTGAGAGGTGAGAAGTTGTGCATGAAGAGAAATAAAATCAAACAATATTGTCTACTCCATGACATGAATATCAGGTATGGAAAGCCAAAAATAGAACTAAAATCAAGAACACAAGCCAAAAAACTACTACTACAACTATTCCCTGTCTTGAGCCTAATAGTTTACACAAGATGGGTGAATTATTGAGCACTCAAAATATGGTGTCATGTCTATCGAGACCATAGACCTCAGCCATATAAGATGCATCTTGATCAGAGGAAGTATGAAAATAATTAGAATAACTGGAGTAACCAGAAGAGTGGCAGCTAGAATGATCCACATAATTTACATAAGCTTTCTTTTTATGTGGAAAATAGGGTTGTCGAGAAGGATACACATCTGCAAGATTTTTAATGTCACCACATTTTAAACATGTCAAATATTTTCTATGTCTATGAGATCTAGAAGAAGCTAAATCATTGGAGGAACTACATGAGTGAGAAGAGTGCTTATGATGATGTATGCATTTGGAAGACCCTAGAGAGTGCTGATGTGAATGTTGTGGAGATCGATAAGAATGATGTGAAGAATGTCGCTAAGAGTGTTTCAGAGAATGCTTTTGAAAATTTCATTATACATGGTGATGTTCTCTATGTTGGGACCTATTATTTACATAGTGAGCCTCTTAAATAGGCATACTTTTCTTCTTTGTAAATTATCTCTCATGTTGAGTCAATAACTCACAGATTGTGTCAAATGTGGTACCATTTAACTTATCATTAAGTTGTAGAATTTTAACAAAATTTGTGAATTAAGACCATTCAATGTGGTGGAAATAAACCTGTCATCATCAATTTTACCACTAGTTGTGCAATATTCTTGTTTAAGTGTTTTCATGTGAGAAATATATTCAAAGACATCTTCATCTTCTGCCAGTTTATTGTTCAAAAGTTGCATAAGAAGGTTAATATTTTTATATGTAGGTTATTTTTCATACAAATATTTTAATGATTTCCACTCTTTCCATGTACCAATTTTAACTAACTCACTATGAATTATAACTTGTTTGGTGCAAGATGATTTCAAAAGTATGAATGCATGCTTATCACATTTCTAGTACTCAACCAACTTTGCGGCTTCAATTGGTGGTGTGGTTTATCTCTCTATTATTTCCCATAAATCATTAAATATTAGGGTGTTATCCATGTTTCTACTCCATTCTTTATAATTTTTAGGCGACAATTTACCATTTTTTGAGATCAAACTCACAATTTTTGCCATGGTGCTAAAAAGTCAAGTCAAAAGGGAATGTTATTGAGGTTTTGCCTTTACCTTCCAAAAAGATTCTGAATACAAGAGATTTTTGATACTTAAAAATTTATAATAATACCACCTATTATCTCCTTTTACACTCTTATATCATCAAAATTCAATCTTATTCCACCAATTACATCTTTATTTTATCAAAAGTAAAAAATAAAAATAAAAACATTTATTGCTTTTATCCCACTATAATTCATGCTTTTACAATACGTGTGCTCTTTGCAACTTTCAAGGCATGCATGTAATGTATCAAAAAAGATTCTCAATAGAGAATATTCCTTCAAAAAGGCATATACCATAGAAATTTTGTCTTAAATAGAAGATTTGAACCCTTGACATCTACTAGTATAAGTGACTACCAAAAATAGATTTGCCAATCCCTCTACATGCAAATTTAAAATATACATAAATAATATTTTAACTAAACTTGAGTTCTATAATTTTCACAATAAAAAATATGTGCACATAAAAGCAAATGTGAAATCAATTTACCAGCGTTTCGCTTGCAGGGAAAGAACAACTATGGCTTTTCTTGTGGGACCCTCACTAATTTTAGGTTTCACTAGATTTTTGATAAGATTTTTAAACTTTTTAACATGACATGGCTGCACTACACTTCTGAAACATATAAATCCATCTTATTTGTGTTGCCTCCTCCAAAATTATTGGTTTGATTGTTTATGAGATCCCTTATAATGATAGAGACCCTATCTATGGCTAGGGTAGTAGCAGAAAAAATGACCCCTAGTGCAAGACATCAGGGATTGATGTTGACGAAATCATTTTTGTAATTTCCTCTAGGAAACAACACCCAACCCCACTCAATTCATCATTTAATCCATTCATGGAAGGGCTCATCCATCGAGAAACATCAATGAATAAGCAAATAAAAGCCCTAAAATCAATGACTATTGACACAATATCATTTTGAGATCATATGGGACACTACAATGAACTTTAAAAATAGAATAAGAATGTCATTGTTATTCTCGAGGAGTGGCTCAAAGAATATGGTTATGAACCAGTGGAAATTCATAGCAGCGATGAGCTTTTACTGGCCTAGTTAGAAATAAAAATGATACACCTATTTCTCTTGGCAGAGGTTACCACTAGCAAATTACAACAAACCAAAAAAAATTATGTAAATGAAGCATTGTACAGGTCAAGTTATTATTGTTAGTAATTTTGGCATGTCAAGGCCCAATTACTACCCTACCATCTAAAACTTTCCCAAAATGGTTAGTTAGCCTTTGAAGCTGGTCAGTTAGTCAAAAATATCAAAAGAATAGAAAATGGTTTCAAAGGTCATTAAATTGTCTCAAAGAGATTTAAATATGTTGAAAAGGGTGATTTTATCATAAGTTTAAATATTCAAATTATAATAAGGTCATTTGATATGCCAAATAGCCCCAAATTAGCTCGCACATGACATATTTGATGTTATTATTAATATCCATACATTTTTATAAAAAAATTAAAAAATGTTATTTCATGCAAAGAAAGTTTTCAATGCCAAAATGGAATTCTTGCAAAAAACAAGAAAATTAAAAGATTCTTGAAAAATATTGTATTAAATTTTAAAAAAGAAAATTGATTCAAGAAGGAGAAGCATGCAAGTGGAGTTAGTTAAGGTTGACTTGTCAAAGCTTGTTTCTTAATTTCCATGCAATAACTCAACTTGCAAGAAACTCAACTTGCAAGAAACTCAAGTGGAGTTCTCCTTGGAAATATGGAGTAGTATTTTTGGAAAGGATATTATTTTTTATCAAACTTGGGCCCACAATTCTTTTCAATGCCAAGATTTGGAGCTCATCATGCAGTTTGTGTAGAATTAAGGATTTAATGAATATATTATTGTAAAAAGGAGTTAGTCTTGAGTTGAGTGAACCAAGACTAACCCTTATCTCCTCTCATTTCTTGTTTCAATTCTAAAAAGGAAGGTTTCTTGAAAAACATAAAGAAAGGAAATATTTCAAGAAGGTTGTAATTAATTTAAACTAAAAACTGACTTGAGTTCACATCCACTTGATCTTATCATATTCTTTTAATGCCAATCTCTTGAACTTTTGTATAATTTTCTATAAAATGACCTTTTGGAATTCATTTAAAAAAAATGATTATTGATATTCAATAATAGATTCCTTGAAGCTAGATAGAGGAAATTGATTTTGAGTTATATATTTTTTGGGTTTTGGATGTGGATTCTATATAGTGTGTATTTGATTGTGTACCAGTACTAAGTGGGATTGCATCCCCTTTGGGTAGGTCCCTTCCCCCGCTATTACTTCCCATCTCATTTCACCTATCTTCCTTTGCAAGTCATTTGAAGAGGCAGAGCCCTCATGTAAAAAGTTTATGCAAGGGTAATATAGAACTCCATTTTCATTTTGATTAATAGTGCCTAGTGAATATCACAAAATTCAGGTGCATCACCCCGTTAAAATAAGTTTTCCCGTCTGATATGCCCTTTAATTTCCCCTACCCCTTTTCATCCAAGAACAAGAAAATAATTAGATTTAATAGATAAATCTTAGGGAACTAGCCCTGTTTGGAGGTTCTTCTCAAGATAGAGGCACCCACCCTCTGAGAAGATCCCATTGTTTCAACTAGAGTGAGGGTTTTTTGCTTTTTCACATCTTCAATCAGGGTGCAACTCTAGGATGACAACAATTACCAGAAATCTATGCATAATAATAAAACAAATATCCCAATCAAATCTATTGAGTTTTCTTTCTATTCTCCTATGTGAGAAACCTTGCTCTGATACCACTGTTACAACTAGGATTAGGAGGAATAATAATCAAAATATAGTCAATGTAAATATGCATATTTTATTTTTATATAGAAGTAAGCTTAAAAAGCCTGTGAGAGAAGAAGTTGGTTAAATAAAACCAACTCATGGGTATAAATAACCCATTGACTAACAATAAACAAAACATAACAAAGCCTTTGGATAAATAATCCAACAATATCTTAGTTAGTCAAAAAATTCCACCCATTAACACACTTGCTAAAGAAGGGTGTCACATTTAATAAGAATGAAGAATGCTAGGCTTTTTAGTAATTAAAAGAATACCTTGCCAATTTGCCTATTTTGTTGTCTCTAATGTTGGGAAAATCATTCTTACTATATTTATCTGCCACCACCAAATCCCTGGGGGCACTTCTAGCTCAACATGATGATAATGGAAAAGAACATGCCTTATAATATCTAAGTCATAATTTGGTTGCGTATGAGCACAACTATATGCCCAATACAAAAACTTGTTTAGCTATGATCTTTACAGCTCATAAACTGTGACATTGCATGTTAAACAAAAATACCATGGTTATTTTAAAAGTGGATAAGCTCAAATATATACTATCTAAAATAGCCTTAAAAGGCCACATGCCTAAATATATCATGCTTTTTAGTGAGATTGAGATAGAATACATCAATCAGAAGGTCATTAAGGGACAAGTTTTTGTAAATCAGTTTATTGAAGCACCCATTGCAGATACAAAACCTCTAACATTCCAATTCCCAAATGAGCCCATTATTACCATCATTGAAACACCTCTTGAGGAGCAATACTAGAAGCTATATTTTTATGGATCAGTCACAACACATGGATTAGGGGTAGGCCTTTTGTTTATTACACCATAGGGGGATCTAATCCCTAAGTCTTTCCATATCAACTTTCTTTATACTAACAACAGGAAGTAATACAAAGTACTCATTATAGGACTTTGTCAAGTAGTACTATAGAATATTCAACATCTAAAGGCTTATGGTGATTCTTAGTTAATCATCAACAAGGTTACAAACCATTTTTAGACCAAGGATGACAAGTTGGTGCCATACAAGGCCATGGTCAACATTCTTCAATAGCAAATTACCAATGTTCAATTTAAACATATATCAAGGGACAATAACTAAATAACATATGCCATGGTCACCATTGGATCTTCGATACATAATATAAACACATCAAAATAACATCAATTTCTTGTTGAAAATCTAATAATGCCAACTCATGCACCTTTAACCATTGCAATGATATGTGATATTGTTGGTCCCAACTCTATTTAGTATTCAAACCTTTATGCCTATCTTTATGACCATATTATGCCATCAAACCTATCGCATACACAATCCAAGGCCTTTAATCACTGTGCCACATGTTATACCCTACTTGGACTAACCCTTTACTGAGACAACTTTGATGGAACTCTACTTCATTGTTTAACTTTTGTATAATCTACAGTAGCATTACGGGAAGTTTATGGAGTATGTGGATCCCACACAAATAGAGCTATCCTATCCAAAAAATTCCTACATACCAGGTATTATTAGCTAATGATGGATGCAAATGTATTTGTGTATATTAAAAAGTGCAACAAATGTCAAAGGCATACCAATATGATTCATACCTCAACTAAGACTTTGAAACTAATTCTTACACCATGGTCATTTGCTACAGGGGGCCTTGATCTCATTGAAAATATATACCCCACCTCATCTAATGGCCATATATGCATCCTTACCACTACTGAATATTTTACTAAATGGGTTGAATTTATACCCCTCACTTACATGACTGAAAACCAAATTTCCAAATTCATCTTCAACCATCTCAGTTTTTGATATGGTATCCCCTCTGATATTATATATGATTATGGAAGATCATTCAAAAACAAGGATGCCAAATCATTGTGTATAGAGTATAAAATTACTCAACATTTTTCTATTGCCTATTACCCACAAGGTAACGACCAAACAGAAACATCTAACAAAACCATTATCACCATCCTTAAAAAAATTATCAATAATGTCGATCATAATTATTACCTATAAATATTCTATAACCTCTGGGCATATTGTACCAATTACCTTACTCCAACAAGAGCCACTCCATATTCAATTATTTATGGCATTGAAGCCATTCTTCCCATTAAGGTCAAGTTACCTTCTTGGCACGTCTCTCTGAGACATGTCCTAGACGATGAAGACTATCGAGTAGCTCACCTACAAGAGCTAGAGTTACTTGATGAGAAATTCATGGCTATGATTATCAACCTAAAAGCATACCATAAACAACTCCATGGCCATTATAACTGATGAGTCATACACATAGACTTCAAACTTGGTGATCTTGTACTTAAAGAAAACCAATAAAATACCATAGGCACTTTCATCATTGTTGTAAACTATGGTGTTGGAGCCTACAGGCTCGCTACACTAGATGGGGATGAACTTGATGAGTTGATGAACATTATCACCTCAAGCATTACTTTGCTTAAATAACTTACAACATTATCTATGAGGCACATTTTCATTATACCATAATATCGACTTTCTTATTTGTGTTATACCATTCTACCATGTACCATTCTCCCATACCTTTTCTATTGATCGAGTTGTTTTCACCCTCCCTACCTAGTCCTTTGACCTTTGATATATTCTATTAGTTCTATGACCACTTTCAGTACGAAGATTCAGATCAAGTTTCAGCAGTTAATTTGACATTCTCAACAAAGGCCATATTTTGGAGTAGTATGATAGTGGTTTGGCAGTTTCATCCTTCATTTTTTGTTCCATTTTATACCAAGTGTTCTTAATTATAACTACCTTTGGACAAATCAGTGTTTCACCATCATTCTACTAATTATAACCACCTATGGGAAAATTAGTATCATTGACGTATACCATTGTTTACTAATTATAACTGCCTATGGGTAAATTAGGCACAATATTATTTATCATGCTTTGAATTACCACCTTGACATGCCTATGTTGTACTGTGTCATTTACCACCTTTTCTTGCATTGTTTGAATTATTTGCTACCTAGTCAGATTCCTCTATTGTAAGGCGATAATACTATGACTTGAGGTCCTATTATGGGACTATGTAGGTAGCACTCAATTGAAATTGAGGTTAGCTCAGTCACCCCTTTGCCATGCTCTCACCATTTTGTGAGAAAATTCTAATTTTGAACGCTCTCATCATTTTTTGAGCATGTTAAGTTTGAACAGTCTCACTATTTTGCGAGTTTGGACCTTTAGTATCTCATTATTCTCTCTCAAGTTGAGATGCTCTAAAAATTCCAAAATCATTTGTAAAATTGATTTATGAAATCCAAAAAGAATCCTCATTAACCTTTTATTTGACTTAAGGATTCTGAGAATCCTCACTAAGTCATAAAAAACCACTTGTCATTTAGTTCCCATCCTTACTAGCCTAGTATCTCATGCTCTTGCTATTTTGTGAGCTCATTTCCATATTCTTCTATAACATTCATCTTGTTTTCTTCTCATCATTTTTCTTCTATCTCATATCCTAGGAGAACTATATTTGGCCTGAAGTTTTGTTGGATATTATGTCCCTGGTACTATGCAGGCAACGTCCACTTGCCTAGTGTATCTAGAGATAACTTGACCACCCCTTATTTTTTTTCTATTCCCCCATATTGTTTGTGTGTTTCATTGTCTCCTAGGGCCTAGGGGAAATTTTCATCATCTTGTTTGTGTCATGTTGTTTGTATTAACATTATGATTAACAATTGTATGTTTATGTTTGTTTCATTTTATTTCTTTTTGTGTTATTTTTGTCCTTTCTTTTCTTGGTGTTTTGTTTCTTTCCCTATTTGTTTGATTTATTTTTATGCTTTGATTTAGTCTATGTACATTCATTGGGTGATTACTTACAAATTATTCTTGAATCCATCCATATTCATACACCAACATTGTCATCATGTTTTTTATCATTGGTGCATGGTTTTCACTCGAGTATTGGATCACATGTCAATCCTTATGCATATTTCATCTAAGTTATCATGGTTTTATATCATGATGCATACTGCCACATGTTATAGAAAAAATTAGCTTAGGAAGTTTGCTAGCAATGAGACAATGATATATCTCCTTGGCACCAAAAAAATTTCTAATCTAATCCAAATCATATCTTACATAGAGTAATTAAATTATGATATATCTTCTTGGCATCTCCCTACTAGCAGGTTACCCAAATTCATCTTTTTCCTCTGTACCAATTTGCCATTATTCCCCATTCTCATATTTTCCATAATCAGGGTACAATGATTATAACTACCTATGGGCAAATCATTGTATATCATCCCAGTTCTATTACCAATGATCCTAACCACCTATGGGTAAATCATTATTTTCCTTTTAATGATTCTAACCACCTATGGGAAAATCATTATCTTTAATTTACCCGATCGGGGCACATTTTCATTGTGGTAATGCTTATAACCACCTTTGGACAAACCATTATCTCTATCCATCCAACTAGGGAAGGTTTTTATCCGACCAATGATTATAACCGCTTGTGGGCAAATCATTGTTTTCCATTTAATGATTCTAATCACCTTTGGGAACATCATTCTCTTGTTACCTTAAACCTTTTTTAATGATTATAATTGCCTTTGGGCAAGTCATTACCTTTTTTCTATCTCACCTATGCCAATGATTATAACTACCTATGGGTAAATCATCTTGTTTGTATGCCCAACTGGGGCAACTCTATTTGCCACTAATTATAACCACCTATGGGCAAATCAGTCTTTTCCAATCCATCATTTCATCTTTTTTGTCCCATGATTTCCTCCTTTCAAGGGATCAATCACTAACCCTTTTTACTGATTATTCCCTCGAGGGGGCACCTACATTTCATCCATTATCATTAAATTCATAGGCATACATAATCTTTTCATTTTTTGAGAAGATGTTATTATGCTTATAACTTGCAACGCCTTCTTGGGGCACATTTTCATTGTGATAATGCTTATAACCACATTTGGGCAAACCACTATCTCTATCCACCCAACTGGGGCATGTTTTTATGCTACCGATGATTATAACTATCAGTGGGTAAATCATTATTTTCCCTTTGATGATTCTAACCACCTTTGGGAAAATCATTTTCTTGTTACCCTAAGCCTTTTTCAATGATTATAACCACTTGTGGGAAAATCATCCTATGTGTCTGCACAATTGGGGCGGCTCCATTTGCCACTGATTATAATTTCATATGTGCAAACTAGTCTTTTACAACCCATCATTTCATCTTTTGGTCCCATAATTTCCTTCTTTTGAGGGATCAATCACTGACCCTTTTTACTTACCATTCCCTTGAGGGGGCACCTACACTTCATCCATTGTCATTAAATTCATAGGCATACATGACTTTTTCATTCTTTGAGAATACATTAATATGCTTATAGCTTAAAATGCCTTCCCAAATAGGGGTAAATTATAGACACCTAAAACTAGCCATAGCTGGCCTCTGATTGATTTTAGATTGATTCTTACCAACTATTGTAAATTAAACCTAAGAATCATTAAACATCTCAAATTTATTTGTGCATCAGTCATCAAAGCTTAGAATCATGTTGAGACATCCCTAATTATGGTATCATTTCATATGTAATCATAACCTCTCACAGATTCATCCCTGAACATCTTGGGACATTATAACAGTCAATTTGGCCTATGGACCTATCAAGTGGGGCACATGAACAAATATCAATTCTCGAAAGAGATCAATGGTTAATCATAATTAATTGACAAGCTAAACCAAATTAAATGCCTAGTTGAGTTATCCATGCACAATTAATGAATAACTAAAAAAAGAAATTCAAATATTCAAATATCCTAGCCTTTCATCATGACTTTTGTGAGTTGTCAAGTTCTTTGTAAATATATTAAAATATCTCATTTCGGAGACCCATACCTATTCATTGAAAATCATGATTAATTGATAACTATTAACTCTACTGGGGTTAGTCTTGGTTCACTTAGATTAGGTTTAAACTCATTTTATGTTTAAACTCCACCTTAACTCACATTGGGTTGGGGTTAAATCCATTTGCTATAAATATAATTCCTTGCCTATTGAATTCTATTCTATTTTGGTACAAAGTTATCATGCACAAATGACTTCAAAGCTTTGAGAAGAGTAGAGTTATAATGTAAAAATGCCTAGCAAGTAGTGTTATAATGCTAAAATATTGAGCCAAGCTACATCAAGCCACAACATAAGCCATGGTGCCAAGGAGAGAAGGAGCTACACACCTCCATTTGCCAAAGACTCTTTGAAGCACAAGCCAAGCAAGCCACTTAAAAATGCATTTGGAGATCTCAAGGAAGGTAAAGGATTAATTGTAATTTGTATTTTAGTTGTGATTTCATTTGTCTTTTATTAACTAAGCTTATCCCTAAGATCTAGGCTTAAAGTGTAAGTGTCAGTATGTTTATTGAAGTTTTTGTTACTTGAAATAACATGTTACTAACCTCCCTTTTTGGATTCCTATGATCACTACTATTAGCATAATAAATAATAGGATCTTAATTGAAGAGAGTCTAAATTAAAATAGGTCTTGAATGACTAAATATTTTGTTTTTTAAGTCATTTTTTAGCCTCTTATATAGATAACGAACCCCTATCCCTTGAACATAATTACAATTGTCAACAAAAAGTTGCCTATAGAGATAGGGGCCCTTAGCCGCCCGAGTACATAAATAAATAAATGAAGGTGAATTATAAATAGTCAAATTGGTGTGAGTTTAATTCCTCCTTTAATAAACATTATTTTTGATGATGTCACCTGATCTCTTATAATAATGGGTTAAAGTTTGATAGGTATTAGGAATATAAGAAATAAATAATTTTAAATTTTGCATGAAATTCAATTATAGACTACATACTCACATTTTCCTTTGTCCTCCAAATCCAATTCCCTCGTAAAATTTGAGATGCAAAAGTGGATATTTTTCTTTGGTCTAACACTAAGTGGACCGGATTCATCTTTAAATACTCTTTATAGATTGGAGTAATAAACTTTTAATTATTGCATCTATTAATATGTGTACAAATATTTTGACCTTCTTTAACATAATGCCAAACACTTAGGCATATCTATTTTACAAAATAACCAAGGGAATGAGCGGTATTGTATTATTTTTTGATAAATTAACTAAGGGACTTAGGGGTTATTATATTAGTCTTTCACTAAAGTGGAACTATTTTGCAACAATATTTGATGTTGGTTATAATGTGCTTTTAAAATTTTCCATTCCATGTGGACATATTATATAATGTGGACATACACAACATTACTTGGGAGTTTAAAAAATCTGATGTTTGATAAGCTTAGTGTATTTTTTAAATACTAAAAACAATCATTCGAAATCAATGACATAAAGAAAACATTATGAGGTGATGTCATCAGGATGGGTATCTTGGAGAAATAACCCCTTGTGAATATAATTATTAGGTAGAAGAATTGTTTTATAATACAAATGAATAAACACATGTATTAGTGTACATTAAGGATGGAAGTGTACCATGTCGTATATGTAACAGTGTAATGGTCAAGGAGAACACATGGCCAATATTTCTGACAAAGAGGTGAGAGAATTATCTATTAGGAAGTCAATAATTATCTGTTCCAACTTCTCAGTGAAAAATCTTGATGATGAAGTTATTGATATATCTCAATGTTTTTTATTTAAAATAATTTTATTAGTTATATATTAACCTAAAATTAAAGAGATATAATATTTAAAATAAAGATTATATATAAGGGTAATGAAATGAAGTGGTTTTAATTATATTCATCAAACCTAATAGTTCATGAAACTATGATTTATTATAGTGTTTAACTTTGAATTTAAATATGTGTGGGTGTTGGCATGAAAATATGTCGAGAGGAAAAATAAATGTTTTCCATCAACAATCATGAGATAAAATCTCTCTCTTATTAGCAAGCCAAGCTACTTTTATTGAAAATAAAAAAGAATGCAGTAAAGGAAACTATTCACAGTAAAAATAGTCCTTAACATGGTAGTACTTTTAACCATAAAATACAAAAAGATAATAGAAAGAGATCATGAAGGAAGAGTGATTGAGGAAATAAATATGCATAAAAATGTAGAAGAATAACAAATCTACGAGGTCAAACTTAGAGACTTACTAGAAATGTCAAAAAGAGAGGGACTTCACTAGGAGAAAACTTTTCTTATTTGATGGGTAGGAAAGGCATTACATATTCATAAAAACATACAACATACACCAAAATAATTGTCTACTGTTGATAATAATAATATGAAAATTATCTTTTTTTTCCTTTTAAAATAAGTGTTTTCACCCCACCAAAGTTTCACTATTTGTAGAAATTAAAAATGTAGATTCAAAGAAGAAATTCTATAGGAAAACCCCTCTGTATTTTTTACTAATTAACCATAATCTAAGCAACATTTAGAAATAAATTAATCAAATGTATATGGGTGTACACACATACATTATCTTGAAGTGATTTTGAACACAATGTTTCTATCTATTTTTTTGTTTTTGGTCTTTTCTTAGTTTTGAAAAGAAAGAAACTGGTTAACGGGTTTCTAGAAGAATACCTAGTTTTTGTGTACTCGTTAAAGTCCAAAATTTATGAGAACTATTTTTTGGCTAGGGAAGAATACCTGAAAATAATAAAACACTTTAACACACTTTTTTGTTAGACAACTAGATGGGTGGAATTCTTAGATTGAGATAAATCCTAGAAGCGAAAGCTTTCCAAGAGGTTGTCAATCCACCTACTTTAAACATTTAAGTTGGAAAATAAAAAGAAGGATAATTGCATCTAAAAAAAAATTTGAAATAAAATACATCAAATAAAAATAACTTAATTAAGAAAATTAAATGCTTTGCTAAGATGACTAAAATAAAGTAACTAGTTTGATTAACACTAATGCTGAAAATTGGCGAAGTTAAGGGTTGTGGTTTTGACTTGGTAATTTGACAAGAGTCAAAAGGACAGTTTTGTTGGGGTTGGTAAATGGAAAATTTTATAAATGGGTAAAGGGGAAAATTATTTCAAGAAGTCAAAGGGAAGATGGTGAAAATCCAAAGAGATAAATGGTTAAGAGGGTAACAAGGTGAAGGGGATAAATTGTTAAGAGGATAACAAGGCAAAGGGGAAAAAAGGATTGAGATGGCAAAGATGGTGAAGTAAATAAATGGATTAAGATGGGTATATGAAGTAAGGACAAAATTAATGAAAGGAAATACTAAGGAAATAATTGAAATATGAAAATGAAACAAATATTACATTGAAAACTTGTTGGAGATAGTTGATGTGCTTTGTGATGATGGGATTCTATAGCAGTTTTGATAGAGCTTCGATGCTTTGAACTCTTTTTCTCCAATGTGTAGATTTCCTCCTTCAAAAGTGCCCCTAAAATTTCAAGAATAAATGCCTCTACCAAATACTAACCAACTTAACCATGGGTGATGGAGAAGGGGGGATTTATAGCATTTGATGTCAAGGAACATGCCAAAGGAGTGGAATGGTGAAATGTGGCACCATTTTCCAAGTGGGATCATAAGTGGTCATGAAATATAAGGGGGTGAGATTCCCACTTAGCTAATAGTTATCCCACTTGGTTGGTTTGTCTACCACCTTTCTAAAGAGTCCAAAATGGAGTGGGGATCATGCACATGGACCCAAATGTATCCAAAGGACTTTTCATCACCTTTTTTCTATTTTATGCTAAGTACTTAAGGAGGATCCCCATAAAATATGGTGCCATTTTCATGCATGAAGACAAAGGATGATGTTGAATGATGGCCCCCTTATGGATAAATTTTCCATACTTCAAAAGGGGGACCGTTGTGATGCTTAATGATGTCATTAGGCACCTTGGAAGAGTGTCCCAAGTAGGGTATGTTGTCCCACTTCAAGCCACCTCACTTCCAAGCCATGTCACTTGCCATATCACTATTACATCACCCACCATGTCACATGCTATGTCACCATGAATAGTGATAGTGGGTCCTACAGTGAATAGTGATTTTGAATAGTGACTTGAAATAGGTTAAGAGGGGTTGGGTTAAGGGTCAAGAAGGGTTAGGTGGGCCCTAGGGTGGGCCTAAGGCATTCAAATGTCGAGAATTATAAGTGTGTATTTTTTTAGTGTCTACATTTTGCCCTTTTTTTCTTATGTGGCTTTGAATTAACAAGCTACAAAATAAAAATGGATCGTTTGGTCGAAGGTCAGATGCCCTGAGTATGGGAGGAGGTGTTCCCCCTAAAACTAGGAGTCGATGAGGAAAATAAGAATTAGGTACAAGTTTGATAAGAGGTTGGTGAAAAAATAAAGAAAAAGAGTGGGCATTTAAAATGAAAATGTGCACACAAAATGTAACTAAGTGTGATAGCCAAGATCATACACAAATGAAAATTTATAATGTTGGTAAAACAAGGGTCAAATTCTAAGAGACCAATGACCAATGTACCACGTGACTGTAAATGTGGTTGGGCATACTTGTTAGTCTCTTAGACAAGGTTAGTGTTTTCATAGTTATCCAAATTTGGAAGTGATATTTTGAAAAACATATATGGTCTAGTCATGCACTAGGTGGTGAAAATTCAAATGTTTAACATGGCAAGATTGGTTGATCTGGTCAAAAGGACCAAGGCAAGGTTGTCACAAAAATATACAATAGTTTAGGTCAAAACAACCAACATCAAGGTGCAGAAAGGTTAATGGGTGGGGATGGGTTGGTAAGGGGTGGGTTGATAGGGGGTGGCCAAGTTGACTCCAAATGCACTAGGCCAAATGGATGCTACCTATATAGTTCTATGGATAAAATATCTAAAATAACTTCAGGCCCAATGTAGTTCTCTAGTAGAGTTCAGATGGGTTTCCCCAATGTGATATACCACATGGTTAGGCTCAAGTTGATAGTTTGGTAATAGTGAGGTGTCATGGTGTATATTGGTGAATAGTCATCATAATAATCCCACATGAATTGGGAGGAGAAAACACAGATGGGTAAGGTAGGATAAATAAGTGGGTAACCAAAGGCTAAGCGCCACAAATGTCTTGTGATAGAGCTAAGCCAAAGAAGAGGCACCTTCATGAGGAGGTTATGCCTTTTAAAATTATGTGAGGGTATAAGCACAATGATGGCCTCTATCACTATGAGCCAAGTTTTAAGAGATGTGAATCTATCAAGATTTGCATAATCTTGTTGGTGAAATGTCATCATCATTATGAGCTAAGTTTTAAGGGTAGTAAAAAAGTGATGACCTATAAAGAATTTCTTTAATGGCTAAGTAGATTCAATGAGGTAGAAAATCAACACTGTGGTGAGTGATAGACGATGGACTATGCCTTATTCAAGAGTTGTATAGCCAGTATAGGCAAAAGGTTTCCATGTCTACATCATCTATCCCATTACCTTGAAACCAATGACTTTGGTTTCTACTCATAAGAGGTACTACCATTAGGGAGCTATAGGGTCTAGGATATTGGTTATACAGCTAGATAAGATGGTCATTCACCTGTGATGGATGATTTCTTAGGTGGCACAAAATAAAATACTATTGTATTTGAAAAGCATAAGTTTGGGACATGAAACAATGCGATCATAGTGACAAGTGTTTGGAAGTTGTCACCACCAGTAATAGTGGTGGTTTCAAAGGTGTGACCATTACAGTGGCCCATGGCTAAAAGCTAATTTACATCAACTAGGGTAAAGGTGAAAATGACACAAATGACCACCAAGCCCACAAGGACCACAAGATGACAAATAAAGTAAAGACATAAAATGTAGATCAAATGATAAGGGCAAAAAAAAGACATCATGATGGTACATAATGACTTTATCAAGATGACCAGTTGGATTGAGGGCTATGTGCCCACATGAAAAGGTAAGTAGACATGACCATTTCAAGTGAGAATATTGTTGAAGGGAATCAATGATGTCATAGGACCCTTGTCATCGACAAAATGGATAATCATGCCAATGAGGAAGAATGGTCAAGTATTCTATTTAAAGAATCGTGCTAAGGATAAATGTCTATTATGAAGTTATTTTGTTTTGTAGGTTGTAGATAGTGTAGAGAACTACAAAAGGTTGAAGATGTCAAATAATAAGAATAATGGCAAAGACAATCAACAACCCTCATTGTTAGGGTGTGGAGCTAAAAGCTTCAATTATTTGTAGACACGAAGAAGAGGATACTGAAGAACTAGAAGAACCAACGTTGGCAGCATGACCGGCGTCGGTCAGATATAGTGCATAAGGCAACCAGTGACGGCAGTTAGTCGGCCGACATCGACAGCACCAGGCAAGCAGGGACCGGCATCGGTCGCCTGTGTGTTCCAGAACTGCTATTGACAAATAGTCAGTTAAGTGAAGCGAGTGTTTGCATGTCAAATGACTAATTATAGTCAGGAGTTGCGTGTCTAATTATTGTAGTTAGATTTTTATTTTTGTAACCATGGGATTCTATTTAAAGACACATAAGGCATGTATTGTAATCATGAAGAAGGTAAGTAAAAGCATTGAAGCAAACAAGGTCAAGGAGATCTACAGGTGTAAGGTCAAGGAGATCAACTGAAGCATTCAAGGAGGGATAACAACTTAGGTTGTAGAGTTGGTTTTGTGTTGAGCAAGAGAGAGAGGGAAGAAGGTCTTGAGGTGTGGCAAGCCTTTGAGGTGGAGGAAGAAGTGGCATCTTCCTTATTGTATTTTCTTCTAATAATATTTAATACAAGAGTGTGTATTGTCTCTCAAATTCTTTGTTGTCTCAAGTTTCTAGTTACTTTATCATTCTGGTATAATTTTGTGTTTAATTGCTTATAAGAAAGTAGTCAATTGTGCTTCCGTTGGATAAGGGGTCTCCTAATAGTTGGTATCAGAGCTACGGTTTGTAGGGAGCAGGTTATTATTTTTTTATTATAGGTCATTCACAGGGTTTTTTGATTGAGTGGGAGTTCAACAATGGTAGAAGAAAGTAAGCTACGAATGGAGAAGTTTAACGGCAAGAATTATCAACATTGGAGGATGCAGATTGAGGACTATCTGTATCAGAAGGATTTGTACTTACCGTTGGGTGGGGTTGCATGTAAGCCCACAGATATGAAGGATGAAGAATGGAGTGTTCTTGATTGGAAGGCTCTCGGTTCCATAAGGTTGAGCCTTGCATCGTCTGTGATTTCTAGCTTATCACAGTGCAAGACAACGAAAGAGTTGATAAATTCCTTGGTGAATTTATACGAAAAGCCCTCAGCTTCTAATAAGGTATATCTTATGAAGCAACTATTTACTTTGCAAATGCAGGAAGGTGGATCGGTACATACTCATCTCAGTGATTTCCATGGTTTGGTGAACTAGTTAGCTTCAGTCAATATTGTTTTTGATGATGAGGTAAAGGTCTCTTGATTTTATGTTCTTTGCCTAAAAGTTGGGACAGTTTGGTTATGGCAGTAAGTAATTCTGCATCTGCTTCTAAAATCTTAAAATTTGATGATGTTGTGAGTGTGATCTTGAATGAGGAAATACGTAGGAGAAGCATAGGTGAATCATTAGGGAATGCTCTAAGTGCAGAAAGTAGGGGAAGGCAAAGGGAGAAGATTGAGCAAGGGAAATCAAGGTCGGGAAGGAGATCTGAATCCAAAGGTGTTACCTGCTAGTTTTGTGGAAAGAAAGAACATACAAAGGAGTGTTGGTTGAGAGATAAAGAGAATCAACATGCAGGTATTGAAGAAGCAAAGGATGCAAATATTATGGTACAGGATGCTCTCATACTTTCTTTGGATAGTCAGGTAGGATCATGGATTTTAGATTCTGGTTCATCTTTTCATGCATCCCCAAACAGAGATTTGTTCCATGAGTATGAACAAGGAGACTTTGGAGTGCTTTATTTAGGGGATGGTATGCCTTGTCAGATAGTTGGAAAAGGGAAAGTGTAGCTGAGATTGTAGATTGACAACACATGGGTGTTGAAAGAGGTCATGCATGTCCCGATTTTGAAGCAGAGATTGATTTTTGTAGGAAGGTTGGGTGATGAGGGATGCACAATAACCCTCACAGCAGATTCTTGGAAGGTTACCAAGGGCGCACTTGTTCTAGCAAGAGGTAAGAAAGTAGATACTCTTTATCTATCTACTTGTATTACTGATTCTACTTCTGGTGTAGATTTCAAAGATGTGGCTTAATAGGCTTGGTCACATGAATAAGAAGGGAATGGAAATTCTTGATTCAAAAGGTATGTGTTCAAATTTGGAAAGCATAGATAGAGTTCATTGCAAAAACAGGAAATTTGATGCTTTTGATAGGAACAAAGAAGCCTTGGTGTTTATGGAGGAGATGAAGGATAGAGATCACTCATAGGGGCTGAATAAATTTGAGCAGGGCAGCATGGACAGAGGTTTGATCCAAGATGAGCTCACGGATGAAAATTTCATCACTTACAGGAACACACAGATGCCGACGTTGGTCACTTGGGACCGACGTCGGTCATCTAGATACCGACATCGATCATGTTCAGACTAGCAAGGTCAGTAGGTCAGGCAGGAGAAGTCTGACGTCGGTCATAAGGACCGATGTCGACAGGAGGGACACCGGCGTCAGCTAGGGAAATGATGTCGGTAGTCAGGGTCAGTGCAGGGAACCGACATCGATCGGGAGCAGATTGGGAGATGGCCAAGATCGATCACTGGAACGGATGATGGGTGGACAGCTAGCTGTCAAGGAGTCTCAAACACCCATATGGTTGACAGGACCTAAGTTACCCAAAGCTCTGACATAACTTGTCAGAATTAAGAGCACACATGATTACCATTGTATAAGCAACTTACATGCAGAAATAACCAAAAGAACAAATAACTATCAATGAGAAAACACACTAAATATGAGAGGCAACACACAATTGTATTCAACTCATTCAGAAGAAATATTACAATAAAGAGATCACACTCTTCTTGCACCTCTGTGAGGCTTCCTCCTCAAGGGCTCCAAGTAATCTTCCCATCTGAGTAATCTTCTCTCATAGGTCACAACTAACAACTAACACAAGCTGTTGTTCACCTCATTGTACATCTAATACAACCAAGTACGAACCGGTACTCCAAGTAGATCTCACCATGATCCTAATCCTAATGTATTGTTTTCACCTTGATCTTGCTCCCCCGCTGATCCTGTTCTGACCCTCACATACACACATCCCTGCAGACCAACCTGATCTTACATACATGGGGAATCCTACTTGATTCCACCATGGGAAGAACTCTCCAAGCTCCACACTTGGGTTCTACAAGTTCAACACTTAACAATACAACCCATGAGTCTATTATATAGATCTCATGCATACACTAATTAGACTTGCGGCTCAAGACTCAAATTGGTCTTCATCATGCAAACTATGCGTTCACTTAACTGACTGTTTGTCAACAGCAGTTCTGGAACCGCCACAGGCGATCGATGTCGGTCCCTGTTTGACTGGAGGTGACCAACGTCGGCCAATCCCTGCCGATGTCGGTTTCCCTTACACTGTCCCCTGAACGACGTTGGTTGTGGCTTGCCGATGTCGGTGACTGTCATGCACATAAAACCTCCCTGTTTGCCTTAGGTGAAGCTTTTAGCTCCACACCCTAACACTCACGACCTAAAATAATAAATATGTTGAATATGTGTATCTACTAGATACTACATGTAATGGTGATAATAAAAGTACTATTAAACCAACAACAAGAGGAAAGGTACCCATGGCCTAAACTTGAGCCTAAATTCTTACCTCCTCAATAGTGAAGAATGGAAGACTTTCACTACACCAGATGTAGGGTTGGAGAACATGACCATCAACCTGTCTATGGAGGGAACCCTCACTGTCTAAGGGGATGTATATTGAGGCAACAAGAGGTGGCATCTATGCAAGTAGAACAACTGGAGCAGAGGGATGTATTGGCTATGATAGTTGATCAGGGTGAAAGACCTAGAGTAAAATATGATTCTTGCCTTGTGGGGATGAATGTGAAAGAGGAGAACATAATATGCCCTTTAGTAGTTGCTAATACAGGGAATGTTATAGATGTTAGTTTAGGGAACAATCAAGTAGAAAAATGGCTGAACACAAATCTAGAGTCACCAGATAATTAACCTAATACTTGGGTAGGAAAATAATGTATGTATATGCCTTAGGTGAGGCGTGTATAGTCTGATAAATTTATATGTGCCATGTGACTCCTCACACCCTAAATAAAATATTGCACAGTTTATTGTAAACATGTATAAAATGTGTTGGGTGTCATTGTTTGAATGTTATTATGCTTAGGCGTTATGTGGATACTCATGAATGTTATGGTTATGGTTATGGTTGTTGCAATCTCACTTAATGTAAAGCAGATGAGGTAAGGCAATAAACAACACTAGATGGTAAAGTGAATAAAATAATCAAGAGACCAATGTTGTAATGAAAATATCAACTTAGCACATTAAGACAAGAAGAGGGCACGGTGTTTCTTCTATGAAAAGGACTAAAAATAGACCTAAAGTGGGATTAGCTTAATGAACATAAACCCTATGAATGTGTCACATGAGCATGCTTTAAAGGATAAATAAGGTGTGTTGATCACACTCTGTCAAGTATACTCAAAATGTGTAGAGGGTTTAAAGGTTGAAGACGTGATGGATAGGGTGAAGGGAGTAGTTAGAGAGGGACAAAAGGAGGACCCATGCTTAATATACAAAGACATTGAAGGAAGAAATATATGTCTTGAAGTAGTGAACCTGACAAGATTTCATGCATTAAAGAAAGAAAGTAGAGGACATAAGGAAGTAAACATGTATATGCACATATAAGCAATGTGACTAGTGATTGTACTCTAATGAGTGAGAAGCTGGATTGCCAATGGGAGAAAATAAAGGAGATCTAACAAGGGATGAGGTGAAGGTGGACCAAGAGATGGATGAAGAGATAGGTAGAAGAGACAATGAGGTCACATATAAAGATGAAGATGGAGAAGGATGGAAGGAACCAAGCATGGATATGGAGGAGGAAAAAGGGAAGGTTGGGAAGAACAAGGAATTTCATCAAGGGATATGAGAAAAATGAAATGAAATGGAAAAAAGAGAAGAAAAATAAAAGGTAGAAGATGGGGGTTTGAGGAATGTAATAAAAAATGACATATTGGAGAATTGAAAAGGATGGGGAGAGAAGTGTGACAATCATGAAGGGTAATGGGAGGATGAGAAATATGGCAGGCCATGATATAATTGAAAAGAGGTCTAAAAGAGACCAAAGATAAAATAGTTTGGTGATGAGAATGAAAAACAAGAAAACACATGAAAGAAAAGGAAACAAGAGGAAAAAGGAGTGAAATGAGGACACAAAAAGGATGATAGGAGAGTGAGGACGCAGGGGATGACATGACCAAGTAAGCATAGATGATGATAAGCAAGGAGAGGAACAATGAAGCAAATCAGATGGCGGTGTTAGAGATGAAAATGGGAAAGGGGTTAAGAAAAATTAGGGGAAGCAAAGCATTGGTGGATAAGAAGATAAAGAGATAATGTATATTTTAATCAATTTTGTAGAAGAGATTGACAAGCTAAATGGGTCATTAGAAGATATTGACAAGATGAAAAAGTGGTGAGGTGGTGAATAAATAAGGGAACATAATTAAAGGGAATGAGATGAAAATAAGGGATGAATATTAGTGATGATAAGAAGAAGAATGAAGCAGGGATATAAAGCATGGACACACATAGATGCAAAAGATAAGTGAGTACCGAGATGGAAAGAGGAAAAGGGGAATGCAAAGTGAAAAAGGAAAAAACATATAAGAAGAAAAGGGTAATTATGGAAGGCTTCTCAAAGGATAAATACCCAATTAGAAGCTATTTGTGGAGGAAAAAAAAAGAAGAATGGAAAATGGAAAAGGCGAGAAGAGGTAAATCGATAGAGAATGGTTGTACACGTAAAGAAAAAGTGGGGGATAAACAAAAGAATAGAATAAATAGAAAGCATGCAAGAGGTACAGGATGATGTGGAATTGGTGAGGAAAATATAGTGAGGAAGAGGGTATGATAGGTTGCTAAAGGCAAGGGGGAAGGGTGAGGACGGTGGAAGAAGACAAAGGGGATAAAGGGCGAGGTTAGTAAGAAGTGGAGGGAGGGAAAAAACATGAAAAGTGGGTGGGGGAGCAAGCCATGAAGCATGCACAAAGAAAGGTGATGGGGAGGCCAACAAAGTAGAGTAGATGGTGGCTTTATGGGAGATAAGAGGGGCCAATGGGGAAGGCTGTCAATCCTTGTGTTAAAAGAGATTGACAAGCTGGAAAAGTGGTTAAAAATGATTGACAAGATAAAGGGAGGGAGGTGGTGAAGAGATAGGTAGAAAAGTGGAGGAAAAGATATTAGGTGAGAAGGGAAAATAAAATAAAGGATGCGATTGAGCTGACCTCAGTAACTGAGTGCTACTTACATAGTCCAAAAAGACCTCAGGTCAATGTAGTTCTCCCAGTAATGGGTGAAAAACAAAGAGGAATTATTAGATGATGTTAAAATACAAGGATACTAGGTAGAATCCAAAGCTTCCTTAACATAAGATGCCCTAATCAAGAGGGCACTGTTATCAATGGAAATTAATGAGAAGAAAAAGGGGAGGGTAATTAGCTGTTAGTGGTCAAACTGCCCTTAGAAGTCAAGTAGTGCCTACATAGTCTATGGACATCAGGTCGATGTAATTCAACAAGGGTTGGAGAATGGTGCTCAAATGGGTTATCCCAATTTGATGGACCACATGGTCTAGTTTTATTGAAGGTTTGTGGAGAAAGGGTGTGCACCGAAGATGGGTTGAGGTTGCGTAGAAAGGTATCTCCAAAAAGTGGACTAATTGATCATAAATAGGGATTTGATGTTAATGTTATTCATGGTTAGGGTTATGATGATTTGATGGATGATAGTGGTGGCACATAAGTAGGTTAGATAACCATACTAGATGAAAAATTATGAGAGATGGGTCTAATAGAATACATGACTCAATGATTTGAGAACAAGAAATGAGGTATAATACCTATTTGTTGATAAGGACAAAACAAAACAAAACAAAACCCAAAGTTGGACTGACTTAAGGAACATAAGCCTTTCGAATGCTTTACATTAGCATGCATTAGTTGATAAAACAAGTTTTTTGATCATAGTGTGTTAAGTAAGCTCTAAATCCCCTAATTTACAAATAGTATAAAGGGAAGATGGGTGAAAGGTGGTGTGAAGGATAATGGGTAATATGTATGATAACCTTATGTGGGTTAGTTTTCCCTTCCAATAGGAGATCCAAGAATGATAATAGACAAGTCCATGTCATATGCTATATTTATACTGATCAATGTAGGAAGTCTACATGTGAAAGCCAATTGTGACATCCACCTCATTATGTTGCTTGAGAACCTATTATGACTTTATATTATTTTGATTGTGGTAGTGGGTCTTCTGATTTATTGTTGTATATGAGAAGTTGATCGATGTGGGAAACTTCCAAGAAATTGCTCCGTTAACTTAGCCATCCTCAAAGGGAGTGGTCCAAGTTTATTGGCTTTGTTTAATGCTCTTGATAGCTATCCTTCAAGGGAGCAGTCTACCTTAGATTTGATAGTCTTTATTTTGTTTTTGGGCTATTGTCCTTCAAGGGAGTAGTTTGTAATGCTTGAGATATTGACCTAAGTAATATTTTGGTATCCAAATTGTTTTTGGATGTGATGTTTTTAGACATGGACAAGTCTAATTAGGTTCAGAGGTTTACTGTTATGAGGGAAAAACTTTAACATAAGAAGGTTAATGATATGTGAAGAGGTGTGGTTTTGAGAGACAATGACCATGGGATTCCATCTTGTTAGAGATGAAAAGTATACATGAGAACCATGTTATGGGTAGAGCCATGATACCCATATTTAAGATTAGGCTATGACTATGGTGGTTAACCACATGGTTCTATGTTGTAATCAATTGTACTCAAAAGGAGAGGAGGAAGATGGGTGAAGGTTAAAATCTTGTAATCAAGGGATGAACTTAAGTTAGACAAAAGGAGTGAGCTTGATCCTTCTTTAACAAAAAAATGGATGCAGATGTGAAGCATTCAGAGGCTCAAGTTTTGGTTTGCCTTTGAGAAAGGATAAATGATAAGCTCTTGATCCATACTTATGGGTAATGATGTAAGGTCCAAGCCAATTAAAAGCAAACTTTCCTTGTTTACTTTTCTCCATGTTGGTCACATGTTGGTTTTCTTTTAGGATGAAGTCTCTAATATTAAAGTCTTAAACTTTGAGGTGTTTTTTATAGGCATGCTTGATGCATTCTTGATAGACATGGAAATGGTTGAGGGTGGTTAGACAACACTCATCGAGTAACTCAAGCTGAGCTAAATGGTGATGATGATAATCATCCTCAGAGATGAGCTTTTACAAAGATATGAAAAGACACAAGATTTGGACTTCAAGAGGTAAGACTACCTCTGATCTAAAGACTAGAGAGAAAGGTTTAGCACCCGTAAAGGTTTGAATGCTAGTGAAATAGGCCCATAAAGTGAAGGGGATGTGCAAATGCCAATTATGACTTGAAGCACTGACTACTTTGGTTAGCATTTTGTTGAGGATTTTATTAGAGGCTTCTGCTTATCCATTTCCTTGTATATGTTAAGGTGAGGAAAAACTTAGGTTAATGTTGAATGTGTCACATACACCCTAAAATTGTTTGTTCTTTAAAGATTTGCCATCGTCAGTGATACTTTTATGAGGAACACCGAATCATCAGATGATGTGATGGTTGATAAAGTTGAGAATCTTCTTCGCTTTGGTCAAGACTAGAGGAATAACTTCTACCCACTTGGTGAAATATTTGGTGGCTATGATGATGGAACTATGTCACTATGAGGAATGAGGGTTGATCTCACTAATAAGATCTAGGCCCCATTATGAGAAAGGCCAATATTCCTTAGATACTTGGAGGCCATTGGCTAGTGCATGATGTAAGTTAGCGTATTGTTGACATTTAACACACTTTTTTACATAATCACAATAGTCTTGGTTGAGCATGGGCCATTAATAGCCATGGTGATGGATACGTTTAGCGACAGCTAGACTGCTAAAGTGTCCCTAACAGATCCCATCATGCATTTCTCTGATAGCATGGGAAGATTCATAGCTGCATAGGCAATGGAGAAGGAGGTTGTCAAAACCATGTTTATAAAGGATTCCCCTTAATATGGTGTAATGAGAAGTACCCTAAACAAAGGCTCTTCAGGTGTTCTTAGAGAGGTTGGGAGGAATGATGGCAAGGTTGAGGTAATTAAAATTTTGGTCATACTAAACATTGAATGGGGATTCCTCCACACTAAAAATGGTAGGGAAGTTAAATTGGTTATAAGAGGGTGTGGTAAAATGATGAATGGTGACAAAAATTTTAGAATTGGAAGGCTGAGAAGGGATTTGGGAAGCAATGCAAGCTATTATATCCATGAATTTGTTGGTAGATTGGGGAATAGATTGGACCAGGTAATGTTCAAATGATTCTAAGAGTTTATCAACTAAAAGTTTGTATGTTTATACGACATCATTATATTATATTGATAGGAGCCATTGACTTTGTTGACCATGAGCTAGGAATCACCAAAGACATTGATTGTCTTAATTCCCAAGGCTTGAGTGGTTTGGAGACCTATTACTAGGGCTTCATACTCAGCCATATTGTTGGTGCATTCAAAATCAAGTTTGAAGGATAGAGGATGGGGTTAACCATCAAAGGGGATAAGGATGATACCATCTCCCCCACCATGTTGACACTTTTACCCATCGAAGAACATAGTCATTTGGTAGGTTATGTCCTCTTGGGAAAGAGTAATGATGGATTCATATAGGAATTCAAGAGGAGGAGGTTAGTGATCTATTAAAAGTGCTTCAACCAATAAGTCAGTAATGACTTGCCCTTTAATTGACTTTTTTTTTAAGGAACTCAAGATCAAACTTTGATAAGAGCATAAGCCACTTGGCCATACGTTGGTTTTGGAATGGTTTGGAATGCATGTACTTGAGTGGGTCAGTGTTGGTTATGACATAGGTTTTATGGTTGAGAAGGTAGTGGCAGAGTTTGGTGGTCACAAAAGTCAAGGATAAGAAGAGTTTCTCGATATGGGTATACTGAGTCTCATATTCTACAATCATGCAGTTAATGTAGTATGGAACTTGTTCTCTGTGTTATTCATTTTGGTGAGCCAACATTACCCTTAGGGAATGGTCAGTGGTAGAGGTATATAGGTAAAAAGGGTGGTCATCCTTAGGAAGGGTGAGGACAAGTGGTGACAAAAATTAGTATTTGAGGGATTCAAAGGGATTTTGACAATCACTATGCCATTTAAAAGAGACATACTTCTTCAGAAGGTGATGGAAAGGTTGGCACTGATCTGAACACTAGGAGATGAAACAATAAATGGATTGAAGCTTTCCCTATAGGATACAGAGTTACTTAAGGTTGGTAGAAGTAGGCATCTCTAATATTACTTTGACCTTGGTAGGGTTTACCTTGATTCCTTGAAGGGAGATGATAAAGCTAAGAAGATTTCCTAAAAGGACTCCAAAAACACATTTCTTGGGGTCAAGTCTGACATGGAAATAGATTAGGTATTTGAAGATAGTGCCAATAACTTTCAGATAATCTTTACGAGATTTGGATTTTTCCAAGAGATCATTGACATAGTCCTCTACGATGGTGTAGATGAGGTCATAGAAGATGTAGGTCATGGCTCACCAGTAGGTTACACCAACATTTTTTAACCCAAAAGGCATGACTCTATAGACAAAAATTTGCCCAAGGGGTGGTAAAGGTAGTTTTATATTGATCTTAGGAGCAATCGAGATTTGAGTATAACCTAAAACCCATCTAAGAGAGATAACATATCGTGGGTGGTTATAAGATCAACAAGCTAGTCAATACTAGGTAGAGGAAAGTCATCCTTGGGGCAGATAAGGTTAAATTCATGAAAGCCACACAAATGTGTAGACCCCCAATGGCTTTGGTGATAGGTATGATATTTAAGACTTATTGGGGGTAGTCAATGGGTTGAATGAAGTTTAATTTATTGGGTAGCTCTTCTTTGATGAGAAGGGCTACGAGAGGATGCATGCATCAAAGTTTTTGTTTAACAGGCTTGACATCATGATGAATGAATATGTTATGGGTAGCAACGGTGGGGTCAATCCCAAGCATATCACTATAAGACCAAGTGAATGATATGCTACGATATTGGAGGAAAGAGGAGAAGTCTTGAAGTTCTTTGACATTCAGTGATTAGCCCAATTTGATAATGCGGGGGTTGTTCATAGTGTCCAAGTTGATATCCATGGTGGATTCATTCAACATGGTTGAGGTTTCAGGAGGAAGGGATTTATGGATTGAAGAAATTGAGGCACCAAGTTAGGTGAGAATATAATCATCATCTTGATGTTGGATGGTAAGAGAATCATTTTCTACCATTTAGGGATGAATGAGAGGAAGAGTTTTAGTTTAGCCATCCTTTTGATAAGCCAGAGGGCCCAAACTAATAGTTTTGACTAAAAAAAAAGTTAGGAGGAATTATATAAAAATACTTAGACTTCGAAGGAGGTTGGGTTGGTGAGGAGGGGATGTCTTCCTCGATGGTGTCAATAGGTTTGGGTGAATTGGTGGTTTCTTCAGGGGCAAGGCCAAATGACTCATGAGGTTTTTGGGTTTTGATTGAGGGTAGCTCATGAGGTCCTTTTTCATATTATCCAAGGCCAAATCTCATCTAGGCACACCTATGAAGGTATAATTTTGTGAACACTAGTTTGCCAAGGTAGGAAAAGTTAGAGGTGAATGGTCAGATAGAAGAGGCATTGGTGGGAACAAGAAGTGGTCGATCAAGTCCCCCATAGATGAAGTTCATTTTATAGTTGAGGGGATCAAAAGGGATGATGGTTCTAATGTTAGTGTCATAGGAAGAGTCATGTTTGAGGTTCTCATATTCTTATGGAGTAGAGAGAGCATCTAATGCTAGAAGGTTATACTCCCCTAACGAGAATCGTTGGGACATAAATCCTAAGGGCTCCTCTATGGGGATCTATGAAGAAGGGATGGATGAGCTAGTGGATGTCTCATCAATGGTTGGTGATCAGGGTATAAATTTTGAAGGTGCATTGGATAGGTGTATGAGGACATCATTGGCATGATAGGTCATGTTGTATATTGAGAAAGGATTTGGGTCTGCTTGGATATTGATGACCTGGCCCTCATGCTCAAGCTTAATACATTGATGGAGGGTAGATGGAACATATTACATGGAGTGAATCCAAGGTCATCCCAATAATATATTGTATTAGAATTCTCCTTTCACAACATATAAAAGTTCAAGGAGTGTGTGGGGTCTTACACGGATATGAAAGATGACAGTTCCCAAGGTAGTAGCCATAGTGTCAATAAAGGATCAAAGGACTGCTATGGATTCTGACATGATATTGTCTGATAAGTTGAGTTGGTTGTAAGAATAAGAGGTTATGATGTTAATGCTAGCTCCCCCATCAATCATCACCCTTTTGACATGGGTTTGGTTGATGTAAGTGATAATAAAGATTGGGGGATCTAGGTCCTTGGGGTAGATGAAAGGTATCTCTAAATTCTTAAAGGTGACAAGGTTGAAAGTTTAAAGGGAACCAACAAAGGCGACTAGAGGTTAAGGGTCATTGGGTTGGACCTTAATGGACTACAAGGCCTCTATGCATGTTTGGAAGTGGTGGGGAGAAGTAGAAATCAACTCATACAAGCTCATTTTTGTTGGGGTCTAGTGAGTTTGCTTAAGGATAGTTTTTTGGATAGATATTACATATGGGTTGGATTGTGAAGGGTTAGATTGGGGGGCACCTAAGATAAACACCTTGGGTTTACTTAAAGATGGAGATGGTTGGGTGTGGTTAATTGGGAGTTTAAAGAGGGGTAAGTCTAAGGAATAGACACCTTAGCCTTCCCTTTATCCTTATGTTGTGATCTAGTGACCACGTTGATAATATGGATAGAAGGAGAGGGTGAGGTAGTAGAGTGGTCAGACTCGTCTTCATTCTTATGTGAGAGTGGAGAAGCGGGTAAGTGTTGGGTAGGTATGGTTGTTGTTTGGGTTGGTATGGGTGATATAGGAGGTTCATTCATTAATATATCATCCTCATCATAAAGGCAATGGATGAGAGTTTAGAGAGCTTTATGATTCTTTGTATCATGGCCAGGTGCCTTGTGGTATAAACAAATCAAATTTCTATTGAACCATGATGGTTTGGGATGTGAAGGGTCAAAGGGTTTGATGGGTGGTAAGCTCAAGGAAGAGGTTTGTAATAACCATTGGATAATGGTTAAGTAAGACTCAGTTAAAGTTAGTAAAATTTTATCGGTTTTTACTTTGGGTGTTGAGGTAGAAGGTTGTTATAAAGTAGGCTTGGTGATGGGTATCTTAGGTAATGTGATATACTTGGTTGATGGTTTTGGTTTAGGCAATATGGATGACAAGATATAAGTGAAGGATGGTAAGGTAGGTAACTTAGGTATTGCTAGTGTAGTAAAAATAGGTGTGTTAAAAGGTAAGTGTGAAGGTGTAACCAATAGAGGTGGTGGAGTTTTGGTAAAAATAATGGGCTTCATGCTCAAGGTAAAGTGATGAGGACCCAAAATGAAGGGCAAGGTTGAGGGAGGTAAAATTTGAGGCTTTAGGCCTTTGGGTGGTTTTATCTCTTTGGTTGTTGGTTTTAAAGGGGGTTTGGTTACTTGGGTCTTGATTGGCTTAGGTGGTTGAGGGTTGGTTAGTTTGGTGGAGGATTTAGTTGGTTGGTTATTAGAAGTGCTAGGTTGGCTTGCCAAAGAATGGGTTAGAGGTTCTAGTTTGGTAACATAAGGGAGACCTAATTGTTTCCAAAAGGTGATTCGATCAATGTTAGGGTTGGGGACAAATTCCAATGTTTGCACTAGCTTTGAGAAAGGTTTGACTCCATGAACGATGGATCTAAAAGATAATACACTAGGTAGAGACATAGGGAAGGTAACCTTGTCCTCTTCCTCAATCAAAGGATGCAAGGTTGGGATAAATGGCTTTTCTATGGGAGGAGTAGACAAGGGCATTTCCTTCTCAGGAATAATTTATTTGGGAAGGGAGAATTACATAGTAATTAGTGAGGAAGGTAAGATGGGTGTGTGGTCTAGTTTGTCAGTCAAGGAGGAAGTCAATAACTCTACTATCATAGTGAGTGAAAGAGGAGGAAGAGGTACTTCCTTGGTTTGGGTTTCTAAAAGGGTAGAAGGTAACTCTGCTACTTCCATAAGCAGAGAGGGGTTAGTAGATTGGTGAGCAAGTTATTTATTAGTGAGTGTGTCAAGAACCATGTTAATGGTACATGTGTCAGGAGAGAATTTGAGGTTATTACTCTCATTTTTGGTAGGATCATGGTTTAGAAAAGGTTGCCTAAATATGTCAAGATCTTGGTTGGGTGGTGCTTTGGGGTTGTCTAATGTAAGCTTCCCCTTGTTAATGAGGGATTGGACAAGGTATTTGAAGGTATTTCACCTATTGATATCATGTCTTATGACTCGATGAAAGGCATAATGATCATTCTCATTATACCAACTCGACACGGGGTGGGAAGCATCAAACTATTGGGGTGGTTTAATTAGTGTAAGTTGGATGATATTAGCCTTTAATAACTTTTCCAAAATAGAAGCATAGGGTTTACCAAGTGGAGTTAATATTTCTAGTTGTTCTAAGTTTGGTTCTTTGAGTTTTGGTTTGAAAAATTAGAGGAGTTGGAGTTGGTTCCTCATATTTTCTTGGTTGGTAGATGGTGGAGGTACGACTTTGAGGATAATAGCATTTGTGGTTCCTTTGTTCTTAGTGTTGGTATTGGGCTGGTTGTTAGACTTAGAGGAAGAAGCCTCATTGGTTTTATAGGTTGAGTTCTTGTTTTTGAGCTTAAGCTTTCCTTCATCAATAGCTCGGTTCTCTAGTTTATGAGCCATGGTAAAAGCTTCATCAAAGGTCCAAAAACTTTGGACATGTAATGTGGATGAGATATGTTTGGTACATGCTCGAGTAAATAGCTCTATAAGTTCAAGTTGAGGTAAATAAAATTAAAGTTGGTTAATTATGCTCCTCCAATGGGCCACAAAATTGGCAATAGATTCATCCTCAAATTACCGAATGGAGTAGAGGTCGGTGATAGAAACTTTCTTGGATATATTGATAGAAAAGTGCTCCAAGAACTTTTGGGCTAGTTGGGTGAAGGATAAGATGTTATGTTTGGGTAAGGCACTATACCAATCTAAGGTTGGGTTGGCTAGAGACATTAGGAAAGTGCAGAGAAGAAGGGAATAATCATAGGCAATGAGATAACAAACATGCCTAAATTCCCTAAGGTTTTGTTAGGGATCTTCCTTGCTTTGAAATTTAGAGAACTTGGGAAGTTCCCATTGAGGAGGATATAGCTTACTGGGTATGGATGGATGGGCTCATTGTAAATTTGGTCATATGATAAGGTATTGTGAGCACATGAGATAGATGAATATAAGGTGGTCATCTTATCCATGATTATCTTCATGAAGTTTTCTCGGGGTTGAGAACCCATAAGGTTGTAAGATGCATATTGTGGTGGTGGTGGTTGAGAAACATGTTGATAGTGGGTAGAAGGTTAAGAAGTTGTCACATATTAGTATGTGGATGACAATGGTTTGGTATAAGATATATATTGGTATGTGGATGTCAGTGGCTGGGTAGAGGTGGGTAGTTGGGTAGTGGGCATATGCCATTGTGGGTTATGGGAATAACTAAAGGTTGTTTGTTGGGTAGGAGTGGTAGTTGGGTTGGTGGCCAATGGAAGGGTAGTGACCCTTATACTAATCGGTGGTAACATAAAGGGTATGGACACCATAAGGATTTGAAGTGGAAGATGGGAAGCGCTAGAGGTAAGCACTCCTATTATGAAGGAGTGATTGGTAAGAGGTATAAGAGCATAGGTAGTTTGGGTTGGTTGGTTTTGAATGGTAGTTTCAAGGGGGTTGTTGATTGATAATAAGGCTTGGGTAACTAAATTTTGAGTAGTACATGTGGTAGTGGAGGTACTCCCCATGAGGTGGAGAGGCATGGCATAAGGTGGATCTATAGGTGGGATCGAAACCAAGATTTGGTAAGACATAGTTCTAAGGTAATGTTGTAAGGTTGTGTGATTGTTGTTTAGGAAAGTGGCAAAATCCACATCTATTAGGACTACCCAAATAGGACTTCTCGAAGAGTGAGGGGAGTTTATAGCTTCAGAAACATGTTCCATAGATGCAGAGGTGGAAGAGGTTGGTTGATTTGGTGGTGAGTTTTGTTCCTCAAGGTCCCTTCACTGTTGGTAAGTAAGAACTATACAAGAAAATAAGAATAAAATGATATGTTATCACACCTAAAAAAAAAGAGGAATCAAAGAAGATTCAAGCAAACAATGCATTCACTAAGAGTGAGTTAAGTCCTAGGATTCTTTTTGATCTGTCTTTTCGATTATGCCTTAGAAAAGTGTGAAGAGGAAATTGGCTTGAATAGGTCCTAGAAAGCTAGTTTATGTTTGGTTTTGAATTGTGTTTAGGTGCTAAAAAAGAAGTCTATATTAGATTGAGTATGTGGCTTGGTACTTGGGGCTTTCTCCCCTCACATCACAATCTCATAGCTAGTGTGAGTACTTGGCCAATATACCAATTATCAAAGCTTATACTCAGCCAAAAAACTAAGTTGGTTATCCCCTCAGTGATTAAATCCAAGCAAGATAATTGGGAAAGGGTAAGGTGATCCGCTAGGTGATGAAATCCTAGTCGAGCCTTGTCTCAAGCATGGTTGATGTGTTTATTATGCAAGTGGTTTGGTTTGTGTAACATTTGTGGTTCTACAATTAATTTGCTTTGCTTTAATTAATCTAGGTGAACTAAGTCAAGTAAGTAAATAATGTATGCAGTTAATTTTAAGCCAAAAAGAAATTTTTGATTTATTTTCAATGGAAAAAAATAACTAAAATGCACCTAAATGTGACATGAAAATTCAATCCTAATCCTAGGATGAGTAATCGTTTTGATTTAAAAAATTCAAGAAAAAAAAGAATGATAATTTTCTTTTTTTATTTTCCAATTTTTAGAAAGAAAAAGAGACTAAAATTTGTGTTTTTGAAAACAAGAAAAGAATGTTTCAATTTCAACAATGAAATGTGCAACTAAATGTCCTAAAACATCTATGAACCTAAAAAAACTCAAGGGTCCCACCGGGCGTGCCAAAATGTTTCTATCTATTTTTTTGTTTTTTGCCTTTTCTTAGTTTTGAAAAGAAAAGAAACTAGTTAACAGGTTTGTAGAAGAATACCTAGTTTTCATGCACTCGTTGAAGTCCAAACTTTGTGAGAACTCTTATTTGTCTAGGGAAGAATACCTAAAAATAATAAAACACTTAAACATACTTATTTATTAGACAAGTAGATGGGTGGATTGCCTAGCGTGAGCTAGATACTAGAAGCGAAAGCTTTCTATGAGGCTGTCAATCCACCTACTTTAAACATTTAAGTTGGAAAATAAAAAGAAGGATACTTGCATCTAAAACAAAAAACTAAAATTAAATACAAAAAATAACAAATTAATTAAAAAAATTAAATGCTTTGCTAAGATGAATAAAATAAAGTAACTAGTTTGATTAACACAAATGCTAAGAATTGGCCAAGTTAAGGGTTGTGGTTTTGGCTTGGTAATTTGACAAGAGTCAAAAGGATAGTTTGGTTTGGGTTGGTAAAATGACAAGTTTATAAATGGGTAAAGGGGAAAATTATGGAAAGAAGGCAAATGGAAGACGGTGAGAAGCCAAAGAGATACATGGTTAAGAGGGTAAGAAGGTGAAGGGGATAAATTGTTAAGAGGATAACAAGGCAAAGGTGAAAAAAGGATTGAGATGGAAAAGATGGTGAAGTAAATAAATGGATTAAAATGGGTAGAGGAAGTAAGGACCAAATTAATGAAAGAAAATACTAAGGAAATAATTGAAATATGAAAAGAAAACAAATATTACATTGAAAACTTGTTGGAGATAGTTGATGTTTTATGATGCTGGAATTCTACAGCAGTTTCAGTAGAGCTGCAATGCTTTGAAATATTTTTCTCCAAGGTGTGGATGACCTCCTTAAAAGTTCCCCTAAACCTACAATAATAAATTCCTCTACGAAAGACTAACCAACTTAACCATGGGTGAAGGAGAAGGGGGGATTTATAGCATTTGATGTCAAGGAATATGCCAAAAGAGTGGAATAGTGAAATGTGGCACCATTTTCCAAGTGGGCTCATAAATGGTCATGAAATACAAGGGGGTGAGATTTCCACTTAGCTAATAGGTATCCCACTTGGTTGGTTTGTCTCCCACCTTGCTAAAGAGTCCAAAATGGAGTGGGGATCATGCACATGGACCCAAATGAATCCAAAAGAGTTTTCATCACCTTTTTATGTTTTATGATAAATACTTAAGGAGGTTCCCCAAAAAATATTGCACCATTTTCATTCATGAAGATAAAGGATGATGTTGAATGATTCCCCCCTTATGGAGAAAGTTACCATACTTCAAAAGGGGGACCCTTGCAATGCTTAATGATGTCATTAGGCACCTTGGATGAGAGTACCAAGTGGGGTATGTTTTCCCACTTCAAGCCACCTCACTTTCAATCCATGTCACTTGCCATATCACTTGCCATATCAAGTTACCCACCATGTCACATGCCATGTCACCATGAATACCGACAATGGGTCCCATATTGAATAGTGACTTGGAATAGGTTAAGAGGGGTTGAGTTAAGGCTCAAGAAGGGTTAGGTCAGCCTAAGGCATTCATACATTTAGAATTTACAAGTGTGTAATTTTCTAGTGTCTACACATAAATTTAACAAGATTTCTTTTTATATTGATTCTATTTGAGTTACAAATAAAATCTCCTCTTTCTCTATTTTGATAGAAAAATATAATTGTCAAGAACATTTACAAGTGAGCCCTAAACATGTATTTATAGGTTGAACATGTGGTTATAGTACATAACTACCTTTTTTTCCTTTTAAGATCTTGTAAAAATATAATAATAAATTTGCACAACTTGAAAACTTATAAAAATGTATTGAACAATTTGTACAACTTGCAAATAATCATTGGTGTTTTTGCATGACTTGAAAAAATACAACAGTAAACTTGTATAACTTGTGAAAATGAGTTGGGAAATTTACATGACTTGAAACTAGTAAAAGAAACATACAATGTGCAAATTACTATTACAATATATCCAATTGAAAATTATAATAATTACACAAAAAGTTTGGACTAGGAAATTTGTTGACAAACTATCCTTGTTATTCTTCACTAAGGATGATCTGGATCTTTTTTTCTTTGATTATGGTTTATTTTCTTAGTATTCATCAAAAAATTTCAAGATTTATAACACTATGTCTTCTTTTAGACCATATGAGTATATGAAAGCTATCTCTGCATTGCAATGTAGGTTCATCATCTTTTGAATTGTTCCTTGAAGTCTCTTTAGCATTGCATTAAGATTATCCAAGTTATTATGATATTTTATCAACCTCTGAATTGATTTGTAATCGACTGAGATATGGGAGTTAGAATTTCCTCAATATTCTTTTTGAATTGATTGATGATGATTTCTTCTAAAACCACTTTCCCATCATCATTAGTGTATGTGCAATTCAATTTTTCTACTCCTCTCATTATTTCAAGGAGAGAATCACCTCCTATTGACTAAAGTTCATTGATTTTTTTAATACTTTTTTTGACAATATGAATCTCGAACTTGGCAACTCCTAAAACCCAATGAGGTATGTAATTTATTCTTTTTGAATAACCTCTTCTTGAATTAGGTAATTTGGACAAATATAAGAGACATTTTTTAAGTTTATAAGCAATTCATTCCATTTCTATACCTCCTCAACATATTTTTCTTTATTTTCTATTGTCTAATCATATTCTGGTTGGATTTCATAACACATAGTCATCATTATATGAATGGTAGTGAATCTTGCTACATAATTTTCTCGAACTATTCTTTTGTTGCCTTACGCATATGACTAATGTCTTCTACTACATTCAGTGTTTCAATTTCTAAGATTTTATGAACAAATAATTAATAAGATTGAATAGGCCTTACCATCTTCTAGACCACTAATTTTAATTACTCAACCTTTTCTCTGAGTTATTCTCTGGTCATTTTGTCTTGGTCCATTTTCTCAAACAACATGCCAATTTTAGATTGAATGTTTTCTTTCACACCTTCCATTGCAGATTTCCCAAAAGTACCTTTATGATTTAATTATAAAAAACCTCAACATTGTATTTATCTTTCTAAACATGAAGAACAACTCCCTGTACATATCTATCCCTTTGTGACATGTGACTACTTTGAAAATTATTTTGGGTTTCTTGACTACATGAGGAGGAATAGTTGTCAAAATGTTGAAATCAATCTCCTATGGTTGTACAATATTTTTTATTTTCTTAACTATCTCATTTAACTAATCAAAGACTTTTGTACTAAAAAATTGTTACACATGAGCGATGTTAGATTCATTTTGAGTCTCTGAGGGGGGAGGAAGAGTTTGTAAGGCTTGACATTTTTCTAGTGCAATTTTACCTTTTTCTTTATCTAATGTTTAAATTGGAGTTTTAGGAGAATATTTAGAAGATAATTCAATAAAAGGTAATGAAATATTATGCTGAGGGGGGCAAAAGATGAAAATAATAAGGATGTGTCTAAAGCCAAAATTAGTATGTAGTATTGGTCACCAAAGTTTGGGACTAAGTAAGGCTATAAATAGTAACTTTGTCTAAAATGGGAATGCTAGGAGTAGTATAAAACTTTTCACTTAGCCTTCTTATTTTAAGCTTGAGTGGCTTTTGTACTGGAATAACTTTTGTGATGGATTCAACTTCTATTTTTGATTTAATTTCTTAGGAGTCTTTATTATTCCATGTTATTGAAGATGATCCTATTTCTATTTGATGTTGTTGATGAACACTTTATAACTCCATTTCCTTCATCAAAGGAGGAAATCTTACTTTATCAATATTGATCCTTTTGATTTTTAACCATTTGAGAGTCCTAGTTAGCATAACCTGGGTTATGTCAATGAGTGAAGTAGATTATTTTTTGTGCAATCTAGTTTCGAAAGAGGTTTTGATTCAAATCATTCTTCCTCATAAATGAGGTTCAATGTATCTTCTTCATCTATTTTATTCTTCCTGATTTCTACTATATCAAATACAATGACATGTTTTAAGGTGAATCATGAGTAATCCTAGATTCTCACCTTTTTTTCATCATCACAATCCATCCAAAAGTATTCAAAGTGTTACACATGTTGATATGAATAACAAAGAATATTTTAAATTAGGCCTCTTGCATAAAAATAAGCTTTGCTTTCGATTGACCAAATAGTAACTCAAGTCATTTCTTCATCAATAAATTTTACTTTAGCCTAGGAGGCACAAGTATACCAACCAGTAGAAATGGGAAACTTTATCCCAAATTTGTGCTTGTTAGACAAGAGCTTATGTGTCTCAGTCATCTACCTTACTATTTATTTTAAAGTCTATTTATCATCTACATACCTTGGAAGCATGTATGGAGCAATCTCACAACCACAAAATTTTAGGTAAGTGGAAGTTAGGAATTGTATGAACCAGGCTCCCCATTCGAAAATATCTATAGAATCTTGTATTAATATCCTTAAGTTTTATGGTTTTGATTCAAACATTTTAATCACATATTGTAAAATTTCATTGTTTACTATATGAAAATGATGTGCACTTTCCTTCAATGTGAGTTATGGATAAAAATCATATATTTTTACAATCTGCATGCCACCTAATATATTCAATCCACTATATAATCTTCTCCTAGAAATAACATATATGATATAAGAGGTCATGTAGAATTTAGAAGTAATATTGACCTCTTTTATTAGCTTTTGAATATAATCACCAATCAATTATCCCCAAGTGATATATTGATTATTCTGATGAATGATCTCTATGTATCTATACATCCACATTTGAAAATTTATTGAAACTGGGCTCCCTACTACTCTATGCAAAAATGCAATCATATCATTGATTTAATTCATGAATTCAAAATTGGAAAGATTTTTAGGAATTCTTATTGCCGTATGATTTAGTTTTGTCAATCATTGTTTGTTGATCCACTTAGAATAGGAACTAGTATTGGAATACCAAAATTGTTGAGTAGATTTTGGAGTAAATTTTAACAGAAGTTTTCCTATTAGTTAACTGAAACAAGCGATCAATATGATCTGGGCCTAGGCACAAGATATATTATTCTTTTGAATTCTTGACTTCTCACTTTTTTTCATCATAATGCTTAGCCATTGTCAGGACTAGTTTTGGGTAGTGTACAGAAATTGGGAAGGTGATTGTTTAAGCTAATTCACTATCATGGATACTTTGACCATAATCTATCTTATGTACCCCGCTAATGCTATTACAATAATATTTCATGTTCAAGTGACCTAGATCAGTATCTCTTTATTTCCTTGATGTTTGGATATAATTATGAAGGTGGAACAACCCCTTGAAATTCATATTTCATGTATGTGTCTTCTTCTAATTAAGAACCTTTTTTGGGAGGAGTCTATTAAGGTGTGTTCATATTATAAAGTTTGTAATAATGTAATAATTGTTAGTTAAACAATAATACGTTAATAAGTTTTTATGTGGTATATTATTATTGTGAATAAAAATAATATTATACAAGGTGGTTTGTGTCTTAGTGAATTTCTTGCATAATATTGAAAAGAGGAATAGAAGAAATTAAGTACAAGTATGGTTGAGAAACCTGATTGATAGTGCACATGTTGGGATCAAAAGATTATGAAGACCTCCTCTTTGGCTTGGGAGGATGACCTACATATAAGAAAGCACTAAATTAAACTTGTTTGTTAGATAAATATTTGGGTGGATTGCCTAGAGATAGCTAGATCCCAGAAGTGAGAGCTTCTTTAGGGGCTGTCAATCCACATATTTTAAACAATTAAGTTTATAAAAAAAAAGAATGTACTTGCATCAATGAATCAAAAGGTAATGAAATTGAATATAAGAGTGCTTACTAAAAAATATGCTATAAATTATTAAATAAGTGATAAACTAATTAATACTAGTGCTAAGGTCTTGGGTTATGCTTAAAAAAATTAGAAAGGGTTATGTGAATAAGCATGAACACAAAAAGTTAGGTTTGATTAGGTGTAGGTAGGTGAAATTAGCTTACTAGTTTTCACTACCATAATGATAGTTAGTGGTTAAGGTGATCGTTGATGGTCAAGCTGACCATCAATGGTTGGCCAGATCGTTAGTATTTGAGACAACCATCGATAATTATTATGTCTGGATTTGGGTTGATAAATGATTGATTGATGAGATCCAAAAGATGGATTCTGAGAGGTGGGTAAGTCCTGGGTTGATTTCAAAATGGAAATAAAGTAAATGAATACTGAGAATCAAGTACTTTTCTTACCAGAAGATGATTGAGTAGATGGTTGAGGGGGTTGATTTATTTGTAGAATCTAGCTCAGTTTCAATAGACTAATGGTACCTAAAGGCTTGATGGAGAGGTGGTATAAAATTGACCCTCTGATATGATTACTAGATCATTGGGTTGATGATGGTGATTGACGTACAAAAAATAAACTCCTGGATGCACAAGCTCTTGATAATAATCACAAATATATTTTCACCTCTTTGCTCCTCTCTCTTATAGGTAAGGTGAGAGAGTTACAACATCACATGAACTTGGCATTCTAAATTTAACTTATCCATGCAATGACTCATAACTAGAATTATAAAAACAAAGTGGGTATTTTACATAGTTTTGGTTAATGAGGTATACATTGATTATCGATGATCAAGGTGACCATCGATGGTTACCCTTACTGTTGATGATCAACTGTTGAGGGGTAAAAAGGGCTAAAAGGAAAGGTTAAGTTAGTTAAGTTAAACTAACTATGGGTGAGCTTGGTTAGATTTTAGAGGGTTAGATTAGTACTGAGAGGGTCCAAAAGTAGTCTAGGGCTACTTCAAAATTCAAAATTATGGTGTGCATATTTTTGGTGTCTACATTTTACCCCTTATTATTATGCAGTTTGGAATCAACTAGCTGCAAATCAAAAACCAATACTAGTCAAAGGTCTATTGATTGTCTCAAGTATGGGAGGAGGTGTTCCCCCTCAAATCGAGAGGTGATGAGGTAAAACATAATCAGGTGTGGGTTTGAAAAGATTGGTGAAGGAGATGATGAAGGTAGAGCATCATTAAGGTGGGTGATAGGTTGGGCACTAGAGCACAACAAGCACATAAAATGCAACAAAAGATGTGATAGCTAGGATTATGCAAAGACAAGGGTGACATGGTTGATAATAATAAAGATCAATCAAAGGGACCAATGATCAGTGTACCACATGATCATATTTAGGCATGGCAGTTAGGTACACTTGTTAGTCTCTTAAACAAGGTTAATGTTTCTAGTGGGTATCCAAGGTAATAAATGCTCTTGTGGAAAACATAAATAGTTTAAGTGTCATGGGTATATGAGGCAAGACTTACTCCTAAAAGATACAATTAGGTCAAGTAAGTGTGAGGTGACATAAATTCAAAAGGTGGTCAACATGTCAATGTTGTCGCTATAGTCAAGGGACCAGACACAAAGTGTTATAAAAAGCATGCTAGTTGGGCCAAAATGGACCAATGATAAAGTGTCAAGGTAGTCGAGGTGGGTGGAGAAGGTTGTCTTCATGGGTGATTCAAATTGGGCTGGTTTTATTAAAAAAAATGGGGGGCATATGTCAAGGTTAATGCAAGAAATTGAGCATCCTGACTATCGATGGTCAAGGTGCTTAAGGGTGACTGTTGATGGTCACCATAACCATTGATGGTGAAGGTGTAAACCCTAAAAATCTATGAGGTAAAAAGTGAAAAGGGAATCAATTTTACCCATTTTTTGTTGACTTTTAGCTCTAGGTGATTTGGGCATTGAGTGATGAAGGTGCTAGTTGAGCATTTTGTTAAGTTGGTAGTTTATGATTGGTTAAAGGTGCATGATAGAGGTGATCTCTTATGATCGAGATGTAGGGATCACGTGGATGCGATTGAGTATTTGCATGTAGGCTCTGACCATGATAGAGATTGAAGAATGAGGTATGTAGTGTCTTGAATTTAATAGGGTAGTATGATGTCATACAATTAATTTAGGATGGGAAGGTTGGTAGATTAAATGTTGTATTTGATTGAGTATGCCCTAGGTAGGAGTTTTGGTGGGTATCAGGTAAAAATAGAAATTAAGAGGTTGTGTAGTGGATTTAGGGTGGGTATAGGGGTTAGAATAGAAAATTAGCTGATTTAGCTATGATTTGGGTAAGTGTTAGAGGGGTTAAGATTTGGGTATTCCAACTATAAAATGCCCATAGTGACCATCGACAGTCAGGGCTGATCATCGACGGTTGACACCTTAGAAAACATGGGTGCCTGACCATTGGTGGTCACTATTGATGAAGAAAATTGCACCTGATCTTAATCAATCAACAATGGGAAGTTTCAAGCTGTGGGACAATGCGTCTTGAAACAACCTCCAGGTTTTAAAGAAGCTGGTCTCTTCTATTTTGTAGGTGTTGGGGAAAAGGGATAGGAGACTAAACAGAAGCGCAAAATGCAGGAATTAAAACCTAATTATGGCGATGCACCTGAATGTAATCCTAATCCTAACCTGAGCATAGTGAGACTATTATATGATTCAATTAAATTTAAGAGCAGACAAGTGCATGATCAATGTAAAAGATGGGAATAATAGAAACAAAGGCTCACAACAGGGGAGTCTTTTACTGAGATACAAGAATTGTCAACAAAGGCATAGTGTTCAATCTTCTTAATAGAATCCTCCAATCACATAAGAGGCACATAAGTCACGCACAATTATGTAGAACTTTAGACTCCAGAAAATGAGACAAAAGCAAATAACATTTCCAATCACAACACTAGAAAATCTACAGCATAGACTACTTTGTAAATGACACAAATAACATCAACAAGGGCATAGTTTTCAATCTTCTTATTGAATCTTCCAGTCATACAAAAGATGCATAAACACACACAGTCATATAAACCTTTAAACTCAAGAAAATGAAACAAAAGCAAATGATATTATTAGTCAAAACTCTGAAAGTCTAAAACCATATAATTCCTCCTCTTTTTTTGATTTTACAATTCATCTGTTATAGCTTTAGATGCCTCTTGGTATCGCTTTCCTTCCTGCGTAATTCCAATTCATCCTTCACTCACAAAGGATAAAATAGACAGTGCATTTAATGCCTCAAATGCATCCTGGTCTTTACTTAGGACTACCCTGACTGCGGCATGGCGATCCCTATCTAGTACCTCTCTTTACGCCTGAAATTCTTCATTCCATCCCTGTTTGGCCACTCAACTATCTACTCTACCTCTGCTTATAGGGGACAAACAGACGGTGTCTTTAATACTTGTAAGCCCCAAAAATCTACCCAGTGCACTGTTCTATCTACTTGGAGTAACTCTCACTGAATTTCCCTCCATTTTCGCTGTAATAGATAAACAAGCACTCTATTCTATTTAAAATGGAAGAGGACACTTAGTCAATTTATGAAATTCCTCTCTTTTTGATCTAGAAGGCACCAAAGGATGACACTTGGCCACTTCTGCTTTCTTTATACTTCATTGAGGAACGCTCCGCCCTCGACATTTGTCACAGCTCGCTTCCTCGATACTTTACAGCTTTATTGAAATAAAAATTAGTGAGTTCCTTGCTTGGGCAACTTTTAAGAAGGGATGGATGCACGTGGCAGGCTTCACTTATTGACACTCAGTGCCTCCTTAGTCTTTTGAAATAATGTTTGGGACCCACTACAGTCTTTATTTGTCAATTAGGCTCAAAGATGGTTTCTCAAAAGTTGACACGTGGCGACCTCCGCTGCTCTTTGGAAGATATGTGGCATCTTCTGCTTCTCCTTTTGGGGGTATGTGGTGCCTTCCGCTTTATTTGGGGATGGAGTAGAGAGGGACCCAGAAGGTGACACTTGGTAGCCTCGACTGCTTCTTCAAACAGGTAGTTTAGGGCCTCCGCAACTGCCACTTGGCACTTTCTGCTTTGTTGTTGCTTGGTTCGTTGAAAGTCTTTGTCCAAAGGTAAAATGAAACACGGGTGCCTCTATGAGATGCAGATGCTGGCACATGGTGCGTTCTGCTTAGCCTTTATTAGGTACGTGGCATATTCTGTGACCTTCCCAAAAGTTACAAAAAAGGTGTTCGGAGGATGCCAACTGTCTAGCTTGATCTCTCAGACATTGACACTTGGTGACTTTCGCTTGAATTTGATACCTGGGCAAAAAGAGACGAAGGAAACAAAAAGGGAAAAAAGGGATCTACTATCGGAGGGTGACACTTGGCAGCTTCCACTGCACTTTGACACTTAGCAAAATAAAATGGCCCTTTACTTCAAAATTCTGCCACGACGTCCAAGGTGTGCAAGAACCAAAATCGCAGCACTCAAACCAAAAAATAAATTAAATATGATGTAGAGTAGGAAATTACTCTACAGTCACCATGACCGTCAGTAGTTGAATAAGGTAGAGAAGTATTTGCTAGGTGTTTAAAAAGTAAGGGTTAGTGTAATGTTTGAATGTTAGGTCTAGGTTATAGAGATTAGGTTCTAGCAAGTATCAGGTAGAGACGTAGTAGGGTAAGGAAATGCAAAGTGTAGGTTAGGCTAGAGTGATTGTCAAGTAGGGATGATGTGGTGATGAAGGGTTAAAGGGCCAAGTATAAGCTAGGTTGATATGGTTGAAAATGCTTAAGTTGGGGTAGGCATCAAAACTTATGGTAGGTGAGGGTTGTGAGAGGTAAGGTGGTGCAGGTAACGGGTATGGGTTAGGGTATAATAGGTTGATTTAGGTCGATGTAGGTTGGTAAAGACATCAATTTGGAAATGAGCAATGTTGACACATGCTAACCTCTATTTTTATAAGCCCATAAGCATATCTAGATGAGGTATCAAGTCCCCAAGATCTTTATAGATATTTAATAGGGCATGACCCCAGTTGACTAGGCCCATATGGATGAGGTGGGGTTTAGAGCCATGAGGCACTACCAGTATATGTCCCAGGATGCATCTATGGTCATAGTGCTCATCGAGAGATGGTATCCCACTATGAACACCTTCTTGATTCTCACTAATGAGATGACCATTCTTTTTTAGGATGTGCATCAAATCACCTAACTCCTATTATGTGGTGATCCAATCTACCATAACGAGCATGAGGAGTCAGATGATGATGTCGAGCTCTTGTATGAAGATGAGAGTGATTAGGTTAGATGGCATGTAGGGGGGTTTAGATCTATGGTGTTGTATCAAAGGTCTCCAACTGAAAAGAGACTCATGACCATGCTCATGATTATAATGACATGATTTAGGCTTCTTTACTCGAGCAGTAGGAGATTTCCTTATCTATTACTGGGGGTACTAGTCGATTTGTTATTGGGGCAGACTATTTTTGGTTGGGTACCCATTTTACTGGTGTAGATCTATAGAGAGATGTGGGGGTTTAGGGCCCATAAGAGATATGGCATCAGTGTTAACATGGTTTTACATTGCTAGGCCTACGAGCATATTCAGGTGTTGAGGCCAGTAGGGTTACCATGGGCTGGCTACACATAGATTGATTTCCCTGTTGGATTTATATGATGGAGGGTGGAGTTTACTACATCAGGTGTAGGAGGAAGTGACCATGATGTGGAGTGGTTCAGGGGTGCACTAGGTACACTAATGGTTAGGGACATCACCTAAAGGCCATACATTTAGTTTCTAGTATGGCCAGGCTACAAAAGACAAATACTTTCCCTCTAAAGCTACAGATGGATACTCGATAGGAAAGAGGGAGAGGTGGAGATAATTTTGTTTGATAGGGTATGCTAAAAGTTTGGTCTAGTATAGGGCATTCTAGGCCCATTCCCCAGGTATAAGAGAGAGGACTCAAAGATCCTACTACTAGTGCCACATCCTACTCCTATAGTTTTAGATGGTGTATATGAGGAAATACTAGTTATGGCTTTGATAAATGATGCTAGATTTGTAGATGGGTACATGGCATGGTACCAAACCATATATGCAGCTATAAATGGTGGTAGAGATGATGGTGGTGTGAGGTCAATGATCATGGATCCGATTGGCCAAGATGGACAGGCAGGTATGGTTTTGGCTACAACACATGGATAGGTATAAGTTTTACAGGGATAGGTGTCCATATTATAGGGATAGATTGTGACCTTACTGGTTTAACTTGCTACTATCATAGAGGAGAGGGATCAGACCAGCACCTTGCTAGGCTTGGTGACTCCAGAGAGGGATTCTTTATGGTAGAGAGGAGGAAGAGAAATAAGACATGCATCACCACCTAATTTTAACCCTATAGCATAATACATAGCTACAATAGAGGAGCTAAGGTACTACAAGGCTATTATTTTGGTAGTGTCTAAACAAGCTCCAATGGGGTGAGTATCAAGCTAGCTTAGTAGGTGCATTTAGCTTAGTAGGTGGAGCCAGTTTAATGACACTAGGGTAGTGGGTATCATCTATATTTGGATAGACTGGGATAGGTGGTGGATTGGTAGACCCAACAGGTGGATAGGCATCAAGATCTAGTGGTGCTCTAGGAGGTAATGGTGTCCCTGAGGCATAGATATAGCTAGATAGGTATATGATTATTGTATATCATTTTGATTCTAGCCTACGAGCTAATGTAGAGAGATGTACATTTTAGAGAGAAAGTCATGTCTATCTATTATGCACACATTTGTTATGCTATGGTTATTTAACTTACAAATTGATATATATGTGATATTGTGTATTGCTCATAGTGCAATGATTGGCATTTGGTGTTTATGGCTTATGGTGTGATGTTTATATTTCTTATGATTTATGTTTATGTTATGGTTGTGTAGACACTGATATATGCTTAGCTAGGCATGAGATAGTTTAGATTTATTGTTATGCTATTTGACATGCTAAATATTTAATGGGTATACATTGCATTAATAAACTTTAGACATGTAGGAGGAAATGGTTGAAATTTTTAGATGCTTATGGATGTTATTACTTTATGATGCTGGTCATGGTTATGGTTGTTGTTATGACTATGCTTATGACATGCTAATTATTTTTGGATCTCATTTTGTTTAGACATGTTAACGTTGATGTCATTGCTTATGGATGTGATTATCATGTATGGTATGGTAATGCAGATGGTTATGGGTATGCTTATGGTTCTTTGTTGTTGATGTTTATGATAAAATGCTTGATATAGTTTAATTAATAACATTAGATGGGAGAATAGATAACATAATCCAGAGGTGAACACCATAATGAAAATATCGACTAGTCATGATAGGGTAAGAAGAGGGCATGATGCTTCATCATTGACAAGGACTAAAACAAAACCGAAGTTGGATTGACTTAATGAACATAATCCCTTTGCATGCTTCACATTAGCATTCATTAGTTGGATAAAAGGTGTCTTGGCCACATAATGTCAAGTAAGCTTAAAAATCCTTTGCATACAGGGGGGATGGGTGAAAATGGAACCTTATTGTGAGACTAACATGCCTCTTCTATAGGTGTCCAAAGAGTTAGTATATATAAGACTATGCCAAGCTATGTAGATTGATCGATGAGGGAAGTGTACTTATGGAAGCTGATTGTAGCTTCCACCTTATTGTGTTGTTTGAGAGCTGATTGCAGATTTTAAGATTATTTTTCTTTTGCTTTGATTGTGATAATGGGCCTTCAACTAATTGTTGTATGTGGGAAGTTGATATATGTGGGAAACTAATGAGAAATTGCTATACTTTTGACAAATGCTTATTCAACCATCCTTTAAGGGAGTGGTCTAAGTTTATGTGCTTTGCTTAATACATTTTGATAACTATCCTTCGAGGGAGCAGTCCACCTTATGTTTTGGAAATTTCCAATAAATTTTTAATAGCTATCCTTCAAAGGATAAGTTTTTAAATGCTAGGAATGACCCATGATTGATAGGAATTTTTTAATTTGGCTTTGATTTTGCTTGACATAGACTTGCTTATGTTAGCTTAATGGTTGACCTTCATGGGGGCAAAACCAAGAGCACAAGAAGCTTGGTTAGGTGTAAGGAGGTTTATGTGCCAATGACCATGGGAATCCATCATGTGAAGGCATGGAAATTAACATTATAACCATGATACCCATTTTTCAAGATTAGGATATGTTGATGATAGATAATCACATGATTCATTTTTAATCGGTTGCCCCTAAAATAGGGAGATAGATGTGGGTGGATACGAAGGGATGAGCTTAAGTCAAATAAAAAGGTGAACTTGATCCTTCTTAACAAAAGAATGGATGCATATGTGAAGTATTAAGGGGATTAGGTTCTAGGTGGCCTTCAAGAGAAGACACCCAATAAGCTCCTAATCCATACTTGTGAGTTATGATATAAGGTCTAAGCTAATTGAAAGCAAACTTGCCTTACTTGATTTTTTACATATTAATGACATGTTGATTTTCCTTTAGGACAAAGTCTTCGATATCTAATTCTCACCCTTTAAGGTGTTTTTTATAGGAATATTTGGTATGCTCTTGATAAACATGAAGATGGGTGAGGGTTGGTAGATGACACTTGTCGAGTAGCTTCAACTGGGCTAAACGGTGCTGATGGTAATCATCCTCTAAAATAAAATCTTGTAAAGATATGTGAAGAGAAGGGATTTTGACTTCAAGAGGTAAGAAAACCTCTACTCCAAACACAAGATAAAATGGGGTAGCATCCATAGGGGTTCTAATAATAGTATGATATGCCCACAAGGCAAAGGGGATGTGCAAATGCCAATCCTAATTGGATGCATTGACCATTTTAGTAAGCATGTTATTAAGAGTTTTGTTAGAGTCTTCTATTTGTCCATTAGCTTGAGGGTGATAAGGTGAGGAAAAACTTAACTTAATGTCAAATGCATCACATAGACCCTGGACTTGCTTGTTTTTAAAATATTTACCATTGTTAGTAATAATCTTATGAGTAACACGAAAGTGGTAGATGATATGATGGTTGATAAAGTCGATAATCTTTTCTGCTTTGGTTGAGACTAGAGTAATAGCCTCTACCTACTTGGTAAAGTAATTGGTCATGATGATGATAGAATGGTGTTGATGTTAGGAATGGGGGCTAATTTCCCCAATGAAGTCTAGACCCCATTGTGAAAAAGGCTAGAAATCAGTAGAAACTTGAAGGCTATGGCTAGGTGTGTGATGCAAATTAGCATGTTATTAACATTTGACAGACTTTTTCACATAATCACAACATTCTTGGTTAAGGGTATACTAGTAATAGCCGAGATAAAGGATGCACTTAGCTATATCGAGGCCACTAAAATGTCCCCCACAAATACCATTATGTATTTCCTTGATAACATGATAGGCTTCCTAACTACATAGCTAGTAAAAGAGGAGGCCATCAAAGCCACATTGATAAATAATTCCTCCCATAGTGGTATAACATGAGGTACTCTGAATAAGCACTCTTTGAGCATTCCTATAGAGGCCAAAAGGGCCTATGTCAAAGTTAAGGTAGGAAAAGGTTTGATGATACCAAAGGTCATGTTGGGTCTCCTCCACATTGAAAATGGTGGGAAAATATGGTTTGATATAGAATGGTTGGGTAAGCCTATCAATAATTAAATACAACTTAAAGTTTGAGGGTGCAGATGGTATCTGAGAGGCAAGGGAAGCCATGGTGTTGGTGAACTTATTGGTAGATCATGGGGTTGACTGGATGTGGTAGTGTTCCAATGATGCTAAGAATTTATCAACTAGTTATTTATACTATTGAAAAATGTCATTTTTACACTGGTAGGATCCATTGATTTGATTGACCATAAGTTGGGAGTCACCAAAGATATTGATGATTTTAAATCCTAAGGCTAAGGTAGTCTGAAGGCTACTAATGCTTCATACTCAACCATATTATTGGTACATTTGAAATCAAGTTTAAAAGACAAAAGGAGAGGTTCACCATTAAAGGGGATAAGGATGATACTTTCTCCCCCACCACATTAACATTTTGATCTGTTAAAGAACATGGTGACTTGATAGGTGAAATCTACTTGAATTAGAGCTGTGATGGACTCATCAGGGAACTTAAGAGGAGGAGGTTAATTGTCTGCTAATAGTGCCTCAACCAATTGGTTGATAATAACTTGCCCCTTAAGTGAATTATACTAGAAGAACTCAAGGTCAAACTCTACTACAAACATGAGCCACTTTGCCATATGTTGGTTTTGGTATGGCTTGGAGTGCATGTACTTGAGTTGGTTGATATTGGTTATGATGTAAGTATTGTGATTAAGAAGTTAGTGGTGAAGTTTGGTGGTCATGAAGACTAAAGCTAAGAAAAGTTTCTCAGTTCAGTATATCAAGTCTCGTACTCTACAAGTGTATGACTAATGTATTATATGGCTTTCTCTCTATGTTGTTCATCTCGGTGAGCTAGCATTGCCCCTAGGGAATGGTTGGTGGTAGAGATATAAAGGTAAAAGGGTTGGTCATCTTTTGGAGGGTGAGGATAGGTGGAGACAAGAAGTACTATTTAAGTGAATCAAAGGCCTTTTTCCAATCGTTATTCTACTTGAAAGACACATCCTTCTTCAGAAGGTGGTGGAAAAGTTAGCACCAGTCTAAAAGATGGGAGATAAAAAGACAAATGGATTGAAGCTTCCCTTGCAAAATTCAAAGTTGCTTGAGGTTGGTATGGGGAGCCTATCTAGGATTGCTTTGATTTTGGTAAGATTGACCTTGATTCCATGAAGGGAGACAATGAAGCCAAGAAGCTTTCTTAACAATAACCCCAAAATGCACTTCTTGGGGTTAAGGCAGACATGGTAATGGATAAGTCACTCAAAGTTGATCTTAAGAATAATTAAGTGATCCTTTTGGAGTATATATTTTATGAGAAGGTCATCAACATAGTCCTCTACAATATTATGGATAAGGTCATGGCACGTTGGTAGGTTACACCAATGTTCTTTAACCCCAAAGGCATGAATCTATAGTAGAAGGTTCCCCAAGGTGTGGTAAAGGTAGTTTTGTGCTGATCTTCAAGGGTGATTAAGATATGATTGTATCCCAAGAATCAATCCATGAGAGATAACATCTTGTGGATAACTGTAAGATCAATAAGCTAGTCGATGCTAGGTAGAGGAAAGTCATCTTTGGGGTAGCGGAGGTTTAGGTCAAGAAAGTCCACATAAAGACATAGTCCCCCTATGGCTTTAGTGATAGGTATGACATTAAAAACCCATTGGGGGTAGTCAATATGTTGAATGAAGTTGATAGATAGGAGATGATGAAGCTCTTTTTTGATGAGAAGGGATATAAAAGGATGCATGCATTGGAGCTTTTACTTTATAGGTTTGGCATCATGATGAGTGACTATGTTATGGGTAGCATGGCAGGGTCAATTCTAGGCATATCACTGTAAGACCAAGCAAAGGCTATGTTGTGGTCCTAAAGGAAAGAGGGGAAGTCTTGAAATTCCTTAGTATTCAGTAATTGGCCAAGATTAACAATGTGAGGGTTGTCTATAGTGCTCAATTTGATAACCATAATGGATTCATTCAAGATGGTCAAAGATTCAAGAGGAAGGGATTTGCGGATTGAAGAATCTGGGGTGCTAAGGTAGGTGAGGTTGAAATCATCATTCTAACACTACATAATGTTAATGGTAGGAGAGTCTTTTCCTATCATCTCAGGATGGGTCAAAAGGATGGTTACAGTTGCCACCTCCTTCTAATAGGTCAAGGGTTCGAGGTTGATCATGTTGATGGAAAACAAATTTAGGTAAGATGATGTCATCATTTTCACACACAAGTGGAGGTGAGGTCAATGAGGAAGGGACATCCTCCTCAATAATGGTAGTAGTGGGTTGTTTGGATTTCTTCTTATTAGGCAAGATAAAACCAAGTCTTTGCTTCTCATGTGGCTTCCTAGTTTTGATGGTGACAATTCTTATGGGCTATGCTCATATCACCCAAGACCAAAACCTTTCTAGGTGCACCAATGGAGTATGTCTTGGTGAAACTCAGTTTGTATAGGTAGGAGAAATTGATGGTGAATGGTCAAGGTAGCAGAGAGGTGGTAAGAGCAATGAGGGATTTGTCGAGTACCCCATAGATAAGATAGGTCTGATGGTTGAGATGTCCAAAGGGAATGACAATTATGACATTAGGGTCATATCCTGACTAGTTGGTAAGTTGCCCATACTCATAAGGAGTAGAGAGAGCATCAAGAGCTAAAAGATGATACTTCCCTAGTGAAAGGCAATGGAACATTGATTCTAAAGGGTCTATGGTAGGAATTTGGTGTGAGGGTATAGAGGAAATAGTTGATGCCTCATCGATAGAAGGGGATATGATATCCACTTTGGTGATTGAAGGTTAAGTTTTAGCCATTGAGGGTGTGTTGGATGGGGGTATGAGGACATAATTGGGATGATAGGTCATGTTCCATGTTGAGAAAGGACTTGGGTTAGCTTGTATGGTGATGACTTGATCTTCATGCTCAAACTTAATGCAATAATGGAGGGCAGAGGGAATGTAACCCATAGAGTGAATCTAGGGTCATCCCAATAAAATGTTGTATTAGAATTCACCTTCTATAGCATTGAATAGTTTAGGGAGCGTGTGGGGTCCTACACAACTATAAAGGATGATAGTTCCTAAGGTAGTGGCCATGGTATCATTAAAAGAACAAAGGATAGTCAAAGATTCAGACGTGACATTATCTAGGAAGTTAAGTTGGTTCTAGGTGTGAGAGGAGCTGATGTTAATGCTAGATACCCCATCAATCATGACCCATTTAATGCAAGTTTGGTTGATGTTGGTAGTGATAAAGAGAGGAGGATCTGGGTCCTTGGGATGGATGGAAGGTATTTTTGAATCCTTGAAGGTAATAAGGTTGGAAATTTTAAGGGCACCAATAGAAACTAGAGGTTGGGGGTCTTTAGGTTGGACCTCAATGGAATGCAAAGCCTCTATTAATGCTTGGTAGTGATGGGGAGAAGTAGAGATAAACTCATACAGACTCATCTTCATAGGGCTTTGGTGAAGTTTCTTGAAGGTAACTCTCCTAATGGATTCTGAGGGGTTAGATTGGGAGGCACCTAAGATAGACACCTTGGGTTTGGTCAAAGATGGAGAAGGTCGGGTGAAGGTTGGTTGGGATTTTGAAGATGGATATGTCTAAGGAATAGACACCTTTGGTTTCCCTCTATACTTCTATTGTGATCTAGTGACCACATTGATGGTATGGATAGAAGGAGAGGGCCAAAGGATTGGTCAAATTTGTCTTCACTCCAAGGTGAGAGTGGAGAAGTGGGTGAGTGTTGGATAGGTACAGTAGGTGGTTGGATTGGTATGGGGCTCAGAGGAGGTTTGTCTATTAATAGATCATCCTCATCATAAAGTTGATGGATGATATTTTAGAGAGTTTTTTAATTCTCTATGTCATGTCTAGGTGTCTTATGATAGGAACACACATGGTGGTCATCATACCAGGTGGGTTTTGGAGCAAAAGGGTTAAAGGGCCTGATGGGAGGTAAGGATAAATAAGAGATTTGTAATAACCTATGGAGAATAGTTGAGTAGGACTTGGTTAAAGGTGGCAAAGGTGTAGCAGTCTTAGATTTGGTTGTTGAGGTAGAAGGTTGTCTGTAAGCAGGTTGGTGATAGGTGCCTTAAGTAGGGTGGTACATTTGGTCAATGGCCTCAGTTTAGGTGAGGAATTTGATGAGCTAGAGGTGTAAGATTTCAAGGTAGGTAGCTTAGGTATTGTTGGTATGGTGAAAGAGGTGCATTGGAGAACAACTGTGAAGGCGTAACCAAAAGAGGTGGTGAGGTTTTAGTAGAGGTAATTGACTTTTTGTTTGAGGTAGAAGGATGAGGCCCCATAATGGAGGGTAATGGTGAAAGAGGCAAAGTTCAGACCTTCCAAACTTTATACAACATCACTTTTTTGGTTGTTTTGGTTTGACATTTAGTCAATGGGCTTGAAAGGATTAGGTCCACTTTCATAAATGGGTACCAAGATTCTTGGTAGACCTATTTGGGATGATAGAAGAGGGCTTGGTTACTTTAGTCTTGGTTGGATTAAGTGGTCAAAGGTTGGTTGATTTGGTGGAGGTTTTAGTTAGTTGGTTAGAGGGTTTGGTTGGTTGGTTAGATATAATAAGAGGTTGGTTAATGAAAGTGGTAGGTTGGTCTGATTGAGAAAGGGTTAGAGGCTCCGGTCAGATAATATAAGTGAGGCCTAAATAGTTCTAGAAGGTGGCTTGATCCATGTCTGGGTGGGAGATAAACTCCAATTTTTGCATGAGCCTAGAGAAGTATTCATAGGTTGGTTTGATTCCTTGAATGGTAGATCTGAAATATAGGCCCTTAGGTGGGGGTATAGGGATGGTATCCTCATCCTTTTCCTCAATCAAAGGATTCATGGTGGAGATAAGTGGTTCCTCTATGGGAGGAGTAGACATGGGGGTTTTCTCATTGGGAATGGTTTCTAAAGGGGGAATGGTTTGCTTGATGGCTAAAGATGAGGGTGAGGCAGTAATGGTTGGTTGTTCTAGTATATCAGTGAAAAGGGAGGCTAGTGGCTCCACTACCTTAATAAGTCGAGGGAGGGGGATGATATTTCCTTAGTTTGAGTGTCTAAAGGAAGGGAAGATGACTATACTACCTCAATAGATGGAGGTGGTGGAGGATCAAAAGATTGGGTACTAGGTAGTTCGGTAATGATTTCATCAAGGACCATGTTAATCATATGGGTATCATGAGAACATTTGATGTTGTTGCTCTCATTCTTGGTAGGAGCATGGTTATGGAAAGGTTTCCTGAATTTATCAAGGGCTTGGTTTGACGGTGCATTGGGGTTATCCAATGTAAGCTCCCACTTGTCAATGAGGGATTGGATAAGGATCTTGAAAGTGTTGTACCTAATAATATCATGTCTTATCATTCAATGAAAGGCACATAAATCATTCTCATTGGACCAACTAGGTGCAAGATGAAAGGAGTCAAATTTTTGGGGTGGTTTGATAAGAGGAAGTTGAATGATGTTGGCTTTTAATAAATTCTCCAAGATGGAAGCATAAGATTCTCTTGCTCCAATTTTGGTTCCTTAGGTTTTAATTTGAGGAACTAGAGGAATTTGATTAGTTGACAGAAGGTGGAGGAGCAGATTTTAGGATAATCACGTTTGCAATTCCCTTGTTCTTGGTGTTGGAATTGGGTTGGTTACTTGACTTGGAGGAAGAAGTCTCATTGGTTTAATAGGTTGAGTTCTGATTTTTGAGCTTAAGTTTACCTTCATCAATGGATTGATTCTCCAACTTACATGTCATGGTAAAGGCTTCATCGAAGGTTTGAAAGCTTTGGACATGCAGAGTAGAGGAGATATGTTTGGTACATGCCCAAAAAAAGAGATCTATGAGTTCAGGTTGAGGTAGGGAGAAGGATAGTTGGTTGATTAGGATCTTTGAATGAGCCACAAAATTAGTAATGGATTCATCCTCAAACTGTCAGATAAAATAGAGGTCAGTGATAGACATTTTTTGGGAGATATTGATTGAAAAGTGGTCCAAGAAGGTTTGATCCAGTTGGGTGAAGGAGAAGATAGAATGTTTGGGTAAGGCACTATACTAATCTAAGGCCTGAATAGCTAGAGACATGGGAAGGTGCAGAGAAGAAGGGCATGATCATAAGTGATGAGATAACAAGCATGCTTAAATACCCTAAGGTGCTATTAGGGATCCTCCTTACTTTGAAACTTAGAGAATTTGGGAAGTTCCCATTGGGGAGGATATATCTTGGTAGGTACAGATGTATGGATAAGCTCATTACAGATTTGGTCATATGATAAGATGTTGTGAGCACCCAAAATAGATGACTCTAAGGTGGTCATCTTATCCATAAGTATCTTCATTATATCTGCTTGGGGTTGGGCCCTTGAAGGGTTATAAGATGTATATTGTTGAGGTGGTTGAGAGACATACAGATAGTGGATAAAAGGATGAGAGGATACCACATATGGGTAAGTGGATGTCAATGGTTGGGTGGAAGATGCATAAGGGTATGCAAAGGTAGGTAATTAGGTAGTAGGCACATGCCCTTGTAGATTAGGGATGTATCCAAAGGTTGATTTGAGGGGTGATTGTTGGATATGAGTGATGGTTGAGTAGGTGAATGATGAAAGGGTGGTAACCCTTGTACTAATCGGTAACAAAGTAGAGGGTATGGACACCATAAGGCTTTGAAGTGGAGTGGTGGTTGATAGGTTGAAGGTGACTAAAGGAAGGCTAGTAGTGTTAGAGGTAGACACTCCTATAGTGGAGGAGTGGTTGTTTGGAGTAGAAGGTATAAGGGCGGTGGTGGTTTGGGTTGGTTGGTTTTTAATGGTAGTCTCAAAGGGCTTATTGGTTGATGAGGAGGATTGGGTAGTCAATGATTGTGTAGTGATTGTGGCAATGGAGGTACTCCCCATAAGGTGGGGAGGCATGCCATAAGGTATATCTATGGATGGGGTCAAAACTAAGATACGATAAGATGTGGTTATAAGGTAATATTGTAAGGCTACATGATTGTTGTCTAGGAAAGTGACAAAATATATGTCTCTTTGAGGGACCTCTTGAGGGAAGGTAGGAATTCTTAAGGGGTGAGGAGAGTCTGCTAATATAGAGATATAGTCCATGGATGAAGAGGTGGAAGAGGTAGGTTAGCTCGCTGATCGATTTTTTTCTACAAGGTCTCTTTGTTGCTGGTGAGTGAGAACCATGTGAGAGAGGGGAGATAGAAAACACAAACAACCTCACTACTCAAATAAAGAGAAGGCATGAAAAGATCAAAGAAATCCAATCACACTTTAAGAGAGACAATAAGCCCTAGAATTTTAATTAATCTTACTTTTGGCTTATGTCTTAAGAAGTTATGTGATAGAAGTTGGTTTGTAGAGTGGGTACTAAAGAGGAAGTCTAAGGTTGGTTTTAGGTTGTGTTTAGGATCTCAAAAAGAAATTTGTATTGGAATCAATATGTGGATTGGTATTAGAACCTACCCCTTCACTTCACACACCATAGTGATAAGGGTGTCAGGTGGCCAAAATATATTGATATCTAGATATTATACTCAACTAGAGAGCTGAGTTGGTCCTCCCCTTGATAATGACCTTCAAGAAGGAATACCAAGAAAGGGGTAAGGTTACCACTAGGTGATGAAATCCTATTCAGGCCTTGTCTCAAGTTTGTTTGATGTTTGATTGGTGAAAGTGGTTTGATTTAGTGTGTACAATAAAGAGTGAGGCTACGATAGATTACTTTATTTTTAAGTTAAGCTATGTGAACTAAAATTTCAAGCAGTCGATGTATGCACTTAATTTTAAACCCAAAAGAAACTTTTGATTTCATCAATGAGAAAATAATAGAGAGATAATGCAAGTAAACAAGAACCTAAGTAAAGACATAAGGGTTCCATCGGGTGTACCAGAATGTTTCAATAAAATTCTTGCTTATTATTAGAAAGAGGAAAAGAAGAAATTAAGTATGGGTATGGTAGAAAAACCTGATTGATAGTGCATGTGTTGGGATCAAAATATTGTAAAGAGCTCCTCTTCGGCTTGGGAGGATGACCTACAGATAATAAAATACTAAAGCAAGTTGTTCGTTAGACAAATAGTAGGGTGAATTGCCTAGAGATAGCTAGATCCTAGAAGCGAGAGTTTCATTTGGGGATGACAATCACATATTCAAAATAATTAATTTTATAAACATAATAGAAGGTACTTGCTTCAATGAATCAAGAGGTATTGAAATTGAATACAAGAGTGCTTGCTAAGAAATATGCTAGAAATGATTAAATTAGTGATAAACTAATCAATACTAGTGATAAGGTGTTGGGGTATACTTCTAAAAATCAAAAAGGGTTTTATGAACAAGTAGGAACACATAAAGTTAGGTTTGATTGGGTGTAGGTAGGTGAAATTAGCTTATTGGTTTTCACTACCACAGTGACTGTCAATGGTTGGGCTGACCATCAGCGGTTAAGGTGACTGTTGGTGATCAAGTTGACCATCAATGTATAGACACCAGAATAGTGTCAACCCCCCCTTGGTCCCTTTCTAACTTCAACATGCATAACCTATACCTTTATTAATTTAAAATACTTATTTTAAATTAATCATCCCCCTAGACACCCCACCTTGGATTCCTAGCTCTTAGGCCATTTATCACCCTATGACTAATCATAATTACCTAAGCCCCATTTCAACTCCCCCACTAATCCTCATGCCTATTAAACCCACCTTTGGACCATTTAACAATGACAACCGGACTTGGCAGATGGAAGAATAGGCAAAAGGCTAAAAATAACCTTTCTTTCCATTCTCTAGCCGCTGACATCGGTTAACAGTCAACCGACGCCGACAGTATTGCCGACGTTAGTTGATTAAGACTAAATTCTGACCTCGACTGCATGACCCAAAGGTGAATTCTTGAACTGAAGGTGAATTCTCTTGCTCCTAGGATCCAAATTCTCTTGCTCCTCAGCTCTTTGCAGGCATCAACATTCTATCATCACTTTCCAGGCTAAGAAACTCTGCATCAGTCACTCCACACCGGATTGAAATGTTGCATGAAGTCTCCTACATCAGCCATAATGGAAATAAGTCTTCTACACCTCTGGTTCTCCACCAAGATCTAAGTATCATTTTGGTTTATATTTTAGTATTTTTAGAATGCATTATTGATTAGTCCATTGAGTATTCTTGAGTACTGTTGATAGACAACCCGACTTTCTTCCCGTAACCTTCCTCTCATACTCATTCTCCTTCCACCCCTGTCCTCTACCTTAACCCTTTCCCAGACCATATTCACTATCCTACAGTCCTCCACAAACCATTAAATAGACCCAGACTCCTTCCAGACCCCTCTGTCGACCACAAACCTGTCCAAAACTTGCCCAAGGCCATTGCCCTGACTGACATCGACCATTTCCCCTACCGACGTCGTCAGCATAACCGACGTCGGCAACTTGACAAACCGACACTAGCAGAACCATCAACGTCAGTGATTGTGATAGACCGACAATAGAATACAGGTACGCATTATCTCTATTCTTTTATTTAGTCTTTTCACTATTTCTCTTTCTAGCAACACTCTTTTATCAAGTAGTGGACTGTCATCCCTCAAGGAAGTCTTTGTACTTCTGGGACCGAGCTTTGCTTGGCAGTCCACCATATACCTATCTAACATTTTTCTCTGTTTAAGTCTTTTTTATCTACAGGTGTTGTCCTCCACAGCCAAAGAGGAGCTCCTTCAATCATCTGGATACGGTGCGCAAACTTCATTCGAGTACGTACAAACCCCTGACCATTTAATTTTAGTTTCTTATTTCTTCTGAATGTGAAAAGCAAAAATGAGTAGAAACATTCTGGCACGCCCGGTGGGACCCTGGAGTTTTCCTTGGGTTCATTTTTTCTAAAACAAACATTCATATAGGTGCATTAGATTTCTTCTTACATCCTTCCTCTTCTTTCCTTTTATTTCGAAAAGACACCATTAGCACAAGTTAAAAAGAAATTTTTCTTCTTGTCACTTCTTTTCTGCATCTTAGAGTAGTGAAGTTCATGCTCTTAACCTTTTCCTAATTGTTTGCATCTGAACAAAAACATTTCAATTTGGGCTAAAATCTATTGCATCTCATTACTGCTTGAATGCATTTTTTAGCTCATCTAGTAATTAAAACTGTGTTATGAATAAATCGTAGTGCACATATGTTACACTACCAGACCACATTCACAAAATCAAACATCTAAACATACTTGAGACAAGGCCCGACTAGGATTTCATCACCTAGCGGATACCTTACCCTTCCTGGTAATCCTACTTGGACTTCACTACCAAGGGGAGAACCCACTATGTTCTTTGGCAGAGTATAAACTCTAGGGGAAGTATATACTAGCTAAGCGACCTAACTTGTCTTTGGGCTCATGAAGTGAGGGGAGCAAGCTCCTAGCACCAGGCCATGTACAAAACCTAATACAGATTTTGAGCACCAAAACTTAACCCGAAACCAACCTTAGACTACTTCTTTTAGGACCCATTCTAAAAACCCAACCTCCCAAACACACTCTTCTAAGGCATAAGCCAACAAGACTCTAAAATTTATTCATAGGATTTAACGTCTAGTGGTTGCTTGCCATCATCTATTTTTCTGTCTGTATCTGATTTTTTCTGAGATCTAAAAATAACTCAGACTTCCTTCTTTCTTCCAAAAACTTTTAGTTTTCTGAGTTTCTAGAAATACACAGTAACTGACATCGATTTTTCCACCGATGTCAGCAACTGATTTCACCGACATCGGCTATCTGACCGACATCAAAAACTTTCTTCACCGACATCAATTTTTCTATTGACATCGATCACTGTCAAAAATATTTCTTCTCAATTAGTAAGCTAAAAACCTGACCTTTTTACTATTAAAAACACATTCTGGTTTTCTGAGGCTGAAACATACAATTTTTAAAACCTGAATCTATTTTGCCTTGGATGGTTTTGACACGTAATCAAACCAAAACTCTTGTTGACCACGCAAGGCAACAACCACTCTCACCTTCGCCTTCTATATCAAGTCCCCAAATGGAGTATAATTCAGAAATTGAGTGTAATCCTACCCGACCAAACCCAACTCAACATCCAATTGTTCCTGAAGGGGATCAAGACTTTGAAAGGTTCCTTGACCTCAATGTCAAGGCTCTTCAACACTATCTCATGAGAAGTCAAACACGAGATCCTTCAAGCAACCCAGTTTATGGGATGCCAACTTCCTTAGTTGAAATGACAATCATATCAATAGCCTCCATAACCCAACCCATGGTCACCCAGGCCATTGCCTCACCTAACAACCCGACCATGACCAATATTCAAAGTGTGGCCTCTCCTTCTATTTTTGGACCTACCTCCATTGGGGTTTCTGTACCCCCTCAACCACAAACCATTCAACAAAGTCCTACACCATTCCAGAACTTAATTATCTCCATCCCACCTACTCTTTCACCATAAATACAAGAGTAACCACCTATCCTTCAACAAGTGTTGCCACCACTCAACCACCTTTGGCGGCACCTAGTCAATTTGTGCCCTCTAGCTTCATGACATAACCACCCTTGAATTCAACATCAGTCCCTATGACTAGTTATCAATATGTTGTGCCTATACAAACACAACCAACTATGTCATATGCTCCACCTAACACCTTCCAAATGCCTTACAACCTAGGGGGCACCCCACCTGCAAATCCATCAACTGATCTAATCCAGATGTTGATGGATAAGATGTCTAATCTTGAGACATCCATTTCGAGTTCAAGAAATGTTCTCTCATATGAACAAATCTATAATGAACCTATTCATCCTTCAGTCCCAATCTGACCCTATCCTATTCAGTGGGAACTTCACAAGTTTACTCGCTTTCAGAGTAAAGAGGACCTACAACAACATCTACGAGCATTTAGACACACTTGTTACCTTATAGCACATGATGATGCGTTATTACTACACACATTTCCCATGTCGCTTTTTGGTGCTGCCCTTGATTGGTATAGTTCTATTACCAGTCACTCTCTATTTAGCTTCACTCACCTCACCCAACTATTTCTTGACCACTTTTCTATCAACATAACTAAAAAGGTCTCCATCATAGACCTATATTCTATCAGACAATTTGATGATGAATCCATAGCTGATTTCATTTCCTGTTGAAGAGGCTTAATCAACCAACTCTCCTTTTCTTTACCTCAACCTGAGCTCATTGAGCTCTTTTCACAAGCATGTGCCAAACACATCTCATCTACTTTGCGGGTCCAAACATTCTGCACATTTGACGAAGCTTTCACCATGGCTAGGAAGCTTGAAATCCGTGTTGTCAAAAAAAATAAAGTCAAATTGTGTAGTAAAAATACTAATGCAAATTCAAATGACCCTTCATCCAAATCTTCTTCTTCCAATCCCAAGTCCAAGGGATCAGCAAATGCTGTGGTACGTAGACCATCATCATCGACCACAACTAACCAATCTGAACCTTCCACATCTCAAAACATTACACGACAATTCCAACAACGATATATACAGCGTCAATATACTCAAATAGGAGAATCATATGCATCCGTGTTGGATAAACTAGTCAAATAGGGAGTCCTCAACCTCCCCCAAATTCGACCACCACCTCAATTTGATCCCTCGCGTGCCATCCCTGCATGGTATAGGGAGAATGACTTCTGTAATTATCACCGTGTCAAAGGCCATGACATAAACAATTGTAAAACCTTCAAGAACATTGTCTAAGATATGCTAGACAAAGGTGATCTTGTCTTGGATAACCCAAACGTGCCAGCTAACTAAAACATAGACATTTTTAGACAACCTTTTCCTAACCATCCCCCTAGCCAAAACAACATTCAGACCACAGCCAAAGACCCCCAAGAGCGTAATATACGCACAGTCGATATGGTTTCACCCTTTGTCCCTAACCAACCTCTTTCACAAACCGAAGAGGTTAGTCGACCTATCCCTCCACCATGGGAAGAAGAGCCTTCTTCTCCTAATAGTCCTTCATCTACCCCTCTTATATTAGAGGACGCTTTAACCATACCAACTCCACTAGTCCCACCTTCATCCTTCCTACTACCAATGGAGGACCATACCTTTCCTACTCTTCAACCACAAGTAGAAGGCACGATCATCCCTATGCTCTTTCCTCTCGAAGAACCCCATTCTCCAATTCCTTCTCCACCGAGAGAAGAACTTGTCTCTTTACCTACTTCAACCGAAGACGATCTAGTAATGGCTCTCTCTCGCCTTTGGCCTCAGATTGCCACATCTAACACATTTCCACTCTCGCGACCACCCAAATCTTTTGAAAAACCAATTATAAAGCCTAGCACAACAGCTTCTAAACTATTATCTCGACTGGCTGAAAACTTAGGATTTCTCCATTCAAGGAACTTAGAACATGAGGCATTATGGGAGTGACTCAAAGCTCCTTATCTTACACATCCCATCTCATCTCGTACTGACGATCGTCCTTCAACAAAATCTCCTAAAATCTCCAACAAGGACCAGGATTCTACTTCCAAATCTTTAGAAGCTCAACCATCCACATCTGAACCTAAACCCTCACAAACATCCACCATACCAACACCGGTTAAATCCCTCGGTGTTCGCCCCATATCTAACCTCACTAACCCATAAGTGAAGGTAGACTTGAACCTTGCCTCACACAATAGTAGTCCTCGCACTTAACCAAAGAAGGCTACTAAACCACGTTGGAGAACTCCTCCTCCACCATCATCATTTCCCTCCATTCTGGGCCCACATCCTTCTACCTTAATAGGAGCACTCCCTACTCCAACACCTAACAAAAACAAGTTGCCTCCATTACTCCCTTTACCCACCAAAAACATACCTCCTCTGAAAAATTTGGCACCTCTCACGAAGAAAGTGTCATCTACACGAGTGGCCACACCACCAACCCAAAAGGTGGGACAGAAATCTCCCTCAACAACTCCTACAAAACAAAAGTCATCAACACCTAGTGCATCAACAAGCACAGACCCCTTAGTGGGTTCATATGCTTTGATACTATGCTAACTTTTGCAAACTTTTAACATCACTCTCCCACCTATTAAACCATTTCAACCTCTCAGATCAAAACCATTATGGTTCAATGACACCCAAATTTGCCTATATCATCGCACACCTAGACATGACACTAAAAATTGTTGTGCCCTCAAGGTTGTCATTCACCAATACATGGAAAAAGACACCCTTCTTATTGAGGATACTATCAACAAATCTCCAACACTGACAAATGTCTCTCAAACATCCTCTTCACCTTCATCAGAATCCCATCATCAGACTATGGTCCTTTTACCTCCTTCGCCCCCTTTATTCGAGATTAACACCATCAATGTGGCCACTAGGTCACAAACTTTAAAGGATAAAGTAAAAGATAAAGTTACTATTCCTTGGACCTACCCATTTGTCAAACCCGCTCAACCACCCAAACCCAATATTTCTATCTTGGGTACATCCCAACCCACTTCTTCAGAGGCAATCTGTGATTCTATGGTGAAATAGCTTCACCAAACTCCTATGAAGATGACTTTATATGACCTCATTAAAAGCTCTCCACAACATCGTCAAGCTTTAATCAAAGCTTTATAGGTAGTAGAGGTCCAACCCGAGGACCCCCAACCACTAGCTGCCTTAGTCTAATCATTACCCACCACCGCCTCTATTACCTCTAGTGATTCAGATATTCCTACCTCCAACTTGGAAGATCAGGATGCTTCCCTTTTCATCATAGCCTATGCTGATCAAACTCACATTAAGCGAGTTATGATTGATGGGGGTGCCAGTATCAATATCATTTCCACCCATGCTTATGACCAATTATCCCTCCCAAAGAATTATATCTCAAAAACTGACATAATTCTTTGATCTTTTAATGACTCCACTGCCACTACCATTGGCACTGTCGTCTTACATATTCATGTTGGCCCATGAACAATCCCAGAGCTCTTCTACATCATTGAGGGGGATTTCCAATATAACATGTTATTAAAATGACCTTGGATCCGTGCCATGGCTTGTGTCCCTTCTACATTACACCGTTGTGTCAAATTTGAACACGATGGTCAAGTCCATGTCATTCCTGCAGACCCCTCCCCTTTCAAGACATGCAACACAACTTATCGACCCAAAGATGTTCTCATTCCTTTCAAGACATCAACCCAAACACTGCCTCCACCTATGAAAGCTTCAATAAGTATGCAAACGGCAGTTACACCTATGCCACCTCCTCAAGTGACAACAAAAGACCCTATGGAAGGTACCTTCTAACGTGTTTCACTTGGAAAGTATCGTTTACTCACCTTGGACATGTTCCAGACTCCTCAAGAGTACGAACAACTTCATCACAATCCCAACTATGACCATTGTATTAGGATGGTCATCCCTTATGGTCCTCCCAATCTTCAAACAAATATCATCTATGGAGGGCTAAATCGAGCTCCCACTGATGAGAATCCTCTTTCATCACCCCAACTATTTACGTCTGACTTCTCTTTTCTTGGCAATCCAAACTTTGCTCATACCTATCTTTATAGGTGTGCATGGAAGGGCTTTGGCTTTGGGTGCTACGAATAAGGCTCCCACCAGCTCGTCAAACCACCAAATGATGAGGCCATAAAGAATGCCAAGAAGTGACATGGCCAGGGATTTGAAGAACCTACTGAAACTTCTAAAAACCCTCGCCCCGAACCTGTCATAGAACAATCACCTCCAAACTTGCCTATTCCCCCATCTTCACCTACGGAGTTGGTGGTTTCTATCCCTCCTAATTTTTTTTTGCATAAATGTCATTCGCTTGGAACCCCTAACCTATCAACTAGGTGGGGTATCCAGGTGTTTCTAACTATTTTTGCTTTTTCACATTCAAAAGATGAAAGAAACTAAGATAAATGGTCAGGGGTTAGATGATACCTAGATAAAGTTTGCACACCGTATCTAGATGATTGAAGGAGCTCCTCTTTGGCTATGGAAGACGACACCTGTAGATAAGAAAGACTTAAAATAAGGGAAATGTTAGACAGATAGATGGTGTATTGCCAAGTAAAGCTCGGTCCCAGAAGTGCAAAGACTTCCTTGAGGGATGATAGTCCACTTTTGATAAAAGAGAATGTTGCTAGAAAGAGAAATGGTGAAAGACTAAACAAAAGAAATAAAGACAATGCGTACATGTATTCTGTTGTCGGTCTTCCATAGTCATCGACATCGAATGTCAATATTGCCGATGTCGATTAGTCTGCCGTCGTCAGTTGGTCAATGTGTTGACATCAATTATTCTGCTGATATAGATAGGGGTAGTGGACTTTTGGATGGGCCTCAGGGTGTGTCTTTGGTTGACAGAGTGGTTTGTGGTAGTTAGAGGGCCTGTGCAGGGTTGCAGGATAATAGACAAGGTCTTAGGAGGGAAAAGGGGGGTAGAGGACAGGTTGTCAAAAGGGGTAAGGATATGGGGAAGGCTTTTCAACCTTTCTGAGAAGGAGGTTGGGTCTGGGCTAGGTTTACAGTACTTAGAAGTAGCAAACAGAGACTGATTACAAATACATTCTAAGTTACTGGAATGAAATAAAAGAAGAATACTTAGCTATTGCTTGCTGATGAAGGAGTGTAGAAGACTTGTTGCTGATGCGGCTGCTGATATAGAAGACTTCTTGCAATGTTTCAACCTGGCGTGGAGTGAATCCTGTAGAGTTCTTGTAGCTTGTGATGCTTGGTGTGAGAGAGAGAGAGAGAGAGAGAGAGAGAGAGAGAGAGAGAGAGAGAGAGAGAGAGAGAGAGAGAGAGAGAGAGAGAGAGAGAGAGAGAGAGAGAGAGAGAGAGAGAGAGAGAGAGAGAGAGAGAGAGAGAGAGAGAAGTCAAATTCAGAGCATTCAGGTCTGTGATTGATCTGAGCAGAATTCGGGGTTGTGATTGATTTTGGGCAAAATTTGGGGAGGGTTCGAGAATTCACCTTTGGGCTTGTCTTAAGCAACCGACATTGGCAATCTCGTTGGCGTCGACTGACTGGTAACTGACGTCAACAACTAGAAGAATGGAAAAAGGCTATTTTAAGCCTTTTGTCCGTTCCTCCGTCTGCTGAGTTCAGTGGTCGTGGTCAAACGGTCGAAGGTGGGTTTAATAGGCATGGGGATTAGTGAGAGAGTTGGAATGATTAGTCATAGGGTGATAAATGAGGGTATTCAAGGGTGAGGAATCCAATGGTGAGGTGTCAAGGGTGATGTGTCATGGGTGAGGTGTCAAGGGAGGTGTTATTAATTTAAGATAAGTTATTATTTTAAATTAATAAGTGTGTGGGTTAGGAATGTGTTAGAAGTGGACCAAGGGGACCAAGGGGGAGTTGACCAAGGAGTAGACACAATTTTGGTGTCTACATTTTCCCCCTTTTGTCTTGTTGGTTGTTCTTGACGAATTGCAAGACAAAAATAGGAGTAAGTTGCCCCAGGTATGGGATAAGGTTGTTTTCGTCCTGTTGGTGGTTCTGATGAACTGCAAGACAAAAATGAATGTGGGTTGACCCAAGATGAGGGATGAGGTATTCCCCCTCAAAGCAGGAGTCGAGGGAAGGTACCCTGATATCAGGTGCCGATTTGATAGATAGTGGATGGATATGAAGTTTGAGTGTGAACGCTGCAAAAGTTGAGATTGCGTGTATACCACTTCACGTGATGGTCAGGTCAAATTGTCGTAGTCAAAGGTCAAGGAGTATTAAAATTGAAATAACTGATCCCCAGCATTTAGTTGTAGCTAATTGGGTTATTCGATCCAAGTTGTAGCTCTAATGGTCATCATGTTCCAAGTATCTTGGGCTCAGGAAGTGCTCCTAGAAAACACGAAAAAGTCACAAATATTGGGGATCAACTTGCTCGCGATCCAAAAATATGTGTGAGGGTCATAATATGGGTTGCAAACAATTTTGCTATCTATTCGTGAGGTAGCATACATGCAAAAACAACCAAGACAAAGTTGTCTTAGAAGTGGTCATGGTCTGAGGAGAAAGGCGCAATCTCCAAGGTCATTGGTCACGTCAGGTTGAGATAGGTAGTCGGTCTGTTAGATGGACAGATGAAAGAATGGCTGAGCTAACCTAAGAAGACCCCATGTCAACTGAGTGCTACCTATATAGCCCCTGGTCATTAGGGCCTCAGGTCGATGTAGTTCTCCCAAAAAGGGAGGAAAGGGGTTGGTTATGGATGGGTTTGGACTAGGTTAAGTCATGGTTAAAGGTGAAATGGTTTGTCCATCAAGTAGACGAACAAACGGATGTGGCTGAGCTAACCCCAAAAGGCATCATGTCATCTGAGTGCTGCCTACATAGCCCCTATTTGAAGGGCCTCAGACCAATGTAGTTCAGGTTGGTTGATAGGTTGGTTTGGTCAGGTTATAAATGATGAGGGTATGATGATGTTACAGCCTTTTCCATATTATGTAATGGTGTATTCTGTAACATCGGTTATGTGGTCTTTCATCCTTAGCAATTTTTCATATCAGTGATGGATGTATGCTAAAAATAAATTGAGATGATTTATGCTTCAACAAGTAATGGTTTATGATTAACATAAATTGTGTGGTTGATAGTTTCCATGTGTATTATTGTCCATATAAACTATGTGAAATGGACTATGTCATGTCAGAGGTCTGAAAATGTTTGGGTTGGTTTGGTTTGGTTGAGAAAATGATTTGGTTGAATGTGACAAAGGTATGGATAAGAAGTGAAAGGCGCGTTGCTCTTTCATTGACAAGGACCATAATGATAGCATAGGTAGGGGGTTTTTAGAAACAAAATTCCCGTTCATGCATTACGTCGTCGACCATTGGTTGTGTTAGAGAAGTAATTGAATCACTTTGACATTAAAATGAGCTCAAAATCCCTTGAGTAGGTGATGTGATATGTTAAGATAGGGTAACCCCTTTTTAGTAGGGATAACTTTGCCCCTTTTTATAGGAGACCCTGAGAACGACTATAAGTCCAGTCCATGACCTTTTTTTTTGGAGTAGATTGATTAATGCGGGAAGTCTACATGGGGATGTCATTTTGTTTTGTGGTCATTTGTGAAGCTGATCGATGCAGGAAGCTTCTAAGAGAGTGATGTTTGTAGCAATATTTTAGGCATAGCCATCCTTCGAGGGAGTGGTCTATATTTTTGCTTTATACATTTTTGAGGGCTTTGAATAGCTGTCCTTCGAGGGAGCAGTCTATTAGCTCCAGCAATGATGATACAACTGTCCTTCGAGGGAGTAATCTGTGTTTTATGACCTTTTGATATTTTGACATCTCTATTTATTTTTGACAGGATTTGTAGTCATGGACAAGACTATAGAAGGTTAAGGGCTCCCTTTTATTAGGACAAAGCATCCATATTTTATAAAAGGGTCACATAGGGTTTGCTTTAGGGAAACAGGGTTGAAAGGAATGGGGATTAAAATGATAGGGATTGCTCAAGAGACAAGCTCAAGTTAATTTTCGAGTGAATGAGTACTTGACTAATAGTAGAATGGTCATAGATGCAAGGCATTAAGGGGCTCAGTTTTTGGTTGGCCTTCAAGAGAAGACAAACGATAAGTCCCTGAACCACACTTGTGCGTTATGATGTAAGGTCTGAGCCAATTAGGAGTAAACTTGCCTTATTTGCTTCTTTCCAAATTGGTCACATGTTAAAGATGAAGTTGGTTGATGTCTGGTTAATGCTTGGTCGAGGCTTGGTCGAGGCTTGGATGTTAAGATGATGTTTGGTCGATGCTTGGTCAAAGCTTGGTCGATGCTTGGTCGAGGCTTGGTTGATGCTTGGTCGAGGCTTGGTCGATGCTTGGTTGAGGCTTGGTCGATGCTTGGTCAAGGCTTGGTCGAGGCTTGGTCGAGGCTTGGTCGAGGTCGTGATAGTCAATACAGTCGAATTCCCCCAGTCACAAAGAGAATGTTTGATACCCATTACAGATAATCAATGAGTTGGATAAATGAGATGAAGAGAAGACGATGAAGCTCCTCTTTGACAAGGAGTGTGGCATGAGGATGAATCCTGTGAAGCTTTTATCTGATAGACTTAGTTTAATAGGGTGATATCCTAATCTTCCAGGTTGGAGTTTGGAATCTCAGAATTAGGGACGGTGATTGAAGGCAATGGTTGGTAAGGATTTGACTAAGGCAACTAGTGGTTGGGAGTCTTTCGGTTAGACCCCCACCGCCTGTAAGGCTTTGATTAAGGCTTGTCAATGTTGTGGAGAGCTTTGAATGAGGTCATACAAGGATGTATTCACAGAGGTTGGGTGAAGTTGTTTCACCTTGGAGTCATGAATTGGCTTCAATGATGTTGATCGAGATGTGCCCAAGATAGTAATATTGGGTTTTGGTTGTGGTGAGGGCTTGATGAATGGATATGTTTGAGGGAGAGAAACCTTCTCCTTCCCTTTATCCTTTAAATTTTGTGACCTAGTGGCCACATTGATGGTGTTGATTTCAATTAATGGGGTTGAAGGGGGTAGAGGAGCCACAGTCTTGCATTGAGATCCCGATTTAGGTGATGAGGTTTGAGAGGCATGTGATGGTGTCAGTGGTTTGTTGAAAAAGTGGTCAAGAGGATCCTTAGTGAAAAGGGTGTCCTTTTTGAGATGTTGATGAATGATAGCTTTAAGAGTGCAGCAATGCTCAGTGTCATGCCCAGGTGTGCGAAGATAAGCACAAAATTTAGTGTCATCGAACCAAGGTGGTTTTGATCCAAGAGTTGATGAGTGTGACAGTGAAAAGGGTTGGGAGACATGAGACGGTGTTAGAGATTTATCAAATGGGTCCTTAATGAGAAGAGTGCCATTTTTCAAGTGTTGATGGATGACAACTTTAAGAGCACAACAATGCTCAATATCATGTCCAGGTGTTCAATGATACGCATAAATTTTAGTGTCATCGAACCAAGATGGATTTGGTCTGAGAGGTTGGTATGGCTTAATAGGTGAAAGAGTGATGTTAGAGGAATGTAAAAATTGGCATAATAGTAAAGCACATGAACCTACTGATAGGTCTATGTGTTGTGTTGCAGTAAAAGTTGACAACTTCTATTTATAAGCTATTGAGGGAGTGTTTCATACCATCTTTTTGTTTGGCAGTGTGGCCAGATGCGTAGATGACACTTTCGTGGTAGGAGGCATTGGATGTTTTGAAGGAGGTATGTTTTTGTTAGGTGTTGGTAGTAATGGAGATGATTTGTTTTTGTTATGTATTGGAGTAGGGAGCACTCCTATTAAGGTGGAGGGATGTGGGCCCGAAATGGAGGGCAATGATGATGGTGGAGGAGGAGTTCTCCGATGGGGTTTAGTAGCCTTATTTGGTTGAGTGTGAGGTGTACTATTGCGTGGGGTAAGGTTCAAGTCTACCCTCACCGGATCTTCTTCGATCGAAGTAGGTGAGGTGGTGAGTTCCTCTCTCAGCAGAGAAGGGATTGGAGAATGTGACTCCTCAAGAGGATAGAGGGCAGGGATGATGATGGCTTCAACGTGTGGTTGAGTAGTGGGGAAGGTATGATCCCCCATTGATGATGAGAAGGATGAAGGTGAGGCTATCGTCATCGCAGTAACCAAAACATCCTCCAATATGGGAGAGTTCAAAGTTGACTCTCCTTCATGTGAAAGAGGGCTGGACAGAGGAATATCCTCTATTGGTGGAGGACAAATAGGAGAAGAAGGTTCTTCTACCCGTGGTGGAGGAATAGGTGAAGAAGGCTCTTCTACATGTGGTGGACTAATAGGTTGACTAACCTCTTCAGATTGTGGGAGAGGTTGGTTAGGCATAAGAGGAGAGACTGTGTTGATCGTGCATATATTACGCTCTTGAGAGTCATCGGCCATGGTCTGAATGTTATTTTGGCTAGGGTGATGGTTAGGAAAAGGTTGTCTAAAGATGTCTAAGTTTTGGTTTGCCAGAGCTTTTGGGTTATCCAAAACAAGATCCCCCTTGTCTAACATGTCCTGGACAATGTTTTTGAAGGTTTTGCAGTTGTTTGTGTCATGGCCTTTGACACTGTGATAATTATAGAAGTCATTTTCCCTATACCATGTAGGGATGGCTTTTGAGGGGTTGAATTGAGGTGGTCAAATTTGAGGGAGATTGAGGACCCCCTGCTTGACCAGTTTATCCAACACGGAAGCGTATGATTCTCCTATTGGAGTATATTGATGCTGTATGTATCATTGTTGGAATTGTCGTGTGATGCTTTATGATGTGGAGGGTTGAGATTGGTTGTTTGTGGTCAAAGATGATGGCCTAAGGACCACAACATTTGCTGATCCCTTAGACTTGGAATATGAAGAAGAAGGTTTAGATGAAGAAGGATCATTTGATTTTGCGTTAGTATTTTTACTTCTCAATTTGACTTTATCTTCTTCGACAACACAGAGTTCAAGCTTCCTAGCCATGGCGAAAGCTTCGTCAAATGTGCAGAATGTTTGGACCCGCAAAGTAGATGAAATGTGTTTGGCACATGCTTGTGAAAAGAGCTCAATGAGCTTGGGTTGAGGTAAAACAATGAGAGTTGGTTTATTAAGCCTCTCCAATGGGCAATAAAATTGGCTATTGATTCATCGTCAAACTATCTGATAGAGTATAGGTCCATGATGGAGACCTTTTTGGTGATGTTAATTGAAAAGTGGTCAAGGAAAAGTTGGGCTAGTTGAGTGAAAGAAAAGATAGAGTGACTGGTAATAGAACTATACCAGTCGAGGGTAGCACCAAAAAGTGACATGGGAAATGTGCATAGTAACAACGCACCATCATGTGCTATAAGGTAACAAGCGTGTCTGAACGCTCGTAGATGTTGCTGTGGGTCCTCCTTACTCTGAAAGCAAGTAAACTTGGGAAGTTCCCACTGACTAGGATATGGTCGGATTGGGACTGAAGGATGAATGGGTTCATTACAGATTTTTTCATATGAGAGAACATTTCTTGAACCCAAAACAGATGTCTCAAGATTAGACATCTTGTCCGTCAATATCTTGATTAGATCAGTTGGTGGATTTGTAGGTGGGGCACCCCCTAGATTGTAGGGCACTTGGAAGGTGTTAGAAGGAGCGTATGACGTACTAGGTTGGATTTGTATCAGCACAACATATTGGTAGTTCATCATGGGGATTGATGTTGAATCTAGGGGCGATTGTGTCATAAAGCTAGAGGGCAGAACTTGACTAGGTGCCGCCAAAGGTGGTTGAATGGCGGCACTGGTGAAAGGATAGGTAGTCACTCCCACGTTTATAGGTGCAAGAGTGTGCGGAGTCAAGACAATCAAGTTCTAAAAATGTGACAAACTTGGTTGAATTAAACAGTCTCGCGTTTGGCTCTTAGCGAGATAGTGTTGGAGAGCTTTGACGTTATGGTCAAGGAATCTCTCAAAATTTTGATCCCCTTCAGGAACAATAGGAGATTGATTAGGGGTTGACTGGATAGGAGAATATTTAGTGTCTGAAGTACACTCCATTAGGGGACTTGTTATGGAGGGTGAAGGTGGAAGTGGTTGTTACCTTGCGTGGTCAACAAGAGTTTTGGTTTGACTACGTTTCAAAACCATTCAAGGCAAAAAGGGTCAGGTTCTAAAAACTGTGTTTTTTTTTCAATTTTAGAAACTCAAAATGTGTGTCTAACAGCAAGAAAGTCGAGTTTTAAGCCTGCTATTTTAGAAGAAGGATTTTGACAGTGACTGACGTCAGCAAAAAAATTGATGTCAGTGAAGAAAATTGCTGATGTCGGTCATATAACCGATGTCGGCTAAGAAAGTTGTCGACGTCGGTGGAAAAATCGATGTCAGTTACTATGTATTTCTAGAAACTTCAGAGGACTGAAAGTTTTTGGAAGAAAGAAGAAAGTCTGAGTTGTTCTTGAAGCTCAGAATGTGACTTCACCAACTCTAAAAACTAGATAGAGACAGAAAAATATATGAAGACAAGCAAACTCTAACGTTAAATTCCTAAGAATAAATTTTAGAGTCTTGCTGGCTTATGCCTTAGAAGAGTATGTTTGGGAAGTTGGCTTTTAAAATGGGTCCTAGAAGAAGTAGTCTAAGGTTGGTTTCAGGTTAGTTTCGGTGCTTAAGATCTGTATTAGGTTCTGTATGTGGCCTGGTGCTAAGGAGCAAGCTCCCCTCACTTCACGAACCCAGTGATAAGCTGGGTCGCTTAGTGAGTATATACTTCCCCTAGAGTTTATAGTTTGCCAGAGAACATAGTGGGCTCTCCCCTTGGTAGTGAAGTCCAAGTGGGATTACCAAGAAGGGTAAGGTATCCGCTAGGTGATGAAATCCTAGTCGGACCTTGTCTCAGGTATGTTTTGATGTTTGATTGTGAAAGTGGTCTGGATGTGTAACATAAGTGCACTATGAATTATTCATAATGCGGTTCTAATTACTAGATGAGATAAAATGCATTCAGGTAGGAATGAAATGCAATAAGTTTTTAGCCCAAATTAAAATGTGTGTTCGGATGCAAACAAGTGGAGAAAAGGTTGAAGAGTATGAATTTCACTACTCTTAGTATGCAAGAAAGAAAGAAAAAGAAGGATTCTTTTTAACTTTGTTGATGGTGTCTTTTTGAAAGAGATAGAAGAAAAGGATGTAAGAAGAGACCTAATGCACCTATATGAAAAGTTTGCTTTTAGACGAAAATGAACCTAAAAAAAACCTTAGGGTCCCACCGGGTGTGCCAGAATGTTTCTAACTATTTTTGCTTTTCCACATTCAAAAGATGAAAGAAACTAAGGTAAATGGTCAGGGGTGAGATGATACCCAGATGAAGTTTGCGCACCATATCCAGACAATTGAAGGAGCTCCTCTTTGGCTGTGGAGGATGACACCTGTAGATAAGAAAGACTTAAAACAAGGGAAATGTTAGACAGATAGATGGTGGACTACCAAGCAAAGCTCAGTCCCAGAAGTGCAAAGACTTCCTTGAGGGATGATAGTCCACTTTTGATAAAAGAGAATGTTGCTAGAAAGAGAAATGGTGAAAGACTGAACAAAAGAAATAAAGACAATGTGTACTTGTATTCTACTGTCGGTCTTCCATAGTCACCAACGTCAATAGTTCTGTTGGTGTCAGTTGTCAATGTTACCGACACCAGTTAGTCTGCCATCATTAGTATGTCAATGTGCTGACGTCGGTTATTCTACTGACGTCGATAGGGGCAGTGGACTTTTGGATGGGCCTCAGGGTGTGTCTTTGGTTGACAGAGTGGTCTGTGGCAGTCAGAGGGCCTATGCTGGGTTGCAGGATAATAGACAGGGTCTTAGGAGGGATAAGGGGTAGAGGATAGGTTGTCAAAAGGGGTAAGGATATGGGGAAGGCTTTTTAGCCTTTTTGGGAAGGAGGTCAGGTCTGGTCTAGGTCTACAGTACTTAGAAGTAGCAAACAAAGACTGATTACAAATACATTCTAAGTTATTGGAATGAAATAAAAGAGGAATACTTAGCTATTGCTTGCTGATGAAAGAGTGTAAAAGACTTGTTGCTGATGCAACTAATGATATAGAAGGCTTCCTGTAATGTTTCAACCTAGTGTGGAGTGAATCCTGTAGAGTTCCTATAGCCTGTGATGCTTGGTGTGTGTGTGATAGAGAGAGAAGTTGAATTCAGAGCATTCGAGTCTATGATTGATCTGAGTAGAATTCAGGGTTGTGATTGATTCCGAGTAAAATTCGGGGAGGGGTCGAGAATTTGCCTTCAGGCATGTCTTAAGCAACCAATGTTGGCAATCCCGCCGATGTCAGCCGACTGGTAACCGACGTCGGTAGCTAGAAGAATGGAAAAAAGGCTATTTTAAGCCTTTTGCCCATTCCTCCGTCTGTCAAGTTCAGTGGTCATGGTCAAACGGTCGAAGGTGGGTTTAATAGGCATGGGTATTAGTGAGAGAGTTGGAATGATTAGTCATAAGATGATAAATGAGGGTATCCAAGGGTGAGGAATCCAAGGGTGAGGTGTCAAGGGTGATGTGTCATGGGTGAGGTGTCAAGGGAGGTGTTATTAATTTAAAATAAGTTATTATTTTAAATTAATAAGTGTGTGGGTTAGGAATGTGTTAGAAGTGGACCAAGGGGACCAAGGGGGAGTCGACCAAGGAGTAGACACAATTTTGGTGTCTACACCAGGTCTCTCCCTCTCATTTATCCAAACATGATAGACGATGAATCTGATACCATCAACACTATCCAATGCATAGACGATGACGCCATTCTCACCTACATGGGTGCAAATGACTCTTTCATCCAATGATCACTCCCTTCAAAAGCCCAGGTTATGTTAAATGAATCGACCATTGACATTAACCTTCCATCTTCTGATGTTCCTCACATTTTAAATATTGGTCAATCTTTGGACGCACAGGAATAAATTGACTATACCAAAATCCTTTCAAATCATAACAAAGCCTTTGCTTGGACCTACAGTGATATGCCTGGCATCGACCCTAACATCATCATCCATAACATCATCACAAACCCAGAAGCTAAGCCTATCAGGCAAAAGCTTTGCAAGATGCATCCTCGCATTGCACTCCTTGTCAAAGAGGAGCTTCAACGTCTTCTTTTCGTATCCTTTATCCAACCCAATGATTATCCACAATGGGTATCAAACATTGTCCCTGTCACAAAACGACTAGGGGAATTCAACTTTATACTGACTATCACGACCTCAACCAAGCATTGACCAAACATCAACCAACCAAGCATCGACCAAACATCAACCAACTAAGCATCGACCAACATGTGACCAATATGGAAAAAAGTAAACGAGGCAAGTTTGCTCCTAATTGGCTCGGACCATATATCATAATTCACAAGTATGGATCAGGGACTTATCATCTGTCTTCTCTTAAAGGCTAGCTAGAACCTGAGCCCCTTAATGCCTTGCATATACGACCATTCTACTATTAATCAAGTACTCATTCACTTGATATTTAACTTGAGCTCGTCCCTTGAGCAACCCCATCATCCTTGTCCCTATTCCTTTCAACCCTTTTTCCCTACAAACATTAGTCAACCCTTTTGTAAAGCATGAATGCTTTGTCCTAACAAAAGGGAAACCTCTAAACCTCTATAGTCAAGTCCATGACCACAAGTCTAGTCAAAAACAAAAAAATATAACATATAAAACTGGGATGCCTATTCAAAAGTCATAAACTATCAATGTAGATTGCTCCTTCGAAGGATGGCTATGCCTAAATTTTGCTACAAATAGCACTCTCTCTGAAGCTTCTCGCATCGATCAGCTTCACATATGACCACAAAGCAAAACAACATCCCCATGTAGACTTCCCGCATTGATCAGTCTACCAAAAAAAATAAAAATAAAAATTGACTGACAAACTATTAAGTCATGGACTTGCCTATAGTCGTTCTCAGGGTCACCTATAAAAGGGGCAAAGTTATCCTTGCTAAAAAAGGGTTACGCTATCCTCACACCTCACATAATCAAACCTATTACCCCAACATACCCAAGGGATTTTTGAGCTCACTTAACATCAAGTGATTCACCTACTTCTCTAACACAAACAATGGTCAACGACGTAATGCATGAACGGGGTTTTTGTTTGCAATAACTCTATCTATGCTATCATTATGGTCCTTGTCAATGAAAGAGCAATGCGCCTTTCACTTCTTACACACTTTGGTCACATACAACAAATCCAAATCCAACCAAATCATTTTCTAAACCAAACCAAACCAACCAAACCTTTTTCAGACCACTAACATTATCATAGCCTATTCACACTAGTTTCTATGGAAACCAATACACATGAAAACTATCGACCACACAATTATGTAAAGCATAAACCATTACTTGCTGAAGCATAAACATACTCATTTCATTTTTAGCATACATCCATCACTAATATGGAAACTTGTTAGGGATGAAAAACCACATAACCAATGTTATAGAATACACCATCACATAATATGGAAAAGGCTGTAACATCATCATACACTCATCATTTCCAGCATGTACCATCAGACATATGAGAAGTGCTAAACCATTAACATGACCAAACCAACTATCAACCTCTTTGACCCTTCATCCCTTATTGGGAGAACTACATTGGCCTGAGGCCCTTCAAACAGGGGCTATGTAGGCAACACTCAGTTGACATGACATCTTCTGGGGTTAGCTCGGCCATAATTATTTGTCCATCTATCTGATGGACCAACCATATTACCTTTAACCATGACTTAACCTTGTCCAATCCACATCCATAACCTTGACTCCTTCCTCCCTTCTTGGGAGAACTACATTGGCTTGAGGCCCTTCAAACAAGGGCTATGTAGGCAGCACTCAATTAACATGACGTCTTATGGGGTTAGCTCGGCCACAGTCATTTGTCCGTCTATCTGATTGACCAACCATATTACCTTTAGCCACGACTTAACCTCATCCAACCCACATCCATAACCTTGACTCCTTCCTCCCTTTTGGAGAGAACTACATTGGCTTGAGGCCCTTCAAACAGGGGCTATGTAGGCAGCACTCAATTGACATGGGGTCTTCTGAGGTTAGCTCAGCCATTCCTTTGTCCATCCATCTAATGGACCAACTATCTATACCAACCCAAAATCATGACCACACAACCAGCCCTGACACTATAAAAGTCACCTAAACTTCTCATGGGGCACATTGGAGATCACATACATCTCCCTGACCACAACACACGCCAACTCTTGAAATCACTTATATCTCAAATCGACTTGACCAACAACCTTAGAGATTGTGACTATCTCCTCAGACCACGACCACTTTCGAGACAACTCTGCCTTGGTTGTTTTGATTGCATGTATGCTACCTCACGAATAGTTAGCAAAATTGTCTGCACATCATATTATGACCCTCACATGTATTGTCGGATCACGCTCTAGTTGATCCTCAATATTTGTGACATTTTCATGTTTTCCAAGAGCAATTCCATAGCCTGGGATACTTGGAACACGATGACCATTAGAGCTACAACTTTGATCGTTTAACCCAATCAGCTACGACTAAATGCTGGGGACCAGTTATTTCAATTTTAACACTCCTCGACCTTTGACTGTGACAATTTGACCTATCTATCATGTGAAGTGGTATACGTGCAATCCCAACTATTGCAACGTTTACACTCAACCTTCACCATACCCATCCACTATCTATCAAATTGACACCCGATATCAGGGTACCTTCCCTCGACTCTCGCTTTGAGGGGGAATACCTCATCCCTTATCTGGGGCAACCAACTCCTATTTTTGTCTTGCATTTCATCAGAACAATCAATAGGACAAAAATGACTTTATCCCACATCTGAGGCAACTTACTCCTATTTTTGTCTTGCAGTTCATCAGAACAACCAACAGGACAAAAATGACCTTATCCCATACCTGGGGCAACTTACTCCTATTTTTGTCTTGCAGTTCATCAAAACAACCAACAGGACAAAAATGACCTCATCCCATACTTGGGGCAACTTACTCCTATTTTTGTCTTGTAGTTCGTCAGAACAACCAACAAGACAAAAAGGGGCAAATGTAGACACCAAAATAGTGTCAACCCCCCCTTGGTCCCTTTCTAACTTCAACATGCCTAACCTATACCTTTATTATTTTAAAATACTTATTTTAAATTAATCATCCCCCTAGACACCCCACCTTGGATTCTTAGCTCTTAGGCCATTTATCACCCTATGACTAATCATAATTACCTAAGCCCCATTTTAACTCCCCCACTAATCCTCGTGCCTATTAAACCCGCCTTTGGACCATTTAACAATGACAACCGGACTTGGCAGATGGAAGAATGGGTAAAAGGCTAAAAATAGCCTTTTTTTCCATTCTCTAGCCGTCGACGTCGGTTAACAGTCGATCGATGCCGCTGGTATCACTGACGTCAGTTGCTTAAGACTAAATTCTAACCTCGACTGCAGGACCTAAAGGCAAATTCTTGAACCGAAGGTGAATTCTCTTGCTCCCAGGATCTGAATTCTCTTACTCCTCGACTCTTTGCAGGCATCAACATTCTATCATCACTCTCCAGGCTAAGAAACTCTGCATCAGTCACTCCACACCAGATTGAAACATTGCATGAAGTCTCCTACATCAGCCATAATGGAAACAAGTCTTCTACGCCTCTGGTTCTCCACCAAGAGCTAAGTATCATTCTAGTTTATATTTCAATATTTTTAGATTGCATTATTGATTAGTCCATTGAGTATTCTTGAGTACTATTGATAGACAACCCAACTTTCTTCCCGGAACCTTCTTCTCATACTCATTCTTCTTCCACCCCTGTCCTCTACCTTAACCCTTTCCCAGACCATATTCACTGTCCTGCAATCTTTCACAAACCATTAAACAGACCCAGACTCCTTCCAGACCCCTTTGTTGACCACAAACCTGTCCAAAACTTGCCCAAGGCCATTGCCCTGATCGACATTGACTATTTCCCCTACTGACGTCAGTAGCATAATCGACGTCGACAACTTGACAAACTGATGCTAGCAGAACCACTGACGTCGGTGACTGTGACAGACTGATAATAAAATATAGGTATGCATTATCTCTATTTCTTTTGTTCAGTCTTTTCACTATTTCTCTCTCTAGCAACACTCTTTTATCAACTAGTGGACTGTCATCCCTCAAGGAAGTCTTTGCACTTCTGGGACCGAGCTTTGCTTGGCAGTCCACCATATACCTATCTAACATTTTTCTCTGTTTAAGTCTTTCTTATCTACAGGTGTCATCCTCCACAGCCAAAGAAGAGCTCCTTCAATCATCTGGATATGGTGTGTAAACTTCATCTGGGTACGTACAAACCCCTGACCATTTAATTTTAGTTTCTTATTTCTTTTGAATGTGAAAAGCAAAAATGAGTAGAAACACAATGATTGGGTAGACCATTGGTGGTCGAGACAACCATCGATGATTACTGTGTCTGGATCTAGGTTGATAAATTACTGATTGATGAGATCTGAAATATGGATTTTGAGAGGTGGGTAAGGCATGGATAGATTATAAAATAGAAATAAAGTGAATGAATACCGAGAATCAAGTACTTGTCTTACCAAAAGTTGATTAAGTGGATAGTTGAGGGGGTTGATCTGTTGGTGCAATCTAACTCAATTATGATAGAGTAATGGTACTTGAAGGCTTGATGGAGAGGCAGTGGAAAATTGACTCTCTGATATGATTGCTAGATCACTGGGTTGCTCATAGTGATTGACCTACAAGAAAGAAACTCCTAGATGCATAAGTTTTTTATAACAATGCAAGGTGAGAGAGTTGCAATAGCATGTGAACTATGCCTTCTAAATTTAACTCATCCATGCAATGACTCACAACTAGAATTAAATGGGCTATAATTAGAAAAGCAAAGTGGGTGCTTTGCATGGTTTTAGTTAAGGAGGTGCACCCTGATCATCAATGATCAGGGTGACTATCGAAGGTTACCTTGATCATTGATGGTTAAGTGTTGAGGGGTAAAAAGGGATAAAAGTCAAGGTAAAGTCATTTAAGTTAATCTAACTACAAGTGAGCTTTGTTAGGGTTTAGAGGGTTAGATTGGTCCTAAGAGGGTGCCAAGGTGGTTGAGGGCTACTTCAACATTTGAAATTATGGTGTTCATATTTTTGATGTCTATAGTTTGATATAGTTAGTTGGTTGTGTAGTTGAGGGTTTATAGGGATCTCACGATCCCCATATTTAGCTCATGCACTTCCTATATAAGTGCTTTGTATTGTTTTATATGAAAATGAATTAAAAGGTGTGTAATATAATAATATTTATTTCTATTATCATCTATGTATTTGGATCTTCCACTGTTGTGTAACCCTAATCCTCCCCAAGATATGGTATCATAGCCATATGGCTTTATATTCATTGTGTGGGGTAGTTCCATTACTATTCATGGTCGCTCCTATTATGAGAGTCATTTCAAATTGAAGGATGCTATCTAGTTTTGTTCGAGTTCTCTGTGCTAGTAAATGGAGTTTTGAAGAGCTTTACTACAAGTGGAAAGATCTATGCATTTGATTATTTACACTTCCACTCCAACCACCTTAATATTTCTAGCTATGGGTCATGCCTTATCAAACATTTGAGCTTGTGAAGCACTTCAATCATTCTGCCCATCCAGTTAATCTCTATGTATCATTTTTATATGGATAGTGTGTATCATTAACATAAGTTCATGCTTAACATCTCTGTTATCATTTCAGACTATACTAAACCATTTTGTGCTCTCTTACATTGAAATATGTGAGCCCTGTTATGTTGGCACTACTAGATTCTACCAAGACTATATCCTGTTTTTCACTTAGTATCTTCACACTTTTAGACTAGAAAATGGCTCATAAATTCATAGATTTTGATGTCAAAATCATGTTGTGTAGTTGTAGAGATTGATTGGTGGCATCTATTTGAATATTATACTCAATGATTGATCCTACACTGCAAATGCAAGTAACAAAAGTCACATAGGTATTACATCAACCTATACATGGTGTCCAACATGATTCTATGCAACCCACTTCACTTGGTACTCGACTATAGCATTCTATTCAGCATTAAAGTTTTAGATCTGCTATGCTACACTAATCTTATGGTTTTGACATACAAAGAAAGTCAAAACTCAATAAACACCTACCAGTTTGGAAAATTTTATGGATCTTATGGTCATATATTTCTATCTAAGTGGTGATAAATACTAGAGTTAGCATTAATTTTGCCAAAAAAATATAACCCAGAATTACACTTTCTTAGCCACATCAAAACTCTCCATGATTTATGTTTAACATTCAGACTCGGCATTGATAGGCTCAAAGCTCAGCCTATTTTGTGTTAAGTTTTCTTTAGGTCAATTTTTTTAGATGTAATTATATTGCATGTCATTTAGGTTTTAAATGTCTTTCTTTTACAGTCAAAATAGTTTTTTAATCAAGTCCTTTTTTATAGTCATAATTATTTTTTATTTTGTCATAAGATATGACGTAGTGTCTAATAAAAATGAATCTTCTTATTTTGAGTTTAGTCAATTAGTATTTAAGTTTTGGTTCAATAAAATTTGTTTAAATGTACTATTTTGTCATCAAGATTCAAATGAGTCAAGTTTTACTAGTAAGTACATTGATTCATTAGTATTTTGGTTAAAAATTAAAAAGTAGAGTCGTTTATTATAAAGAATCATATTTATGTCAAAATTATTAAAGTTAATCCCATCCTATGTAAAGGATGCATTTTCAGGTGAACCTAACATCCTGAGTCAAAAGTGTCAATTATGTGTGGGGGAGTCTTGTCATAAAAAATGACATGAGCTTCAAGATCTTATCAATTGAGTAAGCAACATCACATGCTAAAGGATGGAGGAAATGAAGGCTAGAGGTTTCATAGCCTCTTGTTAGCCACTAGCGATGGGGCCACTTTTATTTTAGTGGCATATTTGCTTTTTAGTTGTGTGTTTGATTTTAGTTTTGTGTGAATAAGAACAAATAATGTATGCCTATTCACATTTGTAATAAGTGAACACAAAATTTCTCTATAACTTCTCTAAAATGTGATAGTGAAAAGAGATAGTAACTATATTTCACATTATGATGTGGTTTGTGGTAAGCCACTTGTAAAACTATTGTTTTGTGGTTGTTGGTTATCCACTTGAAAACCTTCCCATTTTGGTTGTTGGTAAGCCATATGTAAAACCATCAGTAAGGTTTGTGATTGTCTTTTAAAAATTACCGAATCATGAGTACAAGTGTAGATATGGGATTGTTGTTTTACCTGTAGATGATTTAGATGGATTCTAACCATTTTTGAAAATCTATAAATAGGAGGCCTTGCCTATTGAATTTTAGGCTCTTATATGGTAAAGTTATAATGCTAAATTGATTCCAAAGCTTCATACAAATTAGTGTTATAATGCCCAAATATTGAACCAAGCCAAGCCAAGACAAAGACACACATGGTGCCAAGGAGAGATGGAGGTAGCCATACTTCATTGATGCAGACTTCATTAGCACAAACCGAGCAAGCCACTACAACAAGCATTCTGAAGCATCCAAGGAAGGTGAAGGAAGGTATTTTTTTCATGTTTTTGTTTTGTTTTGTTAACTAAGATCCCCCTAGTAACTAGGCCTAAAAATGTTATGCTAGTGTGTTTATTTCATTTTGATTTCATTTGGGGACTAACACAATACTAACCATCCTTTCTTGAGTCAAATTCCTAGGCTTCTCAAACACCATTTGAAGCTTTTTCTTCAACCATCATCTTCCTTTTGGCATACATGCCAACTCTTATTATTTGAGAAGACATTGCTTTGCCTATAGTTTACAACATCTTCCCAAACAGGGTCAAATTAAAGACACCTAAATCTGGCCACTAATGACCATCAATCAGGGGTTTGACCAATTTCCACCAAAATGCAAAATTTGGCCTAAAGACATTAAAACAAATTAAATGAGTTGAAATTGATATATTCAAGTACTGATTTTGGCCAGAGGATAATTAAATGGGACAATTAAATTTATGAAGCATCTAACTTTGATAAAATTATTTTGAGTCAAAATGTCATTTTTATACTTGGGTGCTCTGGATTGCTCCTTTCTATCAAATTTCTTGTACAAGACATGTACCATTGTTATTTTGCATTAGCAACATCCTAAATGGGTAATGGTTCCAATGCATCTAACATCAACTTCCAATTCCAATCCAATCAAATTTTGAGCCAATAATATGACATTATGACTAATTTGAGTAATTTGTGCACAAAGAGCCAAGGTTTGCATCAAAGTGCTTAATAATGCTTAAGAACTAATTAAACCAAATCATGAGCCTAATTAATAATTCCATGGAACTTGTTAATTAATTTTTTTTGGAAATGAATATTGAATATCTGCATCATCAAGTGACATCATTTCTTGGGAAGACATCCCTAGGGCATAAATGCATAAAACATCAAGGTTAACCCCTCCCATGCCTCATAAATGCCTACCATGCCTATTCATTACCCCTCTATCCCAAATATTGATGAACATCTTTATGAATTTTAATTACGTAATTGAATTCATCCTTAGCCACAAATCTTCATTTTGAGATGGATGGTTCAGGTGGATTCTAACCATTTTAAAAAATCTATAAATAGGAGGCCTTGCCTATTGAATTTTAAGCTCTCATATGACAAAGTTATAATGTTGAATTGATTCCAAAGCTTCATGCAAATTAGTGTTATAATTCCCAAATATTGAGCCAAGCCAAAGCCACACATGGTGCCAAGGGAGATAGAGGTAGCCATACTTCATTTATGCAGACTTCATGAGCACAAACCAAGAAAGCCACTATAATAAGAATTTTAGAGCATCCAAGGAAGGTGAAGGAAGGTATTTCTTTCATGTTTTAGTTGTGTTTTCCATTTTTGTTTTGTTGACTAAGCTCACATTAGTAACTAGGCCTAGAGATGTTATGCTAGTGTGTTTATTTCATTTTGATTTCATTTTGGGACTAGCACGACACTAACCATCCTCTCTTGAGTCAAATTCCTAGTTCACATTCCCCGTGTTCATATTAAGGATGTGTATACTAGGGGTTAATAATTGTTAGGTTATGGAGCTAAAAGCTTCAACTGATGCAGACATGGAGGAGTTGCTGAGTGTCACAGTCATCAACGTCAATTAGGCCAATCGACGTCAGTCAGGGGTGAACATAAGGGCAACCGACATCGGCAGGAGTCAGCCGACATCGATCACCTCCAGGTAGACAGGGACCAACGTCGGTCGCCTGTGGTGGTTCCAAAACTATTCGTTGCATGAACAGTTTATTTGTTAAACTGATTATTTGCATGTAAAAGACTATTTTTGGTCTTAGAGCTGCATGTCTAATTATTGTAAATTAGAAGTCTAAGTTATTATTTAGTGTGGGATATATTTATAGACCCATTGGCATGTATTGTAATGAGTGCAAATAGAGGAAGGCAAGGTAGATCCTTCCATTATAAGATCATTTGAGTTGTAGGTTGTTGCAAGCTCATAGGAGATCTACATGTGTAAGTAAGATCATTTGGATTGCAGGTTGTTGCAGGTTCATGGGAGATCTACTTGAATTACTTTGAGTACTTGTGTACTGGCAGGGTTATTACTGACTAGTTGGAGGTGAACACCAATTATGTGTTTGAGTTATGTGTTGGGACCATTTTTGGTAGGAGAGTGAACTCTTGATTGAGAATTACTAGGAGCCCTTGAGGCATGGGAAGCCTTATAGATGTGTGAGAAGAAGTGGCATCTTCTTTATTGTATTTTTTTTCTGGATGAGTATTAATACAAGATAGTGTATTGTCTCTCATATTCTTTGTCATTTGTGAATTCTAGTTACTTGTTCATTCTGGTATAATTCCGTGTTTAGTTGCTAATACAAGGTAATCATATATACTCTTATTGTGGAGAGTAGGATCCTAACAATTGGTATCAGAGCTAGGATCACCAACCAGTGATACCAACCTGACAGTTGGTATCAGAGCTTTTGGTTGGGTTTACTAACAGGTGTTTCAGATCTGGTTAGTGTTTGTTGATTACAAGTCACTCACAGGGGTTTCTGTTTGAGTGGGAGTATAGCAATGGCAAAAAAAAGTAAGCTATGAATGGAGAAGTTTAATGGCAAGAACTATCAATTATGGAGGATGTAAATAGAAGATTATCTGTATCAGAAAAATTTGTACTTACCATTGGGTGGGGTTGATAGCAAGCCCACGGATATGAAGGATGAAGAATGGGAGGTTCTTGATCGGAAGGCTCTAGGATCTATAAGGTTGAGTCTTGCATCATCTATAATTTCCAACTTATCACAGGCTAAGACAATGGTAGAGTTGATGGAATCTTTGGCAAATTTATATGAAAAACCCTCAGCTTCGAATAAGGTATTTCTTATGAAGCAATTATTTAATTTGCAAATGTTGGATGGTGGATCTGTACATAGTCATCTTAGTGATTTCCATGGTTTGGTAAACTAGTTAAATTTAGTCAATATTACTTTTGATGATGAAATTAAGGCTCTCTTAATCTTATGCTCATTACCTGAAAGTTGGGAGAGTTTGGTAATGGCAGTTAGTAATACTGCATCTGCTTCAAAAATCTTAAAAGTGGATGATATTGTGGGTGTAATCTTGAATGAAGAGATTCGTAGGAAAAGCACAGGTGAATCATCAGGAATGCTTTGAGTGTTGAAAGTAGGAGAAGGCAAAGAGAGAAGATCGAGCATGGGAGATCAAAGTCAAGGATAGGCAGGAGATCTAAATCCAGGTATGGTAGAATAACCTGCTAGAAATGTGGAAAGCAAGGGCACATAAAGAGAGATTGTTGGTTGGGTGAAGATCAGCGTGAAGGACATGAAGAAGCAGATGTTGTAGAGTTTGTTGCACAGGATGCTCTAGTATGTTCCTTAGATAAAGTAAAATCTTGGGTTTTAGATTCTGGTGCCTCTTTTCATGCATCCCCAAATAGGGAATTTTTTCATGAGTATGTCCATGGAGACTTTGGAGAAATTTATTTAGGGGATGGTAAGCCTTGTCAAATGGTTGGCAAAGGGAAAGTGAAGCTGAAATTGCAGACGGGCAACACATGGGTGTTGAAGGAGGTCATGCATGTCCCTATTCTGGAGCAGAATTTGATTTCTATTGGAAAGTTGGGTGATGAGGGTTGCACAATAACTCTCACAGTAGATTCTTGGAAATTTTCCAAGGGTGCACTTGTTTTAGCAAGAGGTAAGAAAGTAGATACTCTTTATCTATCTACTGATATTACTAATTCTTCTTCTGGATTATCTACTTCAGCTGTAGATTCAAAGATGTGGCTTAATAGGCTTGGTCACATGAATAAGAAGGAGATGCATGTTCTTGAGTCAAAGGGTATGCTTTTAGATTTGAAAAGCATGAATCGAGATTTCTGTATGCAAAGGAAGAAAGTGACATTTCTTGAGAAATCTGATGTTCGTGACAAGAATAGGAAAGCCTTGGTTTTCAAGGAGAAGATGATGGACAGAGATCAATTCAAGGGGCTGAAGAATTTTAAGCAGAGCAAGGTTGATTTGGAAAGGGTTTTGATCCAAAAGGAACTCACGGGTAAAGATCATCGCTCACAAGTAAAACATAGAGACCGACGTTGGTTAGAAAACCGACATGCATCCAAATAGAGACCGACGTCGGCTATGTGCAACTCAACGTCAGTGACTCAGGGACCATAAACACTAACATCGGTCAAGGGGAACTGACGTCAGTGATGAGGTAGTCACATGGAATCGACATCAGTTGGGTGCAGACTGAGATGTGACCAGCATCGGTCACTGAGACGTATTTTGGGCGGATAACAAGCTGTCAAGGAGTCTCAGGCACCCATATGGAGGATTGAAAGGGTAAGTAAGCCTCAAACTCATCATTTCCCTTCTTTACACTTCTTGTTGCTCATTGATGGTCAAGAACCAGGAAGTTGTTAAAGAAGCAGAGTAGGTAGATCTAGGAAACAGTGGGAGCTTGGTATGGATGAGGAATGTGATTCCTTGGAGGAGAACCAAACATGCATTTATGGTGGAGTTGCCAGCTAAAAGAAAGCACTGAGAGACAAATGGATGTTCAAGATAAAGAAGAGCGGGAATGGACACGTGAGACAAAAGGCTAGGGTATATGGTCTTGAGTAAGCTGCAGGACAATGGAGGTTTGACCATTGTGTTTCTCTTTACCAAGTTGGATAATATTAGCTACATTATCCTATTACTATATGTTGTGCTTGTTGCAGAGTCACATATGCAGGGAGTTGCTGAACTAAAGGTAAAGCTAGTTCAAAAGTGTGTCATGAGGAATCTGGGAGCATCAAGATTCTTTGGCATGAGTGTGTTCTAGGGACATGGAAGGTCACAGGTTGACTTTGTCTCGAAATGATTGTGTGAGACCAGTAAGCACACTGATGGTTGGATAGTTCTATGAACAGTGTTCTGATTCACATAATGAGGTTGAGTACATGTGTACTAAACCTGAGATTTTCCAAGCAGTGGGAGCTGTCACAAGTTTGGGGCCAATCTGGGAAAGAAACACTAGAGGGTAGTTCAGTGGATTCTTAGAGGGACTAGTAGTAGGTGCACATGCTATGCAGGGTCAAGTTATTTTTCTACATGGGTTTGTAGATGTGGATGTGGTAGGTGATTTGGATGATAGGTGTTGCACCACAAGATTTTTGGTGGTTGGTCTTCAAGAGTGATCTTGAAGAGGGATAGAAAGCCAGTGAACAAACTAGATGATGTACAGGTACAGTTGCAGCTATTTATCTCCAAGTGGGAGATTGTTAGGTTGTGGAGCTAAAAGCTTCAACTGATGTAGACATGGAGGAGTTGTTGAGTGTCACAGTCACCAGCATTGGTTAGGCCAACTGACGTTGGTTAGGGGTGAACAGAAGGGCAACCGACATCGACAGGAGTTGACCGACGTCAGTCACCTCTAGGCAGACAAGGACCGACGTTGGTCACCTATGGTGGTTCCAGAAATGTTCGTTGCATGAACAGTTAGTTTGTTGAACCAATTGTTTGCATGTAAAAGACTATTTTTGGTCTTGGAGCTGCATGTCTAATTATTGTAAATTAGAAGTCTAAGTTATTGTTTAGTGTGGGATCTATTTATAGACCCATTGGCATGTATTGTAATGAGTGCAAATAGAGGAAGGCAAGGTAGATCCTTCCATTGTAAGATCATTTGAGTTGCAGGTTGTTGCAAGCTCATAGGAGATCTACATGTGTAAGTAAGATCATTTGGATTGTAGGTTATTGCAGGTTCATGGGAGATCTACTTGAAGTACTTTGAGTACTTGTGTACTGGCAGGGTTATTACTGACTGGTTAGAGGTGAACACCAATTCTGTGTTTGAGTTGTGTGTTGGGACCATTTTTGGTAGGAGAGTGAACTCTTTATTGAGAATTACTGGGAGCCCTTGAGGTGTGGGAAGCCTTTAGAGGTGTGAGAAGAAGTGGCATCTTCTTTATTTTATTTTCTTTCTGGATGAGTATTAATATAAGATAGTGTATTGTCTCTCATATTCTGTGTCATTTGTGAATTCTAGTTACTTGTTCATTCTGGTATAATTTCGTGTTTAGTTGCTAATACAAGGTAATCATATATACTCTTATTGTGCAGAGTAGGATTCTGACAATAATGTTCACAAGGGGGTTAATGTTAAGGTGTGTTCACATTATTAAGTTTGTAATAACATAATTATTGTTAGGTAAATCATAATATGTTAATAAGTTTTTTTGTAGTATATTATTTTTGTGAATAACAATAATACTATACAAGGTGGTTTGATATAGTTAGTTAGTTGTGTAGTTCAAGGTTTATAGGGATCTTGGGATCCCCATATTTAGCTCATGCACTTCCTATATAAGTGCTTTGTATTATTTCATATGAAAATGAATTAAAAGGTGTACAATATAATATTATTGATTTTTATTATCCCCTATGTAATTCGCTCTCCCACTATTGTGTAACTCTGATCTTCCCCAAGAAAGTCTTATTCAAAATGATTTTTTTAGGAATTTATTTAATTAGATTCTTAAGTGTTGGCATTTGATGAATATCACCTGCTTATGAGAGAAACTAGAACTTGAATTAATCTAGTGAAGAGAGTGAGAAACCTGACCTTGTTCAAGTAAAAAGTGAATCATGGGGTATGTTTGAGTGGGTTGCAGAATCTACTTTATGTCTAGATAGGGGATAAAAATATTATGTATGCACAAATAAGGATATGGTTTCAATGATATGTTAAGCAAGGTATTAGAGTATGATAGTGTTTTAAACAACAAATGGGTTTCCATAGTGTTCCAAACATGGTCAAGATCTGATGAAGACTTGAGTAACTACCAAAGTTTGAGAGTTGTTTGGACAAATGACAAAATTTGAAGACAATACTAACAAAGGATCAGGCTCTGATGAATGCTTTAAAAATACCCAAGGTCCACTGGTTTGTCTAGATCAATCCTTAATGACTAGATGAATCAAGGCTAGGTCAGATTCTATAAAAACATGTTTGAAAATAAAAATCCCTTCGATAGATCTTCTTAGTCAAATAAATTATCTAAAACCCTACTATTAAACTGTAGGATCAAAACCTTAGCCTCTAATTAGTTGAAGAAAATTGAAACAAAGAGACCTATAATGCTAATGAGCACACAAAGACAAGATTGTAAATGAGAGAAAGGAGGGATGGGAGATGCAAGGAGTGAGGAGAAAATTGGTGAACACAATGGAAAAATGAAGGAATTTAAATTAAGTTGCAAAATATCCATGCATGTGAAGATAATAGCTAGAGTAACGGTATACATTTTGGGGTGTATCAACCAACATCAAAATTAGTGGGATTACTTAATAGTGTGTCAGGGTTTGTGATATGTATGAACAAATAACAGAGTCCACGTGTGCTTTGAATAAGAGCAAAATCTGAAGGGTATGCTCATAGAGATATCGAGATCCGATGTGTGTTTAGACACATCAATTTTCAAGAAAATTATTTGCAAGGAGGAAAAATACACCACATTTTTGATGAAGCATCAGGTTCCAACATATGTTTGAGAACACATTGGGTTCTGACAACCTGCTAAACAAGTGAAAAAATATGCCATGTGTTTGATAGGCCATAGAATTCCAAAATGATAAAGGAGTTAAACAATTTTTTTCATTTCCTTCATTAATCTTCTTGACTTAGACAAATAAAAACAACTTAACAATTTTTGACTCATTTTGACTTTTTTCACTATTTATAGTCAAAACACTTATCATTTTAGCTTTTTTGACCTTTGTTCAAAAACTAGTACAATAGTGGGTATCTAGGGTTAATGGGTATTAAATTAAATTTTACATAATAGTGGTGAACTAACCTAATGAGTAGGCCAATTACTAGAAAAAAAAATAGATAAAGAGTATTATAAATTTATATAACTAAGATTGTTAAAAATAATAAAGTACAATGATTGATAGATATTGTAATGAATTGGAAATAAATGATAGTTAGTTTACTATGTGCATGTAGATCTGATCTAGAACAGAGTAAAACTGGATTGGAATATGATATTGTAATACTAATTAGCTTCTAGAGATGTTTTTTTGTGGCTTTGGATGCTTATGTCAGATCTGGATAGTTACATTGACCTAGGTGTCTAACTTTGATGCAGTTGTCTTATACAAAATATCAACTAGATCAGGATGAGACCCATTGGAGCCTTATGGGTTTTCTATCACCTTTTTTTTATGTATATATATCACATATACATGGTGTCAATATTTTTCAAATGATCAAACCTCAACTTCTTTAACTTTAGTAACTATGATAAAATGGGTTAGTGAACTCATGATGTCGAGCTGCCCCAAGAACACATCTATCAATAGGTGTTGCCTACATAGACAATACTATGAAGAGGGCCTTATACTTATATAATTTACCCCTATGTGTTGGTTTGTGTGTGCATAAGGATGTAATGTGTGATAATCAAAGACATGCAATGACCTAGCTTGTAACTTGGAAGATATGCCTCATGAACTACTCTTCAAATACTTCTGATATGTGGAAATGTTGTTCCTATGACTGATATAGAAACAGGGATGAATAGGGTAGGTTTGCTCACTTGAATGCTTGATTGAGTGATTCTTGGTATGTTATCTTGTGAGTTATAGGTGTTTACCAGGTTATTGTTAGGTGAAGAATGAATGAGGGTTGTTCTTGTATATATACTTGAATTTATTTTAAAAATATATTGCATTAAAGCACTTAGGCTAACCTTTAGGATATGTTTTATTTACAATTTGGATGAATTTTGGGCACTTGACACTATAGGAAAAATGGACACTTGCATTGATGCAAGAGTTTGTCTTGGATGCAAGTGTCCAAGAAGCTAGAAAATAGGTACATGTCTGGAACTAGTAATGAAGGATAATAATTAGATTTAAAGCCTTTTGCATAGTATAGAATATATGGTTATCATAATAGTAATGGCTAGAATAAGAGATAAACAATTTAGGTATAAATAGATAGTGATCATGAGTTTTTTGATAACATATAGGTCTATAACTGAAAGATACAACCACAGTAGCTATTTCCTAAGTGTAAAATATTGAGGGACTATTATCTATGTAATTTTCACCCCTAGGAAGGTTGTTCAAGCCTTCCTAACTAGATGATAGCTTGGGAACAATCTTAGATTGTGGGTGACCTAATGAGTGGATTAAACCTATAGATGAGGGCTAGCTCCCTTTATGTATCACTTAAGACCAATCACTAATATACTAGCTTGTAAGGAAAAGGGAAGAATAAAACTATGAACTAAAAGGGGGGTGATATACCAAGTATTATAACCACTACCACTAATTTACATGTGCACTAAGACCTATGAGATTGCAAGAAACATGCACTTCTCTTAAATAACATATCACATCAATGATTTTCAAAGAGGTAAGGTAATATGAGAGTAGAAGGGAAGATGTTTGCCACTTCTAATCCACATGAAACCCCTGATGATAGTCTTCACAACATGCAACAATGAATCAATTGTATGAATGTAAAAGGAATTAGACAACAACCAAGATGAACTCAATCTATACTTGATTATATTGACCATTTAAGGGATATACTACATACAACCTTAATAAAAGGTAAAACCAATCATCTTATTGATTAATAGGCACACAAAAGATTAGGTCTACACCATACTCCTAGTGGAAATATCCATTATAATGCAAAAATTAGGCATACATATAGGAGAAAAGAATGAGAGAGAGAAGAGAGGTGTCAAGAGCCAATTATGGACATAAATTACTCATGGAAAAGTTACAAACAAGAACAACTGCCAAAGGATAGTTACGAAGTCTCTCTTCAATATATGTGATCCTCATTTGATAATGGCTTGATCAAGGTGGTCTAGTAGTTTTGTCTTTCTAGATGACTCACCTTTGAAATCTTGAAACTACCCCTTAGGAGTGATTAGGTAATGACAAGTCATGTTCTTAGAATATAACTACCTTGAACACTTGTTAAAGACCTATAATCAATCATATTTTCACCTCTATTATAAAATCTCCTTCATGACTCTTGTTTTCAATTAGACTCAAACCCTTGTGAAGGTATTTTTAGGCCTTCACAGTCTGTTGAAACATGGAAACAATCCTAGGTTGTGGGTGGCTTGATCAACGGATTGAGTCTCTAGATCTAAGGGCTAGCTCTCTTTGGTGTATCAATTAGGATCTCTACTATGCTACAAACTACTGGGAAAAGAGAATAAAAAGATAATTAAAAGGAAATCCTATCTAATGATGGTGATACACATATATTTTTATTGATCCACTTAATTTGAGCCTCTAAAACATTGATCAGATAAGAAAAGACTGTATATTCAACTCCAGATGGCTCTTATGCATCACTATTTCATGAAAAGCTTCTATCTTGTGATCAAAGCTTAAGGGAAATATTGAAATAGGTCTAATTCAAGGCACTAACCAGACACTTACATCCATTGAAACTTTATCCAAAAGATATTAAACATAGATCATGACCTACATAATTTGACCATCTAGTAACTAGGTAAGAATCAAGACTTGACAAGGAAGAAAACTCTATCACTTATGCAAATCACTGACATAGATACACTATACCAGCTTGCTAGAATTTGAAAACAATAGTCCTTCTATTTATCTAAAAAGCTTACAACTCAATCTTTGGTAGAGTCTTGTCTTTCCAAAAAGGGATACAATTCAAGGTTGAAAAGCCAACTTATATATAAAAAGATACAACCAAGAGATTGGTGCTGAAAATAATAGAGGAGGTGAACTCTTACATTAAACAATTCCAATTTATATTATGCTAAGATATTAAATCCTTCTAAAAATATCTTCTTATCTTTTGTCTTGCATGAAAAACCCTTTGGCATTTGAAAAGAATGGTGAACTCAAGTTTGAGTTAAAACTCTCATAATGCATGATGCTATGCCAATCTTCAAATATAGACTCCTTTTGAACTGCCTAAAATAAGATAATAATTTCCTTTTCATGAAATCAACACCAAAAATTAAATTAGAACTCTTCTTGAATTTTTAGAACGTTGAAAGCATTGATAAGAGCACATACATGAGTTTTCAACTAAACAAAATGCAAGACTAGTCAACTCCAGAACTGAAGCATGCATGAAATCCCATATTGGCATAAAAGGGATGAGGTGGACCCAAGTTTGACAAGTAAAAATATTTCATGGAAAGCCATGCCACATATTATACTAATAAATCCACTTTAATCTGAGCTGGAAGTGCATGAAAGGCTCAGATTGCATGAAAACTAAGGAAAAGAGGATGGTTTATCAACTAGTCAACCAAAGTGGCGAGACTAGTCAACTCTAACCCACTCCATCTTGCATGTAAAACTCTCAAAGATTGAGAAGCATGCATAAAATACCATGTTAACTCCTTGAACAACCATTGGTCTCTTGATCTTGTACATGTATTACTTTGAGCATTGGTTATTCATTTTATTTATCTTTGTTTATTCCTTGATCCAATATTATCTCTTAGATTTTCACCTTCTTTCATTTCTTTGGACAAATTATCCATGGATTTTCTCTTGTTTATTTCTTTCTCATGGACATTTTCCTTTGGAATGTATTCTTTCAGACCTTTTGCAAGTTACCCCTTGGATTTTTGTAAAGGACTTTCATGTGAGTAAGTTTTTTGAAGGAATTATTTCAGACAATTTGTCTAAAGAATTCCTTTGGACTTTTTAAAAAGTCCTTTCATTTGTTTCTTTTTCCTTTTCCTCCAGACAACAAGTCTGAAGGAATTCATCTCTTTGGGACTTTTTGTTTGGACCTTCAAAATTAATGAAATGTACCTATTGATTTTGACAATGGACTTTCTTGAAGGGAAAGTGCCATTCAGGTTTTCTATAATGGACCTCTTAGCCTTTCTGAACTACCCTTCAGGATTTTTGACAAGCCCTTCAAAATTTCCAAGTGGACTATTCTGGAGGGACTCTAACCCTTCAAAATTCTTGGAATTGATCCCTTCAAAAAATTTTAAGAGCCTTTCAAAATTATTGAAGTGAACTTTCCTAAAGAGTAGATACCCTTCGGCCTTTGAGAAATGTCCCTTCATTTTTGAAATTGCCCTTTACCCTTGAAAAAGAACCCTTGAAACTATGAAAGAACCCTTCAGGTTTTTTGAAAATGATCCTTCTAAAAGGATTTTAATGCTTGGAAAAAACACCAAGTTAAATGAAATAACTGATATGACAAAACGTGAAGTATTCTGTGCAAACTTGAAGTCTTATTTTTTCTATCCCTTTTTGAAAATGCTCTGAGCAAAAGCAAACTGGCAATGACATAAAAAGCTTCAAATGATAAGGGTGGAAATTTGATCTATGGGGTTAAAATTTTCAACATTTTGATGACTCAACTGGGAAGCATGCCTTCTATGCTTGAGAACTTGGCCATATGCATGATATTTGAATTCACAAAGAAATGATAGATTTGATCTATGACTACAAAATATCTTATGACATGAGATAACCTTCATCCTCTAAAATAGAAGGGAAACACATAAAATAAGGAAAACTAACTAAAAAGCTAATGTGCAAATAAGTACTTATTTGGAACAAAATAGGAAAAAAACCACTGTGCTTGAATAACACTTGGAAGAAAGTGAACAAACTATGTACAAGGAGCTTTGCTCTTCAGTAGCAATGTTTTAGATGTATCCCATTGACTAGGATTAGAAGCTCCTGACCATTCATATTTGCAAGGTAGAAGGCATTATGAGATTTACAACTAGAGATTATGTATGGGCCACTCTAAAGGGAATCAAACTTTGTGTGCCTTCCTAGTTTAGCCCTATCCTCATCCCACTTGAGGACCAAGTCTCCTCTTTTGAAACTTTATGAAGAAGATCCTTTGTCAAAATCTCTTTTCACCAACGCTTGATGAATCTCCATGGCTAGCATGGACTGATTTCTTGTCTCTTCCAACTTTATAAGCTTAGTATACTTGATCTCCATAGGCTCATTCTCTAATAATTCAAGTTGATGCATTAGTTCTAAAGCAAGAAACTCAAGAGAAATGGGTAACCTTGCTTCCTTACCATATACCAACTTGTATGGAGAGTTAGCTATTGAAATTTTGTAGGTGATCCTATCATCCCATAGAGCTGACTTCAACTATAGATTCCATGACCTTTGATTGTCTTCAATAGTCCTTATGATTCTCAATAGGTTCTTATTCATAGATTCAACAAGGTCATTACTTTGTGGATAATAGTTCGATGAAGTGTTGAGATAAATTCCATGTTGGATAGCCCATTGGATTATCTTAGATCCCATAAAATCCATTTTATTATCAAAAAATAATAGTTGAAGTAACTCCAAACCTAGTAAGCAGACCTTCATAGAAATCTAAAACATTAGTTTTGTTTGCTTCTTTCAATGCCACTATTTTTGTCCAACATGTGAAGTAATCTATAGTAGTTAGAATCCATTGATGTCCTAAACTTGAAGGAGGATTTATGATACTAATAAAGTCTAATCCCCATTGGACAAAAGGTTAATCCACCATAATTGGTTGAAGAGATAAAGCTACAAGTTTCACTTTTTCTACAAACATATCACACTATTTGCACTTTCTAACCCATGCATGGCAGTCACCAAATATACTAGGAAAATAATACCCACCTCTCATGATCTTAAGAGCTATAGTTCTTGCAAAAAAATTTCCACCTTGTCCATCATGAAATTCTTCAAGCAATCTCTAAGTTTGGCTTGGTTCTACACATCTCAACAACATGCCATTGATATCTTTCTTGAACAAAACACCATCAGTAAGCAAAAATGAAATTGACTGCAACCTAAAATATCTTATTTTTGAATAACTTAGATGAGAGGGATAAATACTATCTTGGAGATAATTACCAAGTCATGAAACTAGCTGGAAGGTGAGGTATGACCAGTTGCAACCTCTTCATCATTTGACACCAAAACAAGCTCATTAGCCTCTTACAAGTCTTGAGCTAGATGCTCACATAGTCCTTTTCCTCTAACTAGATTTGTGGCCCTAATTTACACATTGTATTCAATTATCTTTGTTATCCAACTAGCTCTCTTCTCATTTATATCTTTATTCAAAAGGAACTCTTTGATGTTTGGATGAGAAACCATTAGTTGTATCTTGTTTTTAGACAACATGTATCTAAATTTTTTAAGAGATATTATAAATGAAAATACATGTTTTTAAACAAAAGAGTACCTTGTTTCATATTCTTCCAAGCCTTGACTAAAGAAGGCTATTGGCTGCTCCAAAGCCTCATGATTTTGTTGCATAAGAATGATTGAAATAGTGTCCATGTTAGCATAAGTATACAAAATAAAATCCTTTGTGAAATATAGATTTATAAGTGTAAGAGCATTAACTATGGCCTTCTTAATATCTTAAAAACCTTTTACTCCTTATTTGGACTAGTTGAATCTCTGATTCTTCTTTAGCATGGCTGTAAGTGGCTTAGCTAAAATGGCAAAATCTGAAATATACATCCTTATGAAGTTGATCTTCCTAAAGAAGATTTGTATAGCCCTTTTGTGCTTAGGCAAAGAGAGTACAAGAATAATGTCTATCCTTTTAGAATCTATGCTTAAACCATGCTTTGAAGTAATTTATTCAAGAATCTTACCTTCATGAACTGAGAATAACTTTTTGGGATTTAAAGATATCCCAAATTGTCTACACCTTTCAAACACTTACTTGAGATGAACCATGGATCACCTAGATTCTTTGAAAACACTATTATATCATCTAAATAAATAAGTACAAACTTGTTAATAAGGCCTTGGAATGCCATGTCCATGGCTCTCTAAAAGTTTGCTCCAGCATTAAATAAACCAAATGGCATATTTCTATATGTACATATCCCCCACTTGGTTGTGAAGGTTGTCTTAAATTGGTCCTCTTCTTTGACCAAAATCTGATTGTAGCCACTATATCCATCTAACAAATAAAACCTCTCTAAACCTAATCCTAGCTATAAAATTTGTTCCATTGATGGCAATAGATAGTGATCTTTAAGTGAAGCCCTATTCAAATCATGAAATTCAATGCACAATCAAATCTCACCATTCTTATTTTGTATTAAAACAAGTTTTTCCACCCAAGTTGAGTGTTTGATTGGAAATATAATAGCTGACTCTATGAGCTTGTGAAGCTCAACTTTCATCAATGGCTCATGCTTATGACTAATGGGCCTTTGTCTTTGTCTCACTGATTTAGTTTTAGCTTCTAACTCAATGGTGTGTTGAGCTAAATTTGGATCAAATCCCTTGAGATCACTATATTGCCATGCATAAATATATCAACAAAACTTATGCCCAACTCAATGAAAGCTTTCTTTTATGAACTTTAAAATCTTACTAGCTGTAATCTCTACATTGGAATAGTGCTCTTCTTTGGTTGAAAAGGATGACTTCTCCTTCCTTAACTCATCATCACCATTAAAAATGTTCTCAAGTGTGACCAATCCCTTGGGTAACTTATTTGTTTTTAATTTCACAATTTGATCACCATACTGATACAAGTGCTTTGACTAGTTTCTTGAATAAAACTCAATGTCTTCTTGCAAGAATCTCATTATTTGATTGTCATATTCGAACACTTGCCAATTCTCATGATTATCTAGAATAGAAGGCCTTCCAACTAGCTTTATATGCGACTGATTTTTTTCACTTTTTACATCAGCTAGGATACTAAATTGTCCCTCAATAGAAGCTAGCCTATTAACATGTTTATTCTCACCTCTTGGTATTGCTTGAATGTTAAAAGCTTGGAAATATTTAATTAAGTCCCATATTCTATGTATTCAAGACTTAAGAAATAATTTTTTACATATATTTAAACCTCTTACATGGTGAACTACAAGTTCACTATCACCAAAAACTTGCAAATAATTGACTTTCATCTTCTTAGCCTACTGCAAACTCTGAACTAGTGCTTCATATTCAACAACATTATTTGAACATCCAAACTAAAATTTAATAGAAGACAAATACCTTTTCTTTTTTATAGAATCCAACATCATTCTAGCTCTAGTTCCATGATTATTATTTGATCCATCAAAGTATAATTGCCACAAACCTTCATTAGATTCATCATCCTTGACCATGGCTAGAATTGGTGCATCATTCTCATGATGGTAATACACACCAAGTCTTTCTTCTTCAATGAATTTATAAGGATCATGCTCATGCAAGGTAGAATCCCACTCACCAATAAACAAATCTAGATTTCCATCCAAAGGTGATCCATTTTCTACTTCACTAGTTTCTAATACTTCATTTGAGATGATACAATTAGTGTTCATAACACTTGACATATATGGATCCATATGGAAATGTGAAATAGGTTCAAAATGAATCATTACCTTGGTACCATACCTGGTCTTGAACATCAAATAAGTTTAATCAACTGATAACTATCCCCCAATCTTTGAGGTGAAGTCCCTTGAAAGGCACATAACAAAGTAAGGAGGCAAGTCTACCATAACAATATCTTACTGAATAGTAACATTGGGACAAGAATGTAATGTCAATTTCAGATCTTTAATGATGCCTACCATCTTTTTTAGTGACATATCCAATTGAAATACTCCCTTAGTGTTTGTCTCATAAATAAGGTCGAGCTTGTTTGCAATCTGTTTAGGCATGACTGTACTACTAGCTCCACTATTCACCATACAATTATGAACCAAAGTATCACCTACTATCAAAGAAAGGTAAAAAGGAGGATTTTTCTTTGATTTTACCTTATTTTTATCCACCTTTGCCATCTTATTTACTTGATGTACCTATTGCTTAGTTGGTTGATCTAAATTAGTCAAGACAACACCTTTTTCAACCAGTTTTAGAGACAATTCGAGTGCTAAAAGCTCTTGAATGAGTTTATCCTTTTGTCCTAGAATGGAAAGAGAATCCCAAATACTAATGATGATATTATATTTCTTCATTTTATCCACTATACTGAAATGAGATCCACTAACCTTTGATTGCACTTTCTGAAGCACTAACTGCTCACGAACTAGAGGTATTCATTAAACTTTACTAACCTCTATATTTTAATTTTTTTGACTTATAGTGGCAGGAAGTTGCTCCTTTTTACTCTTATAAATAACATGAGGAGTACTTGAAGCATTTATCACCTCCTACAGATCATCAATGGCTCTTCTTTTAACTCTAGTTATAGCTAAAATTTGACCACTTATATTGTTAGTTTCAACACCCTAAGTAAAAGCAACATGATCATCCAATTGCTAATTTACATTAATGGCATTAGGCTGCCCTTAAAATTATTGAGTCTCTCCTAGTGATTTCAAACCTGTATCTTGATACTGACCTCCTAATTTTATTTTTCTTGTGTCATTTATGGCATAGTGATATTTTGTGATACCAAGACTTGGTTGTGAGCATCACTAAGATTTGAGGACTGCCAACCTAAATCCTACATCATGTTGTTTTGAGGTGGGGTGGGAATAATGGAATTTAAAGTGGAAGGATCATTAGGATCAAGGGTAGCCTTTGGCTTAGCTGGAGTTATGGCTCCTTATGCTTGATAAGGTGGTCTATTCTCTCTGAAACCCTGATAAGGAGGCCTTTGATCTTTGAAGGGCTGATAGGTGTTCTGATTTTGTTATTGATAGGGCCTATTAGACTGATATTTTTGTCTCTTGAGTTTCACTATTTCATTCCCAAAAGATTTTAATAAGCTTTTCAACTCTCCTATCTCACTAGTTTGGCTAGTAGGGGCTGCAATTTGAGCTTGAGGTGCTGAAATAAGAGCTAAGGATGGAATTTAAGGAACTTGAGGGGTTGGTATAGAAATTATTTCTAGAAATATAGGCATTGGATTCCTTAGAGAAAGCTTACCAGCTTGTATCAAACTATTTTTTGCCCTTATTGCAACTTCATAAGCAATTGGTAAGGTAGTACCACCCATTGACTGTATCATCACACTAATGTCAAAATTAAGGGCTTTCAAATAGTACAAAAATTCATATTTAAGGGATGGCCTTATCAAAATAGGTATTCCAAGTCCATGTATTTTAAAATCTAAGGTTAAAATCAGACATGAAGTCATGAGGAACTCTATTTATGGTGGTTAATTGCTCAACTAAAGATAGGTGATCAGATTTGTCCTCAAATTGCTTAACTAAGGCTGCATCCAATTCATCCTAGGTAGAAATGGAATTCAGTGGGAGATTTATATACCATTACAATGATTTTCCTTTGAAGGAAGTAATAATCAATGTGATAGCAACATTATTTGTAACAACATTATGGACTGAACATAGATTAGCCACATCTTAGATATGCTCAATAGGGGTCATTTGATTTTCTACTAAGAAGCATGGGATGCTCTTGAGGGGAGACATAAGAATGTCATCAAACTAGGCTAAATTTAGTGGGCTACCTCTATTAAATGGAGCAAACACCTGATTTTTGATGGCTATTTGGGTAGTGGGGTTTGTAGTGATTAGAACAATAGGATGACCAAGAGACAAATATTGCTTTTGAGGATATGGTTTTTCCCTCCTAAATCTTGATCTCTTATATGATATAAATTCACAAGGAATACCTTTACTTTTTGATCTTGTGGTAAATTTTGGCATGAAATAATTACTTTAATGATGTTATGAACTCTACAACCTAAAGAATCTTTGGCTTGTGATGAAGATGAATATTCTCATCTCCTACAAAACTTTTCTTTAGCTTCAAACTTCTTCAGATCTATAAAATATTTCTTTATTGGTCCCATTAGGGATGCAAAAAACTATTATCAATCAGACTCACACCTTTATGAACATTTTTTAGGCCTTCATAGTCTGCTAAAACATGGGAACAATCCTAGGCTGTGGGTGGCCTAATCAGTGGATTCAGTCTCTAGATCTAAGGGTTAGCTTCCTTTGGTGTATCAATTAGGATCTCTACAATGTTACAAACTACTAAGAAAAGAGAAGAAAAAGATAACTAAAAGGAAATCCTATCTAATGATGATGATACATCTATATTTTGATTGATCCACTCAATTTGAGATTCTAAAATATTTATCAAATAGGAAAAAACTAAATATTCAATGCCAAATGGCTCTTATGCATCAATATTTCATGAAAAGGTTCTATATTGTGATAAAATCTTGAGGGAAATGATGGAATAAGCCTAATTCAAGGCACTAACTAGCCCCTTGCATCCATTGAAACTTCATCCAAAAGACATTAAACACAAAACATGACTTGCATAATTTGACCAGCTAGTAACTAGGTAAGAATCAAGACTTGAAAAGGAAAAAAACTCTATCACTTATGCAAATCACTGACATAAATACACTATACCAACTTGATAAAATTTGAAAATAATAGTCCTTCTATTTATTTGAAAAGGTTACAACTCAATCTTTGGTAGAGTTTTATCTTGCCAAAAAAGGGATACAATTCAAGGCTGAAAAGCCAATGTATATAGAAAAAGATACAACAACCAAGAGATTGGTGCTAAAAATAGAAGAGGAGGTCAACTCTTACATTAACCAAGTCCAATTTCCATTATGCCAAGATATCAAATGCTTCTAAAAATATAGTCTTGTCTTTTGTCTTGCATGAAAAACCCTTTGGCATTTGAAAAGAATGGTGAGCTCAAGTTTGAGTCAAAACTCTCATCATGCATGATACTAATCCAATCTTCAAATATAGACTCCTCTTGAACTACCTAAAATAAGATAATAATTTCCTTTACATGAAATCAATGCCAAAACTAAAATTAGAACTCTACTTGAACTGATAGAATGTTGAAATCCTTCAATAAGATAAACAAGAGCACATACATGAGTTGTCAACTAAACAAAGTGTAAGATTAGTCAACTGCAAAACTGAAGCATGCATGAAATCCCATGTTGGCATAGAAGGGATGAGGTGGACCCAAGTTTGACAAGTCAAACTCTTGTATGGAAATCCATACCACATCTTCGACTGAGAACTCCACTTGAAGTTGAGCTGGAAGTCCCTGAAAGGCTCAGATTGCATGAAAACTAAGGAGAAGAGCGTGGCTTATTAACTAGTCAACTAAAGTGGTGAGACTAGTCAACTCTAGCCCACTCCATCTTACATGAAAATCTCTCAAATATTGATAAGCATGCATAAAAAACCATTTCAACTCCTTGAATAGCCATTGGTCTCTTGCTCTTGTGCATGCATTGCTTTGGGCATTCGTTATTCAGTTTATTTGTCTCTATTTAATCCTTGATGCATACTCTCTTTTAGATTTTCACCTTCGTTCATTTCTTTGGACAAATTTTATTTGGATTTTATCTTGTTTATTTATTTCTCATGGACATTTCCTTTGGCATGTATTCTTTCAGACCTTTTTCAAGCTACCCCTCAACGTTTTGTAAAGGACTTTTCCTTGAGTAAGTTTTCTGAAGGAATTCTTTCAGATAATTTATCTAAAAGAATTCCTTAGAACTTTTAAAAAAGTCCTTTCATTTGTTTCTTTTTCCATTTCCTTTAGACAAAATGTCTGAAGGAATTCATCTCTTCAAGACTTTTTGTCTGGACCTTCAGAATCGATGAAATGTCCCTATTGATTTTGATAATGGACTTTCCTGAAGTGAAAGTGCCCTTCAGGTTTTTTATAATGGACCTCTTGGCCTTTCTGAATTGCCCTTCAAGATTTTTGACAAGCCCTTTAGAATTTCCAAGTGGACTTTTCTTAAGGGACTCTAACCCTTCAAAATTTTGGAATTGACCCCTTCGAAAAACTGGAAGGGCCTTTCAAAATTTTTGACGTGGACTTTCCTAATTGGCAGATACCCTTTGGCCTTTTAGAAACATCCCTTAATTTTTGAAATTACCCTTTACCCTTGAAAAATAACCCTTAGAGCTATGAAATAATCCTTCAAGTTTTTGCAAATGATCCTTCTAAAAAGATTTTGATGATTGGACAAAACACTAAGTCAAATGAAATAACTGATACGACAAAACCTGAAGTATTTTATACAAGCTTGAAGTCTTCTTTTTTTGTCCCTTTTTGAAAATTCTCTGAGTAAAAGAAAACTCACAATGGCATAAAAAGCTTCAAATGATAAGGGTGGAAATTTGACCTGTGGGGTCAAAATTATCAACTCACATTTTCTCTCTTTGAGGTCTATTCCTTGTAACCCTATTTCGACACAAATATCCTTGGTTTGAATGATTTGCATCACTTTTAGGAAAATTGAAATCATATTTGAGTACCCTTTATCCCATTCCAAGTTTTCCCAAAATTTTATAGCTCAACTCCTAAGGCAAACCCACATACTCAACATCCATATTTCTTAATTAGACCTAAAACAAGTCTATAGTAGTAGAAACCATAGAATACCATGAAATAGTTCCCCAAAACTACCAAAATATTGTATATCACATTAAATTAGGTCATATTTCAAAGTTTTATGCAATTCTAAGGGTTAGAACTTGAGATGTGCAAAAAATAAGTTTTTGATCCCTAGGTTAGTCTTAACACAAGCTTAAGTACGCCAAGAGTAAAGAAAAATGGATAAGGAGACTTTTAGGAAACTTCAAATAAAACTAATATTTGGATGAGGTCTACTCCAACTTCCCTTAACTCCCCCAATAATTTTTTTCCCTTAAACACACTTCAAAACTCTCTAACATGCCAAATTTTATAATTCTACATGTATTTTAGGACTATCAAGTAAGCTGGGAATTATCTTTGTTCCTTTAAATCAACATATAAACATTCTAAGCATCCTCTATGGTCTCTCATGGATTCATCACACCCCTCTTGACTCTCTTTGTTTTCATTCTTATACCAAAAGGCATCCCTTGATCACACTTATGTAAGACTATACTTGGTTATATGTGCCCTCATACTGTGTACAACTCTTTTTTGTCCCATTCATGGATTTAATAACTCCTCAAGCACTCCTAAGTGATTTATATAGTTATTTTATTTATCCTTCATGATACTTTGACTTATCACAACTCTCAATCTTAAACCTCCAACTCAAAATTGCCCTTCTCTTTCAAACTTGTACATGCGGGCCTGTATATATGTGCTCAAAACAAGGTTCTAAACCAAAACACCATTATAATCTTAATATTTTATTTTAAATGCTTCATTATAACCCTATACCATCTTTGTTATGGTATGAATATGACCTTACCTTGTATTCCAAGCTTCAACATGCCTATGACTGAGTCTCTATACCTTAAATTATGCATGTAACCTACAAATTAGGCCATTTCCTTCCCTCTTCTACTCCACACATGCCAACATATTGCTCCAATAGGTATGTATGAAACCTAAATATTTCATCCAATTGTTTTTAGGCCAAGATATATTCATTTGTAATCACTTGGAGAATTAAAACATTCATTGGGTCTTTCTAGCCTTTCTAGGTATCTTAGGACGTGTTTATCTTATTAACCATTATTCATCGAGTATACAAATCTAACTTACCTACCATTTCCACAATTTGGAGCAAAAAAACCCCTTTAACATCCCCAAACACCATTTATAACCATTCACTTGCTCCTGAATGGGCTGAACAAAAGATTGAGCTCTTCAAACTTGCACACCTATAATTTTGAACCCAATATGAGGTTTTTAGCAAGAAAAGTCATTTTGATGCTTCATTTTAATTTCAAAATGATAATTTAGGTATTAAAAATCCTTACATAAGTTTTTATGTGGATTTATTATGGGTATTACTTCTCACTTAGCTTTGTAACTTGAATAACTAAGTCTTAGGGTTTTAGGCTTTTCCTTTTATTTTGACCCTAGCCACAATTATTTGATGTTTTCTCAGTCTTGCTAGGGATCCAATCACCCTAAAAATGTTATCTAGAGTCATTATTTCTTCATATAAATCTTATACTTCTAAACCAATGACAAAATTCATGCTTTCCATGTCCTTTGTAGGTAGACCTGTAGGTCTATGTTTAGGCCTAACACCTGTCAAGCTTTGGGAATAAATTTCTTGGTGGGATATTCCTATTACATTCAAGTAAAATCTCTATTAGGATATAATTTATATCTCCATCATTAATTATAAGTTATAGGTCCCAACCTAGACCCATAAAATCAATTACTCAAACCATCTCTTGGATGTAAACCTATAGGTCTGCATTTTCTAGATCAATATTATTCCCAAGTCATTCTTGAGATGGATTTACAACTTTTCAAGGATATTTAAACATGTATCATATTATAAGTGATCCTCTCCACTTATTAAAATCCTATACACATCTATTAAATACAAATTTAGTGCTTCTTCTTCACAGGTTTACTCATAGTCTTGACACAATCCATCTAAATTACACTGACATGTTGCGTTCTAACTGTAGATGGCTTATTTATGACAAAGAAGAAGAAATGGCCCTTTTATAAAGACCATACTTGGAGCTTTAAGGCCATGAATGATCTTTTCCAAGATTTATTATAATTAAAAATACCCCAAAACCTTATATTCATCACATAAAGTGCATTTAAATATAATATTGTAGGTAGGCCTGTTGAAGAACACCAAGACTAAAGCTTCTCATAATTTGATATTTGCCCTTGATTTTTGATTTTTGCCTCTTAAAGAGAGTTCTAGGAGGAATGAGAGCTTGGTGGAGGCTATTTGAAGACCACTTGAGACAATAAACATGCAAAACCACCCAAACCCTACCTTCTATCTTCATAAATCAACAACCCAACCCTTTTCTTGTAACTACAGTGATAAGACATGCCAAATGAATGCTAAAAGTGATGTTGGAAGATCAATGTGATCTTAAAATACCTCAAAAAATCTTTTATTTTGATTAAAAAGCTCCAAAATTCCATGAAACTACTTAAAACTGAGCTAATGGAGTTTTAGGAGGGTTTTAGAGAACCTATTTTGTTAACAATGGTTCATAAACTTAAGCCCCTAAAACCCTAAACCAATACATGAAATTTCAAGGGCACAAGGGCCCCTATCTTCTCCTAAGATAATTTGAGCCAACTCATTTTCTCCTTCATGAACCAATGTCAATAAATTGACCCTTCTTGGTCTGCCAAGGACCCAAAGAAGGACTTGAGGAGTTATTTGCATGTTTTGGACCTGTTAAACATTCTTGAGCATGGATATAACCTATAGTGGGTTAGATGATGCTGTGAAGCAGCTTCACCACCTGGTGTCATGATACTCTTGGTTGGATATGTTAAGTTTCACCATAAAAAATTGCCAAAACTCATCCAAATGCCTTCTTGACTAGGATCTTTTGTTATAGCTTATTCTAGAGACCAAATATGAGTGTTCCTACCTTGCACAAAGAAAAAATAATGTACCAATACTCCTTTTTTAACTTAATCTTGCCATGATACATGCATCATGTTGTATTTGAGGGTTTTAAATGGTGCATAAAGGTTGATATACATTAAAAATGCACATTTTCCACCTTTTGAAGCTTATACGGACCCAAAAGAATATGACATCATCTATCATGAATTCTAAATGGCCTTAAATGAATTTTTTTACATGGTTCATCTCCTTATTCTTGATTCTCTTTAGTGAAATCACTTTAATATTGTAACACATGAACCTTAACCATTTTATCAAATTACCTTAATATTTCCAAATTTACCTTAACCTCTCCAAAAGACATGATTGCAATTCTTCTTTTATCATGGTATTAAGTGACTTCTCTTGACATGGTTCATCTCCTTATTCTTGATGATCTTTAGTGAAATCACTTTAATATTGGAACACATGAACCTTAACCATTTCTTCAAATTACCTTAATATTTCTAAATTTACCTTAACCTCTCCAAAACATGTGATTGTGATGTTTCTTTTCTCATGGCCTTAAGTGACTTCATACACCTGCTCACTATTTTCATCATGCCATCTTGATGAGTTATCATGTCACCTATGTCATAATCTGGAGCAAACACAACTTAGACTTGCAATCAACAAAGTTAAAAGGTTAAGGACCAAGTTTTGAATTAAACTCACCAATGGTAGCCAATTTTGGCTAACAGGCACCACATAAATCAAATTTTAGTATCTACATTTACCCCCTTTAATCTAGTAATGAAATTGCTATTGTAAATAAAATAAATGCGTACATGGGTGTGTATACACACCTTATCTCTGTGTGAGTCCAAATTAAGTGCCTTGTTGGCGATTGATTAGTAATTGTTAACCAATTTTCATACCCAGTTTTGCATTTTCCTTTAGCTAAGTTCAACTTTCTCTTGTCTATTTTAAATTCATTGTGAAGGACTCATGAAGAACCAATTGTTTTCTCTTCTTTGGAAGCTTTGTTTTAGCCTTGTTCAAGTGTGTTTTCCCCTTTTTTGCCTAAGTGTTGTCTCTTTTGGAAAGGTCTTTTTCTTCCTTTATCTTTTCCCTTCAGAGTTTTCCCTTTGAAAAAGTTCTGAAGGGTCTCTCTCTCTTCAAATTGCCCTTCAATTTTTTTTTGAAGCGTCTTTTCTCTCTCCAAAGTGCCATTCAATTTTTTTTTGAAGGGTCACTTTCTTCTTCCAAGTGCCCTTCAAAAAAGTTCTAAAGGGCCACTTTGTAGTTAAAGTGCTCTTCAATTTTTTTTGAAGGGTCACTTTCTTCTTTCAAGTGCACTTCAGAAAAGTTTTAAAGGGCCACTTTACCTTAAAGTGACCTTTGGAATTTTTCAAAGGGGAACTTTGCCTTCGACTTGCCCTTTGAAATTTTTTTGAAGGGCCATTTCCCTTTGAAGTGCCTTTCAAATTTTTTTATGAAGGGTCACTTCCTTCTAAAAGTGCCCTTCAGAATTGTTTCAAAGGGTCACTTCCTTCCAAAAGTGCCCTTAAAATTTTTTCTAAAGGGTCACTTCCTTCCAAAAGTGCCCTTCAGAAAAGTTTTGAAGGGCCATTTCCCTTCGAAGTGCCCTTCAAATGTTTTCTGAAGGGTCACTTCCTTCCAAAAGTGCCCTTCATAATTTTTTTGAAGGGCCAAGCCATGACCTTTGCAACAATCTAAAGGAATTGTTGTGAACTTTCTGTCCACAATAATTCTTCTGACAAGCCAAAGTTCTAAAAGGCCCAAAGAAAGACATGGACAATTCTTTCAAGGAAAAAAGTTTGAAGGAATTCCTTCAGGAAAATTATCCATGGGGAATTTATCTGCGATAAAAGCTTGAAGACTTAAGGTAATAGAAGCCTATAGTTGAATCCCATAGCAAAGCCTTTCTTAAAGCTTGTAGAAAATGATTTTACAAAATCCCATAGTAATGCCTTTCAAATATAATAACTGATCTATGATAGATAGATCGATGATGTGAATCAATGATCTAACTCATTCTGGATGGCCAATGGAAAGATCAATCATTGTGCACACAGATTCTCAACTAGGCCTCTCCAAGGCTAATGATGAGAAAGCTCGTATCATTATTGATCAATCAAGATTCATGCCATTTCATGATAACCAATTAGAGAAGAAGGACAAATCCCAATAGAATACAACAAGACAAATCTACAATAGGTGTGCAACCATTTTGATGCTGTGACTCAGCCAATAATATCTTTTTTTGTTGACATGAATTTGAGAGAGTAGGCCAGATGCATAACAACTCATGATGACATGGATCAATAAAATGACCTGAACAAGCATCTTTTGTGAAAATATTTATAGCTAAATATGGAGACTTCCAATAGAATTGATTCCTCTCCTTGGTGTTAAAGACTTTCCTCTCTCTCTTCCTTCTTGATATATATAAAACCCCTTGGCTAGTGTTAAAGACATACACAAAAAGTATGGTGAAGCCCTGCTAGAATGATATTACATCTTGCCTTTAAGAATTAAGTACTGGTCTATTTTTCTTTCAAGTTCTGAGAATTATATGAGTATATGAGAGATGTATACTGATAAGCAAGTGATGGTTTTCATCCTTCTATCCATTATCTTTCAAGCATGAGCAAGAGTTTTAGATTTAATTGGTCATACAGAGTGTGTCTAAGTGTATTGAATTTTTGCATGTGTATTACTATTTTGAAATGCGCAAAGTTTACCTTTCAGTTCATTTTGCCTTGTGTCATTTCATACATCTCAACCCTGTGTTGAAATAATTTTGTTATAATCTTTAGAATTTGGGAATGATCTTTACATTTTGTTGTATTGTGCATCAGTATATGACCTCAATGTGGAAGAAAAATCTTGGTGTATCACCATGCTTAGAATATGATTTCCTTTTCTACAAATTTCTAACTCTTTTCCTTTTAAATAAGTTGTTTTAGTAGAGATTGTCTTGTAGAGACATATACAGGGAGATAGCCCTTTCAATCTAGAGGTCCATTTCCTCTATAGGCATACCCACAGGCCTGGAAATGTTCTATGGTTGACCAAATCTGGGAGAGGACTGAACACCCTCTTCTAGGGTGTAATATTTGGAGACAATAGTTTTGTCCTTCCTAGTGGGACCCCAGTTCCTGGTTATTTACATGTCAAGGTGAATGCTAGTCTTGACAAACTTGAGTTTATACTCTTAATACAACATTTGGGGACTCTAAAAGGATAAGAATCCTTGGTTGTAGATCAAGTTTCCCATGATTCACTTCATGGTCCTCACTAGGTCATCTAGGATTCTTGACCAAACCCGTTTAGTTGAAATTATTCTTGAAGAGCAATGCCCTGAACCTTTCTTTCCACTTAGAGATCCTGGATAAGGAGATTTTGGTGAAGAAGAAGAATTTGAGGAAGTTGAAGAAATAAGAGATCAAAAGGAAAGAAGATAAATGGATAAACATCAACCTTTCCTAGCCTTTAACACCTAAAATCCAATCAACCTTCCTACATATGACCTATTCCTCCCAATGCTACCAAGAGTCTCCCTAGTTTCAATGGTGGAGATCCTATTACACCATCTGAGCATATTAGAGACATTTCAAACTTCTATAATTTCCATAATGTCACTCGAGCCAATATCCATTATATTTCTAGCTATGTCTCTAAAAGTCAAGGCACTTGATTGGTATAAAACATTGGAAGGTGGTTGTATTACAAGTTGGGATGGCTTTGGGGAATTGCTAGTAACTAGATTTAAAAATAAAAGTGACCATACTTTATTGATCCATCAACTAAATGTAATAAAGAGAGGTCCTAATGAATCCATGAGGGATTTAAATGAAAGGTTTTAGATGACATGGCATAGGCTACCACTTATCATGAGACCTCCTCCAAGTTTGTGTTCTCCACATATCTCAAAGGTATTAGTACTAATGTGGCTGTTATGTTACAGACAATGGGAGGTTTTACTCTGCCAAATGCATATGAGCTATCCATTGAAGTTGAGAATAGCTTAATATAGGATAGAAATCTCCCTCTAAGAGTTTTCATACCTTTACTATCTCACAATTCAATTGAAGCTCCAAGCATAGCACAAGTTCATAATGCCAATGTGAAGCCAAGAGACTTTCCCAAGAAGGTGGATAATATTGTCAACAAAGATGAAAAAATATGATCATTGTGAGCTCAACTCAAATAATCTTAGTTCTAGATGAGTGCTCCACCTAATCATCAATATTATCCTCAACAAAGATATAGAGCTCCACCCCAATACAACTACCGAGGAAGAGGACAAAATCAACAATGTTATAATAGGTAGCCCAATGCCTATAATCCTAATTCAACTCCTCCCATGAAGGTTATTGTTCCATTACATGCTAATTTGGTCCAAGGAGAGAATCATTTAGACCAATGGGGACAAACTCAAGGTTAGTTCATGCATGATGATGGATAAGTTAGCCAAACTTTAGTGGCACAAGAGGAATCTACTCCTTATGTAACTTCAAAAGAAGAAGACATTATGCAAAGGGATATTCATGGAGAAGGTAGCAGCCAAAGTATAAGAATGATGATTTTTCAAGCTAAAGATGATTACATATTGAACCAAAACATGTTATTTATAGCCAACACAAGATCCAAAAGAAGATATTTGGGATATGTTCCAAGAGTACATGTGACTCCAAATGATGCTTCTCCAAGGCCACAAGTTGTGAATTCTAATATAACACCTACTACCAATCATGTTCCTTAACAAAATTAGAATGCAAGTGGGGTTATCAAGCCTGAAATGTAGTAAGCTCAAACTCACTCACTACTATTAATAATGTAAGAGAGGGTGAACTCTTCCCCTCTAAACATTTTTGATTCATTGAAGAATGCCAAGATAAGCATATCTCTATGGGAAGTCTTGCACATGCCTGGTCAAGTAGAGCTCTTGCAAAAAGATATTTCAAACATTCATGTAACCCCTCAAGTTTCTAAACACAATGGTGTAGCTCTTACCAATTATCCAAATCATCTATTGGAACCATCTACCAAATCTGAAAAGCCTCTACCTTTCTACTTCACACTCATTGTGGGAGACAAGTTGGTCCATAATTGTATTGTGGATAGTGGAGCAAGTACCACTATTATGCCTAAAGTGGTGGCTAAAAAATTGGTCTTGAAGTATGAACCACATAATAAATGTGTGTTACAGCTCGATGGGACTCCAACCAAGATAGTAGGATTGGTCAAAGGTCTGAAAGTCTTTTTACATGGCTACCCAAGTTTCCCCATCATACAAGACATTGTGGTGGTAGACCTTCCAACACATTTTGCTATTTGCTTGTCAAGGGACTTCATGGAAAAGATAGGAGGATACCTTTCTACTAACTAGTCGTTTCTAGCTTTCAAAATAAGATATGGGACCAAGGTGACTATAAGGACTCAACCCTTAGCAAGGTTTCATATTGAGCTATACATGGAGACAATTTCAAATCAGAATTGTCTAATCAACAAAGAAGAAAAAAACTATCATATATGGTGAAGCATCCTCCCTCCATGAGGGTATTTCTAATCTTTTCCTTGATAAATATAACACTAGAACATATGGAATCAATCCTTACACCTTCATAGAAGAGACTAATTTGGGAGTTTATTGTATGCATGAAAAGGATTCTCCAACCCCTTCACTCACTAATGAAGATCATGAGCTTGAAGGGACATGGGAGATTTTTTTGATGGTTCAAGAAGCAAAGTGGGTGTAGGAGCTGGCATAATGATTATTTCTCCATCAAATAATCAATACTACTCCTCCTATAGATTTCACTTCAGCTGCACTTGTAATGTGGTAGAATATGAAGGCCTAGTTCATGGCCTCCAATGGGCAAAGAAGAGAGGGATCAAGAATTTAAAGGTTTATGGAGATAGTGAGCTGGTCATCCACCAACTAAGAAATTAGGTTACAACCAAGAATCCCTTGCTTAGGTCCTACAAGCAGAGGGTATGGGACCTACTTGAAGACTTTGATGCCTTCAACATACACTCATCCCAAGGAGTTTAAATAAACATGTTGATAGGTTGGCTGCCATAAGAGCACAATTTGACATAGCTACTGATATAGGAAAAAAGGAGTAGTTACATATCAAGATCATTGTGAGGTTTTATATTCTAGATAATGAAGTGTCATGGTAGGCATTTGAAAGTGATGAACACATTACACACTTCTTAAAAAATGAGGTAGGTTTCTCCTCAAAGAATAAAAAGAGATTACATGATCATTATGAAGAATAAATTATATAGTTGAAGACAAACAAGATACCTAAGGGGATGATTACCTTGGAGAGTGTCTTCAATGAAAATGATCAAAAGAAGAAGGAAAGAGTGAGCATGTCCATAAAAGAAGAAAATTATGAGAGAGTCATGATTTACAAGGACAAGCTCTTGAAGATTGGTAAGCTTTGTTCTTTGTTTGAAAGGCAAGCCTTTGTTGAATTATGCAAAGAGTTCAATGATATCTTTGCTTGGGAATACAAATATTTGAAGGGGTTTTATCCAAGTCTAGCTCATCACACTATTGAGCTAGAACTTGGAGCTAAACTAGTCAGGCAAAAGAAATGGCCTATCAATCCTAAGATAGAAAAATTGATGAAGAAGGAGCTGACCAAGTTGATTGAGTCTAGGATTATCTTTCCTATCAAGTACTCAACTTGGGTGGCTAATCTTGTACCTATCTAAAAAAATAATGGAGAAATTAGGCTTTGTGTAGATTTTTGAGATATTAATAGAGTGTCTCTTAAGGATCATTATCCACTACCTTCCATGGAGTAAATTTTACAAGTTGTTTTAGGTTCTTAATGTTTCTCACTTCTTGACAATTATTTAGGCTACAATTAGATATTGGTCAATGAAGAAGATTAGTTCAAGACAACATTCATTATGAAATAGGGGACCTTTGCCTATAACAAGATGCTTTTTGGTTTATCAAATACTGGAGCTATGTTTTAAAGGGCAATAGACATGGCTTTTAAAGGTCTGACAATAAGTTTATACTAGTGTATCTTGATGATATAACCATTTTTTTAAAGGATGCTGCTGATCACATGAAACATCTAAGGTAGGTGTTTGAGAAATGCAGGGAGTATGGAATATCCCTTAATCCAAATAAGTGCATCTTTTCTATCCATGAAGGTAATCTGTTAGGGCATGTTATTTCAAAATAAGGCTTGTCTATTGACCTCGAGAGGATTGAGGCTATTCTAGGCTTGTCTTTACCTCAACACAAGAAAGGGTTGCAAAGATTCTTAAGGAAAATAAACTTTGTAAGGAGGTTTATTCCAGGATTTTTAACTATGGTAAAGCCTATCACAACCATGCTCAAGAACAATCAAGTTTTTATTTGGATAAAGGAAGGTAAGAGTAGTTTTGAGGCAATCAAGCAAGCAATTCCAAAATCTCCTACTCTTTTAAACCTAAACTTTTCCAAGGATTTCATAATCTATACCTTTGCTAACCTTGATATAATCTCAGCTATGTTTATGTAAAAGAATGAGGAAGAGGTTGAGCAACTAATTACATTCTTCAACCAAAGATTGGAGGATTACAGGTTAGGTATTCTTTTATTGAGAAGTAGGCTCTAACAGTGATTATAAGATTGAATAAATTTAGACACATGGTTTCCAACAATAAGATACATGTCATGGTTTCTCATCTTAGCACCAAGGAGTTCCTCTTAAGCAATGACCTCAATGAAAAGAGAGCTGGATGGATTAAAAAGGTGATAGAGTATGACATGGATATTAAAGTAACAAGCTTGGTAAGAGGAAGAGGATTGTGTGAGTATTTAGCTTTAGATCTTCAAGAGCCAGAAGAGGAAGCCTTGGTCAACCAAGTTCAACCCCAACCGGTTGATCAAATATAATCTCAAAGTTGGACACAAGAAATCATTAGTTTTCTTCAAAATGGTGAGTGTCCCAATAGCTTAAATAAGTCTCAAAGGAGATATTTTAGACTTTAGACCATTTTTTACTGTATTGTGGATGGTGTTATTTTTAGAAAGGATGTGATAGTATGCTACTCAGATGTGTTAACAATGATATATTTAATATGTTTTTGGAGAAGTTCCACAATAGTGTAGATGGAGGTCATTTCTCTCCTAAGATGACAACTGCAAAGATAATGAGGTTTGATTACTATTGGCCTAGTCTTTTTAAAGACTGTTACCAGTGGGTTAGAAAGTGTCCTCAATGTGCCTTCTTTGTAGGCAAATAGAAACTTGTATCCCTTCCATTAAAACCTATCCAAGTGGACCAGCCTTTCATGCAATGGGGTTTTAATTTTATTGGCATGATCAACCCTCCATCAAGTTCTAGACACAAATGGATATTGAATGTCACTGACTACTTAAAAAAGTAACTAGAGGCTATTGTATTGAAGGAGACAAGTGAAAATGTTATCTATGAGTTTTATGACAACATTATGACAAGGTTTGGAGTTCCCCATGTCATCATTTCTGATAATGCACTTACTTTCATAAGTGTTAAAACTTCTGATTGGGCAACAAAGAATGGAGTTCACTTAAGTACCTCATCTAATTATTACCCTCAAGGTAATGAATTGGCTGAGTCTACCAACACAAACCTCATCAAAATAATCAAGAGGACATTGGAGACCAATCAAAAGGCATGACACAATAAGTTGAAGATAGCTTTATGGGTAGACAAAATTACTCCCAATAAATCAATTGGTAACTCTCTCTTTATACTTGTTTATGGGAGAGAAGCCAAGTTGTCCATATCCTAAGAAATCCCTACCCTAGAACTTGAACAAAAACTAGAATTACTTGAAAACACTCTAATAGAGGTTAGATTGATAGAACTAATGTAGCTACAAGAGGCAAGGGATGATGCCCATAAAACCATGGAACACCATCAAGTGCTCATGAAGAGATCCTTTGAAAAAAGGACAAGTGTAAGAGTGTTCAAAGAAGGTGAATTGGTTTTAAAATGGGATGAAAATAGAGTAAAACTAGGCAGGTATACAAAGTTTGACACTTTATGGAGTAGACCCTACATCATCAACAAGTGCAAGCAGAGTAACTTTTTCCAGCTGGCCAAAGTGAATGGAGAAAAATTTCCTATCTCTGTGAATGACATACAGCAAAAACTCTACTATTATCCCTTGCTCATCCTTTTTATAAATACTAGTTTAGGTGTGTGTTTTTCCTTTTATTTGCTATTGTGTTTCCTAAGTGATTTATAACACATGTGTTTTCCTTCTTTTTGTTTGGTGTGCATCTCTGCCTTGTGCATGTGATTAGTCTAGCTTTTGTGTTTTTGAGCCAAAGAGTATTCAATTCTCTTTAAAGTACCTATATGCATGACTCCATACCTAATGGAAGGATTTAGGTGACTGGCCTTAGGCATAATAGACATGCCTCCCTAGAAATCACCAAGAATATTAGTCAATTTTCATACCCAATTTTGCATTTTCCTTTGGGTAAGTTTAACTTTCTCTTATCTATTTTAAATTCACTGTGAAGGACTTGTGAAGAATCAATTGTTTTTTCTTGTTTAGAAGCTTTGTTTCAGCCTTGTTTTTTCCCTTTAGAGTTTGCCCTTCGAAAAAGTTTTGAAGGGTCTCTCTCTCTTCAAATTTCCCTTTGGAAATTTTTTGAAGGGTATTTTCTCTCTCCAAAGTACCCTTTCAATTTTTTTTGAAGGAATAATTTTTCTTAAAAGTGCCCTTCAAATTTTTTTTAAGGGTCACTTTATTCTATCAAGTGCCCTCTGAAAATGTTCCAAAGGGCCACTTTGGAGTTAAAGTGCTCTTCAATTTTTTTTGAAGGGTCACTTTCTTATTCTAGGTGCCCTTCATAATTTTCAAAGGGGCACTATGCCTCTGAATTGCCCTTCATAAAATTTCTAAAGGGCGATTTCCCTTTGAAGTTCCCGTTGGAATTTTTTTGAAGGGTCACTTCCTTCCAAAAATGCCCTTCAATTTTTTTCCAAAGGGTCTCTTCCTTCCAAAAGTGCTCTTCAATTTTTTTTTGAAGGGTCACTTCCTTCCAAAAATGCCCTTTGGAAAAGTTCCAAAGGGTCATTTCCCTTCGGAGTGCCCTTCAAAATTTTTATGAAGGGTCACTTCCTTCCAAAAGTGGCCTTCCGAATTTTTCTAAAGGGCTAAGCCATGACCTTTATAAAAATTTGAAGGAATTGTTGTGGAATTTTTGTCTACAATAATTGTTCTAAAAAAATTAAGTTCCAAAATTCCCAAAGAAAGACATGGACAATTATTTCAGGGAAAAAAGTTTGAAGGAATTCCTTTGGACAAATTGTCTACAAGAATTCCATTGAGAAAATTGTCTGCAAGGCATTTGTTTGGGATAAAAGCTTGAAGACATAAGGTTGGAGAAGCTTGAAGTTGAATCCCAAAACAAAGCCTTTCTTGAATCCCATAAAAAATTCTTTTCCATAAGCTTGCAACAATGCCTTTCAGATCTAATGATTGATTCGTGATAGGCAGATCGACGATGTGAATCAATGATTCAAGTCATTTTGGATGGCTAGTGGAAAAGTCAATCATTGTGCACATGGATTCCCAGTTTGACCTCTCTAAGGCTAATGATGATAGAGCTTGCATCACCATTGATTGATCAAGATCCATGCCATTTCATGATAACTAATCAAATAAGAAGGATAAAACCCAAAAAAATACAACAAAATAAATTTGCAATAGGTGTGCAACCATTTTGATGCTGTGACTCAGTCAAGAATATCCTTTTTTATTAGCATGAATTTGAGAGAGTAGGCTAGATGTGTAACAACTCATATTGACATGGATCAATCAAATGACCTAAGTAAGCATCCTTTGCAAAAATAGTTACAGTTAAAGATGGATACTTCTAACAAAATTGTTTCCTCTCCTTGGCACCAAATACTTTCCTCTCTCTCTTCCTTCTTGCTATATATAGCCCATTGGTTAGTGTAAAAGACATCTATATAAAGTATTATGAAGCCCTACTGGAATGATATTACATCTTGCCTTTAAGCATTAAGTACTGGTCTATTTTTCTCTTAAGTTCTGAGTAATTATATGAGTGTGTGAGAGGTGTATAGTGACAAGCAAGTGATTGTTTTCATCCTTATGTCCATTATCTTTCATGCCTAAGCAAGAGTTTGGATCTAACTAGTCATACATAGTGTGTCTAAGTGTATTGAATTTCTACATGCATATTACTATTTTTAAATGTGCAAACTTTTCCTTTTAGTTCATTTTACCTTGTGTCATTTCATACATCTCACCCTTGTGTTGAAATACATTTGTTAGAATCCTTAGAATTTTGGAATGATCTTTACATTTTGCTATATTTTACATCAAAATATGACCTTAATGTGGAAGATAAATCTTGGTGTATCACCATGCTTAGAATATGATTTCCTTTTCTACAAATTTCTAACTCTTTTCCTTATAAACAAGTTGGTTTAGCTTAGATTGTCTTGCAGAGATATATACAAGGAGATATTCCTCTCAATTTAGAGATCCATTTCCTCCATATGCATACCCACAAGCATGGAAATGTTCCAACGTTTCCCAAATCTGGGAGAGGACTGAACACCCTCTTCTAGGGTGCAAGATTTGGAGACAACAATAACCAAAAACATGTTACGATATATAATTAGTTTATGAAATCTAAGATTGAAAGAATTTAAATGCTTGAAATTAAGGAGAGAAAGGATAGAATTACCCTTGTGTGTCGATGAAACCATCTTGCCTTTTTGCAATTTGATTTGAATGAATGCCTTGTTATGAAGTATTGAATATGAGATTAATATAATTATGAACATGAAAGTGTATGTGTGTGTGTGTGTGTATATATATATATATATATATATGAGGACACATGCCCCAACCGTTGGTTTAAGTGTGGATTTCAACATGTCCATTGAGTTTGTTTCACCTCAATCATGTAACCCAAATATGTGCATGATCTAGTGAGTGTGAGTAATTTAATCAACTCATATTATATATTTGGTGAGGGTGGATGATTTAATCTAATCCAACCCATAAGTTTGATAAAGTTAGATGATTTAATCAAATCTAACTTATAAGTTTGGTAATATTGAGTGATCTAATCAACTTAACCTTCCAAATGTGAACCAACTACTATAGTAGATTAGCTCAATAACAATCCATAATAGTCCATCTTGGGTATGATAATAGTCCATAATAATATTTGAAATTTAGAAATCGATTTGATTTTGAAATTTTAGGTGACCTTTACATGGCATATGCACCTCATATATGTCTCCATTTGAAATGTGGATATAATAACAATACCAAAGGTATAGAATGTTGCCACAAATGTGTATCCGAATCATATAATTGTGAAATATTGTTGGGGGTAGAACAAGGTTGATAAAATCATAGAATATAATTGATGGACACATGCAATTTATACTATTTCATCTATTATATAACTTTTTTTAAGTCTTCAATCTTTATAAACAGAGCAATAGATTCAAAATATGAAGAATTCTTCTTTTGGACATAGTGAAATGCTGAAATATGAAGTGACAATGCTTTGTAAAACTATATATATATATATATATATATAATGCTCAATTGTATTTGAATATGGTTTCGATGTCATAGAGATTAATATATATCATTTTGAAATGGTTTTCTTATGTATCTATTTTAACCTTTTAGGATTTAACAAGTATAAATCCTATGTTTTTTAAAGAGATGAGTAGACTAAATCAGGGTAATAAAATGTAATAAATATAACCACTAATTTGTTACATAATTGATTAACTTTGACCTTTCTAAAAATAGTGTAAATAATAACTTAGCTGAAAAATAATTGAGATAGATGATATGGAGGCTGAAAATTGATGTAAAAGATAGACTAAGTATCATAAGTAGGATCTCAATGTCAAAACCCCTCTTGGAAAGTAGTGCCTTAATTAGATAGTAATGCCATTATCAGAAATGTGGTAGTAGTGTCCTTATATTAGTGGTAGTGTCCTTTGTGTAGGACTATCTTGAGCTTTTGAGTGCACTTATGTCTAGATCTCTAAGGTCTATTCTTACATGCATGAGTTATAAAACCATGTATATTATCTATTTTGATTTAAATTATGAGAAAAACCTAATCCCACATGTTTCTAGGGAATTCAATTGATAGAATATGTAAAGTGTGTTTGTTAGTGGTTTAGGTTGGACATCCTTAACACTCCATTGAGATGAGAGTTGGGTTAAATAGGGATTGGTAGCCTTAATTATGCACAACTTGTTTTGAGTTGGAATGTGTATTTTGAATGTGATTTTCATCTAGTGGTTAGAAGGCTAAAATTCATGTATATATAATGTTTTGATGTTTGTGGAGTTACTAAAATAGGTCTAGGTTGACCCTAAGAGCTTTTAGGTTTGAAAAGATATTCGTTTGTGAAAAAAAGAGGGAAAATACATTAGTGCTAATATTGGGACACTAATGCCATGTGGCACTAGTGTCCTTATTATGGTGCTAGTGTTCAAATGGTGGAACATTAGGAATAAAGGGCTAGGATGTAAGAATGAGGGTCTGGTATTGTTTTAGGGATGACTAGGGATGCTTGTGGCCTGCACGAAGGCTAGATAAGTTTGATAATAGGCTCTACAATAGGTTTAGGGATAAGTTAGGAATAGGTAATATCAAGTAGTACTCTCAATACTTAAATAACACTTTTGTTTGATTACATTTACCCCCCACTTTATTATATAAATGCAACAAATCAAAATGACTAGGATAAAGGAAAAAAAAACATACCTAGACTTACCTAAGAGGTGAAGCCTGTGAAGCTGGGTCTGAGTGTGTGAAACTAGGTATAAATATGTTAAGCATAATATAATGCATGCCCTACAAGTGAAAATACATAAATCAATCCTTACTTAAGAGATATCAAAAGCAAAGACTAAACTAAGTAAAAAATAAAAAAAATTAAAAAATAAGTAAAGATATATGAGAGAGGAAGGGAATGAATACACCTCACTAAGTACTTGAACCAATGCATAAACCTGGTGACAACCTATGTGTATGCATGTATATAGTTATCAATCAGTGAATAGATTGGAAAAAGATAATGACCTTCTCAATCTTCATGTGTGGGTAGCTCAAGAACTCAATCCAGTTTTGACTCCATCATTGCCTAGCCCTACTAGATGGATCATAACCTATGAATATCTTGGATTATATTGATGGTGTATCTAACCCTATCATGTAGGTGGCTCAAGAAATTGAGTAGGTCATGACTCCATTTCCCACCCATGTGTAGTAGATGCATTTTAAATTGAAATTATGTGATGTAATTATAAATGTCTAATTGGGTATTCAATTATGTGGCCACTTGGGTACATTAGGTGGTTTTGAGCCACTTAAGAATGCCAACCACTGCAGATGGAGTAAGGCATGAAACTAGTGTGAAACCTAGAATATGATGTTAGATGTATATAACATAGAGAATGACATGGAATTTATCATTCCATCTAATCAACCAGTGTGTAAGTGAGCATACAAAAATAATGTATTGTGCACATGCCCCCAAATTTGATATCTAGGCATATGGATTGAGTTGTAATAATTTGTATTCACATATCTAAACTAAATATGGGAATGGTCATGCTACACATGATGCCCCCAATCTAAGCAAACTGGTATGAATACCAGTAAAATTGATAAATCTATAACTAAACATGTACAAACCTATATTATACCTACTATACTTTTCTATCCAATCTCGGTTTTTTTGAAATTGAGTCTACTAGACAATAGTGTGATGTCTTGGACAATAACAACATTATTGGAAATGTGGTCCTAGTGTCCCAATTTAGGTATTAATTTCTATCTATTTTAGTTTTTGTGTAACTATATTGATCTATATGTCATTGTTTTCCACTATGTTTACCTGAGTTTGATTTATATAATCTAGGTCTGTGTGCTAAAAATTATATTGTGAGTGCATTATGGGAACTTGATCCCTATGACAAACACCTATAAATGCCCCCTATTTTAAGGGGAGCTATTGAACCTACATAAGAATTATCCTTAAAATAAAAATCTCTGCAAGATGTTTGTTAGTTAGAGCATATACTATATATGCATAATAATCCAATATAATACACACACATAATATCAAAATGTAAGCTAATCTAAGCATACGTTTGTAATTATGTGATGTATATTATGTCTAGCATTCACAAGGATAGCAAGATAGATATAATAATGCTATGTAACAATAAATCTAAGTAAAAACTTAGTATCTACCTAGGGGGATGGGGTATGATGTCCATCAAAGCACCCAAGTAGGAAGGGGAGATGCATGAGGTCCCTCGTGACATATAAAATTGAAGTGTGTAACAAGCAAGAGACAAGTGTCATGGCCATGATGCATACAAGAAAATATATATACAACACACATAAGGCACACAAAGTAGGCCAATGGGCCACAATAAAAGGGACATGGGCACATGTCACTAAATATGAGAAAATAAGACATATGAGTACATGTTAAAATATCCACATACACAAGAAATAAACAAGTTGGCTTAGATCCACATAGAAGGACATGTTCAAATGTATGCATACACAATCAAGAAGGCACACACAAGGACATGGGCACATGCCCAAAGCATACATACTATGAAAAGAAATGGTGTAGAGCCAAAGAGCAATGTCATATTAAAATTCCCTTGAATAGTAAAAGCATAGAGGTAAAATAAAGTCTAAACTAGGAAAGATAGAAATGAAAGTATGTAAGAATATATAATACAAAATTGTGTAATATCTAGGATGTACATATACTGAGTCTAATGTAGTAATAGCCATAAAAAAACCTGAGTAAGTGTAGCATTATCAATGTCAAGATATAATAATACTAAAGTTGTGATGTAGAGTATGGACAAATAGAACATGGTAATCAAAACTGTGTATAGGGTGCTGCTCAGTGGGCAAATGTGTGAAATGAAGAACCCATGTATCGGTGTATATGCCCCCAGTGGGTAGATAATAACAAATCTAAATCAGTGTAGTGGATGTAAGTCTTATACGCAATTTGCAAGCACTTGACAAGAATAAATTAAGTATGCATGTATGATAAATTTAACCATAGTAAGATAGATAACATATGTAGTGTTTGGTAAATATAAGAAGTGCAAACATAAAAATGCATACAATATGTAATTTTGTGTTTTCTAAGTAAGTATTTGAAAGTTTTTATATTTTTGAATATTGTATTGTTTTGTATTTTTTGAATATAAGCTATGTATAAAAAACATAAAAATGAAACTATATACAAGGAGCAATAAGTAAGAAAAATATGTACAAGTAGGGATGAACAATACTAACTGATGAGTCTCATGGAAAACTCATGATCACTATGGCCTGTGCCAAAAATAGGAATGGTAATCTCTCATGTGGTGTCATTGCTATGCTAGAGTTGAAAGGTATTGCAGTATAAATCTGGGTATTGTTCATCGTTAAAATCATAATAATCATAATATCCTAGAATGCTAGAGGGAATTACCTCATACTATGGAGTTGGCCTTTCTAAATTGTGCTTTGGAATATTGACTATGATTTTGCCCTTTGAAATTTTTCTTATTGTAGACATATGGTGTTGTGGAGGCTCTTTTGCTAGCAAACCTTTTTTGAGAATGCTTGTTCATTCAACATGATTTTTACTTTGCAACTTAAGGTATTGCTCTTTTTATAAAATTTCCTATGTATCTATACCTTTTACCTTGATAAACTATATTTATGAATGATGTGCCTTAGGATGTTCAATAAATCCCAAACCTTGTCGACCAAAATTATTAGCTACTAGAATAGGAGTAGTAATGCCTTGGGCTTGCTTGCCCAAACCTTGACCATGATAATCAAATTGTTGTAGATATTTTTGACCAAACCCATACTACTTTGAAAGTTTATCCTCATTTTGGAGAGGTAGATTTGCATCATTTTCTTGCTTTACATGTGCTTTTTGTAATGTTTCTTGATCTGATTGTGTTTTGTGAACCTGTTGTTATTCTGAGTCATGTTTTGGTAACCACTTTTGTATTGTTTATGATTTTAACCCTTTTTGAATTTATAGATGTACAATTATATATTATTTTTATGATGCATCATTATTATCTAGAATTTTTTATATTTACATCTTCAATGCTAAACATGAATCAGTGTGGTAGTCATGCATTCTATGATACACACAATAATATCTAGATCTCCTCATTGGGTATAGAGGAGGTAGGTTGATAAACTTAACTTTAATCATTTTCCTTAGTATTTCACTTGAAATCTTATTGGACCGTTGTAATATTTTTGAATCGCTTATAATAGATATATTGTCTTGTACTTTATGATTTGGATATGAAAGAGTGTTGCACACAACTTTGCTAGGTGTAGATGTATATACATGATGAGCACTAACATATTATGAAGACTTTGTACGTGTAATTTTATTTGTCAAATAATGTGACTTTCTCACTTCATAACTAGTTTTGATTCTATAATTTTGATATTACCCTATTCATACTGATAATTTTATCCCTTAGAGTCTCACAAGTGCAAACCCTAGTTCTAAATAAACATGTAGGCACACACCCTTTAGGGGAGAGGTGTTGATAGGCTAAGTATGGGCATCAGTAAAAATAGTATATGCTACTTAATCTTATGGAGGAGTGATATCATGGACCTAGTTAGAGGGGAAGTAGATATCACCCTCATGAAGATGAGGAGAAGGATATTATTTCTTGTGTATAAGACATAACATTAAAACTTGAAACATAGTTGTTAGCTTATGTACTAAATCCTCTATGTGTGTAAGTGTTTGATTATTAATGGAGTTCCACCCATGATAAAGATAACATGTTATGAAATATGACATATATTTGAACTAGTTTAAAGCATTATGTACATATGTGTTTATGTTGTCTTTGAATTCATTCTAAATAAAAGGAAACAATCTAACAAGAGAAGCTAGAAAACTTTGCATCAAAAAGTCATTAACTTTATTTGTCATTATTATCATGATTATATGAAATATATATTTGGTTGATGGTGCTATAAAATTGGAAGCATAAACCCTAGGGTTGTTTAGGGTTAGGTTTTGTGCAATATTCGAAGTAAGTTGGGTTCACCAAATATTATAACCTTTTAGGACTTAACAAATATAAATCATATGCCTGTTAAAGCACTGAGTAGAATAAATAAAGGTAATAATATGTAATAAATACAACCACTAATTTGTTACAAAATTTACTAGCTTTGACCTTTTAAAAAATAGCAATAAATACTACAAATAGGAATTCAACTAGAAAATAAGAGACAAATGATCTAGAGGTTGGAAATTGAGGTAGAAGTTGGTTTGAGTGTCAAAAATAGGATCCCAATGTCAGTAACCATCCTAAAGATTAGTGCCTTAATTAGATAGTAATTACATTATTTGAAATGTGGTGGTAGTTTCCTTATATTAGTGGTAGTGTCCTCTATGCAGGATTGTCTTGAGCTTCTAGGTGCACTTATGTCTAGATCTTTGAGGTCTTTTCCTATGTGCATGAGTTATAAAACCATTTATATTGCCTATTTTGATTGAATTTATGAGAAAACCCCAATCCTCCATATTTATAGGGCATATAATTGATATAAGCTAAAAATGTGTTTGTTAGTGGGGTAGGTTGGACATCCTCAACACCCCATTGTGATGAGAGTTGCCTACATACTAATACTCTAAAGAGGCATCAAACCTGATGTAGTTATCCACACCTGAGTGTTGGTACAAGTGCAAGTAAATCTAGTATGATAGGGACCTTGAGTACCTTGAATGTGCTTAAGACTAGAAATCTAAGTAATATGAGCTTAGGAATGTTGTAGATGGTAGTGTACAAAAGTAGGGGAGAATATGGATTGATAACCTTAATTGTGCACAACTTGTTTTGAGTTTGAATGTGTATTTTGCATCTAATTTCTATCTAGTGGTTAGAGGGATAAATTCATGTATATATATTATTTTGATGCTTATGTGGGTGCTAAAAGAGGTCTCATCTAACCTTAGGAGGTTTTATGTTTGAAAACATATTCATTTTTGAAAAGAGAGGGAAAGAACTTTAACACCATTATTAGGACATTGGCACCATGTGGCATGAGTGTCCTTATTATGGTGCTAGTGTCCAAGTGATAAAACACTAGACATGAAGGGCCAAGATGCAAGAATGAGGTTCTGGGACTATTTTTGGGATGACTAAGGATGCTTGTGGCCCACACGAAGGTTGGATAAGTGTGATAATAGGATCTAGATTAGGTCTAGGGATAGGTAGTCTCAAGTATCACTCTTAGAACTTAAATACTACTTTTAGGTGATTACATTATCTTTTATCATTGTCTTATTTGCAATGAATACTCTATTTTCTTTAATCTATTAATCATATAGTTTATGTTGATTTTTCTAATTCTATTAAGTTTGTGTTTCTATGCATAAAAATATCTACATTACTAATTAATAAATATATCTAGTCTGAATTACCATCTATTGTTTACTTTTGTTATTTTATATGCAAGTTATCCCTGTAATAGAATGTTCTGAAGGGTTTTCAAGGAACCTATGCTAACAATGGTGCAATGAGAGTGGAAATTTTTATTGAAACATGTTAAGATGGATACTACGGAAAAAAGATATAGAAATATGGATTGATAAAAGATCCAAAATTTTGTAGAAGAGGAAGCGATAATAACAGGGAAGACTGTGAAAAAAATTATTTAAGATCATACCTATGAATAAATTTATGATTTTTTCTAAAGTGAATTTCTTGGGTTATTAGTTACATGGAATTTTATATTGGATTATTATTATTTTCAGCCAAGAAGGATAAAATTCATTGCTTAGTTGGGAGAAAAGCTATCAAGATTGTTAAATCTAGATACTGATTGGACTCATGTAATAAACTATTGGACCAAGACCACCATTGATGGTTATATCATAGAATTTATTGTACAAGGCTATTTAGATTTTGAAGCTACATAAGACCTATTTTTCAAAGGAATATGTGAAAAGTTCCTACAATGACTACTTACTCTAATTGAAATGTTGGTTGTGGAAAAGGCCATGGTGCCTACTCCTACCAACATGGAGTAGTCATTTAGGGAATTATGGGGATGTGTGTGATGTAGGAGTCAATTATGTAGAGATGAACATATAACTTGAACCTAAACCCATAACATAGAGGATAAAAAGAGCTAAAATGATAAGAAAATTATAGAATTAGAAAGAGAACTATGATAACAAAGAAGGTGGAATAAAATGAATAATCCATATTTAACTATGAATAGGAGTAAGAATAAAGTAAAGTATGTTGAAGAGAGGGGAGGATAGAGAGAGGATACAAAATATTTGGAAGTGGATAAGGTAGAGAGTATGCAGAGTAGGGAAGATAAGGGCCCAAGAAGGAAGAAAAAAGAAATGAGGATAACAAAGATATGAAACATTATGAAGGAAAGAGGAAAGTAAGATAATATTTGAGTAGGCTAAAGGATAGGAGTAGATGGAAGTTAAGAGGAAATATATTGTTTAAAACAAGGAAATAATATTCCTAAGAGGATATCATGCTTAATTATATAAATATCATAGGTTCAAGATCATAGACAAAAGAATTTGAAGATAAAGATCATTCATTTCTTGAGTATGCATCTCCCAAATCTAATTTATAATTAGTTATAAAAAGATAGAGTGTAAAGGAAGGGATAGGTATTGTTGACCATTTTTGGTCCAACAGGCCAAAATTAGTCCCCTTCTTTCCCTACTATTCTGAGCCAATTCATTTTTTGATTTTGCACAAGTCTAGAAATTTCTATGGACTCTGCAGGAAATTTCTACGGACTCTGCAGGAATTTTCTACGGACTTTGCAGGCCTAATTTCTACGGACTCTGTAGGTAGTTTTTTCAGCAAATGAAGAACCAATTCAAAGAGTGAAAGGTTTTACAAAGCTTCTTTAACTCTTGTTAGAATAAAATCAATTGGTTCATCACTTTGGTTCATCACCTTGGTTCATCGCTTTGGTTCAATTGCTTCGAACTTGGAAATATTAAACCGTTGAACCATTGAACTGTTGAAACATTGTTTGTTCAAGTGATTGGTTCAAGTGGTAGGTTCAAGCACTTGGTTCAAGTTCTTGGTTCAAGTAGTCAAATGATGAGTAGAACACAATATTAAACCATTGAACTGTTGAACCAATTGTTGGTTCAATCAAATGGTTCAAAAGAATGCTCGAAAGGAAAAAATCTCGAGAGTGGAAGCTACCAAGTGTCATCTGTTGGGACACATTATAATTTGTCTCTAAAAATAGTGGAACGTGCCATGTGTCCCTTGTAAAACTCGACATAGCATGACAAGTGCCTGCATCTGAGTTTCAAAGCTTTTTTTCAATAAGCTTCCCTCAGAGTTCTGCAGAGGGTGCCAAGTGGCAACTGCGGAAGGTTTTGATATGTTTTTCTAAAAATAACAGAATGTGTCACATGTCCCTTGTAAAGCTTGGCAGAAGCTGACAAGTGTCAATATCTGTGGTTTCTTCCTTTCATTCCATTATTGAGTAAGGACTATGGTGGGCCCTAAATGAATTGCTAAAGTAAGCAGAGCATGCCAAGTGTCATCATCTGTGTGAATACGAATGAGTCTCAAATGTTTTTATATTATTTTTAAAGCTCAGTGGAAGCTACCATGTGTCATCTTCCATAGGACTCTCAAAAGGTATCTAAAGCTTCTATAAGTTAAGTGGATGCTGCCATGTGCCCTCGCCTATTTCATAGTGGAACATGCCACGTGTCACTTGTTGAGATCAGTAGAAAGCAACCAAAGCAAGTGAGAAAGACATGAAAGAATGGCTAAGGAAGATGATGGACCTGAAGACATCAAATTTTTGGTAATGAATTAGTTGTTGATCTTCATAGACTTAAGTGCAAACCTGAAGGAATTCAAAGGCTTAAGGCCAGAAGGAAAAAAATCATCGAGGAGGGAGTCCAAAGAGTCAAAGAATTAGAAGAAGATAGTCTCCAAAGGATGAAGGAGCCAAAAAAGACAAAGCCACGAAGGTGTAAAATAGCCAAGTGTAGAAACAGATAAAATAGTCCAAGTTGTGAAGGAAGGTGTCGACTCAAGGAGTTACTCTAGCGATTGACACAGTGTCTACGAATTGGTCATCAAGAGGCATGAATAGTGAACGACGTGACCTATTTTTCTTCACTTTGCATTGATGAACAGACAAGCCATGTGAATGCCTTGAAGGAGTGGTCTTATTTGTAGACAAATGGCATGGCCTATGTTTTAAACACCTAAAGTCAAAGCAGGAGCTGACACAACATTATCTATCAAGTGGCTTCCTCTTCCCAAGGCTCAAAACGCACATGGGCCAACTTGCAAAAAGGCACCAAAGTCTTTTCCAAAGGGGTGCCTTTACTTCTTCTCTCTCTCTATATATTATAAACTTCTCATTTGAGAAGAGGATCCTCTTAGCCTATAAGGCAAAGCTCTACCCAAAAATCTCTGGGTTTGTAAGGAAAAACTCTGCAGGATTTTACCTTAAATCAAGACTTAACAATTTTTACCTCCATTTGAACTTGTACTCATGCATATGTCTATGTTTTCTTTTTGTGTTAAGTCATTTTATTTTATGCTTTCATAGAATGATTCCTGCATGTCTAATGCATTGTGAAGTTTCTTCTTCTATAGGTTTGCCAGAAGTGTCTACAACAAGAATATAGGTGCATGTGAATAGGCTGCCATAGTGTGTCTCAGGACACCTCTGATAGTTCTTCCTCCCTATATCTCCAGAGGACCCATAGCTCACTGATACAAAAGAGTTCCCCATATCAAATGAAGTGTATGCCAACTTATTCTTAGTGAAAAGCATATGTTCGAGCTAGGTAGATCAACTTTTTTGTTGTATCACCTTTTAGTTTAGGTTTAGGTTTTGTTTTCAACATCCTTCTCCCTTTTCACCCCCCCATTGTTAGAAGTAGGAAATCCAGGACCTAGAAGATACATAAGAGAGAGCTAGCCCTTATCTAAAGACTCTCCCCCTAGTTTTGCTAGGCCCATAGGCAAGAGGGGAGTTTCCATTATGACGTGTGGAAGGCAAGAGTGCAACCTCCTATCAAGGGTGCAATCCACTATGTCAATAGTTTTTGGCATGCCTAGTGGGACCCCATTTAGACACTCAAAAAAGTTTTAGGATTGGTGTTGGTCCTGTTACAGTAGAATGAACCATTAATACAACATCTGACCTTTAATCAAGCGATTATGGGACAAATTTTGTCCTAAGAGTTGAAGAATTTTTGGTGTGTTCTTCAACCTGGAGGCTTTTTCATCAACACCAATGGTGATTCTGAGTTGAATCAGCTGGTTAAGAAGTTCTAGTGCCATCAAGAAATCTTATTTTTTGTATGTATAATCCCATTGGTAAGAATCATGGACTTTGTTTTCCTTTGTATAACTTTGATCAAGCTCAGACTATTTATGGAATCACCTCAAGCAACTCTCCTAGTTGCCCTTCAATAATAAGGGAAATAACACTGGAGTTTGAGAAGCAAGTGGTGGAAATAGACAGATCGGATGAGCAGTATAGATATCAGCAAGAGTTGATGTACAAAGAGGAGTGTTTGTTTAGGCAAGCTCAGGCCTTGCAATCCATAGAGGAGGAGGTAGAAAAATGGAAGAGCCCATTCATTCAAGGCAATCAACCTTGTGTGCCCCCTCCTATTCTAAAGAAAGCCCCCTCTTGTGCACCAAATCCTTTCTATCAAATAACACTTGCTCATTCTAGCTCATCTGATGCATCAATCAATCCTGCTCTTAACCCCATGTGCCTAGCCTTCAAACATCAAAGGGAACTAGAGCAACCTCTTGTGGAGATGAATCTTCTCAATTCCTTAGATTGTGAATCTTCCTTTGGAGGAAACATCATGAACCAGCTCATCTCTCTTGAAGCAGCTCTTTCTAAACATCAACAGACCCTTCCTAACCTTCCCCAACTTCCTCAGGTCTCTAAGTATGATCTCCAGATTCCAAATTGGAAGAGGGAAAATCATGAACCAGTTTAGGACCTTGAATAAAACAAAGTTGTTCCTTGTTCACAAAGGGAAAATTCCAATCTTAAGGTCATGAGTTGGAAGCAAACAGTGGAATCTTGGGGAAGGAAAGAGGAAGAGAAAGGTTTTGCTCAAAACCTCAAAGAAGATAAAGCTACTCCTACTCATCATGATGATGAATGTGACCTCTAAAAAAGGCTCTTTTAAGAAGATCTATCCAGGAGAATTGTAGAGCTAGAATCCAGAGCGAGATTCCTCAGCCAACGTGTGATGGACGCAGTAGTTTACATGTCTAAACACACCCCGTCTACACACCTCCAAGAGAGCTATCAGGCCACACCTGATATAGATGAAGTGATGGCCAAATGGAAAGAGGAGAATCATTCAATTCTATCTCAAGGACTGCCTCCTCTCCCACATGGTTTTAATCATCAACCTTCCACTTCATCCCTTCTCAAGGAAGAACCTATTTTGCAAGAGGTGAGTGAGGAAGAGAAGATCCAATTTATAGCTTCCTAAGAGGATATAATGAGCATTAATGAAGAATAAATAATTATTGATGCTCCTTCTAAATACATCATCAGTAATGGAGAAGACGCAGGTCATGCATACATGCAGATGTTCCAGCAATACAAAGAGGAATGTAAGCATGGTGACCTCTCTCCTCCTTTGTTTGATGAACTTCCTTGTTGCTTCAATGAGGAGGATGACTATGCCAAGGAGCCTGAGTTGGGGGAGGATCAGATTAATGTCTTTGAACAACAAAAGACTCTGATCCTTGAGTAGGAAAATGAGAGGCTTGTCCATATTGAGGATAGCTTGGAAGAAGAGAGCTTTGAATAGAAAGGTGATGTTTTGTGGGATGAGAAATCAGTTTGTGATTCCATTTTAGACATCACAATAGTCACCCTTATTCAAGAAAGCCATGAAGGAGCAGAGGTTGAGTTTGATAGGGTCTTCAATGAAGCATAAGGGAACGAGTCAAACCATGATGCACTGCAAAGGGACTGTGCATATCAAAGGGCTTATGGTGGTGAGCCAAAAACCTTTAATTTCTTGATGAAATGCACCAGCATGAAGGACCAATATTCAACAAGCTTCCAAGAACAAGAAGAGTACATATATGTTGGAAGCATGTTTGATTCTGATCCACTCAGATGCAAGCCAATCCAGGTGGTAAGCAAGAGGAGCAGGTCACCAAATATTAAGTTTTCTTGCCAAGAAGGGGACTTAAGAAATTTTCCCTTTGATCCAGGAGGGAAGCAAATATACCTGGTTAGCTGTACATAGTAGTTTGCTTTCAGTTTTCTTTCTTGTTTTCCCTAAGTGCTGTTTGCACAAATAGTGTTTTTAGCCTTGTGTGTGTTTTCCTTGTGTTTGGGGTAAAAGCTTCATGATTGATTCTTAGATCTATCGGTGCTATTGCTAACATTTCAAGTTGTGTTATGACTCTGTACCCAATGGATTTTAAGGTAATTAGTTTCTAAGCATAATAGACATGCTTCCCTTGGGAGTCACCAATTTGTTGACCATTTTTGGTCCAACAGGACAAAATCAGTCCCCTTCTTTCCCTGCTATTTTGAGCTAGTTCATTTTTTGATTTTGTATAAGTTTGGAAATTTCTATGGACTCTGTAGGAAATTTCTAATGACTCTGCAAGAATTTTCTATGGACTCTGTAGGCTTGATTTCTACAGACTCTGCAGGTAGTTTTTTTGGCAGATGAAGAACCAATTCAAAGAGTTCAAGGTTTTACAAAGCTTCTTCGACTCTTATCAGAATAAAATCACTTGGTTCATCACTTTGGTTCATCACCTTATTTCATCACTTTGGTTCAACAGCTTGGTTCAACGGCTTAGTTCAATTGCTTCAAACTTAGAAATATTGGACCGTTGAACCATTGAACTGTTGAACCATTGCTGGTTCAAGCGATTGGTTCAAGCGGTAGGTTCAAGTGCTTGGTTCAAGTGGTTGGTTCAAGTAGTTGGTTCAAGTAGTCAAATGATGAGTAAAACACAATATTGAACCATTGAACTGTTGAACCAATTGTTGGTTTAATCAAATGGTTCAAAGGAATGCCCAAAAGGAAAAAAGCCTGAGAGTGAAAGCTGCCAAGTGTCATCTGCTAGGACACATTATAATTTATCTCTAAAAATAGTGAAATGTGCCACGTGTCCCTTGTAAAACTTGGTAGAGTGCGATAAGTGTCTACATCCAAGTTTCAAATATTCTTTCAATAAGCTTCCCTCAGAGTTCTGTGGAGGGTGCCAAGTGGCAACTGCGGAATGTTTTGATATGTTTTTCTAAAAATAGTAGAACGTACCACATGTCCCTTGTAAAGCTTGGCAGAAGCTGACAAGTGTCAACATCTATGGTTTCTTCCTTTCATTCCATTATTGAGTAAGGACTATGGTGGGCCTCAGATGAATTGCTAAAGTAAGCAGAGCACGCTAAGTGTCATCATCCATGTGAATCTGAATGAGTCCACAATGTTTCTATATTATTTCTAAAGCTCAGGGGAATCCACCATGTGTCATCTTCCATAGGAATCTAAAAAGGTATTTAAAGCTTATATAAGTTAAGCGGATGCTGTCACGTGTCCTCACCTGTTTCACAGTGGAACATGCCACGTGTCACTTGTTGAGATCAACAGAAAGTGGTCAAAGCAAGTGGGAAAGAAATGAAAGAATTGATAAGGAGGATGACAGACCTAAAGATGTCAAATTTGAGACAATGAAATAGCTATTGATCTTCACAAACTTAAGCGTGAACTTGAAGGAATTCAAAGGCTTAAGGCTAGAAGGAAAAAAATCATCGAGGAGGGAGTCTAAAGAGTCAAAGAATTAGCAGAAGATAGTCCCTAAAGGATGAAGGAGCTAGAAAAGACAAAGCAACGAAGGGGCAAAAGAGCCAAGTGCAAAAATGGACAAAATAGTCCAAGTTGTGAAGGAAGGTGTCGACTCAAGGAGTTACTCTAGCGGTTGACATAGTGTCTATGAATTGGTCATCAAGAGGTGTGAACAGTAAACGATGCGACCCATTTTTCTTCACTTTGAATTGATGAGCAGACAAGCCGTGTGAATGCCTTGAAGGAGCGGTCTTGTTTGTTGACAAATGGCATGGCCTATGTTTTAAATGCTTGAAGTCAAAGTAAGAACTGACGCAACATTATCTATCAAGTGGCTTCCTCTTTCCAAGGCTTAGAATGCACATGGGCCAACTTGTAAAAAGGTGCCAAAGTCTTTTCCAAAGGGGTGCCTTTACTTCTTATCTCTCTATATATATTGTAAACTTCTCATTTGAGAAGAGGATCCTCTTAGCTTGTAAGGTAAAGCTCTGCCCAAAAATCTTTGGGTTTGTAAGGTAGAACTTTGCCATATTTTACCTTAAATCAAGACTTAACAATTTTTACCTCCATTTGAACTTGTACTCATGCATATGTCTATGTTTTATTTTTTGTGTTAAGTCATTTTATTTTATGCTTTCATAGAATGATTCCAACATGTCTAGTGCATTGTGAAGTTTCTTCTTTTGTAGGTCTACCAAAAGTGTCTACAACAAGAATATAGGCACATGTGAACAGGCTGCCATAGTGTGTCTCAAAACACCTCTGATAGTTCTTCATCCCTGTATCTCTAGAGGACCCCTAGCTCACTGATACATAAGAGTTCCCCATATCAAATAAAGTGTATGCCAACTTATTCTTGATGAAAAGTGTATGTTCAAGCTAGGTAGATCAACTTTTTTGGTGTATCACCTTTTAGTTTAGGTTTAGGTTCTATTTTTAGCATCCTTCTCCCTTTTCACCCCCCCATTGTTAGTAGTACGAAATCTAGGACCTAAAAGATACATCAGAGGGAGCTATCCCTTATCTAGAGACTCTCCCCCCAGTTTTGCCAAGCCCACAGGCAAGAGGGGAGTTTCCATTGTTATGTGTGGAAGGTAGGAGCGCAACCTCCTGTCAAGGGTGCAATCCACTGCATCAACAGGTATAATCTAGTTTGAATCATTTATAGATAAATTTGGTAAACTTAGTGAAAATACTAAGAAATCAATAGATAATAATAAGATATAATATATTAGATTCACTTTCAAAATTGGTTTTAAGACACCTATAAAACCTAGTACACAAAAACTTGAAGTCACAGTCATTAGTGTGCAGAAGACTGTAGTCACAATTACTAGTACATAGAAATAATTAGTAGTAATTATAAGTACACTAACTATAACATTTAATGCAAACATGTTTATTACTTTGACATAATATGATGGGTCTATAAATCTTGAACAATATTTTTTAACTTGTGACATGAAATGTTAGGTTAAGAGAATAACCTCTGATGATGTGAAGAAGAGTGAGCTTATAGGAGCTTTAGTAGGTCAATATTTGGATTAATTTGTAAAAGGGATGTTAAAACCTTAGATATTGAACAAGTTAAAGAGCAACTAGTTATAGAATTTAAGATGAATAAGTGATCAAGTCAAACTATTTAATATCTAAAGGAGATTTAGCAGTAAAATGGATGATCCAAAACTCAGAAGTTTTGGTTGATAAATATCTCAATAACATAGAAATAACACAGTAACAATGAATTCTCTGAGAAGAGATGTAGTCTTACTCAAGATCGCAATACAAATATATGCTTATCTCTGGGAAGAGATGTCTGTCTTCACATTTCGGGTTACCTCTTCTTTTATACACAATTTGAAAGCATGGGAAGGATGTGGAAGGTCACCAATCTCGAGGGAGATGAAGTGGTTTGACTTCCAATATTTAAAACAATACAAAATTCAAGGAATTACTATTTTTAGAAACTTACTATTTTTAGATTGCACTACTAAAATTGAAATTTGAGGCACTTCCATTGAGTTTTCAGGGGTTAAACTTCATTGAGCTGAGCTCAATCCATTTCATGACATTCTCCTCATTCTTAGCTTTCCAACGGTTCAAACGGCAAGTCAATTGGAGCTACGGTGCAAAAGTTATGGCTCTCAGAAGTTCTATCATCAATTGGGGTGGAACTGTCACCCGAATTGTCGCCTAAATTGGTGCCTGGATCAATGGAGAATCTATATATGACTATGATCATATATTTTTAGATGCGATGGAAAAAAATGTTTTTAACATAGAGGACAAGGATAAGGCTACCTAGTTTGTATAATGGCTATGATCTAAAGTTATATTTTCCATTGCATAGTCCCAATTCTTGACTAAGGCTGATGTCTAAGAAATTGCCCCATGAGTTGAACAAATTAAGGACTATGGAGATGCTCCAGTAGTTGGCTCCAAACTCAAGGAAAAAATTGATGCTTTTCTCAAGAAGATATATGAGATGCATGAAAGTGATAGATCTAAATTAGGTTTATGGTGTATAGAGTGTGGTTGATAAGGGCATCATAGGAATGATTATCTTGAACTCAAAATAGAGTTCTGTGAACCATGTAGAGTAGTAGGACATGTAAACTCAAAGTTTCATCTATTATAATAGTACATTAAAAAATCCTAGAGTTTGTACTATAATTTTTGCAAATCAACCAATCATGATGAGAAACATTATCGAGCTTTATAGTAACTGAAGGAAGATATCACCAAAAATGTTTTCATAGTTATAACATAATAGTTACCTATTATAAAGTAGGGAATTCTAAGCCCAGAGGTAAAAATGACTACTAAAACACAAGGTGATCCTAGGTGGATGCCTTCATCACCTCAATATCAACCACAGGGTCTAGTTGGCTAGACACCATCATCATCAAAATATTAGAATTAGTCCTCATAAAACAATGTGAGTCTTCAAAATCAATAATCAAATTGGGCTCCAATATCACCTCAGTAATAATATGGTGGATATAATGCATAACAAACACAAGGAGGATTTGATGGGTAATAGTCACATGGCTGGGGATTTTAATAGAATATAATAAGATACAAAGGAGGTCATTGAGGTGGATATTAGGGAGGTTATAACAATGATAATCAACAATCTTGCCATCCCATTCAATGTTATTTATATGATGAATTTAATCATTTTGCATAAAATTATCCCAGTAATCTTTAAAGATAGACATACTATATTTATTCTAGTGTTGAAGGACAAAATCATACTAAATATTTCCCAATATTAGAGAAGCAAAGGAAAGAAAATATACTCATAATGTGAATATGATGAATGCGTAACCAAGGGAAAATTCATTCATGAAAGTAATCACTAGACAAAAAACATAGAGCAAGAGTTGCCTCCATTAGAAATGTTGCAAGATCATGGAATTAAGAAAGTATAATGAGATAAATATCTTGATCATAATTAATAAAAGAGTTTGATGTATCAAGTTTCATAGGTCCTTTAGGACATACAATAATAAAGCACATCAGAAGGAGATGCCATAACTATTAATGCATAGATGTATGGGTAGATTGTGTGAATTATGAAACAGTAAGGCATTATGATTGCTTTGACATATTTGTTGAAACTAATCATTACTTTGTGTAATGAAGACATATCATTGAACATTAAAAATATTTTGCATAATATTTAGAATACGCATAGTGAGGACATCATCATACTGACAAAGTGGTATGGTATGTTAAAACTAAGAAGCCTTAGGATATTAACTCATGAATAAACATTGAGCTCACATGATATTAATTTCCTAATACAATATTTAATAATGTAATTACTACCAACATGATTCTAAGATATACTTGGGAGGTTATTGGTAGGCCAACCTTTAGCTATAGTCACATTACTCTCAGTCTTGTATACTATGGGAGGGTAGATCTAATTGGTTGCTTGGAAGATGTGGGGATTAAGGTTTTTGAGCCAAGTTTGTGAAGATAGTTTGAGGTCATTGACATGAAAATAGATGAGACCCGTTATCCTACTTTGATTGTTAAGGAATGGGATTATGATGGTAAAATCACTATCAACATAGTGCATAATCAATTAGAGACATATCAAGGGGACAAGATAGTTGTCATATCATTGAATAAATCAAAGAAGCCCTATATTATTTCAAAAGATCTAGAGTTACCTTATGCATGTGGTGATAAGAATTAGTTTAAATTCAATGCATATATAAATAAAAAAAATTTGTGAGCTACATAATGTTAGTTTTTTAAACCACAGCTTGAGTGAAACATATAGATGCATACAATAAGGCAGCTGGTCTACCAACCAATTTTAACAAAGTCTCTAGCTCTTCAGTTTCAAATTGAAGGATGTAACTCTCCATCTATATAATCTCCAACCAAGTAGAGGTATATTTCCTAAATAATACAAGTGCAATAATAATGGATTTAATAGAGCCTACTCTAAAAGATAAATTATCTTGGGAAGTAACATCTTCAATAAGTCATGACTCATATACACATACATTGAATTAGGCTAAGGGAGATCACGAGGAATGACTTCTATGTATGGTTTTCACCAGAGAACACCAATTTCCATAATATTGTATGATAGAGGATCTCAACCAATTTATATTAAGGTTGGAGCACCATGTACCATATATAGATCAAAGAGTTAATGTACTTAGTTATGCCTTAAAGGGAACTACTACGACATGTTGGGAAATGCATACAAAACAAGAATTATAATGGCATGAAGTGTGCAAATTTTTTATAAGCATGATTTTAGTTATCCCTCACTATTAGAAAAAAATAGCAATTATTTAAAGGAGGACAATGTACAAAACTACATATTCATAAATGTGTATATATATATAGTCTATTCAAGGTGTTGAACCAAGATACTGGGTGCATATTTTTAGCCACATGTTAGCACCACTTCTAACTACATGGTATATGCATCAGGAGCTATTGAGGGAAACTAAAAATTGGGCATATTTACAACAAGATTTTCTCCAAACTTATATATTAGAAGATGAAAATATAGTAGTGTAAAATGCATTGTAAAAATTGAAAACTTTTCTATGTTATAATTGGGTATAAATTTTGGGAACTATGATAAACTCATCATCGTAGTAAGAAGCAACTTAGGATTTAAATCTAGTTATTCATAATTATAATGCAAATAAATAGGAACAATCTCTTTTTAAACCCTATAATATAATTATAAATGAGTTGAACAAATCTATCATAGTGATGGACATTTAGATTTATAAGATTATTCAAACTAGAGCGAGAGGCAGAGCCAACAAATATCCAAAGCACAAAACAAGCTGAAGAAGAAAGATTGTGTAATGTAACTATTAGCTCTCCAAACTACACCCTAGAAAGAGGTTATTTAGGGATAACTTCAAGGTTGGGGAAACATGGTAATAGTCCAAGGTTGTGGGTGACCTATGATTAGGCTAGACCTATAGATTGTTCTAGCATGCCTGGTGGGACTAGATTCAAGCATTGGAGCATTCACTTAAAACACTTGGTCATCCTAGAGTGCTTTAAGCACTTTAGTAATAGATTGGTAGCCATATTTCATGTTAAGAGACATCATAAGGTCATCAGATAAGGGGTAAGGATAAATGTTATTGGTAGTTACTTTGATTTTTAGTTATATCATAATGTGTGATGGATGAATATGGGGAAGGCTTCTATAATACACCACCTTATCAGTAGCCTTGTCACCCATGTCATCCTTATGATTCTTATCACTAACAACCTATTGACCCACACCCTCCTTATGATTCCTATTCACCTCCTTGTCACCCCTCTTATCCTCCTAACTAATTATGGAAAAATCATGATGTTCCTAAACAACCTAATCAAAGTGATGATGATTTGAGCTTACAAATTGAGAAGCTAAGGGAGGAGATGGATTGATTGAAAGAATTTCTTAGGCAACACAAGGAGGTTGAACATTAACCCTCTGTCCATTAGTAAAACATCCTTTCAAACCAAGATCAGCTAGCAAAGGTAATCACCCCATTTCCTTTCCTTACCTCTATGATCATTGGAGACTCTTTAGTCCATTATTACTTGCTTGATGATAGGGAAAACAATTCACTTATCCATAATCTAGTAGATAATAAATTGAATTTGATATGTGAACCTACTTCCAACTTTGAATTGCAATGGAATGGATCAGTTAAAAGGACATTTGGCCTCATCAAAGACATAAATTACCCTTCATACTTACCGTAAGATCTCAATTACACAAGACATTATTGTTGTAGATTTACCACCTTAGTTTCCTTTACGTTTGTATAATGAATTTATGGCCAAAATTGGGGAGTATTTATCCTTTGATTTGTCTTATAAGGTCTAAAATATTGGGTATGGTGTAGGAGTCAAAATCAGATCTAGACCAATCTCCAAGTTTCACCTTGAGCCTTACACACCAAACATTCAGTTGTAAATTACCTTCATCCTCCTACCTATATCAACCTCCTTGTGTTCTATATCACCTTCAAGATCAACCCATACCTTCTCAAGAGCCTATAATAACTTCATCTTGGAGTCCTTCATGGAATATAACCCTAGATTATGTTATGCCTATTCTTGAAATATAACTTTCTCTTAGGCATATTTAGAATCAAGAAGAGGATAAATGTATGTAGGCTAGTTTAGGATATGTCTCAAATTTTCAAAGTTCCCCATCTTTTCTTTATATTATATTCATTTATGAGGATCAATGTACATCCAATTTTAATAAGATAATTGAATAATATAAGAAGAATAAAAATGTGGTGTCCCAATTTGATACTCTTAAGGCTCTAAGTTAGAAGAGCACTCTAGCAATTTTCAATCAAGCTAATGAAGTACCTTTCCCTCCCACCCTCTCCTCTTATGAAGAGGAACCAAATACATTAAAGAAAAAATTTGAGCATACAGGTGTGGGGAACAACTTGCTAAGACTAATTAATGAGGTGGTAGTTCTTCAAGAGATTAATCATGTTGTAACTATATATGAGTTTCAAGAACACTTTGAAATGATACTTCAATCACATATGATGAGGAGATCACTATTGGTACCCCTGTTCATCTCAACATATCAAAATTTGAACATAAAGGAAAACTTGATGATGCAAAGTAGTCACAATAGAAATATGTTGAGGTTGATGAAGATAAAACACAAACAACCTCTCCTATAAGAAGTAGTCATGAAAACAAGCTATATAAACCCATTATTGAAGCTAAGATAATTTCAAGTGGGTTAGATGATCCTTAGTAGTATTCATACCATGAATTCTTAAGTGAGATTGAAGAACTCAATATAACAACTTGGAATGGTGGAATAGGATAACGGGTTGAGGTCTCAAGTGAAGGTAACACTAATGATTTAGCTATTGAAGAAGGCAATTCAGATTTATAAATAGAAAGGAAATATGAGATGGAGCTTGAATGGATTGATGAGCTTCCATTCTCCATAGAAGATGAGGATGAACAAGTTGTAACACATCATGAGACTTGTTATGACTCTATGGAAGAGTTGGAGATACTTGATCGACATAATATAATTTCACAAGTGAACGGTAAGGATGATAGTGAAATCCATGTATTTTAAATTGATCATAAAGAGATGGAATTTTGGGAAGACTTGGGGAATTTTTGTTCAAGTTTAGATAACCCACCTTTGCCCCATGAAGAGCTTGAGAAGGGTCTTAAAAAGAACACTATGGCAACTGATCCTTTTGAGTCTCATAAGTAGAATCAAAGAGAACCTAATGACATGTGGAAATCATGCTTGGAAAATTATCAAGAGGTTAAAGGATTTGATAAAAAACTAGTTGAAATAGAGTATAATGAAGACACAAACCAAGGTATACCAGTTGGGTTGTCAGGAGAATCACTACATGAGATCATGACAAATTATGAGAAACCCATGATTGAGGCAAAAATCAGATTGTTGATGCAAAGAAGGAAAGTTTAGAATGACCATAATTGGGTGTTAGATTCACATGACCAACTCATGTACCTGAGGGTGGAGCTAGATGATCTAGTTTCTCTCCTAAGAGGCCATGAACATGCCAATGCCTTCAGCTACAAGTAGGATTCCTCATATAGTGAGAAGTGCATGATTGGATCCTAGTCAACATATGATAATATACCCTCATGATACCATAGTGATTAAAATAACTTCCCTTTTGATATTGGAGGAGAAAGGAGGTGTGTTCAAATTAGTTGTTTATAGTAGCCGTTATATTGTTTCAAAAAGTGTGTTTTCACACAAGTTTAATTTGTAGCCTTTGTTGCTTTGGTATCGTGTCTTGTTACTTCTTAGGTGTTAGGAATTATTTATTTGGTTTTATTCATTATGTCTTATGAGTTTTTTTAGTCCTTGAGAGTGTTATGAGGTGATGATTAGTTTGGCAGTCCAACAAGATGGTCATCCAAGCCATGTTGTTATATATGAGTCTTCTCATTGATCATGAAGAGATAGTGGGTTCTTGTAACCAATAGACTAGTCAACTCGTATGAGTCACCAAAAATGTTTATAATTTGGCCTCCCAAGGCAAGTGCCAAGCCATCCGACCAAAACAATTCCATGAAACCCCTTTAGAGCTTGTTCATGGTATCCAGGACTTGTCATGATCCCCTAAATACTCTTTAAAAGTCCTTGTTAGATTAAGGTGTCATGATTGGTGTTAGTCATTACTTGCAGAGATCATCATATATACTAGATTATTTTAAGGTCTTAGGTGATTTACTAGGTCCTCATGATCATTCTTGATCAAGGGAAAGAGTATCAAGTGCTTTTGAGGTCTAAAAGGTGGCTTAAACATTATTTGACAAGATTAAGGATCTTTAACAAAGGTTAAGGTAATTTGACAAAGTTAAGGTTTCTATTTCTAATGAGTTTTAAGCCTATTTAAGCCATTTCAAAAAGAGAAAAAAATTATTGGTAAGATATATATGTGTTCAAACCTTATTCAAAGTCATAATATGAAGGTCTAATGATATATTCAATGTCATTGTTCATATTTTATCCATTCAAATAGTTTCAAGCCTTCATAACCCCTTGAAAGGCATAAAATGACCCTCAAAAACCTCATATGAGGCTTTTTGAATTGTAAAACCTTGGAAAAAGAGAATATTTTTATGAAAATTACATTATAAGGGTCTTAATGGGGTACCATAGCCATCATAAAGCCATCACTAGGCAGTTTCATATCCATAAGGGTCTATTTTAAGGCTCAAATTCATTCCCCACTCACCAAATAGGTCCCACACATGGGAAAAGTGTGTGGCTTCAACTACCCCCACTGTACTACCTATTTTAAAATGTCATTTTACTTGTTTTCCCCCCTCTTACCTTCTAATGGTGTCCCAAGGTCTAAAACATGAAAACATGCAGGAAAATAAGTGTTTGCAAGTGTTTTTGTAGGTTGTATGGATTTATATGCTTAGGTCCATGTAAAGGGGGGTAAAATATTTTAGGTGGGTTCATGATAGATGTATTATAAGAGTTTCAAGTCTAGAATATATAAAATAGGCCTAAAACCATTCATCTCTCCATCAAGCCTGTTGGTAACTTGGATAAGCTCTCAAATTTTTCCTCAGTCTGTATAGGAGAGAAAAATGGGGACCTAATATTTTGGGTATAGGAGGGGGGTATATTGACCTTCTAACTAATGGAATTTATTTTCAAATTCATGGCTTATAATCTATGAACAAAATATAACAATATGGGCACTCAAATGTTCTCTTTAATCTATGTAGGGGGTTAAAATGGCATCAATTTTGGTGCATCTTTGACATGTTTTTGAGAATAAATGCTTAATATGTGTTCCAAATGTCCTCAAGGTCATCCATGATAATAACCACCCTTTATTAAAACATGTGAGTGTGTGAGAGCAAGAAAATATTCATGTTTTCTCCATTTATTGACTGTAGATAGAGTTTCTCATGTTGTAGAGTCTTTGGTGCATAATATAGAAGTGTTTGATGGTATTTTAGGTTTGAATGACGTAGGTAAGTTCCTTTGAGCCCACTTAAATATCTTCTTTGTTTTCCCCAAGCACTCAACTAAGTTTTTAGATCAAGGAACCCCTTCAAGTCATGGTCCATGGTGACTATTATAAGTGCATTGTGTGATCTCCTGACAAGCATTAATAATGTGTCACTATAGTGGCTATAAAGGATTGTTAAGTTAGGATAAAATATACATAATATTATTCATGTTTTACTCACTCTTTTTTTTTAACCCTCAAATCACCTCACTACCCTATAATCAAGCATATTCTCATTTTTAAGCCTTGAAAATTAAACATTCATTTAACTACCTATAGGCCTAAGATAGTCGAAGCAAATAGAGGTATTTCAATGAATTTTAGCTGATATTTTGAGAAGAGAAGAAGAAGAAACTAAATATTGGTATGGTTGAAAAATCTATTAGATTATGTGTGAATTGAATCAAATGATTATGAAGAATTCCTCTTTAGCTTGGGAGGATGACCTGCAAATAAGCCAACACTAAAGTAAATGGTTGGTTAGATGGATAGCTGAGTGGATTGCCTAGTGATAGCTAGATCCCAAAAGCAAGAGCTTCCTCAGGGGCTATCAATCCACATGTTTTAAATAATTATGTTTATAAATATAATAGAAAATACTTGCATCAATAATTAAAAGGTACTCAAATTAAACACAAGAAATGCTTGATAAAGAGAATAGACTAGAAATGACTAATATAGCAATAAGCAAATTAATACTAACGATAAGTGGCTCAGGTCTATTTCAAAAAATTAGGTAGGGGTATATGAAAAGGAAATGACACTAAAAAAAATTTGGTTGAGGGTAGGTAGGTAGAAATAACTTGTTATTATTTCCTACCATAGTGACTATGGGCAGTTAAGGTGACCATCGACAGTTGGGTAGACTATCGATGGTTGAGATAACTATCGATGGTTATGGTGTGTAAGTTTGGGTTGGTAAATAGTTGACTAATGGGATCATAAGGATGGATTTTGAGAGATGGGTTGGTGCTGGGCTAAGTGAAAAAGGCAAATAAAGTAAATGAATATAAAAAAATAAATACTTATCTTGCATAAGGCTTATCAAGTGGTTGATTGAGGTAGTTGACTCATTAGTCGACTCTGACATGATTTTGATATAGTAACATTATTTAGTGCTTTAATGGAGCTACGATGGGAAGTTATCTCTCTAATATGATGGTTGGATCCTTGGATTGGTGATGGTGATTGACCTAAAAAATAAAAGAACTCTAGATACACAAGCTCTTGATAATAATTGTAGATGATCTTCACCTCCCTGTTCCTCTCTTCTTATAGGTAATCCAAGAGAGTGGTAAAAAAATGTTAACTGGGCCTTCTAATTATAACTAGCTCATACAATGGTTTGTACATGGATTAAGAAATTCTATTTTTAGAAAATCAGGGTAGGGTGACTTGCATGTTTCTGGTTAACGAGGTGATCCCTGATCATTGATGATCGAGGGTGAAGGGTCAAAGTGGGTTAAAGGGTAGGCTAGGTTAGTTTGGAAAAATAACCATAGGTTAGGCTCGGTTAGGGGTTGAAGGGTCATATTGGTCCCAAGGGGGTCTTAAGGTGGTCTAAGGGAACTTTGAAATTCAAAATTGTGGTATGCAAATTTTTGGCATCTATATTTTTTTTCTTTTTGTTATGTGACTTTGAATCAACAAGATACAAAATAAAAATGAATTTCTAGTCAAAGGTTTGGTTGCCTTGAGTATAGGAGGATGTGTTCCCCCTCAAACTAGGAGTCAATGAGGTAAAACAATATTAGGTGCAAATTTGATAAGGTGGGTAAAGGTGATGATGAAAGTGGATGTCATGAGGGTGGGTGACAGGTTGGGCATTAAAGTGCAAACAAGCACATAAAGTATGACAAAAGGTGTGATAGCCAAGATCACACATTAACTAAGTTACCATTGATGGTAAAAATAAAGGTTAATGTTAGAAGAACAAGTGACAATTAGACCATGTGACCACATTTAGGCATGGTGGTTGGGAATACTCAGAAGTCTCCTAAGTGGTGTATGCATTTTAGTGGGTATCTAAGGTAGGAAGTGTTCTCGATGAAAACATAAATTGGTGAAGTATCATGGGTATTCAAGGTATGAAGTAATCTTGAGAAGGCATAAGTAGGTTAGGTAAGCATGAGGTGGTATAAGTTTAAAAGGTGGTAAATATGGAAATGTTGTCATTATGGTCAAAGAACTAGGTAAAAGTCATCACAAAATGTGTGTTAGTTGGGTTGAAATAGACCAATGGTGAGATGATGAGGTTGTTGGGGTGGGTGGAGAAGGTAGTCTCTATGGGTAGGTGTGATTTGGTTCTACTAAGACAAAAAGGTCTACTTATAGGTGATTGCAAAAAGGTGAGCCTCTTGACCATCGATGGTCAAGGTGCTCAAGGGCAACTATCGATGGTCACCCTAACCGTCAATGATCAGGGTGGAAACCCTAAAAGTCCATAGGTAAAAGTAAAAATTGAATCACTTTTAACTCATTGTAACTTTTAAAATTATTAACATTGGAGCTTTATCATATTAGGTGAGAGATTGTTGATGGTGATGATTGAGGTGGACCTACTGAGCTAGTGTAATCGAGAGGACCAAGGGGACTAGTCAGGATGTAGGGACCACATGAGCATGAATAAGGACAAGCATGCCTATGATTGACCCCATGGTGGTGGTTATGTAATGAGGTAGGGGGTTCCATTAATTTTATGGGCTAGCTTAATTTAGTAATTTAATTAGCGGTTGAAGATAGGTTAAGTTTGAGTGTTTGGGTTATGAACTGGTTAGGGCTTTTTGTAAATGTGGGTAAAATTGGAATTTGACAGGGTGATGTAGGTGAGTTAGGGTAGGGTTTGGTATTAAGGTAGATTTTAGGAAGGATTAGAGGTTTTTAGAAGTTTTTAGGGTAGTTAGGGTTTTGGGTGCTTTGCTAGCATAATACCCATAGTGACCATCAACAGTTGAGTCTGACCATTGATGGTTGATAACCAAAAAATTAAGGACACCCGACCATCAGTGGTCACCATGTTCATTGATGATTGACTCATCTAATTTTGTGAATATGATAGAAAAGTTCCTATGGTTAGATTAGGTAGGAGATAGTGTTAGAGTTGTAGATGGTTTAGGCTAGGTGGATAGGTAGATAGTATAGATGATAGCAAAGAGTGAATGGATAAACGCTAGGAGGGTTATAGTTAAATAGGTAAAGGGTAGATAAAGTTGGTAAATAAGATAAGGAACTAAGTTATGTGATAATGATTATTTTTAGGCTAGGGAATAGATATAGATGCATGATTGAGTGCCACTCATCTTCATAGATATCCACTAGGGGATAACTCTAGTTGAATGGGCCCATATGGAGGAGGTTGGGTTGGGGGCAATGAGGCACTATTCATATGTGATTTGAGATGCCTATATAATCATTGTGCTCATCGACAGATGGGATCTTTCTATGAACATCTTTATATTATTGACTGGTGAGATGATGATCTTGCCTGAGGATGTACATAGGATCATATAACATCCACTTTAGGGCCATCCGATCTACATATAGAGCAAGAGTAGTGGGAAGATCACATAGAGTTATTATATAGAGATGATAGTGATTGGGTCTAATGGTATGATAGTGGGTTTAGCTATAACATGATGTATGTAAGGGCTCCAGGTGAGAGGAGACTTTTGGTGATGCTTATGATGGATATTTCTTGCTTTGCTCTTCCTAACTCGAGTAGTGAGAGGTTCCCATATTTTCTACTAGGGGTGTTAGTAGAGTTACTACTAGGGTGTACTATGTTTGGCTAGGTACCTATTCTCTTGGTACATATATATAGGGAGATATGGGGGTTCATGGCTCATAAGAGGTATAGTATCAGTGTCAACATTATTCTTCATTGCTAGGCCTATGATCACATCTAGGTGCTGAGGCTAATAGGGCTATCATGGGTAGGATACACACATATAGATTTCTTATTTGGGTTCATGCAGTGGAGAGGTGACTTCACCACTTTAGGTGTGAGGGGAGGATCCCATGACATTTATTGGTTTATGGGTGCACTGGGTGCACTAGTGATCAATGACATTATCTAAAGGCTCTATGTCTAGTTTTTGGTATGGCCTGACTATAAGAGGTAGACCTTGTCCTTATAGATCTACAGATGGATATTTAGTATGTGGGATGGGGAGGTGGAGCTTATGCCTTTTGATAAGGTGTATAAATATTTCATCTTGGTACATGGTATTCTAGGTGTATTTCCAAGGTACATGCATGAGGACTCAAAGATTTTATTTCTAGAGCCACATCCCATGCTAATTTTACTAGACCATAAGGGGATACTAACAAGGTCACATATAGATGATGCTAGCTTTATAGATGTGTACATGGCATGGTACAAAGAATTATATGTGGTAGCAAATATTGGTGGGGATGATGGATGTATGAGGCTAATGGTTGTGGACCTAGTTAGGGAAGGGGGCTAGAGGGTACAGGCACAGGGGGCTAGCCCCGATAGATAGGTAAGAGTGGTATTAGCCACTAAATAGGCATAGGTCATAGTGATACAGGGTCAGGTGGTTGGTCTACAAGGTCACGTTGCTACTCTCATAGGTGATAGGGACTAGGTGAGGGCTTCATTTTCCTTGGTTACATAGGAGAGGGACTCCCTAATATAGAGAGGAAGAGGGGTAACAACATCAACATGACCATTGAGCACCATCCCCATGGCATGATACCTCGTTATGGTGGAGGAGCTATGGTATTATGAGGATATAGTGTTTCATGTAAATTTTCACTTAAGTTCTAAAGAAAGAGAGAAAATAAACTTGATATGGGTGTGGTAGAAAAACGTATTTGTTTGTGCTCACGTTGAATCAAGAGAATGTGAAGAGCTCCTCTTTGGCTTGGGAAGAAGACCTGTAGATAAGATAACACTAAAACAAACTTTTTTATTAGATAGATAGTTGGGTGGATTACCTAGTAATAGCTAGATCTTGAAAGTGAGGGCTTCCTTAGGGGCTATCAATCCACATGTTTCAAACAATTAAGTTCATGAAACTAGAAAGAAGGTACTTGCATCAATAATCAAAAGGTACTAAAATGAAGACAAGAAAGCTTGCTTATAAAATAGACTATAAATGATCTAATTAGTGATAAACTAATTAGTATTAATACTAATGGGTTAGGGTAAACTTCAAAAAATCTGAAAGGGGCCTATAAGTGGTCAGAAACATAGAAAACTAGATTTAGTTGGGGCTAGGTAGGTCAAATTAGCTTGATAATTTTTGTACCATAGGTGACCATCGATGGTTGGGGTGACCATCGATGGTTAATCCTAACCGTCAGTGGTTGGGGTCTAACCATCGATAGTTGATTATGGAATTCTAGGTTTGATCAATAGCTAAATGACAAGATTCTATAGATGGATTTTGATAGTTGGGCAAGGGCTGGGTTGATTACAAAGTGGAATTAAAGCACATGAATGTTGACAAACAAGTACTTATCTTACCATAAGTTAGGCGGGTGGTTGATTTAGTTAGTTTATTTATGAAATTTGGCTTGATTTTGATAGAGTAACAGTACTTGAGAGCTTGGTTAAGAGGTGATGACAATTTGGATCCTAATAAAATTGTTGATGATGCTTGATAATGTTAATAACATTGATTGACTTGATTGAATTACAAATGAAAAAGAATGAATGCTTGAGCTCCTAATAGTTATTACAAATAATTTGACCTCCTAGGCCTCTCTCTCTTATAGGCACAAGCAAGAGGTGGAAGTGAAAGTGTAATTGAGTTATCTAAAAATAGTTTGTGCATACAAAGGCTCGCAACACAAATTAGATAAGGTTATATTTAGAAATTGGTCGGTGAAGCTTGCATGCTCTTGGCTAAAAGGTGGATCCTGACTGTCGATGGTCAGGGGTTCCTAAAGCTGACCATCAATGGCCATGTTGATCATTGATGGTTAGGCTCCACATGAATAGGATCATGAAGGTCAAGGTTATTTAGTTAGGTTAAACTTAGTGCAGATTGGTTGGTTTAGGCCTAATAGGTGTAGGTTGGTCCCAAAGGGGTCCTAGGGTAGGTCCAAGGGGATTTTTGATATTTATAAGTATAAGTGTGCAGATTTTTGGTGTCTACATTTTTCCCTTTTTTATTATGAAACTTACATGAATGAGTTGAAAAAAAAAATGGAGTATAGGTCAAGGGTCTAGTTGCCTTGAGAGTGAGAGGAGGTATTCCCCCTCAAACCAAGATTTGGTGAGGTGAAGCTAAAGTAGGTATGGGTTTGATAAGTGGTAACTGGTGAGTCATAATGTGGTGACATGAGGTTGAGCATTTGAGATGTAAACTTGTGCACAAAATGTAACAAAAGGTGTGATAACCAAGATTATGCATGGACTAGGTTGCCATAGTTGGTAAAATAAGGGTCGGTGCTAAGAAGGACAAGTGATGAGTGAACTGCATGACTGCTCATAGGCGTGATGGCTAGGAACACTTGTAAACACAAGTCTCTTAAGTTATTTTTGTGTTTTAGGTGGATATCCAAGGCAGGAAGTGCTCCCAAAAAAACATAAATGGGTCATGTGTCATGAGTATCCAAGGTTGGAGGTATTCCTATTGAGACATGAGTGGGTCGGTATGTGTGAGGTGGTATAAAATACAAAAGGGGTCAACATGAAAATATTGTCACTATGGTCAAAGGACCAAGCAATAAGGGTCACTAAATTGTAAGTTAGATGGGCCAAAATAGATCAACAATAAGGTGATGAGGTGGTCAGGTTGGTGGGAGGAAGGCATCTCTAAAGTAGGTAAGAGCCTGGTGTAGCTATGTTAGGAATTGGTAGGTTGCAGTAAGAAGTAGAATTGGGAATTTAAAGGGTTTCTTCACCATTGATGGTCATGGTCCCCAAAAAGTGACCATCAATAGTTACCTTGACTATCAATAGTTAGGGGAAACCCTAAAAATCTATGGGGTAAAAGTAAAAAATAAAAGTCATTTTGTCATTGTTACTATTTTTTTGTGTTTGACTGAGTTCTAGTGATTTAAGCACTTTGTAAGGAAGGTATTTGCTAAGGTGGGTATTGCTCATTGGCTAAAGGCATGTGAGTGATTACATGGGTCTAAGATGTAGGGAACATGAGAACATAGTTGGGCATTTAGTCATGGGCTTAGTCCATAGAGGAGATTATAGAATGAGGTAAGAGGTGCATTTAAAATTGATATATTAGGCTTATTTTACATTACTAGGTTTGCTTGGGTGGGTAGGTCTAGAAATTTGCAAATTTATCTATATGCCCTACGTAGGGTTTCTAAGGTTTTGGGTAGATTGGTGGGTAGAGTGTCAAATTGATAGGGTGGGTAGGGTAATTGGGTAGCATCCTAGTTGGGTAGGGTGCTTAGGTTAGTGTATTTTAATTTTGTTTACTATTTTGGGCCTTAGGGGTTTTATGAATTCTAGCCATTGAATGCCCACAGGTGATCATCAATGGTTAGGTCTGATTGTCAATGGTCAACACCCTAGAAACCAACCATCGATGGTTAACATGACCACTAACAATTAGCTAAGATAGGGTAGGGGTTTTAAAGTGTTTATGGCTTAGGTATGGTATTCAAGTTTAAAGTTTAATGGTTAGGGGTAAGATAAGAGGTTAGGCTTGAAGTTTGTTCAAATAGGTTGGGTGCAAAGGGTAAATGGGTTATGGTTATGTTTAGGTCAAATAGGTTAGGGTTAGGGGTACATTTAAAAGATAAGGTAGATGAGACTAGTTAGGGTCTAAGCCAATCTTTTTGATATGCTGCAAGCTCAAGAGTAGATCTAGATGTGCGATTATGTGCTATGTATCTTCCTTACACTCCTTGAGGGGATGACTATGGATGATTAGGCACATATAGAGGAGGTAGGGCTAGGAGAGATGAGGCACTACCAACATGTGCTTAGAGATACATCAATGATAGTAGTACTCATTGAGAGATAGGATCCTACTACTAATACCTTCTTACTACCAATCGAGGAGATGACTATTCTCCTAGAGGATGTATATAAGATAACTTGACTCCCACTACATGACAAGGTGATTTACTAGATAGAGTATGAGGAGTGGGATGAGTATGCTAAGTATCTGTATAGAGATGATAGAGACCAAGTTCAATGGAATTATAGAGGGTTTAGCTACACAACATTATACAAGAGGGCCCTCGAGGAGAGGAGACTTATGATGACTATGCTGATGATCATAGTTACTTGCTTTGGGCTCCTAGATTTTAGTAGGGGAGATTTCCTTATGTATTGTTGGTTATTTTAGTGGAGTTGTTGCTTGGGAGGATAGTGTTTGGCTAGGTCCCAATTTTTTTAGTCCAAATTTATAGGGAACTATAGGGATTCAGACACCATAGGAGGTATGTTATCAATGTGGGCATGGTTCTGTATTGCTGGGCTTATGCACACATTCAAGTTCTAAGATCGAAAGGATTGCCATGGGCAGGGTACACATAGATGGAGTTCCCTATTGGTTTGATGAGATGATAAGATGACTATATTATATCAGGGGTAGAAGATGGAAAAAATGATGTCGATTGGTTCAGAGGTACCCTAGATGTATTGGTAGATGGGGACATCACTTGGATACCATACCTACAGTTCTTAATCTAGCCAAGCTATAAGAGGTAGACCCTCGCTATGCAGAGTTAAAAGTGGATAGTGGGCCACTACAAGGGTGAGGTTGAGTTAATTGCATTCAATTAGGTGTGGTGCTAGTTTAGCTTGATACAAGGTATATCAGGTCCACATTCATGGTATAGGAGGTAGGATTCAGAGGTTTAATTACTAGTGTCTCAACCTACTCTGACAGTTTTAGATGGTGGTTTTGAGGAGATTCTTATTAGGGACCTTGTGGATGATATAGGGTACATAGATGGTTATAAGGATTGGTATCAACTGATCTATGAAATAATAGATGTGGGTATAGATGATATAGGGGTGACTCTGATGGCTGTAGATCCAACCAACTAGGATGGATAAGTAGGGGTGACATTGGCTACAACCTAGGCTCATATATAAGTGTTATAGAGATAGTGACCACACTATAGGTGCTAGATCACCATACTGTAGGGTTAGCTTACCATTGTTATAGGTGAGAGAGACTGGGCACATGAATCCTTAGGTATAGTTACACAAGAGAGGGACCTACTAAGATAGAGGGTTGGAGTAAGTGAAATAATAGGAAGGCCACAAGGGATAGTGCCATAGTCATGGTACCTAGCCATTGTAGAGGAGCTTAGATACTATGAGGTGATGGTATTAGACTAACTACTCTAGGATATGAAGTTTGTAAAGTATAGAGCTAGTTTGGCTGATGGGCCCTCAATAGCTAATCTAGGTCAGTGGGTTGCTACATTGGATTAGGTAGGGGTCCTAAGGGGACCACCACCAGGTATAGGTGTAAGCATAAATAGGGCCAGTGGTAGTGGTACAAGTGTAGGTGGTGTTAGTGGTAGTGGTGGTCCATGACCAGGTTTAGATATGTGTTATTATGATGTACTATTTTGATACCGACCTATGCACCAATGTAGTGAGATGTATATATTTTTTGAGAGAGAGATAAAACATTATTACATGTATTTTTTTTGATGATTCAATGTATATGATGTCTGGTTTTTGATGTTATACATGATTGTTGATTATGGTTCATGTGGTGTGTATGTTTAGGATTATGGCTTATGGTTTATTGTTTCTTGATGCTCATGTTTATGGTGTTTCACTGAGTAGCTTAGGCATGTGATGCTAGAAAATTGAATATGATGATCTGATTCTATTCATGGGTATGATAGGATATATTATGGATGAATGTTTGTAATGGGATGATGTGATGGCTTTGTTTATGGTTATATAGATGGAATAGTAAATGGTATATGCTATGATGTCTATTCATTGATTTGGTTTATGCTCATGATGGTGTAATGATATGCTTATAGGCTCATATGATGTGATAATTGTAAGTGGATAGATTGATGTTTATGGTATATTTTGATATGCTTACATTGTGCTTGACTCATTTTATAGATATATGTTGCTACTTGTTGACATGGTTCATGGCATTCATGATCTTAATATGATGTTTGTTGTTCTTGCTCATAGAGGTAGAATGTAAATATGGTTAAAGATGAAAACATATGAAGTAAATAGGTAACAAACTAGATGTGTAGGAAAGCAATAAGAATCATGAGAGGTATATCCACATGGATTGATAAAAGATAAAAAAATAAAATGATGCCTTTTCATTGGTAAGGATTGACACACAACCTAAAGTTGGATTGGCTTAGTGAAGATAAGCCTTTTAGATGCCTTGCATTTAGCATGCTTAGGTTGATAAACATGTATCTTGATCACATTGTGTCAAGTAAGCTCATAGTCCCATGCATATGATATGTAAAGGGAAAATGGGTGAAATTGGAACTATTAGTAAGATTAGGATGCCTTTTTTGTAGGTTTCCAAAGAGGTAGTATAAACAAGTCTATGTCTATATATAAAGTGTAGACTAATCGATGTGTAAAGTATACTAAGGAGAGCCAATTACAGATTTTCATGATTATTGATTTTATGAGAGCCAATTACAGGTTCCAAAATTTTGTTACTTTTTTCTTTTGCTTTCACTTGTGGGTTTTTGCTATTTTGCTTTTGCTTTAGGGTCGAGGAAGCTGATAAATGTGGGAAGCTTCTAGTAAATTGATAACTTTTGATAAATTCCTTACTTAACCATCCTTCAAGGGAGTGGTCTAAGTTTATGTGCATAGTTCAAATGCTTTTGATAGTTGTCCTTCAAGGGAGCAATCCACCTTATTTGGAAATTCTAAATGATTTTTCAATAGCTATCCTTCAAGGGAGTAGTCTATGAATGCTAGGGATGACCCATGATTTGATTTTGAATTTTGATATTGCTTGATTTTGTTTGATTTTTATTGACATAGACTTCCTTATACATGCTCAAAGGAATGCCTTTATGAAGGAAAAACTAGGTTGACATGAAGGTCCAGTTGGTGGAAAAGGGGTATAGGTGACAATGACCATAGGAACCTATCTCAAAGAGATGGAAGTACTATGAGAATCATGCCATGGATAGAGCCATGGTACCCATAATTAGATATTAGGCTATAATTATGATTGATAATCACATGATTCAGTTTTAATCAATTGCCCTTAAAAAGAAGGAAATGAATGTGGTTGCAAGGGATGAGCTTAAGTTAGACAAATGAGAATTGTGATCCCTATTTAACAATAGAAGGGACCAATATGTGAAGCATTGAGAGGCTTAGGTTCTAGTTTGCCTTTGAGGGAAGATAAACGATAAGCTTTTGATCTACACTTATGGGTTATGATATAGGGTCCAAGTTAAATAAAAGAAAATTTGCCCCTTTTAATTTTCTCCATATTAGTTAAATGTTGATTTTCTTTGAGGATAAGATATCTAATGTTGAGTTCTCAAAATTTTAGGTGTTTTTTATAAGCATGTTTGATTCATTATTGATAGACACGAAGATGGGAAAAGGTGGCCAAATGATTCTTGTCAAGTAGCTCAAGTTGAGTTAAACATTCCTGATGATAGTCACCTTCCAAAATGAGGTGATGTAAAGATATGCAAAGAGAAGATATTTAGATTCCAAGAGGCAATATAGCCTTGGCTCCAAACATGAGATAAATAGGTGTAGCACCTTTAGGGGTTTGGATGCTAGTATGATATGTCTATAAGGTGAAAGGGATGTGCAAGTGCCAATATTGACCCAAGGCATTAACCATTTTGGTAAGAATATTGTTAAGGGTTTTGTTAGAGGCTTCTGCTTGTCTATTTTCTTGTGGGTGATAAGGTGATGAAAAACTAAGTTTAATTCCAAATAAATCACAAAGGCCCTAAACTTGTTTATTTTTGAAGGATTTACCATTATCGATGATGATCTTATGGGGAACATTGAAATAGTAGATGATGTGATGGGTGATAAATTCGATAATCTTTTCAACTTTTATCGAGGCAAGAGGAATAGCTTCTACCCATTTGGTAAAATATTTAGTCATGGTAATGATAGAATGATGTCATTATGAAGAGTGGGGGTTAATTTCACCAATAAGGTCCAGAACCCATTGTGAAAAGGGCCAAAATTTTGTATAAATGTGAAGACTATTACTAGGTGCATGATGTAAATTGGCATGTTGTTGACACTTGACACACTTTTTCACATAATCTCAATAATCTTGGTTAAGGGTGGGTCAGTAATAGCCCAAGAAGAGGATGCACTTAGCCTTAGTGAGTCTACTAAAGTGGCCCCCATAGATACCCTCATATGTTTCCTTGATAACATGAGAGGCTTCTAGACCATGAAGGAAATGGAATAGGAGGCCATCAAAACCTCGTTGTAAATAATTCCTCCCATATGGTGTAATGGGATGTGCTTTGAATAAATGACTAACAAGCATTCCTAGAGAGGCTAGAAGGGGCTATGCCAAGGTGAAGGTAGTCAAAATTTTGTTGATACCAAATGTTAGACAAAATCTTTTCCACACTAAATATGGTTAGAGTGTCTGGTTTGGTATAGGAAGGTTTGATGAGGTGATGGATAATGACTGATAGTTTGGGGTTTAAGGGTACTAACAAGATCTGAGAGGCAAGAGAAACCATGGTATTGACAAAATTGTTGGTAGATCGTGAGGTGGTTTGAATAAGGTAGTGTTTGAATGATGCTAGGATTTTTGTAACTAGTTGTCTATACAGTTGCATCATTTCATTCTTATATTAGTAAATGTCATTGACTTATTTGACCATAAGTTGGGAGTCATTGTTAGGTTGTGGAACTAAAAGCTTCACTGATGCAAATGGAGGAGGTTGCTGAGTGTCACAGTAACTGACATTGGTCAGGCTAATTGACGTCGGTCAGGAGTAGACCAAAAGCTGCCAACATCGGTCATGAATCGACTAATGTCAGTCATCTTTAGATAGATAGCTACTGACTTCAGTCATCTGTGCATTCCAGAACTGGTCTAATTTTAGATGGATAGTTTGTTTGCATGTAAAGACTAATTTTAGTCTTGAGTCTGTGTTTCTAATTATTGTAATTGGGAAGTCTAATTATTGTTTGTATGAGATCTATTTAAGAGACCCATGGGGCTGTATTGTAATAAGGGACTAAGAAGGATTAGATCCTCAAGTGTAAGATCTAGTAGGTCTGCAAGAGTGCAAGACCAGGTTGATCTACAGGTAGCAAAATTAGGGAGATCTACATGTTAAGTAAGGTCAGTTGATCTACAGGTGTGTGTGTGCAAGGTCAAAGGAGATCTATGGGGTAGTAAGATCAAAGAGATCTATAACACAACAAGGAGCAAGATCAGGGAGATCTACTTGGAGTACTTTGAGTACTTGGTGGACTAGAAGTAGGCAACAATGATTGAGTTGATTGTCACTTACTGGTGGAGGGAACAACTTTGTGTTTGAGTTGTGGTTGTAATTGGTTGAGAGAGAGAACTCTTGAGGGAGAATTACTGTATGCCCAAGAGGTGTGGGAAGAGTGTGATTTCTTCATTGTATTTCCTTTTAGAAGAGTGTTAATACAAGATTGTATTGTCTCTCATATTCTGTGCTATTTTTGAATTCTAGTTACATATTACTTCTGGTTAAATTCTGTGTTTAGTTGCTTATACAAAGGTAATCAAGTGTACTCTTAAGGAGTAGGATCCTGATAGTTGGTATCAAAGCGTGTTAGTGTTTGTTGATTACAGGTCACTCTCAGGGGTTTTTGATTGAGTGGGAGTAAAGCAATGGCAGAAGAAAGTAAGCTAAGAATGGAGAAATTCAATGGCAAGAATTATCAATTATGGAATTGTGGAAAGAAAGGGCATGTAAAGAAAGATTGTTAGTTGGTAGAAGATCAGCATGAAGGAAATAAAGAAGCAAATGATGTAGGTATTGTTGCACAGGATGCTCTTATATGTTCCTTGGATAAAGTAAAATCTTGGGTTTTAGATTCTGTTGCCTCTTTCCATGCAACCCCAAATAAAATATTTTTCCATGATTATGTCCATGGAGACTTTGAAAAAATTTATTTTGGGGTTGGTGAGCCTTGCCAAATTGTTGGAAAAGGGGAAGTGCGGCTGAAATTGCAGATGGGTAACACATGGGTGTTGAAGGATGTCATGCATGTCCCAGTCCTGAAGAGGAATTTTATTTCTATAGGAAAGTTGGGTGATCAGGGTTGTATAGTTACTCTCACAGTAGAATCTTGGAAAGTTTTCAAGGGTGCACTTGTATTAGCAAGAGGTAAGAAAGTAGGTACACTTTATCTATCTATATGTATTACTGATTCTCCTTCTGGTTTATCTACTTCAGATGTAGATGCAAAGATGTGGCTCTGTAGGCTTGGTCACATGAGTGAGAAGGGAATGGATGTTCTTAAGTCAAATGGTAAGAGTTCAAATTTGAAAATCAGAGATTGAGATTTCTGTGAGCATTGTATTTTTGGGAAATAGGAGAAAGTGAGGTTTCTCAAGACTGAGTCAATAAAGAAGAAGCACAGGTTGGATCTTGTTCACGTAGACGTGTGGAGATTAGCTCAGGGAGCTTCTATTGGAGGATCACAATGTTATGCTACAAGAAAGGATCAGGTTTATTGCATTAAGAGGAAATTTGATGTTTTTGACACATTGAAGAACTGGAAAGCCTTGGTTTTCAAGGAGAAGATGATGGACAGAGATCAACTCAAGAGGTTGAATAATTTTGAGCAGGGTAATTTGGAAAAGGTTATGATCCAAAGTGAGCTTGTGGGTAAAAGTCATCACTCATAAGAAAACACAGTTATCGACGTTGGTCAGGTGAGAATCGACGTCGATCAGGTAGGAACCGATGTCGATTAGGTGTAGACCAAAGTCAGTGATTTCAGGTAGGTGGACACCGATGTTGGTTAGGGAACTGATGTCAGCAATCAGGTCAGTCACATGAAACTGACGTTGATCGGATGCAGACTGGGAGATGATTGGGATCGGTCACTGTTAGAACAATTTTTGGGCTGATAGCAAGCTGTCAAGGAGTCTCAAACACCCATGAGGAGGTCTGAAAGGGTAAGTAAGCCTCAAATTTGTTATTTCCCTTCTTTATACTACTTGTTTCTCATTAATGGTCAAGAACTAAGAAGTTTTGAAGAGGCAATGCAGGTAGAATCTAGGAAACAGTGGGAGCATGGCATGAATGAGGAAATTGATTCCTTGGAAGAGAACCAAATGGGAGATTTGGTAGAGTTGCCATCTGGAAAGAAAGCATTGAAAGATGAATGGATTTATAGGTTAAAGAAAGGAGAGAATGGATAGGTGAGACAGAAGGCCATGTTATATGGTCTTGAGCAAGCTTTAGGATAGTGGTATAGGTTTGGCAGGTGTATGACAAAGCATGGCTTTAGTCAATGTCAATGTAATCACTATGTTTATTTTACCAGGTTGGATAATGGTCATGATATTATCCTGTTATTATATGTAGTGTATATGCTTGTTGTAGGGTCACACATGCAGGGATTTGCTGAGCTAAAGGTAAAAGTAGCTCAGAGGTGTGCCAGGAAGGATTTAGGAGGAGCAAAAAAAATCCTTGGCATGAGTATTTATAGAGATAAGGAAAGTCACAGGTTGATTTTGTCTCTAGAGGATTATGTGAATAAGGTAGTGGAGAGGTTCAATATGCAAGATGCAAAACTGGTTAGCACACCTACGTTTGGATAGTTCACAAAACAGTGTCCTAAATCACATAATGAGGTTGAGTGCATGGTATGTACTAGACCTGATATTACCCAAGCAGTGGGAGTTGTTAGCAAGTTTATGGCCAATCTAGGAAAGGAGCACTGGAAAGCAGTTCAGTGGATTCTTGGATATCTGAGAGGGACTAGCAGCAGGTATTCATACTATGCAGGGTCAAGCACTTCTCTACATGGGTATGTAGATTTGGATATGGTAGGTTACTTGGATGACAAGAGAAGCACCACAGGATATGTGTTCACTATTGGTGGAACGGCGATTAGCTAGATTTTAGAAATGCAAAAAGCTATTACAGTCACAGAGGCTAGCAAGGAAATGATATGGATGACTTGGTTCATGGAAGAGTTGGGAAAGGAGCAAGAGAGTTGCAGATTATACAGTGATAGTCAAAGAGCAATTTATTTGGCAAAGGATTTATCCTTTCATTCAAGAACCAGATATATATAGCTTAGGTACCACTTCATTAAACAAGTATTGAAGGATGGACAATTGAAGCTGGAAAAGATCCATATGGATAAGAACCCTGTAGGTATGCTAACAAAGCTGGGAACAAAGGAGAAGTTGAATCTTCATTCAACTTTTGTTGGTCTTCAAGATTGAACTTGAAGAGGGATACAAGCCAGGAAACAAAATTAGAGGATGTACAGGTATAGGTATAGGTGCAACTATTTATCTCCAAGTGGGAGATTGTTAGGTTGTGGAGCTAAAAGCTTCATTGATGCAAATAGAGGAGGTTGCTAAGTGTCACAATAACTGATGTCAGTCAGGCCAACCGACGTCGGTCAGGAGTAGATCGGAAGCTGCTGACATTGGTCATGAATTGGCCTACATCAGTCATCTCTAGATAGACAGTGACTGACGTCGGTTATCTGTGCATTCCAGAACTGGTCTAATTTTAGATGGACAGTCTATTTGCATGTAAAGACTAATTTTAGTCTTGAGTTTGTGTTTCTAATTATTGTAATTGGGAAGTCTAATTATTGTTTGTATGGGATCTATTTAAGAGACCCATGGGGCTGTATTGTAATAAGGGACTAAGAAGGATTAGATCCTCAAGTGTAAGATCTAGTAGGTCTGCAAGAGTGCAAGACCAGGTTAATCTACAGGTAGAAAGATCAGGGAGATCTACATGGTAAGTAAGGTCAGTTGATCTGCAGGTGTGTGTGTGTAAGGTCAAAGGAGATCTGTGGGGTAGCAAGATCAAGGAGATCTGTAACACAACAAGGAGCAAGATCAGGGAGATCTACTTGGAGTACTTTGAGTACTTGGTGGACTAGAAGTAGGCAACAACGGTTGAGTTGATTGTCACTTACTAGTGGAGGGAACAACTTTGTGTTTGAGTTGTGGTTGTAATTGGTTGAGAGAGAGAACTCTTGAGGGAGAATTACTGTACGCCCAAGAGGTGTTATTTCTTCATTGTATTTCTTTCTAGAAGAGTCTTAATACAAGATTGTATTGTCTCTCATATTTTGTGCTATTTTTGAATTCTAGTTACATATTACTTCTGGTTAAATTCCATGTTTAGTTGCTTATACAAAGGTAATCAAGTGTACTCTTAAAGAGTAGGATCCTGACAATCATCACAGATATTGATTGTTCTAACTCTTAAGGCTAAGGTAGTTTGGAAACCTATTACTAAGGCTTCATACTTGACCACATTGTTGATGTATTCAAAGTCAAATTTAAATGACAAAGGAAGTGGTTCATCAATAAGGGGGATAAGGATGATACCAACTCCCCCACCATGCTAACATTTGGAACCATTAAAAAATATGGTTACTTGATTAGTGAAATTTTCCTGATATAGGCTTGTGATAGACTCATCTAAAAACTCAAGAGGAGGAGCTTGGTTATTTTTTAGGGGTGTGTCAACCAATTAGTTGACAATGACTTATCCCTCGATTGATTTATGCTAGAACTCAAGGTCAAACTCAATTGAAAGCATGAGCCACTTAGCCATATGCATAGACACCAATATCGTGTCAACCCCCCTTGGTCCCCTTCTAAACGTTAACACTCCTAACCCACACCTTATTAATTTAAAAACTACTTATTCTAAATTAATTACCTCACGATGACACCTCACCTAGACACCTCACCCTAAGACCATTTCTTAGCATATGAGTTAGCCTAAGACTAAGTCCTCCAAATCCTAACTACCCATGACCTATTCTCACTCCATCTTAACTCTTTAACTAACTCTCGTGCCTCATAAGCTTGTGTTTTGACCGTTCTCCAATGGAAAAGGCACTTGGTAGGTGGAAAAATAGGCAAAGAGCTAAAAATATCTCTTTTACCTATTTTCTCTTTGCCAACATCGGTCAACCCTCAGCTGACACCAACGAAATCACTGACGTCGGTTACATAAGCTAAGCTCTAAACATTGAGCTCCTTGGCCTTCTTGACATTCACACACACATTTTGATTCAAGCACCAAAACTTGACTATCATTCTCTTGGCTACCGAAGCTTTGCACAAGTCATTCTAGAGGCTAGGTTGAAATATTGTACGAGGACCTCAACATCAGCCACAACGAGAATAGGCATTCTGACACCTCTGGTTCTTCACGTAATAGAGCTAAGTATTTTGATTATTATTTTAGTATTTTAGGATACATTATTAATTAGTTTCCATTTGATATTTTTAAATACTATTGAGAGGCCTGACTTCTTCCGTGGAGGGGCTGAAAGGCCTTCCCCTTATTCTCACCCTCTTTCACACCTATCCTCTACCTTACCTTTCCCCAGACATCATTCACCTTCCCGCAACCCTACACCAACCTCCACAATTCTAGAAACTCTTTTGTCCATCACAAAAATATTCTAAAACCCATCCAAGGCCAATAACCCCTACTGACATCAACAACAAAACTGACATCTGCGCCTTTTACCCACTGACCTTGGCAGACCAACCAACGTCGACGACTATGTTCTGAACTAACTAAACAAAAAAAACCTATCAAAATAGCCCATAGACCAAACAAAACCTTCAGCCAGCATTCTGTAACATTATGAGACTATAGAGAATAGGTACACAACATTCTACCTTTCCATTTCTTTAAGTCTTTTATCATTTTTTTAATGCAACATTTTTATCTTTAAACAGTGGACTGTCATCTCTTAGGGAGCTTTACGCTTTCGGGACCAAGCGCGTAGCTTGGCAGTCCACCATATCCTCTTCTAACATCTTCTTTGTTTAATTTTCTTTCTTATTATAGGTGTTTCCTCCATAGCCAAAGAGGAGCTCCCACAAAGCTTGGATATGGTGTGCACTAAATCTGGGTAACATAAAACCTAGACCTTCTTAACCTTAGTTTCTTTCTTCTGAATGTAATTATTGAAAATATAGAGAAACATTCTGGCACACCCGGTGGAACCCTTGGAGTTTTCCTTGGGTTCATTCTTCTTCTGTTAGAAAATCAAACTTTCATATAGATGCATTAGAGAAGTATTCTCTTCTTGAATCCTCCATTCTATCTTTTTGTTTTAAAAGGAAATCATTAGCAGAAGTTAAAAAGAACATCTCTTTTTCTTCTTGTTACTTCTTGCATGCATCATAGAGTAGTGAAAAACTGATACTCTTTACCTCTTCTCCATTTGTTTGCATTTGAATAACATATTTTGATTTGTGTTAAAAACTACTGCATTTCATTCTTACTTGGATGCACACTTAGCCCACTTAGTAATTAAAGCATTATGAATGAATCGTAGTGCACAAATGTTACACAACCAAACCACAATCACTTCAAATCAAACACATAAACTTACTTGAGACAAGGCCCGTCTAGGATTTCATCACCTAGTGGATACCTTACCCCACCTGATGATCCTACTTGGATTTCATCACCAAGAGGAGGACCCACTCTGTTCTCTAGTAGAGTATAAACTATAGGGAAGGTATATTTTGGCTAAGTAGCCCAACTCATCTCTGGGTTTGTGAAGTGAAGGGAGCAAGCCCAAACACTAGGCCACGTACTGACCCTAACACAGATATATTTGAGCACCATAACATAACATAAAACCAACCATAGACTTCCTCTCTAGGACCTATTCTACAAGCCCAACTCCCAACACATTCTCTTAAGGCATAAGCCACCACCACTTTAAAACTCATTCCTAGGAATCTAACATTTTAGAGGTTGTTTGCCTAATCATCTATTCTACTAGTTTTATCTGAGTGTTTGAGCTGGTAAGGTCGTACCATTTTGAACTCCAAAATAACTCAGAATATCTTCTTTTTCTAAAAATTATCAATCTTCTATGTTTCTAGAATTACACAAAAACTGACATCGGTTTCTCCACTAACGTCGGCAACATTTTATAACCGACATCAGTTAAAAAATTGACATCGGTCACTGTCAATAAATTTTCTTTCCAAATAGCATGCTTAAAGCCCACATTTCTTGCTGTTGAACACAAATTTTGGTTTTTTGAAACTAAAACACATAGTTTTTGGAACCTGAACCCATTTCGCCTTAGATGGACCTAACACGCAGTCAAGCCAAATTCCTTGTTGACGACGTGAGTCAACAGTCACTCCCACCTTTGCCCTTCATGCCAAGTCATCTAATGGAGTATACTTTAGACACCAAGCATACACCTATTCAATCTACCCCTGATCAACCTCCTATTGTTCCTGAAGGGGATCAAGAATTTGAGAGATTCCTTGACCACAACGTCAAGGCTCTCCAACATTATCTCACTAGAAGCCAAATGCGAGATCCTTTAAGTAACCCTATTTATGGGATGCCAACTTCCTTGGTTGAAGTGGCAATGATATCAATAGCATCTGCTACCTAACCTATGGTCACTTAGGCCACTGCCTTGACCAGTAACCTAACCATGGCCAATGTTCAAGATTTGGCCTCCCCTTCTATCCTTTTTGGCCCTACCTCCATTGGGGTTTCCGTACCCCCTCAACCACAAATAATTCAACCAAGTTTGACACCTTTCTAGAACTTGATTGTCTCTATCCCATCCACTCTTGCACCCATAAACACGAGAGTGACCACTTATCCTTTAACTAGTCTCACCGCTATTCAACCACCCTTGGTGGCATCTAGTCAAGTTGTGCCCTCCAACTTCATGGCACAAGCCCCCATGGCCTTAACATCAGCCCCTATGATGAACTATCAATATGTTTCACCTACACAAATGTAACCAAGTATGTCATACGCCCCTCCCAACACCTTCTAGGTACCCTGTAACTTAGGGGGTTCCCCTCATGCCAATCCATCTGCTGATTTAATTAAGATGCTGATGGATAAGATGTCTATCCTTGAGACATTTATTTCAGGTTCAAGGAGTGTTCTTTCATACAAACAAATCTACAACGAACCTATCCACCCTTTAGTTCCTATTCGACCATACCTTAACCAGTGGAAACTCCCAAAATTTACTCACTTTTAGAGTAAAGAGGACCCACAACATCTATAAGCATTTAGACACGCTTGCTATCTCATAGCGCATGATGATGCGTTATTACTTCGCACATTCCCTATGTCACTTTTTGGCACTGCCCTTGACTGGTATAGCTCCATTACCAATCATTCTTTCTTCACCTTCACTCAACTCACTTAGCTATTCCTTGATCATTTCTCAATCAATATTACCAAGAAGGTCTCCATCATAGACCTTTATTCCATTAGACAATTTGAGGATGAGTCAATAGTTGACTTCATCGCCCATTGGAGAGGTTTGATCAACCAACTCTCCTTCTCACTACCTCAACCTGAGCTCATTGAGCTCTTCTCAAGAACATGTGCCAAGCACATCTCATCCACTCTGTGGGTTCAAACTTTTTGCACATTCGATGAAGCTTTCACTATGGCCCAAAAGCTTCAACTCTGCGCAGTCGAAGAGGATAGGGTCAAATTACGTAGCAAAAATACCAATGCAAAATCCAATGACCCTTCTTTTTCCAAACCTTCTTCTTCCCACTCCAAGTCCAAGGGATCGACAAATGCTGTGGTCTTTAGGTCACAATCTTCTACCATAACTAACCAATTTGAGCCCTCCACATTGCAAAACATCACTAGACAATTCCAACAATGGTATGAACAGTGATGATACACTCCAATAGGAGAATCATATGCTTTCGTATTGGATAAATTAGTGAACCAGGGAGTCCTCAACCTCCCTCAAATCTGACCACCTGTCTAATTTGACCCCTCACGAGCTATCCCTGCATGGTATAGGGAAAACAAATTTTGTAACTATCACCGTGTCAAGGGTCATGACACGGATAATTGTAAGACCCTAAAAAACATTGTTTAAGACATGTTAGATAAAGGGGACCTTATTTTGGATAACCCTAATGCACCAGCCAACCAAAACGTGGATGTCTTTAGGCAACCATTTCCTAACCATCCCCCAAGTCAAAATAATGTTCAGACCATGGCCGAGAACCCTCAAGAATGCAACATACGCATGGTCAACATGGTCTTTCCTTTCATTCCTAACCAACCTCTCCCAAAATTTGAAGAGGTTGGTTAACCCATTTCTCCACCATGGGTAGAAGAGCCTATTTTACCCATACCATCCCCATGTAACGAAGAGCTCCCTTTGCCTCGCCCTCTTCCTCGTGTGGATGAACCCATTTCACCTGTATCACCCCCATGACATCAAGCACCTCCTCTACCCATTCTTTTACCTCATGAAGATCTCATATTACCTGTTCCTCTTGCCCCCACCTTCCCTCTTCTTCTACCATTGGAAGAAGTTACCATTCATACCCCACACTCTCATGTAGAAGGGACCATCATCCCTCTACTTCACCCTTTAGAAGAGCATTCCTCTCCTATTTTTCCTCCACTGATGGAGGATAGTCCTTCATCCACCCCCCTTTCACACGTAGGAGAGTCTACTTTGACCTCTCCCATATTTGAAGATGCTTTAATGGTACCAACTCCTGTGGCCCCACCTTCATCCTTCTTATTACCAATGGAGGATCATACTTTCCACACTCCTAGACCACACGTGGAAGGCATGATCATCCCTGTGCTCTATCCTCTTGAAGATTCAAATTCTCCAATCCCTTCTTTGCCAAGAGAAGAATTCACCACCTCACCCACTTCGATCAAGGAAGATCCGATGATGGTTTTCTCTCACCTTTGGCCCGTGATCACTTCGTCCAACACATTTTTGCTCTCACAATCACCCAAATCCTCTGAAGGATTGATTGTAAAGCCTCACGTAATGTCATCTAAAACCTTCTCTCGATTAGCAAAAAACATAGGATTCCTCCATTCTAGGAACCTAGAGTATGAGGCATTATGGGAGCAACTTGAGGCTCCTTATCCTACACATCTAGCTTCACCTTATACTGCCAACCCTTTCGTGATGATTTACCCCAAAGTCTCTGATGAGGATTAGGTTTTCACTTATAAATCATCAGAAGCTCAGCCTTCCATGTCTGAATCTAAACCTTCACAGGTCTCCACCATGCTAAAATATATTAAATCTCTCGATGTTCACCCTATATCAACCTAACTCACCCAAAAGTGAAGGTAGATTTGAACCTCACCCTGCATAGTAGTGGTCCTCACACCATACTAAAGAAGGCTACTAAACCATGTCGATCTACTCCTCCCCCACCTTCACCATTGCCCTCTATCTTGGGTCCACATCCTTCCACTTTAACAAGAATGCTCTCCATTCCAACACCTCACAAAAACAAACTGCCTCCATTACTCCCTCTACCTGTCAAAAACATATTTCCTCCAAAAAAATTGACACCTCTCATCAAGAAAGTGCCATCCACGCATGTGGCCACACCACCAACCAAAAAAGTGGTATGAAAAACTCCCCCTACAACTCCTAAATAGAAGTTATCAACCCTTACTACAAAAATGAGCACAGACCCATTAGTGGGTTCCTATGCTTCACTATTACGCTGATTGCTACAGTCTTTTAGCATCATTCTCCCACCCATTAAGCCATACCAACCTCTCAAATCAAAATCATCTTGGTTCGATGACACTCAAATCTGCTTATATCATCACACACTTGGGCATGATACTTAGAATTACTGTGCTCTTAAGGTTGTCATTCACTAACACTTGGAAAAGGACACCCTTATCATTGAGGATTCTCTTGACCACCCATTTAATAAACTATCAATACCATCCCATGTCTCCCAAACCTCCTCACTTGAATCGGGATCCCAACACGCGATTATGGTCCCTCTACCACCTTCTCCCCCTTTATTCGAAATCAACACTATTAATGTGACCACCAGGTCCCAAACCCTAAAGGATAAAGGAAAAGAGTAGGTTTTTACCACTTGGATATATCTATTCACCAAGCCCTCTCTACCACCAAATCCCAAGATTTTTATCTTGGGCACACATCAACCAACATCTTCAGAGGCAATTCGCGACTCCATGGTGAAACAACTTAACCAAACCCCTGTGAAGATGTCTTTGTATGACCTAATACAAATCTCTCCGCAACATCTCCAAGCCTTAATCATAGCTTTATAAGCAGTGGAAGTCCAACCTGAAGACCCCCAACCACTGGCTGCTTTAGTCAAAATGTTACCCACCATTGCCTCCATCACCTTCAGTGATTCTGAGATTCCTGGCTCCAACCTGGAAGATCAGGATGCCGCCCTCTTTATCACAGCTTACATTGATTGAACTTGCATTAATTGGGTTATGATTGATGGAGGTGTTAGCATCAACATCATTTCTACCCACACATATGATCAACTAGCCCATTTGAAGAACTGCATGTCAAAAATTGATGCAATTCTTCATTCTTTCAACGATGCCACCACCACTACCATTAGCACTGTGGTCTTGCATGTTCATGTTGGCCCACGTACAATTCTAGAAATCTTCTATATCATTGAGGGGGAGTTTCAATATAACATGCTATTTGGATGACCTTGGATACGTGCCATAACCTGTGTCCCTTCCACATTGCATCATTGTGTCAAGTTTGAACATGAGGGGTAGGTTCATGTCATTCCTACTGACCCTTCACCCTTTAAAACATGCAACACAACCTACAAACCTAATGATGTTCTCATCCCTTTGAAAACATCCACCCAAACACCACCTCTGCCCTCAAAAGCGTCGATAAGCTTGCAGACACTGGTTATACCTATGCCTACTCCTCAACTGACCACGAAAGATCCTATGGAAGATACCTTCTAGCGCCTTTCACTTGGGGAGTATCGTTTGCTTACCCTTGACATGTTCTAAACTCTATAGGAATATGGACAACTTCATCACCACCCTAACTATGACCAATGCATCAGAATGGTCATCCCATATGGTCCTCCCAATCTCTAAACTAATCTCATCTATGGAGGGCTAAATCCAGCTCCTACTATTGGAAATCCTCTCTCATCACCCCAACTATTCATTTCCAATTTCTCCTTCCTCAACAACCCTAGTTTTTCTCACACCTATCTTTATAGGTGTGTGTGGAAGGGTTTTGGCTTTGGGCATTATGAACAAGGTCCCCACCAGCCCATTGCACCTCCAAACGATGAAGCAATCAAAAATTCCAAGAAATGACATGGTGTGGGTTTCAAAGAACCTGCAGAACCCTCTAAGATCCCTCACCACAAAACTATCATAGAGCATTCTCCTCCAACCTTGCCTAGTCCCCCACTCTCACCTATGGAGTTGGTGGTCTCCATCCCTCCTAGTTTTTTTTCATAAATGCCATTCACTTGGAGCCCTTGACCTATCAACTATGTGAGGCATCAAGATCTCTTCCTCTCATTTATCCAGACATGATAGATGATGAATCTTCTAGCAACAACACTGTCTAATGCTTGGATGATGACACCATACTCACCTACATGAGTGCAGATGACTCCTTTATACAATGATCACTTCCTTCAAAAATACAGGTTATGTTAAATAAATCAACTATTGACATTAATTTCCCATCTTTCGATGTTCCTCACATTTTAAAGATTGGTCAATCTTTAGATTCCCAAGAACAAATCGACTATACCACATTCCTTACAAATCATAGCAAAGCCTTTGCTTGGTCTTATAGCGATATGCCTGATATTGACCCCGACATTGTCATCCACAACATCGTCATGAACCATGAAGCTAAGCGTATCAGACAAAAGATTTGCAGGATGCATCCTTACATCGCACTCCTTGTCAAAGAGGAGCTTCAACATCTTCTCTCCATCTCATTTATCCAACCTATTGATTACCCATAATGGGTGTCAAACATTTTCCCTCTCACAAAAGCAATAGGGGGAATTCGAATTTGTACTGACTATCACAACCTCAACCTAGCTTGCCCAAAGGATGACTTTCCTTTACCAAATATTGACCAACTTGTTGATCTTACGACTGGTCATGAGATGCTATCCCTCATGGATGGATTTTTAGGATATAACCAAATCTTGATTGCCCCAGAAGATCAACATAAAACCACCTTCATCACCCCATGGGGGACGTTCTGCTATAGGGTCATGTCTTTTGGCCTCAAAAATGCAGGCGCTACATACCAACGCGCTATGACTTTATCTTTCATGATCTCCTCCACAAAATCATGGAAGACTATGTAGATGACCTGCTGGGGAAATCCAAACTTTGCCGTGACCAACTAACCATTCTCAATATAATATTCACTCACCTACTACAATATAATGTTTGACTCAACCCCAAGCAATGCATCTTTGGAGTTCTCTCAGGGAAGATTTTGGGTTTCATCATTTCCCTCCATGGCATTGAAGTAGATCTAGCTAAGATTTGAGCCATACTTGAGATGCCCCCACCAACTAACCTAAAATAACTTTGCAGCCTGCAAGGGAAGCTTCAATTTTTTCATCACTTCATCTCCCAACTATCTAATTGATGCCAACCCTTCCATCACCTCTTCAAGAAAGATGTCTCCTTTAATTGGACTAAGGACTGATAAGAGGCTTTTGAAGCTCTTAAACGTTATCTTGTCTCTCCACCAGTCCTTATTCCACCTAAAGATGACCAACCCTTCTATCTTTAAATTTCAGCAATAGATCATTCCTTAGGTGCCATGATCGCGCATCAAGACGAACAACATCATGAGCAAGCAGTTTATTATATAAGTTGAATGCTTGTTGACTATGAAACTTAGTATACTCATACCAAAAAAATCTATTTGGCATTAGTCTTTGCTGCCTCTAAACTTTGCCACTATCTCCTCAACCACAAGACTTACATCATCACCCACACTGACCCTCTCAAATACATGCATTCCAAGCCATACCAAAACCAATGTATGGCTCATTGGCTCATGCTTCTCACTGGATTCGATTTGGAATTCATTCAACAAAAGTCTATAAAGGGGCAAATGATCACTGACCAACTAGCAGATGCCCCTTTACTATAGACACCAAAATCGTGTCTATTCCTTGGTCGTCCTCCCCCTTGGTCTCCTTGGTCCACCCCCTAAACATTCCTAACCCACAAACTTATTAATTTAAAATAAATTAACTATTTAAAATTAATAACCCCCTTGACACATCACCCCATGCCAAATCTTAATTACTTAAACCCCATTTCATCCCTCCCACTAACCTCTCACGCTCATTTAATCCACCTTGGGACCATTTTTCAATAGCAACTGTACTCAGCAGTTGGAAGAATGGACAAAAGGCTTAAAATAGCCTTTTTTCCACTCTTCTAGCTGTCGACATTGGTTACCAATCAGCCAACGCTGGTAGGATCGCTGACGTCAGTTTTTTAAGACAGGCCTGAAGGTGAATTCTAAAACCCCTCTTCGAATCTCTATTGAATCCTCCCTGGCTCCTTCCCAAATCACAAACCCAGAATTCAACCTCTCTTCCTCTCTCGGCTCTCACACCTGGACATTAATAAGAACTCTCTGAAATCAATCATCAGACTTCAACCAACGCTCTTTTGGCTACAGACACAACAGGGACAAGCGTCTCAAACACCTCTAGCTCTACACCAAGCAGGAGGTAAGTATTCTTCTACCCTTTTTATCATTTCAATAATTTAGAATGTATTTAGAATGAATAAGTAATTAGCTTCTTTTCATTACTTCTAAGTATTATCAACCAGACTCAGCTATCAACTAGACCTGACCTAACTTCTTCCTAAAAAGGCTGAGAAGGCTTCCTCATACCCTTACCCCTTTTGACACCTTGTCCTCTCCATCTGACCCTATCCACTGCCCTACATCCTTGCACAGACCCCTTAAGCCCACAGAGTCCCTCTATCGACCATATATTTTCTCTGAGACCCGTCTAAAGACTACTGTCCCCACCGACGTCGATAGACTAATCGACGTCAGCAGCTTTAACTAACCAACACTGGCAGAACTACTGACGTCAGCAACTGTGGCAGACTGATAGCAGATAGCAGGTACGCATTGTATTTATTTCTTTTGTTCAGTCTTTCACCATTTATATTTCTAGCAACATTCTCTTTTATCAAAAGTGGACTATCATCCCCCAAGGAAGTCTTTGCGCTTTTGGGACTAGGCTTTGCTTGGCAGTTCACCTTATCTCTATCTAATAATCTTTGTGTTTGAGTCTCTTTTTTCTACAGGTGTCATCCTCCATAGCCAAAGAGGAGCTCCTTCAGTCATCTGGATACGGTGCACAAACCTCATCCGGGTATCATCTAACCCTTGACCATTACTCTAGTTTCTTATTTCTTGTGAATGTGGAAAAGCAAAAATAGTTAGAAACATTCTGGCACGCCCGGTGGGACCCTAAGAGTTTTCCTTGGGTTCATCCTTTTCTTCTAAAAGCAAACTTTTCATATAGGTGCATTAGGTCTCTTCTTGCATCCTTTTCCTCTATCTCTTCCAAAAGACACTATCAACAAAGTTAAAAAGAATCCTTCTTTTTCTTTCTTTTCTGCATCTTAGAGTAGTAAAACTCACACTCTTCAACCTCTTCTCTACTTGTCTACATCTGAACACACATTTCAATTTGGGCTTAAAATATATTGCATCTCATTTCTTCTTGAATGCATATTTAGTCCACTCATCTAGTAACTTAGAACCACATTATGAATAAAGCGTAGTCCACTTATGTTACACAACCTGACCACTTTCACAAATCAGACATCAAAACATACTTGAGACAAGGTCCGACTAGGATTTCATCACCTAGCGGATACCTTACCCTTCCTGGTAATCCTACTTGGACTTCACTACCAAGGGGAGAGCCCACTCTGTTCTCTGGCAGAGTATAAACTCTAGGGGATGTATATACTAGCTAAGTGGCCCAGCTTATCTCTGGGTTCGTGAAGTGAGGGGAGATTGATACTTAGCACCAAGCCACGTACAGAACCTAACACAGACATTGAGCACCAAAACTAACCTAAAACCAACCTTAGACTACTTCTTCTAGGACTCGTTCTAAAAGCCAACTTCTTAAACACACTCTAAGGCATAAGCCAACATGATTCTAAAAGTTTATTCTTAGGATTTAACGTTAGGGTCTGCTTGTCTTCATCTATTTTTCTGTCTCTATCTAATTTTTTGAGTTGGTGAGGTCGCATTCTGAGCTTCAAGAACAACTCAAACTTTCTTCTTTCTTCCAAAAACTTTCAGTATTCTGAAGTTTCTAGAAACATAGTAATCGACATCAGTTTTTCCACCGATGTCAACAACCTATTTTCACCGACATTAGTTATCTGACTGACATCGGCAACCTTTATTCACTGGCATCAATTTTTATATCGATGTCGATCACTGTCAAATCCTTCTTCCAAAGTAGTAGGCTTAAAACCTGACTTTCTTGCTGTTAAACACATCTTCTAGTTTTCTAGAGTTGAAGACACAATCTTTGGAACCTGACCCTTTTTGCCTTGAATGGTTTTGATGCGTAGTCAAACCAAAACTCTTGTTGACCACGCAAGGAAACGACCACTTCTGCCTTCGCCCTCCATATCAAGTCCCCTAATGGAGTGTACTTCAGACACTGAATATTCTCCTATCCAATCAACCCCTGATCAATCTCCAATTCTTCCTGAAGGAGATCAAAATTTTAAGAGATTCCTTGACCATAAAGTCAAGGCTCTCCAACAATATCTCACTAAGAGCCAAATGCGAGACTCTTCAATTCAACCAAGTTCGTCACATTTTTAGAACTTGATTGTCTCAACTCCACACACTCTTACTCCTATAAACACGGGAGTGACTACCTATCCTTTTACCAGTGCCACAATTCAACCACCTCTAGTGGTATCTAGTCAACTTGTGTCCTCTAATTTCATGGCACAAGCCCCTTTGACCTCAACATCAATCCCTATGACGAACTACCAATATGTTGCACCTATACAAGCGCAACCAAGTACATCATACACCCCTCTGACCACCTTCCAAGCACCTTGTAACCTAGGGGGTGCCCCACCTACCAATCTATCAGCTGATCTCATTAAGATGCTGATGGACAAGATGTCTAACCTTGAGACATCCATCTCTGGTTCAAGCAATGTTCTTTCATACGAACAAGTCTGCAGTGAACCCATCCATCCCTTAGTCCCAATCCAACCATATCCCAACTAGTGGGAACTCCCCAAGTTTACTCAGTTTTAGAGTAAGGATGACCCACAACAACATCTATGACTGTTTCGACACGCTTGTTATCTCATAGCACATGACAATGCATTGTTACTACACACGTTCCCCATGTCGCTTTTGGGGGCTGCCCTTGACTAGTATAGCTCTATTCCCAGTCATTCCCTCTTTTCATTCATTCAACTAGCTCAACTTTTCCTTGACCACTTTTCTATCAATATCACCAAAAAGTTCTCCATCACGGACCTATACTCTATCAAACAGTTTGACGATGAATCCATAGCCAATTTTGTTGCCCACTAGAGAGGCTTAATCAACCAGCTCTCCTTTTCTTTACCCCAACCTGAGCTCATCGAGCTCTTTTCATAGGCATGTGCCAAACATATTTCATCTACTTTATGGGTCCAAACATTCTGCACATTTGATGAAGCTTTCACGATGGCTAAAAAGCTTGAACTCTACATGGTCGAAGAGAACAAAGTCACATTACATAGTAAAAATACTAACGCAAAATCCAATGACCCCTCTGTGTCTAAACCAACTTCTTCATATTCCAAGTCTAAGGAATCGACAAATGCTGTGGTCCTTAGGCCATCATCTTCGACAACAACTAACTAATCTCAGCCTTCCACATCAGACTACATCACCAAACAATTCCAACAACGGTATATGCAGCGTCAATATACTCCTATAGGAGAATCATACACTTCCATTTTAGATAAACTTGTCAAATAGGGGGTCCTCAATCTCCCTCAAATTCAACCACCTCAATTCGACCCCTCAAAACCTATCCCTACATGGTACAGGGAAAATGACTTTTGTCATTACCACCGTGTCTAGGGCCATGACATCAACAACTATAAGACTCTCAAAAACATCATTCAAGACATGCTTGATAAAGGTGACCTCGTCTTGGACAACCCAAATGTGCCACCCAATCAAAGCATAGACATCTTCAAACAACCCTTTCCTAACCATCCTCCTAGCCAAAATAATGTGCAGACCATGGCTGATGACTCTCAAGAGCGTAATATACGCATAGTCAACACGGTCTTACTACTTATGCCTAACCAACCTCTCTCACAGTCTGAAGAGGTTAGCCCACCCATTAGTCCATCACAGGGGGACAAACCTTCTACTCCCATTTGTTCTCCATCAACCTCTCCCATATTGGAGGATGCCTTGACGACTCCAACACCAGCTGCCTCGCCTTCATCCTTATCAACAATGGGGGATCATACCTTCCCCGCTACTCGACCACACACCAAAGCCATCACCATTCCCACGCTCTGCCCTCTCAAAAAACCATAATCTCCAATCCCTTCTCCACCGAGAGAGGAACTCACCACCTCACCTATTTTGATCGAAGAAGATCTGGTGAGGGTAGACTTGAACCTTGCCTCGTGCAATAGTATGCCTCACACCCAACAAAAGAAGGCTACTAAACCACATCGGAGAACTTTTCTCCCACCATCACCATTGCCTTTTATTTTGGGCCCACACCAGTCCACTTTAATAGGAGTGTTTCCTACTCTGACACCCAACAAAAACAAATCATCTCCATCACAACCAATACCCAACAAAAACATACCTCCGTCAAAACATCCAATGCCTCCTACCATGAAAGTCTCATCTACACATCTGACCACACCGCCAAACAAAAGGATGGTACAAAACACTCCCTCAACAGCTTCTAAATAGAAGGTCAACTTTTACTGCAACACAATGTGTAGACCCATTAACAGGTTCTTATACCTTGCTATTACACCAATTGTTACAATCCTCTAACATCACTCTTTCACCGATTAAACCATTTCAACCTCTCAGACCAAAACCATCTTGGTTCAATGACACTAAAATTTTCCAATATCATCGCACACCTGGGCATGACACTAAAAATTATTGTGCCCTTAAGGTTGCCATCCACCAATTCATCAATAAAGACACCCCTCTTATTAAGAATACTGTCAATAATGTCTCCCAAACATTTTCACTGTCCCACTCATCAACTTTTGGATCAAGGCCATCTTGGTTTGACAACACTAAATTTTGTGCGTATCATCGCACCCTTGGACATGACACTGAGCGTTGTTGCGCTCTTAAAGCTATCATTCATCACCATCTCAAAAAGGACACCCTTTTCATTAAGGATCCTTTTGACCACCCTTTCAACAAACCATCGACACCATCCCAGGCCTCTCAAACATCCTCACCTAAATTGGGATCCCAATGCAACACTGTGGTTCCCCTACCCCCTTCAACCCCATTATTTGAAATCAACACCATCAATGTGGCCAATAGGTAACAAACCATGTAGGATAAAGGGAAAGAGAAGGTTTCTCTCCCTCGAACATATCCTTTCATCAACCTCCCTCAACCATCCAAACCCAAGGCTTCAATCTTGGGCACATCTCGACCAATTTTTTCGACACCAATTCATGACCCCATGGTGAAACACCTTCACCAAACTTATGTGAAGACATCTTTGTATGACCTCATCCAAAGCTCTCCACAACATCGACAAGCCTTAATCAAAGCCTTATAGGTAGTGGAAGTCCAACCTAAAGACTCCTAACCACTAGCTGCCTTAGTCCAACCATTTCTCAAACATTCTCCTCATCACCAAAATAACTGGAGGAATTTGACTCTATATTGACTATATCAAACCTCGACCAAACATCAACCAATATTTTAATCATGACCTCAACCAAGCATCGACCAAGCCTCGACTAAGCATTAACCAGACATTGACCAAACATCGACCAAGCATCGACCAGACATCGACCAAGCCTCGACCAATCATCGACCAAATATCAACATCAACCAAGCGTCGACCAAGCATTAACCAACCATCAATCAACCAAGCATCGACCAAACATCAACCAACTTCTTAATCATCTCTAACATGTGACCAATATGGAAAGAAGCAAATGAGACAAGTTTGCTCCTAATTGGCTCAGACCTTACATCATCACACACAAGTATGGGTCAGGGACTTATTGTCCGTCTTCTCTCGAAGGCCGACTAGAACCTGAGCCTCTTAATGCCTTGCATCTGCGACCATTTTACTATTAGTCACGTACTCATTCACTTGACATTTAACTTGAGCTCATCCCTTGAGCAACCCTTGTCCTCTTAATCCTCATCCCTTTCAACCCTATTCCCCTAAGCAAACCTCTGTAACCCTTTTATAAAGTATGAATTCTTTGTCCTAATAAAAGGGAGCCCTTAAACTTCTATAGTCTTGTCCATGACTCAAATTCTATCAAAAATAAGTCAAGATGTAAAAATATCAAAAGGTCATAAAAACTAAAGGCAGATTGCTCCCTCGAAGGACAGCTGTACTATCATTGTTGTAACTAATAGACTGCTCCCTCGAAAGACATCTATTCAAAACTCTCAAATATATATAAAGCAAAAATATAGACCACTCCCTCAAAGGATGGCTATGACTAAAATCTTGCTACAAACATCACTTTCTTAGAAGCTTCCCACATCGATCAGCTTCATAAATGACCACAAAACAAAATGACATCCCTATGTAGATTTCCCGCATTGATCATCAGTCTGCAAAAAAAAAAAAAAGGGGTCATGGACTTGACTTGTAGTCATTTTTTGGGTCTCCTATAAAAAGGGGCAAAGTTATCCCTACTCAAAAGGGTTACCCTCTCCTCACATATCACATCACCTACTCAAGGGATTTTGATCTCATTTTAATGTCAAAGTGATTTGCTTACTTCTCTAACACAACCAATGGTCAATGACGTAATGCATGAATGGGGATTTTGTTTCTAAAAACCTCCTACCTATGCTATCATTATGGTCCTTGTCAATGAAAGGGCAAAAATGCCTTTCACTTCCTTCATACCTTTGGTCACATTCAACCAAATCATTTACCAACCACACCAAACCAACCAAACCATTTTCAGACCACCAACATTATCATATCCTATTCACACTAGTTTCTATGGAAACCAATACACATGGAAACTTTCGATCACCCAATTTATGTTAAGCATAAACCATTACTTGTTGATGCATAAATTGACTCAGTTAATTTTTAGCATACATCCATCACCGATATGGACACTTGCTAGGGATGAAAGACCACTTAACAAATGTTACCGAATACACTATTACATAATATGGAAAAGGCTGTAACATCATCTTACCCTCATCATTTATCACCTGACCAAACTAACCTATCAATCAGTCTGAACTACATTGGCCTGAGGCCCTAACAATAGGGGCTATGTAGGTAGCACTCAGATGACATGACATTTTCTAGGGTTAGCTCGGCCACATCCATTTGTTCGTCTACTTGATGGCTAAACCATTCTTCCTTTAACCACGACTTAACCTCGTCCAACCCACATCCATAACTGACCCTCTTCCTCCCTTTTTGGGAGAACTACATTAGCTTGAGGCCCTAACAATAGGGGTTATGTAGGTAGCACTCAATTGACATGGGGTCTTCTGAGGTTAGCTCAGCCATTCCTTTGTCCGTCCTCAACTAATGACCTTGGAGATCACGCCTATCTCCTCAGACCATGACCACTTCCAAGACAACTTTGCCTTGGTTGTTTTTTGCCTTTGCTACCTCATGACTAGTTATCAAATTGTCCATGACCCCCACAAGTATTGGATCACGCTCCAATTGATCCCCACTACTTGTGGTCTTTTTCGTGTTTTCCAAGAGCACTTCCTAAGCCCAAGATACTTGGCATGCGATGACCATTAGAGCTACAGCTTGAATCGTTTAACCCAATCAGCTACGACTACATGCTGGGGCCCAATTATTTCACTTTTAGCAATCTTTGACCTTTGACCATGAAAATTTGACCTACCTATTGCGTGGAGTGGTATACGTGTAATCCCACCCTTTTACAGTGTTCACACTCAACCCTTCATCTTATCCACCCATCTCTCTATCAAATCGACACTCAATCTCCGGTTCCCTTTCCTCGACTCCCGCTTTGAGGGGGAACACCTCATCCCATACCTGGGGCAACCAACTCCTATTTTTGTCTTGCAGTTCATCAAGAACAACCAACAAGACAAAAAGGGGCAAATGTAGACACCAAAATCATGTCTATCCCTTGGTCATCCTCCCCCTTGGTCTCCTTGGTCCACCTTCTAAACATTCCTAACCCACACACTTATTAATTTAAAATAAATTAACTATTCTAAATTAATAACCCCCTTGACACATCACCCATGCCACCTCACCCCCCCTTGGATACCTTTCCTTGGGTGCCTCCCTCACCCCATGCCAAATCTTAATTACTTAAACCCCATTTCATTCCTCCCACTAACCTCTCGCACTCATTTAATCCACCTTGGGACCATTTTTCAATAATAGCTGTACTCAGCAGTTGGAAGAATGGACAAAAGGCTTAAAATAGCCTTTTTTCCACTCTTCTAGCTGCTGACATCGGTTACCAGTTGGCCAACGCTGGCAGAATCACCGACGTCAGTTTCTTAAGACAGGCCCAAAGGCAAATTCTGGACTCCTCTCCAAATCTCTGCTGAATCCTCCCTGGCTCCTTCTTGAATCACGGACCCAGAATTTGACCTCTCTTCCTCTCTCAGCTCTCAGAATTGGGGCAACCAACTCCTATTTTTGTCTTGCAGTTCATCAAGAACAACCAACAAGACAAAAAGGGGAAAATGTAGACACCAAAATCGTGTCTATTCCTTGATCGTCCTCCCCCTTAGTCTCCTTGCTCCACCCAATAAACATTCCTAACCCACACACTTATTAATTTAAACTAAATTAACTATTTAAAATTAATAACCCCCTTGACACATCATCCCATGCCAAATCTTAATCACTTAAACCCCATTTCATCCTTCCCACTAACCTCTCGCGCTCATTTAATCTGCCTTGGGACCATTTTTCAATAGCAGCTATACTCAGTAGTTGGAAGAATAGATAAAAGGCTTAAAATAGCCTTTTTTCCACTCTTATAGTTGCCGACATTGGTTACCAGTCAGTCGACGCCGGTGGGATCACTGACATCAATTTCTTAAGACAGGCCCGAAGGCAAATTCTAAAACCCCTCTCTAAATCTCTACTGAATCCTCCCTGGCTCCTTCCTGAATCACAGACTCAAAATTCAACCTCTCTTCCTCTCTCAGCTCTCAGACTTAGACATCAACAAGAACTCTCTAAAGTCAATCATTAGACTTCAACCAATGCTCTTTTAGCTACAGACATAACAGGGACAAGCGTCTCAAAAACTTCTGGCTCTGCACCAAGTAGGAGGTAAGTATTCTTTTGCCCTTTTTATCATTTCAATAATTTAGAATGTATTTAGAATGAATAAGCAATTAGCTTCTTTTCATTACTTCTAAGTATTATCAACCAAACTCAGCTATCAACCAGACCTGACCTGATTTCTTCCTAAAAAAGTTGAGAAGGCTTCCTTATACCCTTACCCCTTTTGACACCCTGTCCTCTCCATCTGACTCTATCCACTGCCCTGCATCCTTGCACGGACACCTTAAGCCCACAGAGTCTCTCTGTCGACCATAGATTTTCTCTGAGACCCGTCCAAAGACTACTACCCCTACCAATGTCAGCAGACTAACTGACATCGACAGCTTCAACTAACTGACGCCAGTAAAACTACTGACATCGGTGACTGTGGCAGACCGACAATAGATAGTAGGTATGCATTGTCTTTATTTATTTTGTTCAGTCTTTCACCATTTATCTTTCTAGCAACATTCTCTTTTATCAAAAGTGGACTGTCATTCCCCAAAGAAGTCTTTGCACTTTTGGGACTGGGCTTTGCTTAGTAGTCCACCTTATCTCTATCTAACAATCTCTGTGTTTGAGTCTCTTTCTTCTACAAGTTTCATCCTCCATAGCCAAAGAGGAGCTCCTTCAGTTGTTTGGATATGGTGCATAGACCTCATCTGGGTATCATCTAACCCTTGACCATTACTCTAGTTTCTTATTTCTTGTGAATGTGGAAAAGCAAAAATAGTTAGAAACATTTACCTGATAACCAACCCTCTAACTGTGAATTTCTTGATGAGTCTATCACCATGCTATCCACCAATGACATCCCTTATCAAATGATAATATTCTTTGATGGATCTAAATGTCAACTCGGTGGGGGTGCGGGGGTCATTCTCATTCCTCACGAGGGTGAGCCCATGCCTCTATCCTTCAAACTTGACTTCAAATGCACTAATAACATGGCTGAGTATGAAACCTTAATTTTGGGGCTTTAAACTACCATTTGCTTAGGCATTAAGACAATCAATATCTTTGGCAACTTGCAACTAGTCGTTAATCAAATTAACGATTCATATCTTTGTAAAAACAAAGTTTTACAATGCTATAAACACTGTGTTGACACATGGTTAGGGTCTTTCGACTGTTATCTCTTGCAAACTGTTCCTCATTCTATGAATAAGTTTGATGACACTATGACTTCTCTCACCTCACACATCCCATCTTCATCTGCTTCCTCAAGAATCTATGTCACGGTACAATGTTTGGCATTTCCCTCATATATCTCAACTGACATCAACTTTGTTGGCAATATCGACTCTAGTCCACACGATGTTTGGTATAAACAACTTGTTGACTACTTGACTTATTCCATCATTCCTCTTGACCTCTCTAATAATGGACGATGGGCTTTTATCAAGAGTATTGCTCGATACACCATGCTAGGGGGTCTTCTTTACAAATGAGGTTCGACGGTCTCCTTCTCTGATGCCTAACCTCCACTGAGACATCTCATGCCATCAAGTAAGTCCATGATGGGATTTATGGAAGACATTTCAGTGGTAACTCAGTGGCCAAGCGCATCCTCTGCCTGGGCTATTATTGGCCCACTCTTAACCAAGACTGCAGTGACTATGTTTGGTGTTGTATCAAATGTCAGCAACATGCTAACTTACTTCACGTCCCTAGCCATGCTTTACAAGTTGCTAAGTATTTTTGGCCCTTTTCATAATGGGGCTTAGATCTAATTGGTGAGATTAACCCTCATTCATCTCTCTGACATCAATCTATTATCATAGTGACTGAATATTTCACTAAATGGGTGGAAGTTGTTCCCCTCATCTCCACTAAAGTTGACAAAATCATCGACTTCATTAACCACCACATCATCTATCATTTTAGTGTACCTCACAAGATAATCACCGATAACAACAAATCTTTCAAAAAACAAAACTGTCCAGAAGCTTTGCGATGCTTTTGGCATCAAACTCAGCTTCTCATCGCCTTACTATCCACAAGCAAATGGACAGGCAGAGGCTTCTAACAAAATCCTAACTAAAATCCTAATGAAGGTGGTCAATGACACTGGAAAGGATTGGCACACTCACATTCCCTTCACTTTGTGGGCGTACCGCACTAGCATCCAAACCCCTACAGGTGCTATACCTTTCTCCTTAGTGTATGGAACTGAGGCCGTCTTGCCTCTTGAAGTATAAATACCTTCTCTTCACATCTCCTTGCACGACATACTCTCTAACAATGAATTTCATCAAGATCAATTAACACAACTCGAGTTACTCAATGAATATCATCTTGCCGCTTTTAATCATCTTCATATCTACCAAGATCGCATCAAGCATGCCTATAACAAAAATCTGAAAGAGCGAGATTTCAAAATCAGAGATCTCATCCTTAAAAAAAATGAACACATGACCAATATGAAAAGAAGCAAACGAGGCAAGTTTTCTCCTAATTGGCACGGACCTTATATAATAACGCACAAGTATGGATCAGGCACTTATCAGTTGTCTTCTCTCAAAGGTTGGGCAGAACCTGAGCCCCTTAATGCCTTGCATCTGTGACCATTCTACTGTTAACCAAGTAATCATTCACTTGATGTTTAACTTGAGCTCGTCCCTTGATCAACCCCCATCTTCCTCATTCCTATTCCTTTCAACCCTTTTTTCCTACAAAAAATTAGTTAACCCTTTTTTAAGCATTAATGCTTTGTCGTAATAAAAGGGAAACCCCTAAAACTCTATAGTCTAGTCCATGACTAAAAGTTCAGTCAACAAAAAAAAAAACATAAAACTGGGATGCCTAACAAAATATTAAAAGGTCATAAACTATAAATGTAGACTACTCCCTCGAAGGCCAGCTACATTATTGCTATAATTAATAGACTGCTCCCTTGAAGGACAACTATTCAAATAAATCAAAACATACAAAGCAAACTATAGACCACTCCCTCGAAGGATGGCTATGCCCAAATTTTGCTACAAAAATAGCACCCTCTCAGAAGCTTCCCACATTGATCAGCTTCACATGACCACAAAACAAAACAACATCCCCAAGTAGACTTCCCGCATTGATCAATCTACCAAAAAAAAAATTGACTGACAAACTATTAATTCATGGACTTGCCTATAGTCGTTCTCAGGGTCACCTATAAAAGGGGCAAAGTTATCCCTGCTAAAAAGGGTTACGCTATCCTGACATATCACATAATCACACCTATTACCCCAAAATACCTAAGGGATTTTGAGCTCACTTAACGTCAAGTGATTCGGGTACTTCTCTAACAAAAACCAATGGTCAACAACGTAATGCATGAATAGGGCTTTTGTTTGCAAAAATCCTATCTATGCTATCATTATGGTCCTTGTCAATGAAAGAGCAATGTTCCTTTCACTTCTTACACACCTTTGTCACATGCCAGTTTATCTTTTAGGACGCAGTGTCTTAAAACATTTTTCTAAACCACTAACATAACATTATGATTTATTTAATGCCAATACCAATTTGTGTTATATAAATTATCATAGCCCATTCACATTAGTTTCTATGGAAAACAATACACATGGAAACTATCAACCAAACACAATTTATGTCAAGCATATACCATCACCAATATGGAAACCTGTTGAAGCATAAATAAACTCATTTCATTTTTAGCATACACTATCACCAATATCAAAGATTGCTAAGGATGAAAAAGCACATAACCTATGTTACAACATACACCATTACACAATATGGAAAAGGCTATAACATCATCATACATTCATCATTTCAAGCATGTACCATCAAACATATGGGAAATGCTAAAAACACTAACATAACCAAAACAACTAACACACAGTCACATCCATAACATGTCAATATCTCAAAAATCTCATATATATATAACTGTCAAATGAAGGTATACATCAAAAATATCTACAATAGTACACCATATATATGTGCCTCTCTCAAAATGTATGTACATCTCGTGTCAACAACTCAGAGGCTGGTATACATATACAACTAAATACAAACACCTCAAGGCTGTGGTGGTGGTCATGGTTGTGAAGACGCCAAATCATCTCCACTCTTTGACCGTCACTGTCTCTGATAACTAAAGGTAGTAGCATGTGATACAAATCACTGCTGAGCTAACATCTTAGAATACCACTAGATCTGTGGATACTCCCTGATGGCACCCTCATATTATGCAATCTCATCCAATGCAGTATTGTACCTAGATATAGGTATAGTCTGCGATGGACCCATCGATCCTGATGCCATGCCATATAAAGAACTCTGTGGTGGTGGCTAAACTAGCTACTACATTGGCTATTGTGGTGGTGGCTAAATAGGGCCCTTCCCTCCAAAACCCTACCTTGCTAACACTTATGCCTGAGCTATAGCCAACTGCCTCTACAAAGTAGTAACTTGCCCTATTAGGGCAGCCACCTATGCCGTCAAAATTGTCACCTATCCCTAAAGCACTGCCACCTATCCCTAAAGAACTACCACCTGTGCTCATGCTACATCTCTCTCCTAGATGGCAACATCCCTCTCTCTGTTAACCACCTACAGATTAGGAGGTGGTCCCCTCTGAATCCTTGCATAGTGACCTACCCACCAAGTTGAGTAGGCCACTGTACACCCCAGATCTACCACCCCTGGACCTACGGGTATCTCCTCAAAATCTAGCCATTCTATCTCCTCTAGTATGGGAGGGGCACCTCAATATCATCCCATCTGTACTATGGGAAAGCAGGTGGCACATCATGTAAAATCCTGTATTGGCACCACACTCTCTCAACAGGAACTCTCTTGAGCTTGCCAGCTCACTTGCTCCTCACCCATCACAGGCTTTACACCCCTACTAGCTACTCTACCTGATCTCTAAATGTTGGATATACCAAGTATGGCCTCCAAATGATATCCACTGGGATTAGGGCATCTAGTACCCCCTATAATAATCAATATCCTAGACAATGGCATCCAAATGTGTTTGCACCATGACCTCTCACCATCACCTAAAACCAACTCTGAAGCCAGCCTAGATCGCTACTAAGAGGCCAAGAGGTCATGTCATTATGATATGCTCATACACCTAATATTACAGGAGGTGGCCCACACACAAGCTGTACTGCTGCCACTGGCTGATCCCCTATAGCTCCCTGTATAACTAGGCTAAAAACACTGGAGCCCATGCAAAAATTGTCTACTCCCCTACCATGTCTGCCAACACCCCGGTCATCGAGATCAAGAATCTCCCTCCCTCTACATCAGGAAGGGCATATACAGTGATGCTAATCATCATTAAGATGGCTAGTTGATGCTCATCCTCATTTTCAGCATAAATCGACTCATAGGCAAAACTTGCTGAATGGTAGGTTGCCTCAGTAGGATGCTCCCCAAATAGTATAACCATATGAATGTCATGCTCTTCTCTCGAGCATGCATATACATCTGCCCTGTGTATCAGCAACTACAAAATTTGATACACATCCTCTACTGTCATAGTTAACTCTCCAGTCTGCAGGTGAAAGGTGTTTGTGGTATGATCCCACCACTCAATCAATGCCACCATCAAATTGACATCCCTAGCTACTCAACAATATCACCACAACCCACCGAGCCCTATAATGGCCATATGTACCCACTCTTCCCCTGTGATGTCTTGATGCATCTGCATCAACAATGTCAGGAGACAATCTCACAACGTCAATGTCTACCTAGCCTACATCCAACTGACACACATGTAACAATGTTAGCCAACATTATGCAAACAACTAATAACCTCTTTGACTCTTCTTCCCTTTTGGGAGAACTACATTGGCCTAAGGCCCTTAAAATAGGGGCTATATAGGTAGCACTTAGTTGACATGGGGTCTTTTGAGGTTAGCTCAACCATTCACCCATTCGTCTACCTAATGGATCAACTATTTGAACCCTAGGCTCACCGCCTATCTTAAACTTCCACACCTGAGAGTGCATCGGCATGACTTTGGCCCTTTGAATTATCATTTTTAACCTTTCCAAGGACTAAACAACCTTTAATAGGCAATCGACCTCAGTTAGGGTGCCGACGATGGCTCTATCCTAACCAACATTGGCATCAAACTTGCTGACATCGGTGGCTAAAAGTGACCGATGTCGGTCATATTGATCGACATCAATCCCTTTGTCGGCCGACATCGATAGAACCATCAATGTCGGCAGCTAGGGCTTCCCCATTTTACCCCTAAAAACATCCTAAAATACTCCTAAACTTACCTAAAATGCCCTACCTAACCTACCAACCCTTCTAATACCCCTCCCCCCCGATCTATTGCTACAAACTCAAAAAATAACATCAAATTACAAACCACTCACAAATTCAAAAAACACATCCTACCTCATCTCATCGTCACCGCTGAGGTGGTATAATGGGTGCCAATGGTGTTAGTCCTCTTGTAGGGCCTCCTCCAATGTCTGCCATCTCTATCTACCCTGTCTCCTCAATCCAATCACTGGTGGCCCACAACGCTCCCAATCACTCACCAACCCTCCAATACCCACCAACACTCCTCACCACTCACAAGCTGACACCTAACATTACTGCCACAAACAACTAGAAGTCTCTATCAATCAAAAACTTAGAGCTCTCTTTTTAAACACTTTAAAAGTCACAAATGACTTTTGGTGGGCTGCCAATCCACTTTTGTCAGGTTTGTTAGGCCACTGACATCGACAAATTTGTGCCCTAGGCTACCAACATCGGTCGATGTGTTATCAACATCAGTCGCCTAACCGACATTGGTGACATAAAAAACATAAATCTTCTTTAAAACTACCCAAAATCATGACCAAAAAACCAACCCTAACACTCTAGAAGTCACCTTAGACTTCTCATGGGGCACATTAGAGATCATATACATCTCCCTAACTACAACAAACAACACTTGAGATCACTTATATCTTAGCCCAACTTGACAAATGACCTCGGAGATTGCACCTATCTCCTTAGACCACGACCACTTTCGAGACGACTTTGCCTTGGTTGTTTTGCTTACATATGCTACCTCATGAATAGTTAGCAAATTGTCCACGACCCTCACACCTATTGTCAAATCGTGACCAAGTTGATCTCTAATATCTGTGACATTTTTGTGTTTTCCAGGAGCACTTCCTAGCCTAGATACTTGGAACATGATGACCATTAGAGCTACCACTTTGATCGATCTAACCCAATCAGCTACCACTAATAAGCTGGGGACTGATTACTTTGATTTTAGTCCTCCTCAAACATTGGGGCTACAACTTTGATTGTTTTAACCCAATCAGCTACCACTAATAAGCTGGGGACTGGTTACTTTGATTTTAGTCCTCTTTGACCTTGCCTATGACAATTTGACCTGCCTATCAAGTGAAGTGGTATACGTATAATTTCAACTATTGCAACATTCACACTCTAACCTCACCCTACCCATCCACTACCTATCAAATCAGCACCCAATTTTGGATTACCTTCTCTTGACTCCCACTTTGAGGGGGAATACCTCATCCCATACTTAGGGCAACTTACATCTATTTTTGTCTTGCAATTCATCAGAACAAACCACAAGACAAAAAGGGGCAAATGTAGACACCAATATCGTGTCAACCCCCCTGGTCCCCTTCTAAATGTTAACACTCCTAACCCACACCTTATTAATTTAAAAACTACTTATTCTAAATTAATTACCACACCACGACACCTCACCTAAACACCTCGCCCTAAGACCATTTCTTAGCCTATGAATCAACCTAAGACTAAGTCCTCCAAGTCCTAGCTACCCATGACCTATTCTCACTCCATCTTAACTCCCTAACCAACTCTCGTGCCTCATAAGCCCATGTTTTGACCATTATCCAATAGAAAAGGCGCTTGGCAAGTGGAGAAATGGGCAAAAAGCTAAAAATAGCTCTTTTACCTATTCTCTCTCTACCGACATCGATCAACCCTCGGTCGACGCTGGTAGAATTACTGACATCGATTACATAAGCTAAGCTCTAAACATTGAGCTCCCCAATCTTCTCAACATTTGCACGCACATTCTGATTCAAGCACCATAACTCGACTATCATTCTCCTGGCTACTGAAGCTCTGCACAAGTCATTTAAGAGACTGGATTGAAATATTGTATGAGGACCTCAACATTAGCCACAATGGGAATAAGCATTCTGACACCTCTAGTTCTTCACCTAATAGAGCTAAGTATTTTGATTCTTATTTTAGTATTTTAGGATATATTGTTAATTACTTTCCATTTGATATTTCTAAATACTGTTGAGAGGCCTGAATTCTTTCGTGGAGGGGCTGAAAGGCCTTCCCCTTATTCTCACCCTCTTTCACACCTATCCTTTACCTTAACTTTCCTTAGACATCATTCACCTTACCGCAACCCTAAATCAACCTCTAAATTCCCATAAACTCTTCTATCCATCACAGAAATATTCTAAAACCTATCTAAGGCCAACAACCCCTACCGACATCGGCAAAAAAACTGACATCGGCACCTTTTACCCACCGACCTTGGCAGACCAACTAACGTCAGCGACTATGTTCTGAAATAACTAACCAAAAAAACCTATCAAAATAGCCCATAGACCAAACAAAACCTTTGGCCAGCATTCTATAACATTCTAAGACTACAGAGAATAGGTACACAACATTCTACCTTTCCATTTCTTTAAGTCTTTTATCATTTCTTTTTATGCAACATTTTTATCTTTAAACAGTGGACTGTCATCCCTTAGGGAGCTTTACACTTCCGAGATTGAGCGCGTGGCTTGGCAGTCCACCATATCCTCTTTTAACATCTTCTTTGTTTAAGTTTCTTTCTTACTGTAGGTGTTTCCTCCATAGCCAAAGAGGAGCTCCCATAAAGCTTCGATACGGTGCGCACTAAATCTGTGTAACATCAAACCCAGACCTTCTTAACCTTAGTTTCTTTCTTCTGAATGCAATTAGTGAAAATATAGAGAAACAATATGCTAGTTTTAGTATGATTTGGAGTGCATGTACTTGAGCGGGTCACTATTAGTTATGACAAAAATTTTATGGTTAAGAAGGTAGTGGTGAAGTTTGGTGGCTACGAAGACTAGAGCCAATCGCATTTTGTTGATATGTGTGTACTAAGTCTTATACTCGATGAGTGTGTGGCTAATGTAATAGACAAATTTTTATTTGCATTATTCATCCCAATGTGAAAGCATTAATCCTAAGGGATGGTTAGTGGTAGAGATATAAATGTATAAAACTTGGTCATCTTTAGGAGGTGTTGAGGATAGGTGGAGATAGAAGGTATTATTTGAATGCATCAAAAGCCTTTTGAAAATTAACATTCCACTTAAAATATATGCCCTTTTTCAAGAGGTGGTGGAAGGGTTAACATCGATCAGAGAGATGGGAGATGAAGCAGTGAATGGATTGAAGCTTCCCCTGCAAAATATGGAGTTGCTTAAGATTGTTTAAAGGTAACATCTTGAGGATGGCTTTGATCTTGGCTGAGTCAACCTTGATTCTTTGAAGGGAAATGATGAAGCCTAGAAGTTTCCCTGATAATATCCCAAAAATAATTTCTTAGGATTGAGGTGGAAATGATAATCGATAAGTCGCTAAAGGATAATCTTGAGAATGGTTAAGTGGTTTTAGTAAAGTTTGGACTTTTTGAGATGGTCATCCATATAGTCTTTGATGATTATATGAATAAAGTCATGGAAAATATAGGTCATGACACATTGGTAGGTTGAAACAACATTCTTAACATAGTGTAGACACCGAAATTGTGTCTACCCCCTAGGTTGTCTTCCCCCCTTGGCCCCTTTGGTCTATTTCCTAACACTTGTCCTAAGCCCCCTCAATTTTAAATCAAAATAAATCAAATATTTTAAATTGATGGCCCCCTTTCTACCTCACCCATGCCACCTTAGATCCCCTCCTTGGATGCCTCCACCTCTCTCCTAGCCTTTATTACCCAAATCCTCTCTTAATTCTTCCTCCCGCGTCCATTTATGCCCTCCTCAACCGTTTTCCCACGGCCTTTTGACCTGGCAGTGTGCAAGAATGGACAGAGGCTAATTTTAGCCTCTGTCTCCATTCTTCTGCCATCGACATCGGTCATTATTCAACCGATGTCGGTGGTTCTGCCGGCGTCGATTGTCTTCAGAACCATTTTTATCAACTGTTCTCCCCCCGACGAATGTGAACTCTTTGGACGCTTGGCATTTGAATTCTCTCTCTCTCCCTCTCGCACAACAAATAACATCAGCTACAAATACTCTATAGGATAGCTCCAGATTGTGAGATAAAAGGCATTTATAGGTCCTTCAATAGCCCCAACAATAGGTTTCCTCCATTCTTCCTTCAGCAAGTAGGAGGTAAGCACTTTCTTGTTTTTATTTCATTTCTTATTTGAATTCATCTGCTAATCCAGCCCATTGCCCACAACCTTCCCTATCCTTCCCTAAGAGGCTGAAAGGCCTTCTCAAATCCCTATCTTTGTCTTCCCCTTTTTGCCTCTGTCACCCATTCAATCCATTTCCAGACAACACCCTTAGTTCAATTAGTCCTTCTGATCCCCAAACAGTCCTTCTGACCCCCAGACAGGCTCCCTAACCCTCAGCAAAACCTCAGACCACTCTATAGACCAAAACCTAGTCCTAAAAATTGTCCCAGGCCATCACCCCGACTGACCTCGACCATTTTCCCTATCGATGTTGGCAGCCTGACCGACGTCGACGACCTTCCTTTACCAATGCCGACAGAACCACCGATGTCAGTGACTATGCAAAGCAAATTGCTGCATATCAGGTATGCATTTGCTTTTTATTTCCTTCATTTAGTCTTTTATCATCTCTATTTCTATCAACATTCTATTTTTAGTAGTGGACTGTCATCCTCCAAGAAGTCTTTGCACTTCTAGGACCAAGCTTCTATTTGGCAATCCACTTTCTAGTCATCTAACAATTTTTGTGTTTTAGTCTCTTTCTCTTTCAGGCGTCATCCTCCACAACCAAAGAGGAGTTCCTGCTATCGTCTGAATCTGGTGTGCAAGTCCATAATCTGGGTATGTACAAACCCTCATCCTTTCTTCTTAGCTTCTCATTTTTCCTTTCTTGAATGTGAAAAGTGAAATCTCGTATAAAAACATTCTGGCACGCCCGGTGGAACCCTAGGGTCTTTCTTGGTTTCTTTTCTTTTTGTTCATATAGGTGCATTAGGTTTCTCCTTTTCACCTTTTTCTTCTATCTTCCAAAAGACATCATAAGCAGGATTAAAAAGAACTCTTCTTTCTTTTCTTGCATCTTAGACTAGTCAAAAGTCATACTCTTCAACCCTTTCTCAACTTGTTTTCATTCGAACTAACATTTTGACTTGGGCTTAAAACACATTGCATTTCATTTCTGCTTGCTTGCATTTCTTAGTCCACATCTAGTAATTAACAACCGCATCATGAATTAATCGTAGTCCAATTTATGTTACACAACCAAATCACTTGCACAAATCAAACATCAAAACTTACCTGAGACAAGGCCCGACTGGGATTTCATCACCCAGTGGATACCTTACCCATCCCAACAATCCCACTTGGATTTCATCACCAAGGGGAAAGCCCACTCTATTCTCTGGTAGAGGATAATCTCTAGGGAAAGTATATTTTGGCTAAGCAAAACCAGCTTATCACTGGGCTCGTGAAGTGAGGGGAGCTTGCTCCTTAGCACCAGGCCATGTACGGAACCTAACACAGACTCTTGAGTGACTAAACAAACCTGAAACCATCCATAGACTACTTCTTCTAGGACCCGTCTCAAAAGCCAATCTTCTTAAACACATTCTAAGGCATAAGCCACCACGAGCTTAATAATTTATTCCTAGGGACTTAATGCTTAGGATCTGCTTGTGTTCTTCATCTTTTTTGTTCTTATCTACTTGTTTGAGCTAGTGAAGACGTTCTTCTTCCTTTTTTCCAAAAAATCTCAAATCTTTTGGGTTTTTGGAAAACACAGTCACTGACATCAGTTTTACCACCGACGTCGGCAACCTTCCCTCGCTGGCATCGGTTATTTGACCGACGTCAACCATATTTTCTCACTAGCATCAGTTTTTCAATCGACGTCAATCACTATCACAGTCCTTTTTTTTTCGAAACAACAGCCCTAAAACTTGACCCTTTTTTTGCCAAAACCACATTCTGAGTTTCTGAAGTTGAAAAAACACAGTTTTTGGAACCTGACCCTTGTCTTGAATGGTTTTGATATGCAGTCAAACCAAGGATTTTCTTGACCACGTGAGACATCAACCGCTTCCGCCTTCCCCATCCATAACCAGTCTTATAATGGAGTTCCACTCGGAGACCGAAAGAACTCCTACTCGACCGACCCCGACTCAGTCTCCCATTATCCCCGAAGGGGACCAAGACTTTGAAAGATTCTTGGACCTTAACGGCAAATCCCTTCAACATTATCTCATGCAAAGCCGAACGCGAGACTCCTTAGGCAACCCAATTTATGGGATGCTGACTTCCTTAGTCGAGACAATGATCACATCAACAGCATCCACAATTCAACCTATAGACAATCAAGCCAACACCTCGACTAATAACCTGACCGTGTCCTACCTTCAAAATTTAGCCTCTCCTTTTAGACCTACCTCCATGGGGGTTTTGGCACCCCCTCAACCTCAAACTAATCAACCAAATCCTACACCTTTCCAAAACCTAGTGGTCTCTATCCCCCCTACTCTTGCACCTATCAACACAAGAGTAACTGCCTACCCTTCAACAAGTGTGGCCACCCCTCAACCACCTTTGACGGCCCTTATCCAATTTGTGCCTACCAACCCCATAACACAAGTGCCCTTGGCTTCAACATCTGCCCTGATGACTAGCTACCCATATGTTGTGCCTACATAAGCACAACCAACCATGTCATATGCCCCTCTCAATACATTCCAAGCGCCTTACAACCTAGGGGGTGCTATACCTGCCAATCCGTCAGTTGACATAATCAAAATGCTGATGGACAAAATGTCTAGTCTTGAGACCTCTATTTGTGGTTCACGCAATGCCTTCTCATATGAGCAAATTTGCAACAAACCCATCCATCCTTCCATCCCGATCAGGCTGTACCCCAGTCAGTGGGAGCTTCCTAAATTTTCTCATTTTCAGAGCAAGGAAGACCCGCAGTAGCACCTACGAGCATTCAGACATGCTTGCTATCTCATTGCCCATGACGATGCATTACTTCTATGCACATTCCCCATGTCACTCTTTGGTGCTGCTCTTGACTGGTACAGCTCTCTTGCCAACCATTCTCTCTTCACATTCACCCAGTTAGCCCAACTCTTCCTTGACCACTTCTCCATCAATATCACCAAAAAGGTCTCAATCATAGATCTCTATTCTATCCGATAGTTTGAGGATGAATCCATAGCTGATTTTGTTGCTCACTAGAGAGGCCTCATCAATCAGCTCTCCTTTTTCTTGTCCCAACCTGAACTTATCAAACTTTTCTCTCACGCCTGTGCCAAGCATATTTCCTCCACCTTGTGGGTTCAGACCTTCTGCACCTTCGACGAAGCCTTCACGATGGCCTGAAAGCTTGAATTACGTGCCATCGAGGAGAACAAAGTTAAGTTGCAGAGTAAGAACCCCAACTCCAAGACCAATGACTCCTCTTCTAAACCTTCTTCATCTAATCCTAAATCTAAAGCATCAACAAACGCTATAGTCATTAGACCTTCATCCTCTTTGCCTTCAACCAACCAACTTGAGCCATCCACATCCCAAAGCATCACCCGCTAATTCCATCAAAGGTACGTGCAATGACAGTATACTCCACTCAGAGAGTCATACGCATCTATGCTAGACAAACTTGTCAAACAAGGGGTTCTCAATCTCCCCCAAATCTGACCACCTCCATAATTTGATCCCTCATGTGCCATCCCTGCGTGGTATAGGGAAAATGATTTCTACAACTACCACCGTGTTAAAGGCCATGACACGAGAAACTGCAAGACTCTTAAAAACATCATCCAAGACATGCTTGAAAAGGGTGACCTCATCCTCGACAATCTAAATGCGCCACCCAATCAAGGCATAAACATCTTCAAGCAACCATTTCCCAATCATCCTCCTACCCAAATCAATGTGCAGGCTATGACTGATGACACTCACAAACATAACATACGCACAGTCAATACGGTCTTGCCTCTCATCTTTGACCAACCTCTCACATAGACTCAGGAGGTTAGTCAACCCATCAGTCCATCACACGTGGATGAACCTCCTTCTCTGGTTAGTTCTCTGTCAACCTCTCTTATATTGGAGGACGCCTTGACCATACTAGCACCACCAGTCTCACCGTCCTCCTTCTTTCTACCTATGGAGGACCTGACCCTTCCTACTCAACCAAAAGTGAAGGGTGCAATCATTCTTGCCCTTTACCCTCTTGAGGAGCCTCATTCTCCAATTTCTTCTCCACCCAGGGAAGAACCTATCTCTCCTCCATCTCCAACCAAAGACGAACCTGTCATGACTTCATCATGCCTTGGGTCTGAGATTGCTACATCAATCTCATCTTTGGCCCCACAACTATTAGCATCTTCTCAAAGACCCAAATCTCATCCAACATCTTCTCAACCATTTTCTCGATCAGTGAAGAAAATTAGACTTCTCCCTACAAGGAAAGTGGAGCATCAAGTACTGTGGGAGTGACTTAAAGCTCTTCAGCATGCCCGTGCCATCTCATCTCATGCCACCAACCCTCCCATGGCAAAATCTCCCAAGACTTCCAACCAAGACCATACCTCCACTTTTAGGCCTTCCAAACCTCAACCAACCACATCAGGACCAAAACCCTCATCTTCCCCATCAAAGCCAATCAAGTCACTCGGTGTTCACCCTGTCCCTAACCTCACTCATCCGCAAGTGAAGGTGGACTTAGACTAGGCCTCAACCAATAGTAGTCTTCAAACCAAACCAAAGAAGGCTACTAAACTACAGAGGCAAACTCCTTCTCCTCCATCACCATTGCCCTCCATTTTGGGCCCTCATCCTTCGACCCTGATAGGAGTGCTTCCTACTCTGACCTCTAATCAAAACAAGTTGCCTCCTCTGCTTCCTTTGCCTACCACAAGCCTACCCTCTCTGAAAAAGTCAACACCTCTCATGAAGAAAGTGCCATCTCCTCATATGGCCGCACCATCAACCCAAAAGGTGGTACAGAAGCCTCCTTCAACACCGTCCAAGCAAAAGTCACCAGCATCTCACACATCAACAAGCACAAACCCTTTTGTGGGTTCTTATGCCTTGATATTGCATCAAATTTTGCAAACCTCTAGCATAACCCTTCTGCCCATCAAGCCATTCCAACCCCTCAGGTCAAAGCCCTCCTGGTTTGATGATACTAGAATTTGCCTATATCATCATACGCTAGGACATGACACTGAGAATTGCTGTGCCCTCAAGGCCGTCATTCGCTGCTACATGGAGAAAGACACTCTCCTTCTTGAGGACACTATTGACTGACCCCCAACGCCTTCCCATATCCCTCTAACCTCTTCAACCATATTGACATCTCATCAGCAAGCCATGACCCCTTCATCTCCTTCACCCCCTATCTTTGAAATCAATGCCATCCACATAACCACTAGGTCAAAAAAGGACAAGGAAAAAGAAAAATTTGCCATTCCTTAGACCTATCCTTTCATCAAGCTACCTCAACTACCAAAGCTTAAAATATCTATCCTTGACGTGTCTCAACCCTCTTCTTCTTCTTCTTCAGGGGTAATCCATGAATCCATGTTAAAATAGCTTCACCAGACGCCCGTGAAGATGACCCTATATGACCTCATCCAAACCTCACCCCAGCATCACCAAGCTCTGACCCGAGTCTTACAGGTAGTGGAGGTCCAACCTGAGGACCCCCAACCACTCACTGCCCTCATCCACTCATTATCCCCTATTGCCTCTATCACTTTCAGCGATTCTGAAATTCCTACATCTAACACGGAAGATCAGAATGCTGCTCTCTTCATCACTGCCTATGTTGATCAAACCCACATCAAGCGAGTTATGATTGATGGAGGCACCAACATCAACATCATCTCCACTCATGCCTTTAATCAATTAGCCCTCCCCAAGAATTACGTATCCAAAACTGATGCAATCTTGCGATCCTTTAATGACACCACTGCCACAACCATTAGCACAGTCATCCTTCACATTTGCATTGACCCACACACAGTCTCAGAGCTCTTCTATATCATCGAAGGAGAGTTTTAATTTAACATGTTGCTGGGCTAACCCTAGATCTATGCCATGGGTTGTGTCCCCTCTACCCTGCACTTTTATGTGAAATTTGAGCATGACGGGCAAGTCCACACCATTCCTGTCGACCCCTCACCTTTCAAAACTTGTAACACAACCTACCATCCAAATGACGTTCTTATTCCTATCAAGCCATCAATCCCAGTGCCGCCTCCATCCGTGGAAGCTTCGACCAGTTTGCAAACAGTGGTCACCCTCACCCCTCCTCTTCAAGTGACAACCAAAGACCCCATGGAAGACATCTTCCAATGACTTCCACTTGGAGAATATCGCTTGCTCCCCTTAAACATGTTCCAACTCTGCAAGAGTATGGACACCTTCACCACAACCCTAGTTACGACCATCAGATCAGGATGGTCGTGCCTTATGGTCCTCCTCACCTCCAAACCAATCTCATCTATGGGGGGCTCAATCAACCTCCCACTGACAGAAATCCTCTCTCCTCACCTCAGCCATTCACATCAGACTTCTCATTTCTTGGCAACCCCACCTTTGCACACACCTACCTTTACAGGTGTGCATGGAAAGGTTTTGGCTTCGAGCGCTATGAGCAAGGCTCCCATCAGCCCATCAAACCACTCAATGATGACAATGCCAAGAAATGATATGGCTTGGGTTTCCAAGACCCTACTCAAGCTTCTGCAGATCCTTGTCCTGAACCCACCATCGACCAATCTCCTCCAAGCTCGCCTATTCTTCCCTCTTCACCTACAGAGTCGGTGGTTTCCATCCCTCCTAGCTTTTTCAATGCCTAAATTCCATTCGCTTGGGAACCCTGACCTATCAACCAGGTGGGGTATCTAGGTCTCCCTTACTCATCTTCTCTCCATCTCATTTAACTCATTAATCATTCGCATTGGGTGTTAGACATTCTTCCTACCTTAAAATGACTAGGGGGAGTTCGACTTTATACTGACTATCCTAACCTCGATCAAACCTCGATTCGACCTCGACCAAACATTCAACCTAACCATTGACCAAACCTTGAGCAACCATTGACCAAACATCGATCAAGCCTCGACCAAACTTTGACCAAATATCAATCAACCAGGCACCAACCAGACAATCGACCAAACAATAACCAAACATCAACCAGCCAAACAATCCGCCAACATATCAACCAACTTCATGTCCAACATCAATCAGCATGTGACCAATATGAAGCGAAGCAAATGAGATAAATTTGCTCCTAATTGGCTCGAACCTTACATTATAATGCATAAGCATGGACCTGGGACTTATAAGAACTTGAGCCCTTTAATGCGTTGCATCTATGACCATTCTACTGTTAGTCGAGTACTCGTCCTCTTGACATTTAACTTGAGTTCGTCCCTTGAGCAATCCCCATCCTCTTAATCCTCATTCCTTTCAACCTTATTCCCTTAAACAAATCCTCTATAACCCTTTTATGAAGTATGGATGCTTTGTCCTAATAAAAGGGAGCCCATGAACTTTTATAGTCTTGTCGATGACTAAAAATTCTATCAAAAATAAATCAAGATGTCAAAATATCCAAGGTCACCAAATCAAATCAAAAGGTAGACTGCTCCCTCAAAGGACAGCTGTACTATCATTGCTATAGCTAATAGACTATTCCCTCGAAGGACAACTATTCAAAAGACCTCAAATATATAAAGCAAAAATATAGACCACTCCCTCGAAGGATGGATATGACTAAATCTTACTACTCTCAGAAGCTTCCCGCATCGATTAGCTTCACAAATGACCACAAAGAAAAATGACATCTCTATGTGGACTTCCCACATTGATCAGTCTGCTCTCAAAAAAAAAAAAATGGGTCATGGACTTGGCTTGTAATTGTCTCAGGGTCTCCTATACAAAAGGGCAAAGTTATCTCTACTCTAAAATAGGTTACCCTATTCTCCTCCTATCATACACCTGCTCAAGGGACTTCAAGCTCACTTTAATGTCAAAGTGATTTGATTACCACTCTAACACAACCCATGGTCAACGACGTAATGCATGAGTGGGGCTCTTGGTTCTAACAACCCCTATCCATGCCATTATTCTAGTCTTTGTCAATGAAAGGGTGAATTTTCCTTTTACTTTTTCTCTACACTTTGGTCACATTCAATCATTTGTCATTTATCAAATCAGCTCAACCCTCTTTTCAGACCACTCACATAGCCTGTTCACAGTAGTTTTTACGGACACCAATACACATGGAAACTATCGATGACACAATTTATGTTAAGCATAAACCAATACTTGCTGAAACATAAATAGACTCAATTCATTTTTAGCATACATACATCACGAATATGGAAAATTGCTAGGGATGAAAGACCCCTCAACCAATGTTACAGAATACACCATTTGGAAAAGGCTGTAACATCTTTTTCTCCTCATCATTTCAACACATGACCAAACCAATCATTGACCTCTTTGACCCCTTTGCCTAAACTACATTGGTCTGAGGCCCTAAGATAGGGGCTATGTAGGCAGCACTTAGATGACACGACTGTCTCCTGGGGTTAGCTCGACCACCCTCATTTGTTCGTCTACCTGATGGACAAACTATCTTACCTTTGACCATGACTTGACCTCGACCAAGACCATCGACCACTTTGACACCCTTCCTCCCTTTTTGGGAGAACTATATTGGCTTGAGGCCCTAACAACAGGGGCTATGTAGGCAACACTCAATTGACATGGGATCTTTTGGGGTTAGCTCGGCCATTCCTTCATCGCATTTCTTCCATCACATTTTTTTATCACCTGCCAATCACATCACAAACAATCACCTATTTTCATAATCATTAACAAAATCAAAACATCATCATATAATCATTACATATCATCATAAAACATCATCACATCATACCTCAGCATACATCATTAAAACATATTAGAAATGTTGAAAACATTAACATTCAAAACATTTTCTTAACACATCAATAGCCAAAAATCTCATCATATATATCAAAGTTTTTACAATGGTATAATCTGTCTCTCTCTCTCAAAAAAATCAAGTACATCTCACATCAACGGCTCGCAGGCTGGTATATACATAACATCAAAATTTGCCCTCAAGGCTATGGCTGTGGTGATGGTGGCGGTGGCCAGGAAGATGCTGTATCCTCTCCCCCCTCTGATCTGCACTGTCTGCATGAATCTGTAGCAGTCACTTATGACATAGACCACTACCGGCTCAACTCTACCCTCATATCTGAGTATCACTATATCTGAGGAAACCCCCTAATGGCTCCCTCATAATATGTAATCTTATCCAATGCATTATTATATCTAACTATAGATACAGTCTGTAGTGGACCCATCTGACCTACTATCATGCCCTGCACTAAACCCTACAGCTGTGAAAGCCCTGGCTACACTGACACTGACTGTGCTAGCTATTAAACTGGCTACTGGGGTGGATACTGAATCAGACCCTGTCCTGCCAATACCTGTGCCTGGGCTGTGGCCAACTAACCCTGCAAAATAGTGACATGTCTTGTCAAAGCAGCCACTCAACCTGTCAACCCTGCCATTTCCCCCTGTAATCCTATGACCTGGATCTCCAAAATGGTCACTCATCCTCGTGCTACATCCCTCTCTTGGATGGCAGCATCTCTCTCCTATCTAGCAGCATCCCTCTCTTGCCTCACCATATCTCGCTCCCTGATCACTGCCTGTAGATCAAGCTGTGGTCCTGCCTGTATCCCTGCATACTCTCCTACCCACCATGCTGAGTAGGCCTTTGTGCATCCTGGATTTGCTATCCTAGGGCCTGCTGGTAACTCCTCAAAATTTGGTCCCTCTATCTCCTCTGGTAATGGGAGCGACACCTCAATGTCATCCCGTCTATACAGTGGGAAGGTGGGCGGCACATCCTAAAGCAGCCCATACTGGCATCGTAATCTCTCCACTGGCACCCTCTCGAGCTCACTGGCTCACCTACCCCTGACCCATCTCAGGCTCTGTACCCCAACCAACTGCTCTCCCTAGTCTCTAAATGTTGGATACACCAAGTACAGTCTCTAGATGATATCTGTTGGGATCAGGGCCTCCAGTACCCCTCTATAATGGTCAATATCTCTGACCACTCCGTCCACCCGCATTTATGCCATCACCTCATGCCATCACCTAAATTTGACCTTGAAGCTGTCTTGAATTTCCACTACAAGGCTGAGAGGATGAGTAACCACAATATGCTTATATGCCCAATAGTGCAGGAGGTGGCCCACACATAGACTATACCACCATTGCCGACTGATGCCCCACAACTCTTTATATACCTGGGCCAAAAAGATGGGCACCAAGGCAAACACTATCTATTGCTCTATCATCTCTATCAACACTCTGGTCATAGCAACAAGAAACTTGCCTCCCTCTACATCTGGCAGTGTGTAAACTGTGATGCCTATCATCATCAGGACCGCCAGTCGATGGGCATCCTCATTTACAACATATAATGGCTCATAAGCAAAACTCACTGAATGGTAACTCACCTCAGCTACATGCTCACCAAATAATGTCACCATGTGTATATCATGTGCCTCTCTCAAACACGCATATAGGTCTACTTCGTGTATCGGCAGCCGCAAAATCTAGTATACGTCTTCGACTGTCACCATCATCTCTCCCATGGGTAGGTGGAAAGTGTTGGTGGAATGGTCCCACTGCTTGATCAGTGCCACCATTAAGCTCATGTCTCTCACCACTCTATAGTAGTGCCATAGCCTGCCTAGTCCCACTATGCTCATCTACGCCCATTCCTCTCTGGTAATGTCTCGACGCATCTACGTCAGCAATGTCGGCAACTGATCTCATAGCATCAGTGTCTGCCTCACCTGCATCTAACAATCAAACCCATATCAACATGACTACCAATCCCCATGACTCTTTTTCCCTTTTGGGAGACTTGGCTCACCCGTTTGCCCTTTCTTCCATCTACTTGACCTTTTACTTGACCGGCTATGGCTATCCTGACACCTAGGAAGCCCTTGGCGTAGCTTCCACCCTTTCAACTTGGCAATTTTCAACCTCTCTCCGACCAAGCATCAACTAACATCAGTTTGCAGGATGATGTTGGCACTTAACTAATCAACATTGGTCACTTAGTGACCGATGTCGGTAGGAAAGTGACTGACGCTGGTCACTAGTCAGCTGACACTAGCAAACCCGCCAATGTTAGTGACTGGTTTAGCCCTAGAGCCAAACAGGGTGAGCCCTAAAAATTAGGGCTTCCCCATTTGACCACCATTTACCCCCCCAATCCCTCCTAAATGCCTCTTAACCTATCCTAAACCCCCCACCCACCTTCCTAGCTACCATCCCCCCTCAATTTCTGCCTAAAATAACTAAAATTTCAAAAACTAAATCAAAACTGAAATCAACCAATTGAGCTCATTGGGGCCTCCTACCTCATCTCGACATCATCGACGTGGTGGCACGATGGGTGCTGCTAGTGGTGGACCTCCCACGAGTTCTCTACTCCCCTCTGCCATCTCCACTGTGTCTCTCTGCCCTCACACTTCCCTTGGCCCACAAATGCCTTTGCAACCTCCAATCACTCTCCAACTCACTCCCTCTCTCCACCAATGCCTATCTACCACCTCACCCCGCTCACTCGGTCAACTCTGGGTCACTTTCACTCAATCAACTCTAGAGCTCTTTTTTCTCTCAGTCAACAAGTAGCAAATGACTTTTGGTGGGCCGTTAATCTAGTTTTGTTGGATTTGGTAGGCTACCAATGTCGACATCTGTGTGCCCTGGGCCACCGACGTCAGCCAATTTCTATCGATGTCAATTTTTTTGGGCCACCAATGTTGGTTTTATCACCGACATCAGCGGCATTCATATCTCCTCATTGCCTAAAATCATGCCCCAATCAGTCAGCTTTCACTGTAGAAGTCATCTTAGCCTCTTGGGGCACACTTGAGATCACTTTTGCCTCCACTCACCTCGACCACTAGACCTTGGAGATCATGATTATCTCCTCAGACTCTGACCACTTCCAAGACAAACATTGCCTTGGTTGTTTTTGCATGTATGCCACCTCACAAATGGTTAGAAAAATTATGCACAAATTATTTTTGACCCTCACAAGTATTGGATCGCAAGCCGGTTGATCCCCACTACTTGTGACATTTTCATGTTTCCAAGAGCACTTCTTGAGCCCAAGATACCTGGAACACGATGACCATTGGAGCTTCAGCTTAGATTGAATAACCCGATCAGCTACGACCAAATGCTGAGGCCCAGTTATTTGAATTTTGGCACTCCTTGACCCTCGACCTGTGACAAGTTGACCTGACCATCCCATGGTGTGGTACACATGCAATCTCACCCTTTACAGCATTCACACTCGATCCTCACCCTCTCTATCCATCTCTCTGTCAAATTGACACTCGATCTCAGGTTCCCTTCCCTCGACTCTCGCTTTAAGGGGGGAACACCTCATCCCATACCTGGGGCAACCAACTCCTATTTTTGTCTTGTAGTTCGTCAAGAACAACCAACAAGACAAAAAGGGGCAAATGTAGACACCGAAATCGTGTCTACCCCCTAGGTTGTCCTCCCCCCTTGGCCCCTTTGGTTTATTTCCTAACACTTGTCCTAAGCCCCCTCAATTTTAAATCAAAATAAATCAAATATTTTAAATTGATGGCCCCCTTTCCACCTCACCCATTCCACCTTGGATCCCCTCCTTGGATGCCCCCACCTCTCTCCTAGCCTTTATTACCCAAATCCTCTCTTAATCCTTCCTCTCACATCCATTTATGTCCTCCTTGACCATTTTTCCATGGTCTTTTGACCTGGCAGCATGCAAGAACAGACAGAGGCTAATTTTAGCCTCTGTCCCCATTCTTCTACTGCTGACATCGGTCATTATTCGACTGATGTCGGTAGTTTTGCAGGCATCGATTGCCTTTAAAACCATTTTCTGCAACTGTTCTCCCCTCGGCGAACATGAACTCTTTGGATGCTTGGCATTCAAATTCTCTCTCTCTCCCTCTTGTAGAGCAAATAACATCAGCTACAGGTACTCTATAGGACAGCTCCAGATTGTGAGATAAAAGGCATTTGCAAGTCCTTCAACAGCCCCAACAATAGGTTTCCTCCATTCTTCCTTCAACAACCAGGAGGTAAGCACTTTCTTGTTTTTATTTCATTTCTTATTTGAATTCATCTGCTAATCCAGCCCACTACCCACAACCTTCCTTGTCCTTCCCTGAGAGGCTGAAAGGCCTTCTCAAATCCCTATCTCTATCTTCCCCTTTTTGCCTTTATCACCCATTCAGTCCATTTCCAGACAACACCCTCAATTTAATTAGTCCTTTTGATCCCCAAACAGTCCTTCTAACCCCCAGACAGGCTCCCTGACCCTCAGACAAAACCTCAGACCACTCTACAAACCAAAACCCAGTCTTGAAAATTATCCCAGGCCATCAACCCGACCGACCTCGACCATTTCCCCTACCGACGTCGACAGAACCACTGATGTTAGCGATTGTGCAAAGCAAATTGATGCATATCAGGTATGCATTTGCTTTTTATTTCCTTCATTTAGTCTTTTATCATCTCTATTTCTGTCAACATTCTATTTTTAGCAGTGGACTGTCATCCTCCAAGAAGTCTTTGCGCTTCTAGGACCAAGCTTCTGTTTGGCAGTCCACTTTCTAGTCATCTAACAATTTTTGTGTTTTAGTCTCTTTCTCTTTTAGGTTTCATCCTCCACAACCAAAGAGGAGTTCCTACTATCATCTGAATCTCGTGTGCAAGTCCACAATCTGGGTATGTACAAACCCTTGTCCTTTCTTCTTAGTTTCTCATTTTTCCTTTCTTGAATGTGAAAAGTGAAATCTCGTATAGAAACACATAGAAGGGCATGACTCTATAATAGAAATTCCCCCATGGGGTGATAAAGGCAATTTTGTGCTAATCTTCAGGGGTAATCAATATCTGATTATAACCCAAGAATCCATCCATGAGTGACAACATCTCATGGCCTGCTGTGAGATCAATAAGTTGGTTGATGCTATGTAGAGGAAAGTCATCCTTTGGGTAGGTGAGGTTGAGGTCATGAAATTCCACATAGAAATGTAGTCCCCCAATGGCTTTAGTGATAGGCATGATGTTTTAAACCCATTGAGGATAATCAATAGGTTGAATGAAGTTGACAAAAAGGAGGTGTTGGAGATCTTCTTTGACAAGGAGAGATATGAGAGAATGTATGTGGTAGAGTTTTTATCTAATAGGCTTGGCATCATGATTAGTCACAATGTTGTGGGTGACAATGGCGGGGATAATATCAGGCATATCAATATATGACTAGGCAAAAGAAATATTACAGTCTTGGAGGAAGGTAGAGAAGTCCTATAGTTCCTTAGGGGTGAGAATTTGGCCTAGTTTGACATGGGGGTTATTCAGAGTGCCTATGTTGATATCCATGAATGGTTCATTCAACATGGTTGAGGTCTCCAAAGGTAAGGATTTATTGATGGAGGAATTAGGTGTACCAAGGTAGGTGAGAATGGAATCATCATCCTGACATTTGATAGTGTGAATGGTAAGAGAGTATTCTCCTACCAGTTTAGAATGGACTAAAGGGATGGATGCAGGTGCCCCTTCATTTTGATAAGTCAGGGGGATGAGGGTAATCATGTTGATGAAAATAAATGTTAGGTGTGATGATGTCCTCATCCTCACCCATAGGTAGAGGGGGTATTGGCAAGGAAGGGGTCTCTTCAATAATGGTAGGGGTAGTTTGTTTGGATTTCTTATTATTGGGTAGAATGAAACCAAGGATATGATTCTCATGAGGATTTTAGGTCTTAAGAAAATTAAACATGTGGGGGCCATGCTCATATCATCCTAAATCATATCCCTTCTAGGCACATCTATGAAGGTGTAATTTAGTGAAGTCTAGGTTGTCCAAATAAGAGAAGATGGAGGTGAATAGTTGAGGTGAAGAGGGAGTGGTGGTAGCATTAAATGGCTTGTCAATTCCCCCATAGATAAAGTGGGTTTGATAGCTCAAAGGCCCCAAGGGGGTAATGGCTCCAATGTTAGGGTCATAACCTGGTTGGTGGTTGAGATTTTCATATTCTTGGGGAGTTTGGAAGGTGTCAAAGGTGAAGAGGCGATATTATCCAAGGGTAAGAAATTGAAAGGTGGGTTCTAAAGGATTAGTGATGGGTATCTATTCCATGAGGATAGATGAACTGGTAGATGCCTCAGTGAAAGGGGAAGTAATGGATTCTATTTCTATGGGTAAGGGCTTGGTGGTATTTATTTGTAGTGTTATGGATGGAGGTAGGAGAACATCATTAGGTTGGTAGGTCATATTTTATGTTGCAAAAGGGCTAGGGTCAACTTGTATGGTAATAACTTGACCTTTATGTTCAAACATGACATAATGATAGAGGGTAAAAGGTACACAACCCATGGTTCGGATCCAAGGTCTCCCTAGTAAAACATTATACTAGATTTCACCTTCAACCACATAAAAGAGTTTAGGAGTGTGTGAGGTCCTAGTTAAATGTGAAGGATGATAGTTCCCAAGGTAGTGGTCATAGTGTCATTAAAGGATCTACGGATGGATAAATTTTTAGACATGACTTTGTTTGGTAGCTTGAGTTGCTCATAGGCATGGGAAGAGATGATGTTGATACTGGCTCCCCCATTGATCGTAACCCATTTGATGCAGGTTTGGTTGATGTGGGATGTAATAAAAAGAGGGGGATCTAGGTATTCAAGATGGATAGAAGGTATCTCCAAGTCCTTGAAGGTAACAAGGGTGGAGAGTTAGAGAGTGCCTAAAAAAGCCTTTATAGGTTGGGAGTCTCCTAGTCTAACCTCAATAGATTATATAGCCTCTATCATGGCCTGACAAAGGTGGGGTGAGGTGGAAATGAGCTAATAGAGGCTCATCTTATCTGGGGTCTGGTGAAGTTATTTAAGATTGATCCTCTCTATGGATTCAGAGGGGTTAGCCTTGAAGGTGCCTAAGATGGTAACTTTGGGCTTAGCTACATACATGGAGGTTTGGATCTGGTTTGGTTTAGGGTGAGTTGGTGGGTATGTCCATGGAATGGATACTTTGGCCTTCCATTTATCCTTTAGTTGTGATCATGTGACCACATTAATGGTATAGATAGTGGGGCAAGGTGTGATGGGGGGTTGGGTAGATTCTCTAATACTCTAAGGTGAGAGTGAGGGATTAGGAATGTGTTGGTGATTGGCTAATGGGTGTATTGGTGGAGGGATAGATGAAAGCTCATCTAGTAAAAGATCGTACTCATCACAAAATTCATGGATAATGGCCTTGAGAGATTTTTAATTCTTCGTGTCATGCCTAAGTGTCCTATGATAGGAGAAAATTTGATGGTTATTATACTAGGCCAAACTCAAACTAAGAGGATCAAAAGGTCTGATAAGAGGTAATGTAAGGCAGGAGGTCTGAACTAATCTTTGAAGAATGGTCATATAGGATTTTTCTAGAGGTAAGGAAGGCATAGGGATCATGGTTTTTCTTGGTAAGATGGGCATGTTGGTGGCAATAGGTTTGGTGAGAGATGGTTTGGGTAAGGTGGTGTTTCTAGTTGATGGTTTTGGTCTATGTATGTTGGTAGTTTGGGTGGTTGAGTTTTATGGTTTGATTATTGGCAATTTGGGAAGGACCAACACATTAGATAATAAGTGGGCTGGTGTAATCAATAGTAGTGGGTGACATATTAAAAGGGGGTTGATTTTTAAGCAAAGTGGAAGGGTGAGGCCCTAAGATAGAGGGTAAGGTAGAGGGAGATAGAGTCTTAATCATGCATCCCTTTAATGTTTTCATCCTCTTGGTTGGTGTGGGTCAAGACCTAGGTAGAGGCTTGGGTGAAGTTAAGTCTACTTTTAAAAATGGGTGAACCAAACTCCAAGTAGGGAAGGCACCAGGAGTTTTGAAAGGTTTTGTTGGTGATATGGCACCTATTTTGGTTGACTAAGAAGGTGAGGGGTTGGTATAAGTTTAGATTGGTTTAGGAGGTGGTGAAGAGATGATGGATTGTTTGGTTAGAGGCATGCTAGATGGTTCAAGTTTGCTAATGTAGGGTATCCCTAACTATTGCCAAAAAGTGGTTTGATCCATGTCTAGTTTTGTATCCATACCTAACTTTTGAATGAGTTTGGAAAAAGGTTTATATACTGGTCTGGCCTCTTGGGTAGTGGGTACTGAGGAGACACCAATGGGTTGAGGAAGAGGGTTAATAGTCTTGTTCATTTCCTTAAGCAAGGGAGGTAAGTTCAGGCTAGGTGGCCGCTCCATGAGGGGTGTTTGTGAAAAAATTTCTCCCCTAGGCATGATGTCCATAGTTATGGCTTGGTATGTAGTTAGGGGAGATGGTGGGATAGTAATGGTTGTTTGTTTGGGTTGGATATCCAAAGGGGCACTTGATGATTCCAAAATCTCTATGAGCAAAGTTAAGGAAAAAGGAACCTCCTCGATTTGGGCCTCTGAAAGAAGGGAAAGTGACTCCACCACCTTGGTAGATGAAGTGGGGAACAATAGGTAGGTTGGATGATAGGCATATTGAGGACCATATTGACTATGTGGGCATCATGAGAATATTCAACATGTTTGTCCTCATCTTTGACAGGGTATGGTTTAGAAAAGGTTTCTTGAAGATGTCAAGAGATTGATTTTGAGGGGCATTGGGATTATCCAACATGAGTTTTCTTTTGTTGATAAGACTCTGAACAAGATTCTTAAAAGTATTACATTGGCTGACATCATGTCCAATTACTTAATAAAAAACACATAGGTCATTTTCATTATACCAAGCAGGTGCTAGACAAGAAGACTTAAACTGATAGGGAGGTTTGATGGGTGAAAGTTGTATAAGGTTAGCTTTTAGTAGCTTCTCTAGAACTGAGGTATAAGATTCTCTAAGTGAAGTGAATTATTTTTGTTTGCTTCGGTTTAGGTTCCTTGGATTTTATTTGGAGGTAATGGGAGAATTTTGTTGATTGATATTGGGTGGAGGGGTGGTTTAAGGATGATGGCATTCATGGTTCCCATGTTCTTGGTTTTGATATTGGCTTGGTTGCTTGGTTTGAAGGAAGAGATTTCATTGGTCTTGAAGGTAGAGTTCTTGTTTTGTAACTTCAATTTACCCTCATCTATGACCCAATTTTATAGCTTACATACCATTTTAAAATCCTCATCAAAATTTCTAAAGCTTTGGACATGCAGTGTAGTATATATATGTTTGGTGTAGGCTTGAGTGAAAAGTTATATAAGTTTAGCTGAGGCAAATAAAATGAAAGCTGGTTAATCAAGCTTCTCCAATGGGTAACAAAATAAATAATGGACTCATCATCAAATTGCCTAATAGAATAGAGGTTCATGATAGAAACCTTCTTGGATATGTTAATGGAAAAGTGATCTAAGAAGACTTATGCTAGTTAGGTGAAAGAAAAGATGTAATGCTTGGTGAGGGAACTATACTAGTTGAGTGCTGGGCTGGATAAAGACATGGGGAAAGTTTGAAGGAGAAGGAAATCATCATAAAAATTCACATAACATGCATGCCTGAAAGTCCTAAGGTGTTGCTGGGGGTCCTTCTTGCTTTGAAATTTAGTAAATTTTAGAAGCTCCCATTGTGGAGGGTAAGGTCTGATGGGGATATAAGGATGAATAGGTATATAAAAAATATGATCATAGGATAATATGTTATGATACCTTGAAATGGATGACTCAAGGTTGGTCATTTTATCCATGACCATTTTCATTAGGTCAGTTTGAGGTGGTGTACCAAAAGGATTGTAAGGCTGATATTGTGGTTGAGGTTGGGTAACATATTGGTAATTATTTGGCAAATTAGAGGCTACCACATATTGGAATGTGGATGCTAGAGGTTGGGTAGGGTAGGTGGATGATGGTGGCTGGGTAGTGGATACATACCCTTGTGGGTTAGGGATGTATCCTAGATTGGGTGTAATGGGTAACTACTGAGGAGTCATTGTGGATTAGGCATGGGTGGTTGTTGGGTTGGTGACAAGGGGTGAGGTAGTGACCTTTGTTCTAATGGGTGGTGAAGTAGAAGGGATAGATACCCCTAAGCTTGGTAAATGGGTATTGACCAATGGGTTAGGTTTGATAGAGAGGATATTGGTAGTTCTAGTGGTGGGTGATCTAACAACAAGTGGAGCTTGATGGGTTAATGGTTGGGTTATCCCCAAGGTAGAGGAGTTATTAATAGGGGTAGAAGGTGTAAGGGTAGTAGTTGCTTGGATAGGTTGGTTTTTAGCTATGTCATTAGAGGGGATAATAAATGAAGATCCCTAGGTGGTCAAAGGTTGGGTGGTGATCATAGCAATAGGGATACCCTTCATAAAGTGGGATGACATGCCATAAGGAGGATATTGAGGTAGAGTTGAAATCGAGATATGGTGAGGGGAGGTGTTAAGATAGTGCTAAAGGGCAATTGGGTCATTATCTAAAAAAGTGGTAAAATCCATGTCTCCTTGGGGAAATACTTGAGGAAAAGTAGGGCTTCCCAATGGATGAGGTGAATCTTCTACCTTAAAGACATAATCCATATATGAGGAGGTATAAGAGGTTGATTTATGTGACGGGTTTTGCTCTACTAGGTCTCTTTGCTTCTAGCAAGTGAGAACCATACAAGAAAATGGGAAAGAAAACAAGAACAATCTCACCACTCAAACAAAAATAAGATAAGAAAATGATTAGAGTAATCAAGATACACACTATGAATTATGTTAAGCCTAGAGGTTAGTTTTAATCTCACTTTTGGATTACGCCTTAGTTTATGATAATGTGTGATAGAAGTTGGCTCGTAGATCAAGTACTATAGAAGTAGTCTATGGTTTAGTTTAGGTTATTTAGGTGCTCAAAAGAATTTGTATTAGAATCAATACATGGCTTGGTATTAGGGCCTACCCCCTCACTTCACAGTCTCATAATGATAAAAGTGTTAGGTGCTTAGCCAATATATATTGATGTCCAGAGTTTATACTCAACCAAAGAGATGAGTTGGTTCTCCCTTTGGTAATGACCTCCAACTAGGATTTCCTTGAATGGGTAAGGTGACCGCTAGGTGATGAAATCCTAGTCAAGCCTTGTCTCAAATTATTTTGATGTTTGATTAATGAAAGTGTTCTAGTTAGTGTGTGCAACAAAAGTGATGCTACGATAAGATTATTGTGCTTTAATTCAAAGTAAACTAATGTTAAAAGCAAACAATATATGTAGCTGATTTTAAAACCAAAAGAAATTTTACTTTCAATTATGTGCATAGATAGAGAGGAGCATATAAATGCAAAGAAAACATGAGTAAAGACTCTAGGTCCTATCAGGCATGACAAAATGTTTCATGTAAATTTTCACTTAAGTTATAAAGAAAGAGAGAAAATAAACTTGATATGGGTGTGGTTGAAAAACTTGTTTGTTTATACATGTGTTGAATCAAAAGACTATGAAGAGATCCTTTTTGACTTGGGAGGAAGACCAACAAATAATAAAGCACTAACACAAACTTATTTGTTAGACATATATTTGGGTGGATTACCTAGTGATAGCTAGATCCTGGAAGTGAGGGCTTCTTTTGGGGTTGTTAATCCACACCTTTAAAATATTTAAGTTCATAAAACTAGAAAGAAGGTACTTGCATCAATAATCAAAAGGTACTGAAATGAATATAAGAAAGCTTGCTTAGAAAATAGACTAGAAATGATCTAAATAGTGATAAATTGATTAGTACTAGTGCTAATGGGTTGGGGTATGCTTTAGAAAATATGAAAGGGGTCTATGAGTGGTCAAAAATATAGAAAACTAGATTTGGTTATGGATAGGTAGGTCAAATTAGCTTGATATTTTTTATACCATAGGTGACCATCAATAGTTGGGGTGACCATCAATGCTTATGCCTGACCATACGTAGTTGGGGTCTGACCATCAGTGGTTAACTATAGAATTCTAGGTTTGATCAATAGCTGAATGACAAGATTCCCCATATGGATTTTGAGAGTTAGGTAAGGGTTGGGTTGATTGTGAAGTGTAATTAAAGCATGCAAATATTAACAAACAAGTACCTATCTTACTATAAGTCGTTTGGGTGTGCAGTTGATGTAGTTAGTCAATTGGTGGAATTTGGCTTGATTTAAATAGAGTAACTGTACCAAAGAGATTGGTTGAGAGGAAATGACAAGTCAACTCACAATAAGATGGTTTATGATGCTTAATAAGACTAATGATGTTGATAATGTTGATTACATTGATTGACTTGTAAAGGAAAAATCATGAATGCCTAAGCTCCTTATAATTATTGTAGATCATTTGATCTCTTAGGCCTCTCTCTCTTATAGGCACAAGTAAGAGGTGGAAGTGAAGGTGTAACTAGGTCATCTAAATATAATTTTTGCATGTAAAGGATCACACCATAAATTAGACAAGGTAATATTTAGAAATGGGTAGGTAGAGCTTGCATGCTCTTGGATAAAAGGTGGATCCTAACCATCGATGGTCAGCGGTTACGAAAGCTGACCATCGATGGCCACCCTGATTATTGAAGATCAAGGTCCACAAGGATAGGGTTTTGAAGGTGAAGGTTATTCATTTAAGTGAAATTAAGTGTAGATTGGTTGGTTTAGGCTTGATAGGTGTAGGTTAGTCCCAAGGAGGTCCTAAGGTAGGTCTAAGAGGATTTTTGACATTTGAAAGTGTAGGTGTGAAGATTTTTGGTGTCTACATATAGTTTTGATTTGATGCCCTAAGGAACCCCATTAGGGTGAGTATAGAGAGAGCTTGTTAGGCAATGTTAGTGTGGTGACACCAGGGTAGTGGGCAACATCTATAGGTGGATAGATAGGCACTATAGGTGGGTAGTGTTTCTAACTATTTTTTACTTTTCCACATTCAAAAGATGAAAGAAACTAAAGTAATGGTCTAGGGTTAGATGATACCTAGATGAGGTCTGCACACCATATCTAAATGATTGAAGGAGCTCCTCTTTGGCTATGGAGGATGACACCTGTAGAAGAAAGAGACTCAAACACATAGATTATTTGATAGAGATAAGGTGGACTGCCAAGCAAAGCCCGGTCCCAAAAGCGCAAAGACTTCCTTGAGAGATGACAGTCCACTTTTGATAAAAGAGAATGTTGCTAGAAAGAGAAATGGTGAAAGACTGAACAAAAGAAATAAAGATAGAGCATACCTGTATCTTGCTATCGGTCTTCCACAGTCACCGACGTCGGTTAGTCTACCAGCATCGATTAGTCAAAGCTGTCAATGTCAGTTAGTCTGTCAATGTCAGTGGGGGTAGTAGTCTTTGGATGGGTCTCAGAGAAAATCTGTGGTCAGCAGAGGAACTCTACGGGCTTAAGGGGTCTGTGTAAGGATACAGGGCAATGGATAGGGTCAGATGGAGAGGACAAGTTGTCAAAAGGGGTAAGGGTATGAAGAAGGCTTCTTAGCCTTTGTAAGAGGAAGTTAGGTCGGGTCTGGTTGATAGCTGAGTCTGGTTGATGATACTTAGAAGTAATGGAAAGAAGCTAATTGCTTATACATTCTAAATACATTCTAGATTACTAAAATGATAAAAAGGGTAGAAGAATACTTACCTCTTGCTTGGTGCAGAGCCAAAGGTGTTTTAGACGCTTGTCCCTATTGTGTCTGTAGCCAGAAGAGCATTGGTTGAAGTCTGATGGTTGATTTTAGAGAGTTCCTGTTGATGTCCAGGTCTGAGCGTTGAGAGAGGAAGAGAGGTCAAATTCTGGGTCTATGATTCGAGAAGGAGCCAGGGAGGATTCAACAGAGATTCGGAGAGGAGTCCATAATTTACCTTCGAGCCTGTCTTAAGAAACTGATGTTGGTGATTCCGCTGGCGTCGGTCGACTGGTAACTAATGTCGACAACTAGAAGAGTGGAAAAAAGGCTATTTTAAGACTTTTGTCCATTGTTTCAGCTATCGAGTACAGCTACTATTGAAAAATGGTCCCAAGGTGGATTAAATGAGCACGAGAGGTTAGTGGGAGGAATGAAATGGGGTTTAAGTAATTAAGATTTGGCATGGGGTAAGGGAGGCACCCAAGGAAAGGTATCCAAGGTGGGGTGAGGTGGCATGGGTGATGTGTCAAGGGGGTTATTAATTTAAAATAGTTAATTTATTTTAAATTAATAAGTGTGTGGGTTAGGAATGTTTAGAAGGTGGACCAAGGAGACCAAGGGGGAGGATGACCAAGGGATAGACATGATTTTGGTGTCTACATTTGCCCCTTTTTGTCTTGTTGGTTGTTCTTGATGAACTGCAAGACAAAAATAGGAGTTGATTGCCCCAGGTATGGGATGAGGTGTTCCCCCCTCAAAGCGGGAGTCGAGGGAAGGGAACCTAAGATCAGGTGTCGATTTGATAGAGAGGATAGAGAGGATGAAGGTTAGGGTGTGAACGTTGCAAAGGGTGGGATTGCGCATATGCCACACCATGTGATAGATAAGTCAAATTATCATGGTCAAAGGTTGAGGAGTACTAAAATCAAAATAATCAGGCCCCAACATTTAGTCATAGCTAATTGGGTTAAATGATCCAAGCTATAGCTCCAATGGTCATCGTGTGCCAAGTATCTCAGGCTCAGGAAGTGCTCTTGGAAAACATGAAAAAGGCCACAAGTAGTGGGGATCAACTAGAGCACGATCCAATACTTGTGGGGGTCGTGGAAAATTTGCTAACTAGTCATGAGGTAGCAAGGGCAAAAACAACCAAGGCAAAGTTGTCTTGGAAGTGGTCATGGTCTGAGGAGATAGTCACGATCTCCAAGGTCATTGGTCAAAGATAGACAAAGGAATGGCTGAGCTAACCTCAGAAGACCCCATGTCAACTAAGTGCTGCCTACAGAGCCCCTATTGTTAGGGCCTCAGGCCAATGTAGTTCTCCCAAAAAGGGAGGAAGAGGGTCAGTTATGGATTGGGTCTGGATGAGGTTAAGTCATGGTAAAAGGTAGAATGGTTTGTCCATCAAGTAGATGAACAAACGGATGTGGCCGAGCTAACCCCAAAAAATGTCATGTCATCTAAGTGCTGCCTACATAGCCCCAGTTGTTAGGGCCTCAGGCCAATGTAGTTCAGACTGATTGATAGGTTGGTTTGGTCAGGTGATAAATGATGAGGGTAAGATGATGTTACAGCCTTTTCCATATGATGGTGTATTCTGTAACATCGGTTAAGTGGTCTTTCATCCCTAGCAAGTGTACATATTAGTGATGGATGTATGCTAAAAATGAATTGAGTCAATTTATGCTTCAATAAGTAATGGTTTATGCTTGACATAAATTGTGTGGTCGATAGTTTCCATGTGTATTGGTTTCCATAGAAACTAGTGTGAATAGGCTATGATAATGGTAGTGGTCTAAAAAATATTTGGTTGGGTTGGTTTGGAAAATGATTTGGTTGAATGTGACCAAAGTATCTGGAGTGAAAGGCATGTTTGCCCTTTCATTGATAAGGACCATAATGATAGCATAGATAGGGGGTTTTTAGAAACAAAATCCCCATTCATGCATTATGTCGTTGACCATTAGTTATGTTAGAGAAGTAATCGAATCATTTTGACATTAAATGAGCTCGAAATCCCTTGAGTAGGTGATGTGATATGTGAGGAGAGGGTAACCCTTTTTAGTAGGGATAACTTTGCCCCTTTTTATAGGAGACCTTGAGATGACTACAAGCCAAGTCCATGACCCCCCCTTTTTTTTTGAGCAGACTGATCAATGTGGGAAGTCTAAGTAGAGATGTCATTTTGCTTTGTGGTCATTATGTGAAGCTGATCAATGCAAGAAGCTTATGAGAAAGTGTTATTTGTAGCAAGAGTTTAGTCATAGCCATCCTTCGAGGGAGTGGTCTATATTTTTGCTTTATATATATAAGGGCTTTGAATAGCTGTCCTTTGAGGGAGCAGTCTACTAGCTATAGCAATGATAGTATAGTTGTCTTTCGAGGGAGCAGTTTGCCTTTAGGATTTATGACCTTTTGATATTTTGACATCTCAATTATTATTGACAAAATTTGATTCATGGACAAGACTATAGAAGTTCAAGGGCTCCCTTTTATTAGGTCAAAGCATTCATACTTTATAAAAGGGTTATAGAGGTTTGCTTAGGGGAATAGGGTTAAAAGGAATGAGAATTAAAATGATAGGGGTTGCTCAAGGGATGAACTCAAGTTAAATGTCAAGTAAGCAAGTACTCGACTAACAGTAGAATGGTCACAGATGCAAGGCATTAAGAGGCTCAGGTTTTGGTCAGCCTTCGAGAGAAGACAGATGATAAGTCCCTGACCCATACCTATGCGTGATGATGTAAGGTCCGAGCCAATTAGGAGCAAATTTGCCTCATTTACTCCATTCCATATTGGTCACATATTGGTTGATTGGTTGATGTGAAGATGATCAAGAAGTTGGTCAATGCTTGGTCGATGCTTGGTTGGTAAATGTTTGGTCAATGCTTGGTCGATGTTTGATGTCTGGTCGATGCTTGGTTAAGGTCTTATCGATGCTTGGTCGATATTTGGTCGAGGCTTGGTCGATGCTTGGTCGATGCTTGATTGAGGCTTGGTCAAGGTCATGATAGTCAATATAGAGTCAAATTCCCCCAGTTATTTTGGTGATAGGGATAATGTGTGAGAAATGGTTGGATAAGATGGAGAGAAGACATTGAAGCTTCTCTTTGTCAAGGAGTGTGACACAAGGATGCATCCTATGAAGCTTTTGTCTGATAGACTTAGTTTAAGAGGGTGAGATCCTGATCTTCCAAGTTGGAGTTTGGAATCTCATAATCATGGATGGTGATGGAGGCAATGGTTGGTAATTATTTGCTTAAGGCAGCTAGTGGTTGGGAGTCTTCAGGTTAGACCTCCACTACCTGTAAAGTGTTGATTAAAGTTTGTCGATGTTGTGGAGAGCTATACAAAGATGTCTTCATAGGGGTTTGGTGAAGGTGTTTGACCATGGAGTCGTGAATTGGTTTCAAAGAAGTTGGTCGAGATGTGTCCAAGATTGAAATCTTGGGTTGTGGTGGTTGAGGAGGCTTAATGGAAGGATATGTTTGGGGGAGAGAAACCTTCACTTTCCCTTTATCATTCATGGTTTGTGACTTGGTGGCCACATTGGTGGTGTTGATTTCAAATAATGGGGTTGAAGGGGGTAGAGGAACCACAGGCTTGCATTGAGGGGATCCCGATTTAGGTGAGGATGTTTGAGATGCATGGGATGGTGTCAATGGTTTGGTTAAAGGGTGGTCAAGGGGATCCCTAATGAGAAGGGTGTCCTTTTTTAGGTGTTGATGAATGACAGCTTTAAGAGCACATCAACGCTTAGTGTCATGTCTAGGTGTGTGATGATATGCACAAAATTTAGTGTCGTCGAACCAAGATGGTTTTGATCCAAGAGTTGATGAGTGTGACAGTGAAGAGGTTTGGGAGGCATGAGATGGTGTTGGCAATGTGTTGACAGTCTCCTCAACAAGAAGGGTGTCTTTTTATATGTATTGGCGAATGACAACCTTAAGAGTGCAATAATGCTCAGTGTCATGCCCAGGTGTGCGATGATACGCACAAATTTTAGTGTCATCAAACCAAAATGGCTTTGGTCTGAGAGGTTGAAATGGTTTGATAGGTGGAAGAGTGATGCTAGAGGATTATAACAATTTTCGTAATAGCAAGGTATAAGAACCTGCTGATGGGTTTGCACATTATGTTGCAGTAAAAGTTGGCAACTTCTGTTTAGAAGCTGTTGAGGGAGTGTTTCGTACCATCTTTTTATTTGGTGATGTGGCCAGATGCGTAGATGACACTTTCGTGGTAGGAGGCATTGGATGTTTTGAAGGAGGTATGTTTTTGTCAGGAGTTGGTAGTAATGGAGGTGATTTGTTTTTGTTGGGTGTCGGGGTAGGAAGCACTCCTATTAAGGTGGATGGGTGTGGGCCCAAAATAGAGGGCAATGGTGATGGTGGGAGAAAAGTTCTTTGATGTGGTTTAGTAGCCTTCTTTGGTTGAGTGTGAGGTGTACTATTGTGTGGGGTAAGGTTCAAGTCTACCCTCACCAGATCTTCTTCGACCGAAGTAGGTGAGGTGGCGAGTTCCTCTCTTGGTGGAGAAGGGATTGGAGATTGTGACTCTTTGAGAGGGCAGAGCATAGGGATGGTGATGGCTTCGATGTGTGGTTGAGTAGTGGGGAAGGTATGATGCCCCATTGATGATGAGAAGGATGAAGACAAGGCTATCGGCATTGGAGTCACCAAAACATCCTCCAATATGGGAGAGTTTAAAGTTGACTCTCCTTCGTGTGAAAGAGGGTTGGACAGAGGAATATCCTCTATTGGTGGAGGACAAATAGGAGAAGAAGGTTCTTCTACCCATGGTGGACTAATGGGAGAAGAAGGATCTTCTACCTGTGAAGGATCAATGGGTGGGCTAACCTCTTCAGACTGTAAGAGAGGTTGGTTAGGCATAAGAGGCGAGACCATGTTGACTGTGTGTATATTATGTTCTTGAGAGTCATCAGCCATGGTCTGCACGTTATTTTGGCTAGGGGGATGGTTAGGAAAAGGTTGTCTAAAGATGTCGATGTTTTGATTTGGTAGCACATTCGGGTTATCCAAAACAAGATCACCTTTATCTAGCATGTCTTGGACAATGTTTTTGAAGGTTTTGCAGTTGTTGATGTCATGGCCTTGGACACGGTGATAATGACAAAATTCATTTTCCCTGTACTAGGTAGGGATAGCTTTTGAGGGGTTGAATTGAGGTGGTTGAATTTGAGGGAGATTGAGGACCCCCTGTTTGACAAGTTTATCCAAAATGGAAGCATATGATTCTCCTATAGGAGTATACTAACACTGCATATACCATTGTTGGAATTGTTTGGTGATGTAGTCTGATGTGGAAGGCTAAGATTGGTTGTTTGTTGTCAAAGATGATGGCCTAAGGACCACAACATTTTCCGATCCCTTGGACTTGGAATATGACAAAGAAGGTTTGGACACAGAGGGGTCATTGGATTTTGCATTAGTATTTTTACTATGCAATGTGACCTTGTTCTCTTCAACTACGCGGAGTTCAAGCTTTCTAGCCATCGTGAAAGCTTTGTCAAATGTGCAGAATATTTAGAACTGCAAAGTAGATGAAATATGTTTGGTGCACACCTAGGAAAAGAGTTTGATGAGTTTGGGTTGAGGCAAAGAAAAGGAGAGCTGGTTGATTAAGCCTCTCTAATGGGCAACAAAATCGGCTATGGATTTGTCATCAAACTGTCTGATAGAGTACAGGTCCATGATTGAGACCTTTTTGGTGATATTGATAGAAAAGTGGTCAAGGAAAAGTTGAGCCAGTTGAGTGAATGAAAAGAGGGAATGACTGGGAATAGAGCTATACTAGTCAAGGGTGGCCCTTGAAAGTGATATGGGGAACGTGCGTAGTAATAACTCATCGTCATGTGCTATGAGATAACAAGCGTGTCAAAATACTCGTAGATGTTGTTGTGGGTCCTCCTTACTCTGAAAGTGAGTAAACTTGGGGAATTCCCACTGGTTAGGATATGGTCAGATGGGGATGGAGGGATGAATGGGTTTATTACAAATTTGGTCATATGAAAGGACATTTCTTGAGCCCGAAATTGAGGTCTCAATATTAGACATTTTGTCCATCAGGATTTTGATTAGATCAACTGACGGATTTGTGGGTGGGGTGCCCCCTAGGTTGTAAGGCACTTGGAAGGTGCTAGAAGGGGTGTATGACATAGTTGGTTGCACTTGTATGGGTGCAACGTACTGATAACTAGTCCTTGGGACAAAAGTGGAGGCTAAGGGTGGTTGTGTCATGAAGGTAGAAGGCATGACTAGGCTTGATGTTTCCATAGGTGGTTGGATTGTGGCAACACTAGCCAATGGATGAGTAGCCACCCTGGTGTTGATGGGGGCGAGACTAGGCGGGATGGAGACAACTAGATTTTGGAAAGGGGTAGAGCTTTGTTGAATAGTCTGTGGCTGATGGGGGGCTGAAACCCCAATGGAAGTGGGCCCAAAGATAGAAGGAGAAGCCACACTTAGAAGGTTAGTCATGGTCTGGTCATTAGTCAAGGCAATGACTTGGGTGTCTATGGGTTAGACCACAGACGTTGTTGATATGGCTACCATCTCAACTAAAGAGGTTGGCATCCCATAAATTGGGTTGCCTAAAGAGTCTCACACTTGAATTCACGTGAGATAATGTTGAAGGGCCTTGACATTGAGGTCAAAGAACCTCTCAAAGTCTTGGTCCCCCTCAGAGACGATGGGAGGCTAAGTTGGGGTCAGTTGGGTAGGAGTTCATTTGGTCTCTGAATGATACTCCATTAGAGGACTGGTTATGGAAGGTGAAAGCGGAAGCGGTTGTTGCCTCACGTGGTCAACAAGAGTCTTGGTTTGAATACGTGTCAAAACCATTCAAGGCAAGAGAATATGTCCTTACTAGCTCAAACAACCAAATAAGAATAGAAAAGAAGATGAAGACAAGCAGACCCTAAACGTTAAATTCCTAAGAATCATTTTTAGAGTCTTGTTGGCTTATGCCTTAAAGTGCATTTAGGAAGTTGGCTTATAGAATGGGTCCTAGAAGAAGTAGTCTATGGTTGGTTTTAGGTTATTTTTGGTGCTCAAGAGTCTGTGTTAGGGTCTGTACGTGGCCTGGTGCTAAGGAGCAAGCTCCCCTCACTTCACGAGCCTAGAGATAAGCTGGGTCGCTTAGCCAGTATATACTTCCCCTAGAGTTTATACTCTACCAGAGAATAGAGTGGGCTCTCCCCTTGGTAGTGAAGTCCAAGTAGGATTACCGGGAAGGGTAAGGTATTCACTAGGTGATGAAATCCTAGTCGAACCTTGTCTCAAGTAATTTTTGATGTTTGATTTGTGAAAGTGGTTAGGTTGTGTAACATAAGTGTGCTACGATTAATTCATGATGCGGTTTAATTACTAGATGTGTGGACTAAATATGCATTCAATCAGAAATGAGATGCAATAGATTTTAAGCCCAAATAGAAATGTGTAAGTGGAGAAAAGGTTGAAGATTATGAGTTCACTACTCTAAAATGCAAGAAGAGACCTAATGCACCTATATGAAAAGTTTGTTTTTAGAAGAAAAAGTATGAACCCAAGGAAAACTCCTAGGGTCCCACTAGGTGTGCCAGAATGTTTCTAACTATTTTTTGCTTTTCCACATTCAGAAGATGAAAGAAACTAAAGTAATGGTCTAGGGTTAGATGATACCCAGATGAGGTCTGTGCATCGTATCCATACGACTGAAGGAGCTCCTCTTTGGCTGTGGAGGATGACACCTATAGAAGAAAGAGACTCAAACACAGAGATTGTTAGATAGAGATAAGGTGGACTGCCAAGCAAAGCCTAGTCTTGGAAGCACAAAGACTTCCTTGAGGGATGACAGTCCACTTTTGATAAAAGAGAATGTTGTTAGAAAGAGAAATGGTGAAAGACTGAACAAAAGAAATAAAGATAGAGCGTACCTATATCTTGCTGTCAGTCTTCCACAGTTGCTGACATCGGTTAGTCTGCCAGCATCGGTTAGTCAAAGATGCCGACGTCGATTAGTCTGCTGACATCAGTGGGGGCAGTAGTCTTTGGACGGGTCTCAGAGAAAATTTGTGGTCAGCAGAGGGACTCTGTGGGCTTAAGGGGTCTGTGCAAGGATGCAGGGCAATGGGCAGGGTCAAATAGAGAGGATAGGTTGTCAAAAGGGGTAAGGGTATGAAGAAGACTTCTCAGCCTTTTTAGGAAGAAGTCAGGTCGGGTCTGGTTGATAGTTGAGTCTGGTTGATGATACTTAGAAGTAATGAAAAGAAGCTAATTGCTTATACATTCTAAATACATTCTAGATTACTGAAATGATAAAAAGGGCAAAAGAATACTTACCTCCTGCTTGGTGCAGAGCTAGAGGTGTTTTAGACGCTTGTCCTTATTGTGTCTGTAGCCAAAAGAGCATTGGTTGAAGTCTAATGGTTGATTTTAGAGAGTTCATGTTGATGTTCAAGTTTGAGAGCCGAGAGAGGAAGAGAGGTCGAATTCTAGGTCTATGATTTGGGAAGGAGCTAGGGAGGATTCAACAGAGATTCAGAGAGGAGTCCAGAATTTGCCTTTGGGCCTGTCTTAAGAAACCAACGTCGATGATTCCATCGGTGTTGGCCGACTTGTAATCGACGTCGGCAGCTAGAAGAGTGGAAAAAAGGCTATATTAAGCCTTTTGTCCATTCTTCCAACTGTTGAGTACAACTGCTATTGGAAAATGGTCCCAAGGTAGATTAAATGAGTGCGAGAGGTTAGTGGGAGGAATGAAATGGGGTTTAAGTAATTAAGATTTGGCATGGGGTGAGGGAGGCACCCAAGGAAAGGTATCCAAAGTGGAGTGAGGTGGCATGGGTGAGGGGGTTATTAATTTAAAATAGTTAATTTATTTTAAATTAATAAGTGTGTGGGTTAGGAATGTTTATAAGGTGGACCAAGGAGACCAAGGGGGAGGATGACCAAGGGATAGACACGATTTCGGTGTCTATAGGTAGGTATTGGGACCTAGTGGTGCACCAAGAGACAGTGGTGACCCATGGGCATAGACATGACATAGCTCATGATATTTATGTTGTATATCATTTTAATTTTAGCTTATGAGTTGATGTAGTGAGATATACATTTTGAGAGAGACATGTCTATCTATTTGTACACATTATTATATTATTTGGCTCATGATATATATATATATATATATATATATATATGCTCTTTGCTTATTGCTTATACTCATGGTGTATGATTTTTGTTGATGTTTAATGCTTATGAAGTGATGCTTATATATATTATGGATTATGCTTATATTATGGATGCTCGACACTGATGTAGACTTACCTAGCTAGGTATGAGATGGTTTTGATTTGTGGTTATGCTTATGACATGCTGAGTTTTAATGAGTATATGCTTTATTATTTAGATGTAGACATGCAGTGAAAAAAGTTTGATTTCTTTATTACTCATGGATGTTATTTTTTTATTATGCATGTTATGGTTGTGATTATGGGTATGTGTTTGTTTATGAAACATGTGCATATGCTTTGTTGTTAATTTATTTTAAGGTAAAACACATGAGGTAGTTTAATTAACAACACTAGATGGGAAGACAAAGAATATAATCAAGAGATAAATGCCATAATGAAAATATCAACTAGTCCCAATAGGATAAGCAGAGGGGATGATGCTTCTTCTTTGACAAGGACTAAAACAAACCTAAGGTTGGATTGGAATAATGAACATAAGCCCTTTAAATGTGTCACATTAGCATTTTTTAGTTGGTAAAAAGGTGTCTTGACCACATAATGTTAAGTAAACTCACAATCCCTTGCTTGTAGTGCATAAAGGAGAGATGGATGAAAATATAACCCTCTTGTGAGACTAGCATGCCTTTTCTATAGGTGTTCAAAGAGTTAGTATAAACAAGTCTATGTCATACCAAGCATAGACTGATCGATGTGGGAAGTCTACTTGTGAAAATTGATTGTGATTTTCACTTTATTTGCTGTGTGAGAGTCGATTGTGGTGTTCAAGATTAGTTTATTTTTATTGTGATATTGAAAATGGGTATTTTTATTTTTTTCTATATATGGAAAGCTGATCGATGTAGGAAGCTTTCAAGAAATTATTGTGCTTTTGACAAAGTCTTTACTTAGCCATCCTTCAAAGAAGAGGTTTAAGTTTATTTGTTTTATTTAAGGCTTTGTGATGTCTATCATTCAAGGGAGCAGTGTACCTTATATTTATGCAATTATAGTATGCTTATGTAGCTATATTTTGAGTAGAAGTCTATGAATGCTTAGTAATGAGCCATGATTTTCTATTGGTTTGGATTTTTCTATTTTCTTGTTTGATTGTGCTTGACATAGACTTGCTTATATAGGCTGAAAGGTTCACCTTTATGAAGGAAAAACTAAAAACACAAAAATTTTGAATAGGTGTAAAGAGGATTAGGTGACAATGATCATGGGAATCCATCCTAAGAGAGGGGCAAAAAGTACCATGAGAATCATGCCATGGGTAGAGTTTTGGTACCCATTATTCAAGATTAGGGTATGACTATGATGGATAATCACAAGATTTAGTTTTAATCAATTGCCCCAAAAATAGGGAGATGAATGCAATGTGAAAGCAAGGGAGGAGCTTAAGTTAAAACAAAAGGTGGAATTGATCCTTCTTAACAAAAGAATGAATGACAATGCAAAGCATTGAGGGGATAAAATTTTGGGTGACCTTTGAGAGAAGACAACCAATAAGTTCTTGATATATACTTGTGGGTTATGATATAGGGTCTAAGCCAATTGATAAAAAACTTGCCCTAATTGATTTTATTCATATTGGTAACATGTTGATTTTAATTTAGGATGAGGTGTCCAATGTTGAATTCTCACACCCTAAGGTGCTTGTTATAAGAACACTTGACATGCTATTGATAGACATGAAGATGGGTAAGGGCTGCTAAGTGATGCTCATCAAGTAGCTCAAACTAGGCTAAGCGGTGTTAATGATAATCATCCTTAGTAATGAGATCTCATAAATATATGCAAAGAGAAGGTATTTAGACCTCAAGAGGCAAGAAAACCTTCGATCTAAACATAATAGAAAAGGGGGTAACACCAGTAGGGTTTTAATGCTAGTGCGATATGAACATAAGGTAAAGGGGATGTGCAAATTACAATCCCAACTAGATACATTGACCATTTTAGTTAGCATGTTGTTAAGATTTTTGTTAGAGGCCTCAACCTATTAATTCAATTGATGGAGATAGGGTGAGGAGAGGATTAATTTAATGAAAAAAGCATCACATAGACCTTGGACTTACTTTTTCTTAAAATATTTACCATTGTCAATGGTAATCTTCCAAGGAACACTAAAACAACAGATGATATGATGGTTGATAAAATCATTAATCTTCTCCCCCTTGGTCAAGACTAGAGGAATAGCCTCTACCCATTTGGTAAAATATTCGGTCTCAATAATGATATAATGATGTCACTATGAGGAATGGGGGTTAATTTCTCCAATAAGGTCTAGACCCCATTATGAAAAAGGCCAAAAATTGATAGAAATGCAGACTATGGCTAGGTACATAATGTAAAT